>OX637702.1:32900843-33608863 GCA_951802165.1 Adalia decempunctata | reverse complement strand
CAATACGTTCTTATTATTTTCTGTAAAATCAACAAAATATCACATACAGAGTTTCGCATTTAGCGGGCTCAAATATTTGACTATGCATGCTTATGATTTTACACTGAAGTAACAAAAATACAGAGTACCTAAATAAATGATTCATCCCCAAAAAGTTTTTCTTAATTTTTTTCCAATATGTTTAATGAAGAAATATTAAATATCCCTTTTTGACCAAACTCAGGGTAAGTATTCATATGGCGACATAACAATAATAATATTATACGAAGAACAAAAACGGTTTGATAGGCAAGAAGATTTAATACGATCTACAATATACCGCTACAAGTTTCGGGAGGCTTAAAGCCTGAAGAAGAGATAATGTAATGCCGGGTTTCCACCAAGAGGACAGGTCAAAACAAAACACGAACTGTCCGTTAGAACAGAAATTTCGAACAGTTTTGTTCGGAAAATGTTCGAAGACTGTTGGGGTTCTGAACGCACTTTCTGTTTACACCAGTCGCGGACAGAAATGCATGAAAACTGTTCGTCAGAGGCGGCCTTAGGGGGTGGCGAACGGGGCAATCGCCCAGGGCCTCGCTCTTGGAGGGGCCTCGCGCAAGAACCCAAGCATGAGAGCATTTTTGGCTTCATGTGTAAAAAAATTGAAGGAAATCAATAATAGTGAATTTTTTAAACAATGCAGCTACTTGCAAATGTCCGTGACAGTAGGAGAATCATATGATGTTGATGGACATGAATTGTACGAAGAACCGAATATGTTCATCAGTCGTATGAGGAAAACGACGATATTATCCCGGTGCTGAAATACATAAGAGAAAAAAAATATGACTGAAGTTTACCCCACTATCGAAATAGTCCTGAGAATTAGAGCCGTTTCACAAGGGACTGATGGTCAGTCCTGATGGTCGGTCGAACCGATCATCAGTCGGCGGTATTTGTTTTCACATCGATGAGTATCGTCAGCCGCCGCTATCAAAGACCATTTGCTGCCATGGGTTTTGAGCGTGACACTGTAATTGCTTTGTACGAGAACCGTCCGATTCCCGCACGAAGTGAAAACTTTTTTCGTATTTCGAAATTCTTATATTGGAATTATTATTGTGTGGATTCTTTGTGTGAAAGTTATATGGGAAATCTACTTGATGATTGGTTCAAGTTTTTTCGAAGTTTTTAAATTTACTCTGTCATCTTGTATATAAAAAGCCAAAGACATCAGACAAAAATTAAGGAGCGAGGACATTATCGACGATCAATCTGTTGATGAATATGCAAACTTGCTTCGTCGTTGAAAAATATTCTTGAAATCTTCCTGACATACACAGATCAGAGTCAGATCCTCCCAATATTCAAATCAATATTTTTTTAATTTTCTGGGGATGTATTCCATATTTCCATTTTTTTTTCTATGGCACTAATGAGCATTTCAGTTTCAAAATTAACTTTTTCCTACCCATTGACTATTATCCACTATTATTGATGAATAATGTAGAAATTCCTAAGAATATTCAATGATAACATGCGCAACACCGCAATCGCATCAGGACTGACGGTGCGCATGCATTATGTGAAAACCTCCTTTGTGCCTTTTGCCGCGACTCGATCCGATGACACGCAAACGCAGCAGGCCGAACCGATGCTCATGCTTGTTTCATGGGTCGACTGATGATACGCATGCATGTGAAAGTATTGCAAAATCCAGTTCAAACGCAGGTCCCGACTGACCATCAGGACTGAACATCAGTCGCATGTGAAACGGCTCTCAGTCCCATTTGGAACGGCTCTTATTGCCAACACACCTGTTTCAGTTGCGTCTGCTGAAAGGAGTTTTTCGAGGCTTAAAATTAACAAAACTTATTTGAAGAATTCAAGATCGGCTTTCAGTACTTGCTATTCTTTCAATGTAGTCGACTGATGATACGCATGCATGTGAAAGTATTGCAAAATCCAGTTCAAACGCCGGTCCCGACTGACCATCAGGACTGAACATCAGTCGCATGTGAAACGGCTCTCAGTCCCATTTGGAACGGTTCTTATTGACACCACACCTGTTTCAGTTGCGTCTGCTGAAAGGAGTTTTTCGAGGCTTAAAATTAACAAAACTTATTTGAAGAATTCAAGATCGGCTTTCAGTACTTGCTATTCTTTCAATGTAGAAAATGACGTAGCTCATTCATTGGATTATTGTGTTCTAATTAAAGATTTGAGTCTCAGAAAAAGCCACGAACATCAATTTTGAAATTTAACATAAATTTCAAAATTTATCTTCTCCGAATTTGTTGAATTTGTAAACCTTTCGAAGTAAAATATTTTGAAACACAAATTTTATTTACTTGTAAAACTATGGCAGTTTTTATCAAACATGACAAAATACCTAAACCAAAGGACCCGACTTAAATTCGAATGACATACTTTTCGAAAAGGACAAAGGGCCTCGCAAAGACCTGCCGCCCGGGGCCTCGCAATTGGTAAGGCCGCCGCTGCTGTTCGTGTTTTGTTTAAGTTTCATTCAGTTTACATAGAGACACCGGACGTGTAGTTGTGAGAA
The DNA here is from genome assembly GCA_951802165.1 of Adalia decempunctata. Classification (NCBI taxonomy): domain Eukaryota; kingdom Metazoa; phylum Arthropoda; class Insecta; order Coleoptera; family Coccinellidae; genus Adalia; species Adalia decempunctata. The sequence goes on along the minus strand of OX637702.1, from coordinate 33,606,315 downwards.
TGTGGCGCGCTGCAAACTTGAGAGAACAAAACGACGAGGATTTATTTTTGCTGGCAGTTACATTTTACATTATTAAAAAGAACAAAACTAAACGCCGGTTTTGGATTAGGCCATCCTCAAGGCAAAAAGGAGGAAATGTGACGTCTAAACTGTTACAAGATCTCAGAGGAGATGATAGGAGTTAGGAGGTGAACTTCGATCAAATTTTAATAAACATTACGACTTCTTCCCTTCACGCACCGAATCAAACTACCACTAGATCGCAACAACGTAACTAAAAACAAACTGGGCGTTTACACCAAGCTGACAAACAGTCCTAGAACTCGTAAATCCTTTGAAGTTTACCGACATTCGATGGGACTCTGTTTGTGTCCGTAAAAACGCAATTAGCAGACTTTCGAGTCCGGAAAACAATCCACAAGTTCTAGAACAGTTCGCGGACTGTCACAAACGGACCGAGTTCGTGTTTTGTTTTTGTTCTCTCCGCTTGGTGGAAACCCGGCATAAGATCTCGAAACTTGTATAGCGGTAAATTGTAGATTGTATTGAATCTTCTTGCCTATAAAACCGTTTTTGTTATTCGTATGATATTCTTCGGCAATTTAGAGCTGTGAATAATAATATTATGTATTTGTGTTCTGTGATAACAGGTATTGCACGCGGGCCATCAAACAGCTAGCGGAGCCTGGACTTTGAGTGATGAAGGAAGAAAAGAAGAAAGAAGACAAATAAATTACTCCAATCTATCTCATAAACAACAGCTACCACTACATAAACAACAATTAAAAAAAAGTCTCCTTAGGTACAATTGCAAGAAAGTCTATATAACTTTCATCAGTATCCAGAGATTCATTGTGTTCATAAACTACCACGAAATTCAGCAGATTGGTGAAGTGCAATGAGATCGAAGAAGGCCCGGATCTAGGGGGGAAGGGGAAAGCAGGGCGCCTGCCGTGGGCGCCAATTTGAGGGGGCTCCAAAAACAACCAGAGGTTAATTTTTTTTAGGACGAACATCCTATCTGTCCAACACTATACAACATGAAATTATCGATTAAACGGCCATCAAAGTTCGGAATAACATTATTAATGAGATCAAGGAGGGCCAACTATTTCACTGTTATGTTAGACTGCACCCCAGATGTAACTTACGCAGAACGAAAGAGCCAGGTTATACGATATTCATAAAGAGAACGGAGTCTGGTTATGAGATAAAGGAAAGTTTTATTGACTTCTTAGGAGTTGACGGAAAAACTGGAGAATAATACTGGATGGTCAACTGAGGAATTTCGATTTAAAAGGAGAAATGAAACAAAAACTATCAAGTTAATTTAAATTTTTTTTTCTGCAAATAATGCTCAGCTCTTTGGAAAGTCATTTCTTAAAAAATACGCTGTCCAAATGTCCACCGTTTTTCTGCTGGCACACTTCGAGTCGAACCCCCAAATTTTGAAAAACACGTCGCAAAGTTTCTGGACCGATGGCTTGAATTTCCTGGCGGAATTCCTTCAACGCAATTAGAGTGCGGGGACTGTTGCGGTAGGCTACACTTTTGAGGTATCCCCATAAGTAAAAGTCGCAAGGTGTCAAGTCCGGGCTTCTGGGGGGCCATGGAAGGTCTCCACGCCGAAAAATCAATTTTTCAGGAAAAAGCGCCTGAATAACAGGTAAAGACCAATTTGAAGTGTGACAAGTGTATCCATCAAAGTCTTGAAGGGCTGGTTAAAAAAAATTGTTCAACATGTCCACATAACGATCAGAATCCACTGTTACTGCTCGGCCGCGTCCGTCTTCGAAAAAGCCAATAATGCCTTGTGCGTGTATTGCACACCAAACTGTGAACTTCAGATTATTCAATTGAGTTTCTTGTTTCTCTTTGGGGTTTTCTGAAGACCCATACCGGCAATTTTGTTGCTTTACATAGCCGTTGAGATGAAAATGGGCTTCATCAGAGAAAAAAATATCGCACAATAATGCAAGAAATTTGATTTTGGTAATAAGCGCGCACACAGAACGAACGCTCCTCACCCGTCCAGCGAACCATGGCGACTGAATTTCCATGAACCCCTCCTTCGTTTAGGACCAACCCCACTTCTCTATTCTTATTCAAAACAATTTTAGAGCGCTGCAAAAGAAATGATTTCTGCTAAATTTCCAAAATATATAATATGAGGTACTGCACTTAAGCCATTAATTTGACAACTAGTTTAACTGTTTTTTTCATTAGGTCTCAAAGAAAATTGATGAAGAACGCCACATCAAACAAAAAAATGTAGCCGGAACATCAACGTTTCTGCTTTCATACCAAATAATGAAACGGTTTCAGAGATCCAACTAGAAGGTACCGCTTCTTATCATAAAATTTCACATTATTGATAAATACAACGGCCGCGTGAAGTTAGCGAAAAGTTGGTGGAACAAATTCTATAACCAAGCTCAATATTTAGTACTGAATTTGTTCTAATTTGTTCTGTATCAATCATCTCCAGCACCCTTATGGTTTTCGAGTTATTCGCATGTCTTTGATTTAGTGCTGACTTCACGCTCAGCACCAACATGTTCGAATTTGGAAAAAAATTTTATGCCAATATTTAGTCCCGAATTTGTTCCAATTTGTTCTAAAGAAAATTCTCCGATAGCATTTTTCGATTTTTCGTAAACGAGTTATTCACATTCGTAACATTCGGTGGTGACGTCACACTCAGCTCCAAAGCTTTTTGTTCTCCAAGAAATTCGAAGAAATTTTGATGCAAATATTTAGTACCCAATTTGTTCCAATCAATGAAAGTTGTTTTATTGAAATACCATTGTTGGTTTTCGAGTAATTAACAATTGTTTTGAGCGAGCGTGAAGTTAGCGATAAAGATTTAAATTATCACTTTTTTTTCAACATATATTAATACTCAATTTGTTCCAATTTGTTCTGAAAAAAACGAATCAATTTCATTAATTCATTATTATTTTTCAAGATATTGAATTTACGATGATTTGATTACGTCACAATAGGTGTAGCTTTGTATCTCCATTCGAGACCATACCATGCAGATTTGGATTCAGGACCAATTCGTTTCTTATTCTCGCTTATTGAATTCGTAGGAAATAATTATTCATATCAACAACTTCTAAATTTGTAGTTTTCGTTATTTGGACTCAGTGAAATCCTCTTTATACTTTTTATTTATATATTTTTTTCGCGACAAACCAGGAACAGCAAATTTTTTTCTCAATAAATCAATTGTGTGAGTTGCAAATGAGGTGTAGCGCCATTTTGTTGAAACCAAATATCTTCTAGATTAATATTCCTTAATTCAGACCACAAAAATTCGTCTAATGGACATTTCAGGGTCTTCTGCAACATTTTCACGAACCAAATATTTCCTTGTGAACGACCGCTACGACTGTATTTTTCACTTTTTCGATCTTCCACCGAACCGGTGTATTGAAAGCCTTCAATAATTCGACCAATAGTGCTTTCAGATGGATGATTATGTAAACCATAAAATTCACGTAATTTTTCGAAAACACTTTTCACAGAACGCTGATTTCCATAAAATAATTCAACAATTTGAACGCGTTGTATCGTGTACGAAGCCATTTTTATTAATGTCATACATCACACTTCTCAAATGTCAAAATACCCAGACGAACCCAGTGCGCCATCTATATTTTATTTATTCTTAAAAAAAAACACGCAAATTGAATCACCCTTCAGATCAACTGGCCAACTCAAACCGTTTCTGGAGATTATTCGTCCTGGAAATTTTGTCTAAAAAACAATTGTGTTATTTGCAAAGTGAGGTGTAACGCCATCTTGTTGGAACCAAATGTCCTCTAGATCAATATTCATTAATTCAGGCCACATAAATTCGATTATCATCCGACGGTACCTAACACCATTTCGTCCATTTCACAGAACGCTGATTTTCATAAAATAATTCAACAATTTCAACGCGTTGTTGTATAGTGTACGAAGCCATTTTTATAAATGTCATAAATAACACTTCTTCAATGCCAAAATACCCAGACGAATTCAATGCGCCATCTATTTTATTTATTCTTGAAAAAAAAACACGCAATTTGAAACACCCTTTATATTTTCAGGTCGAAGACTCGCCCTGTATAAAAACGATTTATCTAACTGAATAATTTGCTTCAATCTGAAAAATTGCCTCCGTATGCATTCGAAGTGTGATTGGTTTCTCAGTTCGAGTTCGTCAGGCCAATGGCAGAGCACTATTCGCGCTGGGTGCCGTACGTGAGTACGGAATGTCTAAATGCCCTCCGTATAAAGAGGGTTTCACTGAGTCCAAATAACGAAAACTACAAATTTAGAAGTTGTTGATATCAATAATTATTTCCTAACAATTTAATAGGCCAGAATAAGAAACGAATTGTTCCTGAATCCAAATCTGCATTCAAACGTGATGAGAGCGGCTGCGTGCGGCGCATGATCAAAGAGACAACGGCTCTTTTCATGTTTGATTTATGACCAATCACAGATAGCTTTGTATGAGCCAAAACTGCCGACACTATGGTCTCAAATGGAGATTCAAAGCTACACCTATTGTTACGTTATCAAATCGTAGTCAATCCTTGATATCTGGAAAACTAATAATGAAATTGATTCTTTCTTTTTAGAACAAATTGAGTACTAATATATGTTGAAAAAAAAAGGTGATAATTTAAAACTTTATCGCTAACTTCACGCTCGCTCAAAACAATTGTTGATAACTCGAAAACCAACAATGGTATTTCAACAAAACAACTTTGACTGATTGGAACAAAATTTGCATCAAAATTTCTTCGAATTTCTTGTAGAACAAAAAGCTTTGGAGCTGGGTGTGACGTCACCACAGAATGTTACGAATGTGAATGACTCGTTAACGAAAAATAATATCGGAGAATTTCCTTCAGAACAAATTGGAACAAATTCAGGACTGAATATTGGCATAATTTTTTTTTTCCTAATTCGAATTGGTTGGTGCTGAGCGTGAAGTCAGCACTAAATCAAAGACATGCGAATAACTCGAAAACCATAAGGGTGCTGGGGATGATTGATACAGAACAAATTAGAACAAATTCAGTACTAAATATTGAGCTTGGTTTCAGAATTTGTTCCACCAACTTCACGCGGCCAAATACAACAACTAATTCGTTTTAGCACAATCTTTGGTAGAGATTACGGGCACCTCCAGTAGGGGACCGATGTAATAAGCGGGATAATTTGGAAGTAATAAAATGAATATCCTTTCGAAAATTGGGACTTGAACATTTTCTTTTCCATAATAATTCGCCGGTATTTTCAACGCAGTTTATTTTATTCGGAATGTAGACTTCGGAAATTCGATATCCCTGTGCCAGAAAATTAGTGAATCAGTTATCAGACAGGTCTGGCGAGACGGTAACGATCGCGATTGTCGATTTGCGGTTCAAGTTTCTGCTGCATCTGTGACGATAAGAAGATTATGGTTCCTCGAACCCAGCACCGAAATATGCTTGCGTTCGCTGGGAACCATGAGATTTTCTCGACGTTGCATTTCCCAAACCAGTGCTTGGGAACCTACGAGGGGGTAGGAAGCGGAAAAGTCTTCAATTTGATTGGTTCGTAAAAAGGAAGATGGAAGAAGTTTTGATTTTATTGGTTTTGAAAGATTGACGATTGGCTTTTGGAGGAGACGAAGAGGGGAAAAACTTCGACTTGCTCGGGAGACGAAAAAGGGAGTGTCTGGTGGAACCTTAAACGAGGAGATTGCCAGTACTCGCGTTCGGTAATAGGGAGTAACTGGAGGAACCTAAAGGGAAGGTCCCCAGTTGACTCAGGTTTGGAATCGGAAACTAAGGGTAGTACGGTTTTAGGGTAGGTACTTCAGTGTTTGGAAGTACGGTCTCACAGCGGAGACGAAAACAGTTAAAGTTATTCGGAAGACGGTGTTAGGGTAACTCATAAGTCTTGGTCTTATTTCGGTCGGTCAGTCTCAAACAGGGACATAAAAAGGTGTTAAGTCGAAATTAATAAAATCTCTAAATTACTTGGAATTATTGTAGATTGCGTATCGTCGGTATATTCGGGAGTGAGGACAATTTGCGAAACGCGTGTGGGTGTCGTGTTTGGTGTTTAATCTGTCTGTTTCAGGAAAGAAGCCCCGTCAAATAGTCATCATCCTAGATTCAACATTCTTTGGATTATTGGTACAGGAAAAAATTCAGACTATTTTGTTTATGCTTAGCTTAATTTGAGTATTGGTAGAAAGCTGCATGAAAGCCCATATATCTCTAATGGTCCAGAGTCCTGAAATCTTCCATAAGTCGTAATCGTCTTTTAAAGTATATTGTATTTTTTTGTAATCACCCTTAAGTAATTGAAAGTGTATATGGAAACAATTGTTGGGTTCCCTTAAGTGTTGGAAAGTTTAGGTGGGAATTATTGTTGAGATTCCCCCTTATGTGTTAGAAAGTTTGGATTTGTATTATTTTTGAAATCTCTCTTGAGTAGTTGAAGGTTTAATTGAGTAAATTTTGAGATCATCCCATGTTTGTGATTTTGGGGGTTATTTTGACAAACCTTTTTTTTAGTTTCTTGATAACTCGATTGAGTTCATTTTTTTTTATAATTGGAATTCACACCGATGTTTGATTTGATTTCGATAATTGGATTCTGTTTTACAATCTAACGTTGATGTAATAATTCGATTTGTTGCGATTAATTGTATTTGATTTAAGAAATATTCGAGTACTTTCGATAATTTATATCGTTGACACATACGTAACGAATGTAAAGTTGTTTAGTTTGATTTGGTCTTAATATACGTCTTAAATTTAACCCAAAAAGTTTCATTTATCATCCTTCTCCCTAGAGAATATTTTTAAACACTAAGTCCCGACCCAAGTGCGTTGGGCCGATCCCACACTTTCTCCCTTCTGGAAAAAGAACTTCAAAATTAAAATAACATCTTTTCTTTTCTTCAAGTAATAACACCCTTGATTGGTGGAAAGCCGCTCTTCCGTCAAATCACAAAGAGGGTGCTTTTTTACAAATGGTGACAGCGGTGGGATGTGTTTAATTTTCTAGGGGAGAATTTTTTTTTGTTGTTAGAATTTTGCATTCGTTTTGACGGTTTCCGTCGGGAAAAGTGTAATTTTTATTTGTGTTGCATTAGCTTTGAACGTAAAGATTACCGGTGGGATGTGTTCAATTTTCTGAGGGAGGTTTTTTTTTTTAATTTGAAATTTGTTGAATTTTCCGGTAGATAAGTTTTTGTTGGTTTTCTGTAGGAAATATGTTGCATCAGTGTGAATGTAAAGATTACTAGAGTTAAATGTGTTAAATTTTCCAAGGGAGATTTTTTAAAGAGATTTTGAGAAATTCAGAGAAATTTCGGGGTATAAGGAATTTTATCCTGTTGTTTTATGAGTGATCGAAATAGTGTGTATTGACTTGTTGGAAGATTTCCGGATGAAGGTTTTCAGGTTCTTATGTTGAATTGGATTATATTTTCTGTATGAACGTATATGCCTATGAATTGGAAATTAAGTTTTAAAAATTGCAATTGGTAGGGACAGAATTTAGGATTGAATTAAAGTAAAGTAAAAAAATTATTGATCTAAAGATTTTTTTTTAGATATTGAAGAATTGAGTGAATATAGTTGGTTTTTCTTTGAATAAATTCAGGTTTTCTTTGTTTTGAAATTATTATAGAACAGTTCATATTTCTGTGATGTTCTAACATTTTATGTAAAGGATTTTTGATAGAGTCAAGTTGATATCGAGATTTTAAGACTTTAGAGAGGTTTTAGATTCATTGCGGCTTTATAGGGAAAAAGGCATAGGTTTGTTCTCACAGGACATTTACTTTTCTTTCAGGACATATATTTTTCTTTCAGGACATTGTTTTTCTCTTTCAGGACGTTGAATTTTCTGATTGTTGGATATGTTATCAAATTTTGTTTCAGGAAGGGTATTTTGTTTTTCTGAAAATTATTGTGCTTTTATCGATTGATTGAAATTTTGATGGAAATTTTTTTTCAGGGCGTATTGTACGAAAAATTTTCTTTTGGTTACTCTATCCTTTTACTTGATTATGTTTGAAAAACGTTGGTCATATAGCGGATCAAATTTTGTTTCAGGTGGGACACCCTGTTGCAGCTGAGAGACGAGCTCACCAAGTTGAAGGTGAAAAAGCTAGCTGTGCCAAAGTTGGGGTGTGGTCTAGATCAGCTCAATTGGAGAATCGTTCGAAGTATGCTTGAGCTCATTTTCCATAGGACGGGAATGAAGATACTGGTTTGCAGTTTCAACCCGAGCGGATATACGCCGAAGAAGAAGACAGTGGAATGCTATTTCGGACGACAGGGGTGCTGCAGAAAAGGAGACGCCTGTAGATTCAGCCACACCATCCAGGGTGTTCGGGGACCAAACGTCTTAAGGAGGGGGCAGTGTAGCGGACGAAGTCCGCCTGAAAACGTCTCTGGACTCTCTGATTCCGCGTACAGATTCTAGAAGCCTGCAGAGACTATCTGGAGCTATCTGGAGCGTTCTCGAACAGGGACGTATGGGTATATAAAGACGCGCACGATGGAGACGAGTTGGTTACTATCTGAATAGAGCCGAATCGAATTGTGAATCGCGAATTCCAAGTAGTGAATATAAATCAGCATTATTAGCAAGTGTGTAAATAAATCAGTATAAGTTATTGTACATAAATTAGTGTGATCAGTTAGTGGTATTGTAAATAAATTAGACAATTTAATTCAGCAGACGATTTGTTTAACACCAAGAAAGTTACAATATGTAATAAGATCCGAAGTCAGCAGTTGGAATTGTGTTTGTCATCCATGGCACCGATGCAGTGTGGGAAATTCCATCTTTCCTCAAACACACTTGCAATCTCCTTCCATTGTTGTTCTGACTTAGGTAACTGAAATGAACAGTGAACATAAGTCGGCAACTTTTTTGTAATTTTGGCAGCAATAAAAGTCCACATTCCCGACAACTGAATTTTATTTGTTGTAGAATAGGTTTTTCCTTATTTTCAATATTTGTAACAGTGTAGTGTACCTAAGGTTGGAATGTTAAATAGATATTTCTCAATATTGCGTACACAGCACTGTACCCATTGTCTTATATAAAGTAGGACAGATAGAAGAAGGATTGACCAGTCATTTGTCGTTTATCGTAGAAGTAAGACATCAATGTACCTAATGAGCTCAATAGATAGTTTTATAGTAAAGTGTTCTCCTTCAAGTAACAACCCCGTTACTACATGGCGATCCTGATGGCGAAACCTTGGAAATTTTTGAATATTTAGTGGAGAGTAAGGAGAAAAGTAAAAATGGGGTCAAGCCAATCTAAGCAAGAAAGAGAAGAGATTATCATCGCACAGGCTGGTAATAGTGGTAGCCAAACTAATGGACAAATGAGCGAAAAAATTTCCACTCGAGAGTTATGTGAATTGGTAATCTTCCTTCTGGTTATAGCACCGGCCGTATTCTACACTTTCAACGCATGTAAGAAGAGGTTGGAAAGGAAAATCAGGCGAGAAGTCACGAGAAGCCAGATGTTAGCTCCCATCAACAACGCCTAGGTGATATAAACAGACTCCAAAAATTTGTTTGATATAAATCAGGTCTTCCAAAGGGGCAAAGGACACTCTGTAGCCGCACCGACGTAGCACCGGACAGCTGTACAAATTCATTGGTGACGCCTGTGTCATGTGGCAATTGCAAAATTTGTGAGTGGACCCAGATCATAACGATATAATATGCAATGAATAATGATGACATTTTTATTTGAATTTTTATTTTCTCAATTTGATTTTTGATAATACCTTATTAGAAACTAGAGAATTAGCATTATTTTTTTAAATTTTATGTATGGCAGTTAATAATTTAAAGGAAATTTTGGAATCCCTGAAATCAATAAAAGTATATCTGAGGAAAATTGGCCCTGAGAGGCGACAGAAAGTAATTTTTAATACTAAAATTATAGAAGCTACAGTTATTTATGAACGGTTCGAGATTGTTCTTCAGGAAATTCAACAAAGTATTTCAGAAATCCCACACGATGTTTTGAGCGCAATTCAGCAATTTTCCTCCGAAATACGGGAAATATATAGTGGAATATCGAAGTTACAGGTCAAGGAGAGCCCTAGTTTGATAAAAATGAAGTCGTTTGATTTGAAAACCGCGTCATCTTTGTTACCGATGCTCAATGATAGCGAAGATACAGTTCGACTATTGATAGATGCTATAGAGTTCTATGATTCAATGCAAAGTAAAATCTAAAACATGGTTTAAGTAACAGTTCCTGAAAATTTCATCTTTTTGGCGTGAAGGGAAAAGAAATAGCTGAAAATTCAAGACGAAAAACAGTTTTTTGTGAATAACTCAGAAAATATCCACTTTAGGGCAAGGGTGTGATGCATTATTTTTTAACGTAGATTCAATATCTGCCATAAAAAAATGGGGTTCTAATTTGAAAAAATTGATTTTTCACGATTTTGTCATCCCTAACTTTGAAAGCGATTTCTTCACTCCCTGTATCATGAATCGCGATTTCGATTTTTAAAGTGGATACATCAATCTTACATCTTGAAAAATCCCAAAAATGAAAATTTTCCATCCAAAAACCTCGAAGTTATTCTTGTTTCAGCGGAGCTCTATTTTCGATTTTTTTTTTAATTTTCCCGCTCAGAGAGAATTTTCAAACCAAAACTGAAAAATGTTACATCAAAATAACTTGAAATTTTCTAAGGAATCTATTTCTGCACTAAAAAAATGGTGTTCTAATTTGAAAAACGGAAGTTGACGTCATTTCCGGAAAAACCGGAGGTGCTCATGCCTTGAAAATATTTTAGATTTTATCATCATCGTGAAATACTTATAAGTGCTGAATATCATGAAAATACGTTCAGTAGTTTCCCGTATAAATATGGGTGAGGTTCCTCGTGAAAGACCCTGTATAGAAAACCGTACCGCATTCCTCATTCACAAAAACAGGAGATAGACAAGCAAATTGAGGATATGATAAAAAACGACATTATAGAGGAGGCCCAGAGGGAATGGCCCTTTCCAATTTCATTAGTCCCTAAGAAAGCTGATAAAAATGGCAATAAGAAATGGAGACTTGTAATCGACTTCAGATCATTGAATGAAAAAATTCAAGACGACAAAGGTGTAGTGTACCTAACGTTGGAATTAATAGATATTTCTCAATATTGCGTACACAGCACTGTACCCATTGTCTTATATTAAGTAGGACAGATAGAAGAAGGATTGACCAGTCATTTGTCGTTTATCGTAGAAGTAAAGCGGCCTACAGACGAACAACTTAGTTGCCAACTATGTTGTCAACAATGTTGTGTACCATACGAGGGTGGTAGATAGCGGTTGTCGACCAGGTTGTAAACATCATTTCTGTGGAGGTTTCTGTCTAGTGAACTAGTCGTTTCAGCCGGAGGAATTATTTGAAAATGGGGGAAGATCTTTTATCTATACTATCTATACTAATATTATAAAGAGGAAAGATTTGTATTTTTGTTTGTTTGATACGAATAGGCTCAAAAAATACTGGACCGATTTCAGAAATTCTTTCACCCTTAGAAAGCTACATTATCCCTGAGTGACATAGGCTATACTTTTCACCCGAAAAAAATAAGGATACCTACTATAACTTCAATAATTACAAAAAAATCAGCCAAAATCAGCTATTTTCACGTGCGCTGCAAAAACCGTAAGACTTACGTGGATACAATGTATGACGGGAATGTACCTCTTAAATAGTTCTACAAAAAAGTCCGCTATAGCATATATCTATCTCTCAAGATTGACTTTCTATTACCTGTTTATGGTAATCAGATGTTTTCCAAAATTATGCACTATTGTCTATTTGGGAGTGTGTTTTTATGAATTGGGTATTGATCCTCATCCATTCTAATACGTTATTTATCCCCATTATTTAAATTAGAACGAAATTGCCCTTCACATCATACAATTACGAGTACATCAAAAGATATGGCAGGTTGAAGTGTTGAAGATGAAACCGCCGCGTGAAACAAATTTCTCACCGGGTGAAGCTGGGACGGCCTGCTTGTTCTTTCTATACTATACTAAAATGGTAACTCTGTGGACCGGCCCGAGGGAATCTGTCAAAAAAGTTGGTCCAGAAGAATCTTAATATCGCAGCGAAGCTGCGATACATCGAGGAGATTTTTGTACGGTCCGAAAGAGGAATAATCCATTTATACCTGGGCGAAATTTCGATTTTCTAGGCGATCTAGAAGTATTTTTTAAAAATTCCCGAAAATCGCGAAAAATTCCGGCAAAATGGGCAATTTTATACTCGATAAAACTTTTTCCACAGATATCCTGGCCGTGATGTAAATATACGGATCGAAAGAGGAAATGTTAGTGCTTAATAGCTTAGTATTGATATTTTCCATAATTTCCCCATTTCTTCAGGAAAATTGATCAAAGTTTGACATTTCCCCTATAAAATCACCCGATCTGCAGCGATCACAGAGAACGTTTTGACATTACAGCTGTAAGCTGTCAGAGTTTGACGTAGCCTGGCAGAGACAGCCCGGGATTGTTTTGTTTCATTGTTTGTTGACATCTGGTTAATGGGAATGTATTTTGCGTAACTAATATAAGTAAGCCATGAATTTGGTAGAAAATGAACGATTGGACCTTATTTTACATATTTTTCGCTTTCACTCATGATGTAAGTTTTGGACATTCATCTGAACATCTCGATTTCATCATTTTCATCTTAACCTCAAATCGACAACAAATTTTTGTTTATAAGCTGAATATCAGATAATGGTCAAAATGTTCAGTATATTAGAAGAATTTGAGGTAAGTGTATATGTATATATGTGGTTATTAGAGGTTTTAACTATGTTTTCTTCCAGATTTTGGTATTTTCGATTTTTCCAATGTTTTCATCGCCAGGCATTCCAGGCAAACATAAAGGTTTTAATCTATCTGCCAACGTGCCAACAGGTCAGTATTATGGAGTCTAAATAGGGCGTTCCATGTCTGATAGATTTCAACTGAATTACTTCCCAGATTTTATTTGAAGATTTTTTATACATTCTCAAAAAACAAACCCCATTTCTGAATTATGCAATAGAACGGTCATATTTGATGAGAGACAATTATGTTTTCACATTCTTTTTGTTTTGAATCATCGTTTCCTTTTATTCATCTGATGACTAAATGCTTAAAATTAATATGCCAAATCTCAATCTATGAATCATTCCAGATATTATTTGAAATGGAGAACAATCGTTTTAGTCATCGTCTAAACAGTTTTTAGTGGAAAACTTATTCATTATGTAAGTATCAAGTCTAAAGAGGTGATTTCTTAAATTCAAATTTTTGTTAGTTTTCAGATGAAAACAAGGATGATGGCTTTTCGATATCAATACATATTTTGTTTCTGAAAAGTTGAAAATTGATCGGAAATCATTATGATTCAGTGAAAAAGGGGTAACGGTGATATTGCAGCACTAATGACATAAGAAGATCATGTATGTTAACACAATACATGGGACATGGATAGTATAGGGGTATAGGCTATGCATATAGGTTGTGAAGTTTGCTATCATCAACGGTGTTCTATCATATCAGGAGGTTTGTATCGCCTAAGGATATAGTGTCCAAGGTTTATATAATGGCTTTTCCAACCTGGGTATAGAAAGAATTTTTTCCAGTACTAATAATACGAATTACTTTTTCTGTGACTTTGTGCGGTAATCTTATGAAGATACGATTCAGTAATGGCAAATTCCGCTATTACCATATCTCTTCTTTCCTTATATGTATATGCTTTATATATTATTAGATTAAAGTATTTTTCTTTTATCATATTATGTTGGAAAAAATTCATATTCGCCAGAATTCATTTCAACACTCACATGCAGAATTCATTACTTCTCGAATAAATAATACTGACTACTGGTGACAATAATGTTGAATTACTCTTGCAGGGCAGATGTTATTGGATTCTCGCGAGAATTTTCTGCCAAATTCACTGACCGAAAATTCTCTGCCGTTGTTGCATACTACTTGGGTAGAATTCTCTGTGAAATTCCATTGTTCGTATACAACAGCAGAGAATTTTCGGTCAGTGAATTTGACAGAAAATTCTCGCGAGAAAGTTCTGTCGTTGCAAGAGGCCTTGAAATACAAGGGTCATCAATTATTTTTCTTGAGTCAATATATATGTCTTCTTTCGAATTTATGTATTCCATATTATTTCATTACTGCATATCACACATTCTGAAGTTTCTATATTGTCGAAACTTCACGTAGCATTTCTCCTGTAGAATTCGTATTTCTGGGAAATTCTTCATTTTGCTATTGGGACATACTGCATTCCTATTTTATGCTACTGAATGTTTCAAATGCAGAGTTCATGTTGAATGTTAGATATGTTGACCACGATCTATTTATTTTGATTAACTTGACTTCTTGATGATTGATTTTGGATATGATCATGTATGGGCGGGTTGTAACTCAGTTGGTTAACCAGTTGGTCTTGAAACCAATGGTTAACCTGCCAAGTAAGGTTAAGTTCATTTCTGTTGTAACATGAAAAATCAGATGATGGTCAAGTAAACGTCTCTTTTTTGTCTTTTCATTGGCCACACTGAACCCAGATCACAGAATCCATTGAATATTTTTATAATTCTGTCATAATCTAACTGTAATCTGTGACACTCTGACTGTAAAGGGTCGTTTATACTGGCCCGTAATTTTAAATCTGTAATATCTTCGGAAATATTCATATAAATTACATGCTGTAAGGGCCATATTGATCTATACAGGGTCTTTCACGAGGAACCTCACCCATATTTATACGAGAAACTACTGAACGTATTTTCATGAAATTCAGCACTTATAAGTATTTCACGATGCTGATGAAATCTAAAATATTTTCAAGGCATGAGCACCTCCGGTTTTTCCGGAAATGACGTCAACTTCCGTTTTTCAAATTAGAACACCATTTTTTTATTGCAGGAATAGATTCCTTAGAAAATTTCAAGTTATTTTGATGTAACATTTTTCAATTTTGGTTGGAAAATTCTCTCTGAGCGGGAAAATTCGAAAAAAAAATCGAAAATAGAGCTCCGCTGAAACAAGAATAACTTCGAGGTTTTTGGATGGAAAATTTTCATTTGTGGGATTTTTGAAGATGTAAGATTGAAGTATCCACTTTGAGAATCGAAATCGCGATTCATGATACAGGGGGTGAAAAAATCGCTTTCAAAGTTAGGGATGACAAAATCGTGAAAAATCAATTTTTTCAAATTAGAACCCCATTTTTTTATGGCAGATATTGAATCTACGTTAAAAAATAATGTGAGTGTATGCATCACACCCTTGCCCTAAAATGGATATTTTCTGAGTTATTCACAAAAAACTGTTTTTCGTCTTGAATTTTCAGCTATTTCTTTTCCCTTCACGCCGAAAAGATGAAATTTTCAGGAACTGTTATTTGAACCATGCTGTAGATTTTTCACCCCTTCTTGAAACCGACTTCAAGTTACTATTAGGAGAACCATGGCAAACTCTCGCAGTTATAACTAGAGGAGATGCTCAAAGTTTTGACCGTTAATTTCTAGACATTTATTTATACGTCTCAGAAATGCTTCGTGCGTTGCTCTTAATATCTTAATAGTAAACACAAAATGCTACCGAATAAAGAGGAATTTGGCAGATGTAATTAATGATATCTATCATTAAAAAAAAAGAATGTAAAACATGGTAAGTTTTTGCATATGGTTCATAAGGAATTATTTATTTATCACTGGAGAGAAAACCGATGGCCGATTAGTTGAAATAAAGAGGTTTCCGATACAAATTCGAATCCAAATTCGCCATCTATTTAGGAACAACCTGTAACTTTTTTCTCTTGCATGTTAGGGTAGTAAAATCTAAAACATGGTTTAAGTAACAGTTCCTGAGAATTTCATCTTTTTGGCGTGAAGGGAAAAGAAATAGCTGAAAATTCAAGACGAAAAACAGTTTTTTGTGAATAACTCAGAAAATATCCACTTTAGGGCAAGGGTGTGATGCATACACTCACATTATTTTTTAACGTAGATTCAATATCTGCCATAAAAAAATGGGGTTCTAATTTGAAAAAATTGATTTTTCACGATTTTGTCATCCCTAACTTTGAAAGCGATTTTTTCACCCCCTGTATCATGAATCGCGATTTCGATTCTTAAAGTGGATACATCAATCTTACATCTTGAAAAATCCCAAAAATGAAAATTTTCCATCCAAAAACCTCGAAGTTATTCTTGTTTCAGCGGAGCTCCATTTTCGATTTTTTTTTCGAATTTTCCCGCTCAGAGAGAATTTTCCAACCAAAACTGAAAAATGTTACATCAAAATAACTTGAAATTTTCTAAGGAATCTATTTCTGCAATAAAAAAATGGTGTTCTAATTTGAAAAACGGAAGTTGACGTCATTTCCGGAAAAACCGGAGGTGCTCATGCCTTGAAAATATTTTAGATTTCATCAGCATCGTGAAATACTTATAAGTGCTGAATTTCATGAAAATACGTTCAGTAGTTTCCCGTATAAATATGGGTGAGGTTCCTCGTGAAAGACCCTGTATTGAATGGACAACGTATTTAAGGTACTCAATAGGATAAGGATTAATGGTGTATTGCTTAAAATAACTTCCTAAATAGGTCATTTTTCCCGTAAAATGTGAAGGATAAAAAATGGTTATTGTGGGTTATCCTTAAGAGAAAGACATATACCGTCGCGGACTTTTTTATTGACCTTTTTTAGGTGTACAATACCGAGTACATTATTTTGATTTATCTCGTGGGGTTCAGTCAGCGTTTGCAATTTCAAGCCCAAAGAATGTGCTTATTTACGACATCATATTAGAAACCTGTAAATTCATCAGTGGCGGATCCAGCTCTCGAGAAAGGGGGGGTCACGGTCAGGTGGATTACATACCCGCCAATTGATTTTTTGGAGAAGAATCAGTATCCCCAAAATAAAATTCTGATGAGGTCTAACACAAACAAGAAGTTTATTTGATTAATTACAAAAACAAAAACTTAATGAGAATAATAACAAAGGTATAACTAAATAGCAAAGGGAATTTTTCTATTTCTCCTTCTTGCGAAACGAGTGATGACTTCCTCTACATCAACCAAAGATATTCTACAAGGAATACCTTGGACATCAACAGATGTGTCATTATGTATATGAAGAAGTGCTAGTCCAATAAGTCGTTCTTCTGCCATCGAAGCTCTTCTTAACCATGGATTTTGAGCCTTCTCAGAGTGGAAAATTACCTCTATGCCGTTGCCACACTAACTGGTAGTGTTGCGAGAATACTGAGAAATTTTCTCACATTTGGATACATGTCAGAATCAAAGTTTTCTAGGAGATTATACAATATCGTCTGTGGAATCTTCTTCTCTCATTGCCATTTCATCTTCCATAAGCGATATTCATTCGTAACGATTGAAACAGGAGGATTGTCTAATAGAAGTTTGTACTGATTTACCAACTGTGATGAAGCTCGATTTTCCGATCATGAAATCGGTCTTCATCTTAAATTAATTTTTCCGGATTTTTATTTCGAATTCCTGCATTTCATTTCCGTTCAGAATTAAACCGAGAAGATCGAATATGGTTCGTTCGATATTGTTTTGCATGCAGAGAATCTAGTAAAAAGAGTCATAAGAACCACGTAGAATGAATATAACGCCGTTTTTCTAGTTTATACGTACGATAAGCCAGATTCGAAGATGTTTTACCGGAGTACTTTTCTAGAAAAATAACATTTCTGCGCCTGTCGTTTCTGCCCCACTCAGGGAGATTATAAAAGGCGATTTTCCCCTCATCTGGGACCCCATTATTCATTGTTGCTCCGGCCTGAATAGAGTAGTATCATTCGCGTTTCCGAAAGACCCATTATTCATTTTTGCTCCGGCCTGAATCGAATAGTATTTTCTTGCGTTTCCGAAATTTCCTTTCTTTTTGAGTCGAAAGTTTAACGAACGTAATTCCTGATTTTCTCTTTTCTTTACCGAGTGAAAAGTAGTGCACTGAAACCGTAAGTACCGATCCAATTCATTTCAGTCTCATTTTCCTGTATCTTCGTTGAGTCTATCAAAATAGCTGTTACGTCGAGATCCGTATTAAATCTTCCTTTACTCGTACAAGATTTCCTGAGTCTATAGCACGTTTATCTGAGTTAGTCAGTACCCGATAACGTCTGATTTTAGTGGCGAGTAATCTCACTATCAGACCGGAGGGTTCATGCAAACCTATACTATAGAACGTGGAGTCTAATTCCGTTTCGGTACCGATCTTTCGCGCCCCTTGTTCGGTGCGTCCTGTTTGACCATTTATATTTAACCTGGCCAAACCCGACCTTTCTAGACGTGAAACAAGCTAAGTAGACAATATAACTCTTTTGAGTTTCCGGACTGAAAGAATATCGGACAGAAAGTGAGCACTATACATTTTCATATCCGTCCCACATTTTTTTTCAACTGTAGATTTAAATTCTCCGTTTAAAACAATTTCCCCCCCTTCTATTCTGGCTGACTCGTACCGTAAAATATTTCTTTTGAATAAATGCTCGCAGTCAGGCAAAACTGAATCACTTTTCTTTAACTGTGTATATTTGATATTTTCTGATTACTGCATATTTGATATATCTTGGGATTAACGTATATTTGATGTTTTATTGCTATTGGTGAATATTTGATATTTTCTTATTATTGCATATTTGATATTTTCTTGACATTATTGCATTTGTATCACTATTTCAATCTATTGAATAAATTGTGTGAATTGCTCTATTTTCGATTTCTCAGTTATCGCTACCACCCTAGATACAACCGAACTCTGTCTCCGACTAAGCAGCTATCCTGGCAGGTTTGCTATTCTACCTTATAAGCAAAAAAAATAGCTGGCGCTCGAGGTAAGGTTTCAAAAAGGGAAAAAAACCCTATTACACAACTCATTAACTATTTCAACATCTTCATTTTCATTTTTCGAATAAACGACTTTAGGTATAAAAACTCCTTATTCGAATAAATTCATTACTTCAGATGACAGCCGTTCCTCTAGGTCGTTTATTATTGAATCCAGAAGAGGAAATACTCTTCTGCAGATTGGGCAGGCTGATTATTGGCTCTGTGTATTTGTATTTTGACTATTCTTGGGCATTTAATGGTCACATCTAGCTGCTCAGCTACTTCCTTTGCCTCTTCAAAAAGCTGTCGGAAAACTACGTCCGCTTTTTCCCTTTTTTCTCGTAACACACTCATCGTATCTTTTATGGCATCCGTAGTTGAAACATTATTTGGGCTGTTTCCATTATCTATGCGGTTTGTTGTTTCCGACGTTTCGGCAAGCATTCGCCTGCCGTCTTCAGGGTGTAGGTCCTGAGAAGGACCGGTTTTTGCTGTCTGGACTTGTACGCACCATATTTTTTCGATTATTGAATTACAGTGTTGGGATTCGAACGCGGGTTATAAGGTTGCAATTTCGAAATTCCAGTCACTCTAACCACTAGTCTACCGGAACAGGTAATTATTACACTATTCAAGTTATATATGAAGTATTATTTCCTGGTAGAGGTCACCTTGACCCGATCAGATGCGCAGTTGATATGCGCAGTAGGTTAAGTTCGGTCAGGTTAGGTTAGGTTAGGTTGAGTTAGTGTTAATTGCCACCCTGAGCCGAGTTCATCCTTCTCAATTCAGATCTTATAATTGGTGCCCAGACATCCTTTATTTCCACAGAGGGTGAACTAATTAGGTTGGGAGATATGGCCATGAAGGCTGCTTCTTTCAATTTCCTCCTTCTCCATCCTTCTTCCTTTGATATTATGGAAGCTTCATCCCATCTGATGTTGTGGTCCTCGTTCCAAGCATGTTGGGCTAGCTTAGATTTTTCGGTTTCTTCCAGTCGAGCTAGTTTTTGGTGCTCTTTGATTCTAACCTCAAGGGGGCGTTTAGTCTCCCCAATGTAGGACCTTCTGCATTCACACGGAATTTCGTATACGCAATTTTTGGTTGTTTGATTTTTGTTATCAGGTTTCACCTTCGTGAGCTTACTCCTGACCGTATTTCTGGTCTTGAATGCTGTTCTCACATTGTATCTGTTGCCAATCCTTCTTATCTTCTCGGATAGCCCCTTCACATATGGTATGACCGAGGTTATCGTGTCGGTAGCATCATTGTCTGTTTGTTGAGGCTCTGTTCTTGTTTCTCCTGGTACTCTGGCAACCTCGAGGATCTTCCTAGGGTAGCCATTTTTCTTGAGGGTTTCTGTGATGTTGAATTCCTCATTACGATCTTCTGGATTAGAGCATATCCTGGTTGCTCTGTCGTATAGGCATCTGGCTACTCCCAATTTGGTGCTGAGGTTATGGTTAGACTCGTAGTGGAGATATTGGCCTGTGTTCGTTGGCTTCCTGTAGACTGTGGTCCTGGGATTTCCATTCTGCTTATGAATCAGTACATCGAGGAATGGTAGTTGGTTATTTTCCTCGATTTCCATCGTGAATTTGATTGATTCCTCTACGCTGTTCAGGTGTTCTAGGAATTTGTCTAGGTTTTCTCTCCCATGTTGCCATATGACAAATGTGTCGTCTACATATCTGAGCCATAGTTTCGGTTTGAACACATATTGTTCCAATGCTCTCTTCTCGAAATCTTCCATGTATGCATCAGCCAGAGGTGGAGAAAGTGGAGAACCCATCGCCATACCGAATTCTTGTTGGTAGAAGTTGTTGTCTACTTGAAAGTAAGTGGAGTTGATACATGCTCCGAGCATTTCCATTATTGCGTTTATACTCAGAGTGGTTCTCTCAGCCGATTCAGTGTCCTCCTCGAGTTTTTTCCTCACAATTTCGAGGGTTTGGTTGGTAGGAACATTAGTGAACAGACTCTTGATGTCGAAACTGACCATGATGTCCGTATCGGATATATGCTGTTGGCGCATGGTCTCTATGAAGTGATCTGTGTTTTTGACCATTGATGTTGTGTGTCCTCTGAGTGGAGACACTATCTTCAGGAGGTATTTGGCCAAGGGATGACATGGGGAATTACGTGAACTGACGATTGGTCTTAACGGGATATTGTCTTTGTGTATTTTTGGAAGACCATATAGATGTGGAGGTTTGCTGAAGTGTGGTGTCAGTTTTGTTCTTGTGAGGCTGTCAGGGAACTGATCTTTGTACTTATGCAGGACTTTGTAGACCTTGTTCTCTACTGAGGTAGTAGGGTCTTTCTTCAATTTCTTGTATTCTCCTGCTTCTAGAACCTCTTGGATTTTATCATTATATGTCTCCACATCCAGAATAACAATAATAACATGGCATCCGTAGCTCTTTTCAAATCAATTGAGCTGGTTTGTAATATTCTACTCAAAGAAGTGGACAAATTATTTTCCCAAAATTCAGATTTTTTTCATTATTGGAACTAATTACCCTCCAATATTCGGAGGGAATATCCCAAGACTATGACAAATAGCCGACTATTATTTTCGACCCAATTCTATCGAGAGCGTTTTGTATTTCGACAATTTGATAAGACCATATGAACAGTAATAATCTGAATAACTCCCGAGAGCTTTAGCTCGAGGGAGTTATTCTTTGATCATTAATGTCCATTTGGTCGAATTGAATTGTCGAAATACAAGTTGCTCGAGATGAATTAAAGAAAATAATAGTCGCTTTTTGTCAAAGTCGAGTGATATTCAGGAAGATTATTTCATGAACACGCTCGAATCCGCGGTCTTTTGTGTTTTAGACCAAGCGGTCGGACTTATTTGTAATTATTTTGCAAAAAAATTTCTATCCCAACCAAGTTTTGAACTCGGGACCCTCCGTACATTTTCAATTCGGAATGAATGTATGCCAAATTTTGACACTTTAAAATAGTCGCTGATATTTCTTTGTTTACCTAAATAGTCGATAATATTGCATATCGCGTGACTGAATTCGTGACTTTTCATTGGCGGAGCCATGTGTGAATGAAATAATCACTCAAATATGATTCAATTCTATTTTTTCAATCGAAACATTTTTTCATCAAACACAAGATTTGAGGGTTCGTCCAGTCCAGGGGGGGGTCATGACCCCCATGACCCCCCCTGGATCCGCGCTTGAAATTCATCAGTGTTTCTGTACATTATTATGCAAGTATCATACATATAAACCTTCCTATTGAATCACTTTATCTATTAAAAAAAAGAGTATCAAAATCCGTTGCGTAGTTTTGAAGATTTAAGGTCCATTCATATTTACCGACACCGCACGTGGCAGACACGGACAAGCACAGACGAAGAAATATGATTGCATACATTTCTTATGGGCGTATTCATATTTACCGCGTATGAACGTAGCGTGGCCGGGCGGGTACGAGCCAGCAGCGAAAGACATTCTCGGCGAGAATGTTTTGTCTGCGCTGGTACTTGTCGCCGATGTCTCTGCGGTCATGTGTGGTGTTAAATTCAAAGTCAAAACATCGCTCAGCGGAACGGACAGACTGCAAGCGTAAAGGAGGGACATTTTAGGCCGTAAGAATACTGAATAACGAGAATTTAATTGAATTAGTTCGAGTTTATTCTTTTCTGTATGATATGAGCGATCGTAGGTGATAACAATGAAAATAGATGACACATGGAAGGCAATTGCAAAAGTACTAGAAGTACGAGATAAGAAAGAATTCAATAAAAACAAAAAATTGATATTTATATATGTATACAGGGTGAGTCTTTGACTTGTACATATATTTTAACTGTAGATTCCTCCCATCAAACCAAACACTTTTTTCCTATACCATTTTTTAAAATTCGGTTTCGTTTGGAATATACAGTGTGTCAAAAATCCACGAAAAAAACACTTTTCTGTTCATATCTTCGGAACCGTTGGGCATATTCCCAAATAAAAACTTATTCAATATTCCCCCCGGTATGAAAGTTGCAGCTAGCCAACTCATAAATTCGCGCAAAAATACTATAAAACCACGTGAAAAAGAAGAATGGTTCTTATTTTCGAAAGAAGCAATCGGTTTGGAAAATAAAATCATTCTTTAGTTTTTTCAATAAAACGCGTAGTTCTCGGGTAATTCCCAATTTTACCCGATAAAATTTGACTAGAAACTCATAAATCTCGAGAATAATCTGAGTACTTTCCTGCCTTGTAAATATCACCGAATCGAAGATGTGTCAATATTCTGTAATCGAATTAAAAGTTAACAACGTTGTCAGAATGTTTGTCGAATTTTCATTTGGAAATCACTGACCTATTAAGTATCTAAATCTCTATGATGGGAAAACGTTTATTATGTCATATAAAATTTCGATATTTTTTTTACTTTACCGTCTATCAGCAGTGATTTGCTTCAAAGAGAGATCTTCTGACTCATGTGTTCAACAGTTCAACTCATTTTTTGTTCGATATTGATATTTGGACCCTTATTTCATTCAATGAATCAATCCAACTCTGTGAATAAATTGACTATAGAGATATCTCGTCCTCTAAAATATGCACCTAGCTTATTCCATCAGTTTCGGGCTCCGGCAGAAATACATCATAATTTATAGCTACTCATTTCATTATTCAAATTTAAATAATAATTCGTCACAAACATTAACATAACCTATTCTCTCGTTGGAAGAATTTTTATTTCTAACCTCCAAACCATAGAAATCTCACGTCATACGCTATGTGACCGAACTACGCTGAACCGTCTGAACTACCTCAGACATAAGACACAGACCTGTGGTCTGTGCATGTGAAGTATAAGAACGGAATAGTGGTAGTAATTTGAGCCGTTTAAGATAGGTCGATTCCTAATGTTAAGGAAGGTGATCTATGGTCGAATTCATAGATATTTATCTAGTAATGCAATCAGAAAAATCAATTTTCCTAGTTTCAAGAATATTGCTGAAACTGGCAACATACAACACATTCAAGTTCTGTGAATTTTCCACAGAAGATTTCATTAACATCGATTTGAATAGGTTATAGCTTGATCAAAATTATAAATTGAATTTAAAACCATCATTCACAAAATATTTTTGGGATATCGAGGAGGATATGGACAGGTTTTTAGTGTTTACAGACTAATCTTTAGGAAAATCGAAGAAGGAACTCAATTATATAGGAGAAATATGGCTTTTCAATTGCCGATATAATCGGACCAAACTGACTGTTTTTTTAAGAAATATCGTGTTTTTAACATTCTTATTCGAATAAGTTTAGTACTTGAGTTCCCCCAAATATACCAACTTAATTTTAATCGAGAAATATGAACTTTGCATTGGTTCCAGAGAATGTTTTCAGGCACGTACTCAGCCACATGTTTTTTTTTCAAATGGCTATATCTTTTTAACAGAGTCGAATTCGGAAAAATGGAAAACAAAAAAAAAAGGTTTCTTTTGACCTCAAGAATCTTCAGTTAAAATATATGTACAAGTCAAAGACTCACCCTGTTTGTACTCCATTCACAATTATAAAATCACCATGACCTATGTGATTAAATAAAAGTATGAATGGAGTATAATTTCTATTTTTATTCCAAAAATAACAACTAGGTACCTCAAACAGACAGTTAATTTTTCTCGTAACGATAAAGATTGTAGATATGACTGGAGTTATTTCAAAAACAATAGTTTCAAATTCAATCCGAGGCTCATTCTAAAATAATTGAAAAATCTATCTTCATCATCCACGAGTTCCTTGTATAATGTGTAAAATTCTCCCTCTTTTTTTCGCTTGGTATTTATGAGATGTACAGCAAACCTTCTTTTTCTCGGCTGTTCTTCCACGGAACTCGATTTATCTCATGGAAGAATTGCCATTACGGCTAGTTCTTCTATCGACGAATTGTGAAATATAGCGAATACATTCTGTTGAAAAGGTGTAACCATAAGCGCGGAAGACACCAACATATATTTACCTAAGGCTACGTTAGACCTTGTTAGTAACTGCCACGCTAGGTGCTGGCAATACAGGGTCTTTCACGAGGAACCTCACCCATATTTATACGGGAAACTACTGAACGTATTTTCATGAAATTCAGCACTTATAAGTATTTCACGATGCTGATGAAATCTAAAATATTTTCAAGGCATGAACACCTCCGGTTTTTCCGGAAATGACGTCAACTTCCGTTTTTCAAATTAGACAACCATTTTTTTATTGCAGAAATAGATTCCTTAGAAAATTTCAAGTTATTTTGATGTGACATTTTTCAGTTTTGGTTGGAAAATTCTCTCTGAGCGGGAAAATTCGAAAAAAAAAATCGAAAATAGAGCTCCGCTGAAACAAGAATAACTTCGAGGTTTTTGGATGGAAAATTTTCATTTTTGGGATTTTTCAAGATGTAAAATTGATGTATCCACTTTAAAAATCGAAATCGCGATTCATGATACAGGGGGTGAAAAAATCGCTTTCAAATTTAGGGATGACAAAATCGTGAAAAATCAATTTTTTCAAATTAGAACCCCATTTTTTTATGGCAGATATTGAATTAACGTTAAAAAATAATGTGAGTGTATGCATCACACCCTTGCCCTAAAGTGGATATTTTCTGAGTTATTCACAAAAAACTGTTTTTCGTCTTGAATTTTCAGCTATTTCTTTTCCCTTCACGCCAAAAAGATGAAATTTTCAGGAACTGTTACTTAAACCATGTTTTAGATTTTACTACCCTAATATGCAAGAGAAAAAAGTTACAGGTTGTTCCTAAATAGATGGCGAATTTGGATTCGAATTTGTATCGGAAACCTCTTTATTTCAACTAATCGGCCATCGGTTTTCTCTCCAGTGATAAATAAATAATTCCTTATGAACCATATGCAAAAACTTACCATGTTTTACATTATACGAATTATCACCAAATTAATAGTAAACACAAAATACTACTGAATAAAGAGGAATTTGGCAGATGTGATTAATGATATCTATTTGTGAAGTGAATGCACAGTGCTCTACGCGGATGACTCTTCCATAGCCGTGAGCGCAGATACCGCATCTGAATTGGAATGTAAGCTGAATAGTGTAGCGAACAGATTTGTGTCTTGGTGTAAGATTAATTCGCTCATTATAAATGTCAATAAAACGGTTTATATGCATTTTGTTACAAAAAATAAATTACCTACTATAACTTCTATTAACATCTCGGGAAGTGTAATTGATATGAGCTCAGACACAAAATTTCTAGGTGCATTTATAAGTAGTGATCTGAGTTGGGACCGTAGTGTGGAGCAGGTATGTGCCAAACTTAAGAAGGGGTTTTATGCTGTAATGCAGTTGAAGAAGATTTTGAATGTGACACAGATGATCACTGTTTACTATGCTCTCGTCTATACACACATAGCGTATAACGTCACTTTGTGGGGAAACGCACCAAGTTCATCACGGGTCTTTATAGCTCAAAAACGAGTGATACGCCTAATTTTTGGTATTAAACCGCGCGAGTCCTGCAGGCCCTTCTTCAAAAAGAACAACCTGCTTAAATTGCCGTGCATTTACATTTATAAGTGTATAATGTATTTCAAAGCAAATATTACTGATGCTAAGAAAATCTCTGATACGCATAATTACCCGACGAGGCAAGGTAGTCTATATAGAACACCGGATCATAGACTAAAATTATTTGAAAATTCGCCCGCTTATGCTGGTATAAGGCTTTTCAACTCCCTGCCCATGCATCTTAGGAATGACTCTAGCTTTAATGGTTTCAAATTCAAATTGAAAAGTTTTTTATCTGAGAGGGCATATTATTCAGTAGCTGAATACCTTAATGAAAAGTTCACTTAGTTATGCACTGGCTCGAATAACTGAGAATATTGTTTTGACCTGTCTAATGTTTTCATGTTTTCATTATCTTGTTTTGTTCAAACCTAGAATATGACGTGTCTTATATCAGTTGTATGATCGATTGGACAAATAAACTTATTATTATTATTATTATCATTAAAAAAAAAGAATGTAAAACATGGTAAGTTTTTGCATATGGTTCATAAGGAATTATTTATTTATCACTGGAGAGAAAACCGATGGCCGATTAGTTGAAATAAAGAGGTTTCCGATACAAATTCGAATCCAAATTCGCCATCTATTTAGGAACAACCTGTAACTTTTTTCTCTTGCATATTAGGGTAGTAAAATCTAAAACATGGTTTAAGTAACAGTTCCTGAAAATTTAATTTTTTTGGCGTGAAGGGAAAAGAAATAGCTGAAAATTCAAGACGAAAAACAGTTTTTTGTGAACAACTCAGAAAATATCCACTTTAGGGCAAGGGTGTGATGCATACACTCACATTATTTTTTAACGTAGATTCAATATCTGCCATAAAAAAATGGGGTTCTAATTTGAAAAAATTGATTTTTCACGATTTTGTCATCCCTAACTTTGAAAGCGATTTTTTCACCCCCTGTATCATGAATCGCGATTGCGATTTTCAAAGTGGATACATCAATCTTACATCTTGAAAAATCCCAAAAATGAAAATTTTCCATCCAAAAACCTCGAAGTTATTCTTGTTTCAGCGGAGCTCTATTTTCGATTTTTTTTTCGAGTTTTCCCACTCAGTGAGAATCTTCCAACCAAAACTGAAAAATGTTACATCAAAATAACTTGAAATTCTCTAAGGAATCTATTTCTGCAATAAAAAAATGGTGTTCTAATTTGAAAAACGGAAGTTGACGTCATTTCCGGAAAAACCGGAGGTGCTCATTCCTTGAAAATATTTTAGATTTCATCAGCATCGTGAAATACTTATAAGTGCTGAATTTCATGAAAATACGTTCAGTAGTTTCCCGTATAAATATGGGTGAGGTTCCTCGTGAAAGACCCTGTATACCTGCTGGTAAATATGAATACTCTTGTTGGTTCACTGTCTGTGCTGGTCCGTGTCTGCCACGCACGGTGTCGGTAAATATGAATGGACCTTTAGGCATACATAGGGACAGACAGCGATAGCGACTTTGCTTTTTTATACTATGTATTGATAATAAACGAGTTATGCGACGATGTTGAGGTGTAGCACACTTCTAAAAAGAGGAGAATATGGACAAAGGAATGGTACCAAAATCGGTCTGTTTTCTCATTCCAGTTCAATGAAAGAATTACGTATCACAGCACCTGATGATTTTGAAATTTTCCTGAGAATGGATGGCAAAACATATGATGGATTGGTTTGAAAAAGTGCGACCTCCGATATGTCGTTTTAATATTGTTCACTCTTTTCTTTGAACTATCAAGGAGCGCATTAGCATCAATTTTTCTGTATGTTTCCAGAAGAATGTCCCAGGCTCTATTTTTTTTTATTCCGGTCTTTGAATATTTCTGATTTGACTTTCCATAATTCGGACAGATCTCTCAAGCATTCAAAGAAATCCACCCAAACCGGAATATTTGGAATATTTCTCATTGTATAATATTTATAAGTTCAATTGGATGCGTGTGTTGAATTCAATGATGCGAAGAGATCTTTTCTCTAAACATCCACAATTCCAACTGATGTTGTCAACCGCGTTGCTGACTGCCCCACAGACGCTGCAATCTAATAGCCAACATCGGGCCTATCGAATATCAAACCGATTTGATCTCTCACCAACCTAGTTGTCAATCTGGAGTATCAACCACCAACCGGCACACAGACGACCAAAGACAACAAAGTTGCTCGTCTGTGGGCCGCTTAAGACATCAATGTACCTAATGAGCTCAATAGATAGTTTTATAGTAAAGTGTTCTCCTTCAAACCCTAAGTAACAACCCCGTTACTACAACAGAATCTTTTTATTTTCAAAGGAATCGACTGACAATACTTCATGTTGAAAAAGATATGAATGAATGATGCTGATTTGGTAGCACATATATCATCAATTGAGGAAGTTCCATGCAAACAATCCAAAACACCCACATCGAGGCCTATAGTATGAATAAAAGAAGAAAGACATATGATGACCTGGCAACCGAAGTGCTCACTACAGTGCGTCAAGTGCGTGATGACTTCAAAGCACCTAGTGCTCAACCTGACCGTTTTAATCTTGTAGGAAAAACGGTCGCTGTGAGATTGAGAGGTCTAGAAACGCGCTTGTCGTTCATTGCAGGAAAACAATAATTGACTTGTGATTTGGGGGAAATGGGTTATCTGAGCTCATCGCCTATAGATAATTGAGAAGACTATCACTTCATTCGGGAAAAATCATGACAAAACAAGTGATACTCTCACTATTCTCTGAACAACACAGCATCCCCTTCTTTCAATGTTATAACTCCAAGGTTAACATTCACAGGTGTACATGCAATCTGCATCATTCACTGAAGTTCGTTTTTCTTAGGAGTCTGAGGACAACTCAGCATCCTCTTATTTTTCTGAATTTCGTGATATTTAAATGACCCTTCTTGGCAAAAAACATGTTACTTGGTTTGTTTTTTAATTTTGAGTAGATCCTTTTATTATCCTGAATTTTGTTATATATAAATGACCTTTTCAGGCAAGAAACATGTTACTTTGTTTTCTAATTTAATGAAGATCCTTTTATTTAAGATGAAATTCGATTTTTTTGTAAAAATAAAAGCAGTTTTGTAATGAAAAATTTTATTATTTCTTTAAATATAATATGTAAATTATCCAACAAGCACATACCTGCATATACTTCCCCAAAACTGTTTACAAGGCTTCACATACTTCTGGTATAATTTTTCCGAATGCTTGAGGAGATATTCTTGTAGAAAATTTAAGGCACCCGTACGAAAGTCCTGTGGCTAAAAATCTCAGGGTAGCAGTTAACCTTTCATGTAGAGATATTGCAGTTCTCATGACTGTATCTTTTTTCACAATCAATGGAAAACCAACGATAGCAATTTTTGGTACACCGATTGAGTCATGCGCGAGTAATTGATCAAATCTAATATTTCTTCACCCAACTCTCTCAATAAGTTTATGTGAGAAAAGCTCCCGAAAAACCGTGAGTTAACCACCTGCATCGATAAATGTAGTAAATGCATCACCCATCGATATATTCTCCAATCTATTTCCTCGTAGTCTATTTATTTTTATAGCAGATTGTACTAACATGAGAATAAAAAAATACAATCGAGATAAAAATAGATTTTCAACTCTTACCGATGAGGGAGAATTGATGATGGTCATTGGTTTTTTCTCTAGTAATGTGCTACAACAAGGTCCCTAAACTTAGTTATTATTGGTCTAGGCGCTCATCCCTAGGAAATGCATGTATAAAAAATACTCTAGGCAAAACCAGATGTTTGTTCCTATTATCTAAATTCTATCTGAATAATCCACAAAAACTAGAGAACTGCAGTAAAATTTAGTATGTAGAAGAACTCATATCCAGGTTTCAAGTACACGTTTCAAAAATATCGAACCGACAGTAGATACTAGACAAACACTCAGTTGCAGGAACGTCCATTATAATTTAAAAGTGTCATTAAAATCCTAATGCCACATTAAACATGGTTTCCTGCCACAGAATACCATGTTTAATGTGGCATTAGAATTTTAATGACACTTTTAAATTATAATGGACGTTCCTGCAACTGAGTGATAGTATTGACGAAAGCATGGTGAAGTTCAAGGATCGTTCGGCCTTGAAACAATATATGCCGCAAAAAAAACAACCAAGAGGGGTATCAAAATGTGGTGCAGATGCGATTCTAAGACGGGATACACTTACGATGCAAATGTTTACTGTGGCAAAGATAATGTTGAGAGAGAAACCACACTCGGGGAAAGTGTTGTAAAAACTCTGTGCCAAACGATTAAAAATCCAGATGTTGCTTTGGCTTTTGATAGGTTTTTACTTCAGTTGTGTAATGAAGCGCCCCTCATTTTATAAATCTCGGTGACCATTTTGAAATTTTCCGATAGGCAACCCGTAAATCTCATTCATTTCGTTCGGTTTCAATTTGAAATCAAGCAAGCCTGTGTATAAGAAGCACCGATTGTTGGCGACCAGGCGTTCTTATCTCTTTCGTCGTTTTTGTTAGTAGTTTGTTTTTCCATTTTTCAGAGTTTTAATGTGGCGGCGATTTTTGTGTCGTAGGTACCAGAAAGTTCTAGAATGTTCACGAACGAAAAGTGGGAACTCACGTAGACCAATCAGAGCTCATCTCGACCCACCTTCTCTTAAAAATTTGAAGAATTCCTGCGCGCGCGACTCCCGATGATGGAGGGGCCTAGCCTAGGGGGGCGGGGCTGGGCGCGCGACGAAGAGGGATTGAGGATTTAGGAGAGAAAAGGTGTTAGGAATTTTTGAGAAAAAGTAACTGAGGTTGAACGATCGTACGAGTAAAAACTGAGATTCGGACGTTTAAGTAGAAATTGTTGATTTTGAGAACATTTTGTACCGAATCCGTGAACAGGAAGTTCCATTTTGGACCGTTAAGCAAAAATTCAAACGTTTAGTGTCTTGTGGGCGCTAACAAAATCTCTATCATGTAGGAAAATCTTGATTTGGGCTTTTCCGAATCTTTATTGCGTGTTTCGGGCCATTGTTGGGTAGAACTATTTTTCTGCTCGAACAACGTGTTCTCTTAATTACCATTTATAACGTTCCCGACGTTCCCGTGAAAGAAAACCGGTTCCGCTCGAAGCTACGCCCGACCCCGCGGTGCATATACTATAGGCATAGGCGATCGAGTGGCTCGACTCAAGATCGCCCGGTCTTTTGTCCCTTTGAGAATTTCAAAATTTTTATTTTTGTCTCGTCGCTTATTGGGAAGTGCTGTACCCCTCATTTCTTCAGCGCATTAGTTTGATCGTACCCCTTGAGGTGGACACCCGGACGGTGCGACTGGCTAAGGCTGTTGGGGTCATTCTGGGGTGCCGCATGGCCTGTGAGCTTCGTGACTCGTCCCCGACATTTTGGTGGATCCGCTGAGCCCTCCAACCGATCGGGTTTCCGGTTTTCTATTCAACCGCTAATTAATTATTCGAGTAGGAAATATCGTAGTGCAGTCTTTTCCACGAGCATCCGGAAATACAGGTGGTTCGAAAACCGTAGCCCATTTCATTTTTTTTCTTTATTATTTTCCGATTTACTTTACTCATTGCTATGCTCCTTCACGGCTGCTTTTGTATGCTCTCGTTCATTTGTTGAGAATCAGATTGTCATTCACTATCACCGCTTATTTTCCGCCTGTCTCACCTGCTCACTTCGCATATTTCAGTTTCACATTATAGTTGTTTTAGGTTTGGCTTGTTTCATTATCCCAGCAACAGCTAGGAGTATTTAGTCAAGAACTTTACTTATCAATGACTAACACCTTAGATTGAACCGAACCCTTCTCCAACAGTCTAAAAGCTATCCAGGCAGGGGCTCGAAGTGAAACATTTTAAATAAAGGAGTCACAACCTTTCAAAGCCCATTGTGACTTGCGCCCGAGCGATTATATTTCCGCCGGCAATAGCCAATAGGTGATCATAATTGACAATATTCCGTATCCAGCTGTTGGAACAGCGATCCTTACTGTTGTGAATCTGGCTAAGACCATTATATCAATAAGCATACACTCTACTCTATGGTTCATAGGGACGCTTGATTAGTGAATAAGGGGATATCATCAAGATGGCGATTGTACCTACTAACTATGAGTTGTAATCAAAAAGTCTTTTGAGTTGATAATAAACAATTACCCAGTATTTTCGTGTTCATTAGTGTGTCCAAGGATACATAACATTTTGGCGACGAGTTTTAAAAGAAAGAACCTTGTCCAAGTCTCAGTCAGGTCCCAAGGTGTGAGTGCAAATAAGAAAAATGCCACTAACTGGAAATATAGAGGCATTGGACCCCAAAAATTCAGAAGTAACAAGTTATTTAGAACGGATGGAACAGTTATTCCTTTGTAACAGTATAGAAGACGACTAGAAGGTATCGTTATTTTTAACCTTAATTGGTGGAGTAGCATATAATGTGTTGAAAGACTTATTGTCTCCAGCTCTGCCTAGCACTAAAACATATGCAGAATTGAAGAAAGTTTTGTTGAACCACTATAGTCCAAAAAGACATATAATAGCAGAGAGATATAAATTCTATTCTGCCAAACAAGAGCCAAATACTGTAAGTTTGGTTCATTTTTGAACGAAGCATGTCGTGACAAACTTGTCTGTGGATTGCGTA
The DNA here is from genome assembly GCA_951802165.1 of Adalia decempunctata. Classification (NCBI taxonomy): domain Eukaryota; kingdom Metazoa; phylum Arthropoda; class Insecta; order Coleoptera; family Coccinellidae; genus Adalia; species Adalia decempunctata. The sequence continues at coordinate 33,573,152 of OX637702.1, read as the reverse complement.
CTGAAGCCATAAAACGAAAACTACTTTCTGAAGAAAAATTAACATTCGAAACAGCATATCAAATGTCGATAGCCATGGAATTGGCAGAAGGACAATTAAAAGTCATGCATACTGATCAATAAATAATTTCAGTAGAAGTAAAAAGTCAAATAAATGGACTAAAAGTCAAAATCACTACTATAAGTCTAATCAGTCTACAAAAGAGTCCAGTCAAACCTATCGTGGGAATAAGCAAAATGGGGATCAAGTTCACAAGAAGAAATGTCGTCGTTGTGTTAGAGAGCATTATGATCTGAATAGTTGCCCAGCCATCAATTGGTGTTATGCTTGCCATCAATCAGGTCATACAGCTAAGTCAGCTATGTGTAAAAACAAGGTCCATCTAGTAGAGGAAGAACACGAAGTTTCAGAAGAAGATGAACCATTAGAATTAGGGTTTTTGAACAACCTTTTAGTGAGTGCAATCAAGGAAGTTGATAGTCATAAGGTAGCTCTACCTGTAGAAAGTAAACAACTACTTATGGAAGTAGACTCTGGTGCATGTAAGTCTGACATACAATTTGAAGATTATTGTGAGTTGTTTGGTCATGTTATTTTAAAGCCTGTAAATTTTAAGTTGAAGGTAGTAACAGGTGAGCATGTTAACATAGCAGGTCAAATCGAAGTCAATGTTATTTATAACAAAAAGAAATTTGTATTACCATTAGTTGTTTTAAAAAGTAAACATATATTTACCCCTCTGTTAGGAAGAAATTGGTTGTGTATTTTAAATCCAAATTGGAAATCTTTGGTAAATGTTAATCTAATTTGGAAGTCAAGCGAGTCATCTAAGTCAGTATGTAAGGCTGTGTCAAGTGAAATGAGTCAAGGTCATACAGTTGTCGATGAAGAACATGCCCAGTTTGAAATAAACAGAGAGCAGTTAATATCTAATTTGAAACAAAAATTTTCAAAAGTATTTGAAGATAAAAGTCATAGTCATATTTCAAATTTTAAAGTCGAGTTGAAAGTTGAAGATGATACCCAACCCATATTCCATAGAGCATATGAGATGCCCTATTCCTTGAAGCCAAAAGTGGAAGAAGAATTAGGAAAAATGGTAAGTGCGGGAATTATCACAAAGGTCAAACACAGCGAATGGGCTAGTCCAATAGTCGTAGTACCAAAAAAAAATTCTGATAGTATAAGAATTTGTGTTGATTTCAAGAAAACCTTGAATCGTGTATTAAAGTCAGAACATTGTTTGTTGCCACTGCCTGAAGATATTTATGCAAGCCTTAGCGGGAATTGCTACTTTACAGTTTTAGATTTAAAGGGTGCTTATCAATAGTTATTATTGAGTGAATCATCTAAAGATTTACTCACAATCAACACACATATGGGTCTCTTCTCTTTCAATCGCTTAACTTACGGCGTTAAAACAGCACCGGGAATTTTTCAGTCCACTATGGATACGATTCTATCGGGGTTGGAGAAAACCAAGTGTTATATAGATGATATAATAGTTTGTGGAGATACTATAGATTCGTGTTATCAAGCGTTATTTGAAGTTCTCGCTAGATTGGAAGACTATAATATCAAGATCAATGAAAAAAAGTGTAAATTCTTTGAAAAAAATGTAGAGTTTCTATACTCTGTTCAAATATAAGCGACTAAGACGTAAACAAAGTCGCGCACACGAAGGATGGGCTTCCTTCAGGTAGAGACTTGCTTTCAGGGCTCCAGGGTCGGATCGAGGATAGTTCACACAATCATATAAACTTGATATTATTCTCTGAATGGAATACACACAACACCTCTACGTATCATATATTATTATATTTATTATATTTACATATAAGGAAAAGTCTTGAATTGTTCATCAATATCACAGGATCAGAAATATTAACAGAAAAATGTAATGAATAAATGAAAATATATAACGTGAGGATACATTATAAGGCAAATAAGCACAAGAGTTACAGAATGCTGATGTAAGGCAAAACTTGACCTGCGCCCTAGATTTGGGTTGGAGTTTGGAGACATTGTAGAATCAAAATGAAAGAAAACAAAAATTTTCACTAACATATATTTTTCACTCTTGATTGAGAGCAATAATAAAATAATATGATAGTGTTAGCTGAGGTTGGTGCAATGGGGTACCATACAATTCTGTGTATGATACAAGAGTTCAGGGAAAAACCTCAGCAGAAAAAACCCTGCCTCCGTGTAAGTGTCTCCAAAAAGTGCAGCTGCTTTCGTCAAAAGGGGAACCGTCTTCTTCAGGGTTCCAGTAATTCTAATCTGAAAAGAGAAATTAAAGAGCAGAAAAATGAACAGTAAATTCAATGGAATTGAAATTGACCACCCATTAAAAATATTAATTGAAATAATAATAGACAGTGAATTTGGCCAAGAATAAAATCAAATTAGTACTCATCTTTTTAAAAGTTCTTCTTTCACGAAGATTTTACTCCGTTGTGGGTCTCTTGCAGAATAATCCTCTCTGCAACATGCTGGATTAATGAGTTTCCTAGAAGAAGATTCAAAATAATATGCTCAAAAAAACGTTGAAAATAATCTACCACTTCAGTTGAAGAAATGTTGCTATAGATCACTTCAAAATTGAATCTACTGTTTCCTCGGATAATAGGTTTGCTTTTCTATTTTCCTTTTCTTGCAAATTTGTCCTTGGCTTTCTGTACAATCATTCAGCCATCTGTTTAATTCCTTCCTTTTATCCTGGTTTAACAATTTCATTTTTCTCATCAATTCCTCATCAGAAGGCTATAAAATACCATCAAAATGTTCAAGACAAAAATCAAAACATAGCATTAACTACATTACATTTTCATCGTAACAATTTAATGATGTTGAGCTTTCTGGCTTTGATGCTGCTTCTTCTATGAAAAATTTCACATCATCTTGATAGGCCATTCGACTGGTTGAGGGTTCATTCAGATATAATCTTGTATCTTCATCGGAGTCTTCATCTGCAACAGAATCGCTTCTACGCCCAAACATAAATGCAGCATGTATATGCTTACACAATATAGTTTTAATACTGTTACTTGAACAGGCACATTCCAAAATAATATGTAATAATTATGTATTAGGTACCTTATGAAAAATTATTCAGAATTTTGTTGCTCTTCTTCTGTGTCACTTTCATCCAGATTCACCACCACTCGCTCTATTGTTGACTCCATGATATTATCGAGCTGCCACATTTTTTCTTCGACATCAGTTATAACATGATGTATGCATTTCTTCCATTTCTCAGCGCAAATCGATCCTATAGCTCCCAGAAACAAATTACGAACCTCAGCAATTTTAAATGAGGAGTTCTGAGCAGCTACTTTTCCTTTAACTTGAGCCCAAATGGGCTCGATTGGATTCAGCTCACAATGATATGGTGGTAGTCTCAAAACTGTTCTTCCCGTTTTATTGGCCATTTCATCTATAACTAATTTTTCATACCTCCCTCTATTCGCCTTAACCAGAGCAAGTAGTTCCGCCTTCAAAAGATTATTTTCGAAGGAAATATTTTTACTTAGCAACCAATTTTTCACATCTTCCTTGCGGGTTGATGAAGACGGAATCGATTCCATTTTTCTCGAATGATAACTGGCGTTGTCCATTACGATGACAGCGTTATGATCCAGAGTTGGCAAAATTGTTGAGAACCACTTCTCGAACGATTCCCCGTTCATTTCCTCATGGTAATCTCCGGATTTTTTCGATTCGAAAAACCATAGGCCGTTCTCTACAAATCCGTCTTCTCCCCCTATATGACATATAATCAGTCTTTTTCCTTTTCCTTCTCGAAAAGCCTGTCTGCTGGATCCAATCGATTCATCGACCCATATTGAATTTTTTGTACATCCTGCATTTATCCATGTCTCGTCAAGGTAATAAATTTTTCGGCCTTGCTCCCTAAATTCTCGAATTTTCTTCAAATAATTTCTCCTCCAAACAACTATTTCGTCTCTATCAATCAACAAACTATCACGACCACGTTTTTTGAATTTTAATTTCATTTTTTTCAATAATTTATAAAATGTTGTTCTTTTAAAATTCGGCAGGCTGTCATCGTTATTAACAACTTCCAACACCTTCGGAATTGTAGGAATTTCATTACGAAAAAAAAACCGTGGACTATTCTCCTAATTGAGTTCATGTCGAAATCGTCTATTGAATCGATGATTTTTAGCGACTGGGATTTCTGCTTAGGTGGAGTCAATATATGATTCCGTTTATATTCGGTGAGAATCCTGAGTATAGAAACTTGAAACTTGAAACAATTCGCACCAAGCCTATTTTCGAGATATTTGGATGTTCCTCAAATTCTTTTCGATAAATGTTCAATATTAATTCTTTTTCTTGAATAGACAAATGTGAACGTTTCGTTCTTTTTCGTGGTGGGCCCAATATACCACCTTCAGATGCAGTGTCCGTTTCTGAATTCGACATTATTGTCCGGAAAAGATAACTGTGAAATCGACTACACAATAGAGGATTTCTGTCAGAAATAAGCACTTTATAACGAGAACACTTAATTAACTAATTTCACTACAAAATCTATGTACACTCTGATTTAGGTACTACACCTTCACCGTACTCTAGGTCGCTATCGACTAAAAACTTCTATATTTATACAAATTAGGGTAGTTTTCACCTCCACCTATTTTACACCGAGGAATAAAAAGAACCTAAATTGCTTAGATTCTGGATTTTCCAGAAATTATGACCCCAGTGCTACCTATGACCCTCTGGATTTACCCGGAATTATCTCGTCGGAAACCGAGAGTCCGACAAAGCGTTAAGTACAATTCAAACAAATATTTATAACCGGAACAAATTGAGGTACTTCGGATATATCAGGTAATAACCGTTGCGAATTCTAAAGGACTTAATTAAAAGGTTTTCAGTGTAACAAAGAAATCCAAAACATTCACTTCTATGCAAATTTCACAACTCTCCAGTACCTACTATCGACATTCCGTTCTAAGCTTTAAGTACGATCCTGGAAGTCTTTTGGGGGCGTGAAAAGAATTATACAGCCGACCGTTTCACCAATCATATGTTAGTAATGCGCAAAACAAACCGATTTGGTTTGTTTGTTTACATTCTCTTATATTTGAACAGACTATAGGTCATATCATAGACAAGGAGGGCATACACCCCACAGAAGAAAAAACAATGAGTATCAGGAAAGCACCGTCACCCAAGAACATAACTCAGCTTAAATCATTTCTGGGTCTTTTAAATTATTACGGAAAATTCATTCCCATGTTATCCTCAAAATTAAAACCTCTTTATAATCTGTAACGTGATTATTTTGCTCCCTGAATTAGATTCAGCATTTTCGCTGGATAGTTTACACCCTCTGCGGCGTTGCCGGTTGATTCATGGCTTGTGGTGGAGACGGCTGTGGTATTGTGTGAGGTCATAGAAGTAGGAAGGAATTGTTTGACAATTGGCTGCTCTGTGAAAGCGAGGTAACCTCTTTTTGGAGAATTTTCGGAAAAATTGTGGAAGAGAAAAAGCTGAATTGAATGTAAATTATTGGTCTGGAAGTTTTATCTGGAATCATCCTCGTTGTAGGCGATTATAATTTCAATTTGGTTAATTCCCTGGATAATATAGAGAATATTGGTTTTAATCCAAGGGTACGTTTGTTATAACGGATTATTATATTCTTCCATGAGACCCGGAATCTCTGTAGAGGTATGATATGAACTTGTATATGAGGCCATTGTCTAACAGTCTTTTTTTATTAGGAGTTGTATACGAATATTTGTTGTTGGAGAATTGTTGGAGATATAGAATTTGGAAAGGAGATCATTTTTTTCCCTCGACCAACATCATAAGAGGTATGAACTTTCTTTGAATTTTGTGAACAATGCCTTATGGTGTTTTATTAGGGTCCAAGTGTCGGCCATCTAGACATCCAAGTATCGGATATACAAGTATCTGGCATCCTAGTATCGGATATACAAGTATCTGGCATCCTAGTATCGGATACACAAGTATCTGGCATCCAAGTACCACCCATCCAAGTATCAGTCATCCAAGTGTCTGGCATCCAAGTGCCTGGCATATGAGTGCTTAGCATCCACGTTATAAGTACTATCGACGTCTCTACTTCAGGCCATTTAGTGGTTGAGGTAACCGGTGCTTTGCACTGACTTTAGTTTATAATATTATTATTATTGTACAAAGTGAATAACTGATAGCAGGGGAGACCTTTCAATCATCGCTGGCTCCTTTCATTTATGTTTAACTTTTATCAGACTCATAATTGAGTTTATTATAGTGGCAGATTGCCTAATTTACATTTTTACCTTTGTACCAGTTCATTTGATACTGGATTGCGATTTTTCGATACTGTTCATAATTACTATAGGCGTAAGTGTAAACATTTGTGAACTGAGGTGGATACTAACTGGCCAGTTATTACAACCACGGTACTTGAACTCCATTTTCCAATTTATAACTTGATTTAGTGAGATTCAATCGAGTTCAGCAATTTTGTGGAGTTTTGTTTCGCTGAATATACCTATCAACTACTGCAAATCTAATTTCACTTTTTCATTAATATTGTTCAATTAGTTTAATTTTAAATAAATTTTCATTTTTCATTGAGTATCAGTTGTCTTATTGCTATTCTGGTAGGGGAGTACGCAATTTTGTGAATTGTAAGACAGGCAAATTCTCTACCTGGCGCCCATTCATAAACTTTAATTTTTTTTAACTCACTCCCATCTTCACTGAGTTAAGCCGCGAGCCTGATTTGCCAAGTGACCAGGCTTACTCAAGTCGACACGTCACAAATCTTTGTAGAGCAAATTCAAAATTTATGTGGTCGGAAGAGTGTGAAAAAGTTTTTCAAGCAAGTAAAGAGTTACTGACTTCAAATCATGTCCTCACTCATTATAACCCTTCATTGCCTATTTATTTAACAGCTGATGCTAGTGGTTACGGTGTAGGAGCTGTTCTCAGTCATAGAATAGAAGGTAAAGAACGTCCGGTAGCGTTCGTTTCAAGTACGTTAACTCCAGTTGAACAAAGATATTCTAATTTAGAGCGAGAAGCCCTTGCCATAATTGTGTTGATTGTTAACGTCCATGGTTATATATTCAATAAATGTTTTCAGGAATTTGGACAACTTCATTTATTTGAATCGTCTTTAATACATTGCCAACGTTTCGAACCGTTCGTGGTTCTTTTTCAAGGCTAAAATAGAAAACAGTAATATAGACGATGTGCACAGTTATTGGGAGGGATTTGTCACTCACCTCGTATTCAATTCGATTCGGAATGTGTCTGATTAATTAAAATTTTCATTTTCTCTTTGTACAGAAAATCAATAAGAAACTCTGAAACATCTTTTACGAAGTATTCCGGTGAACTATGTTATCGTATTATCAGTGAGAAACAAATCTATCTCCCAGCCTGTTCCATGAACTCATATGCGCACCATAGCAACAATTATTAAAACAAATTCAAAATATTTCAATCAAAACGAATTTTGGCTAACTCACAATTACAAACGTACATAGAATATTTCTTGTATATGGGACGAAACGATATTGAAAATACAATTAAATACTTTCTTTGCAACTTGAATTTTTCTATTCAATTTGAGTTTCGAGTCCGAGTAACATTAGCACCTAGTATAAAGCTATTGTAAACCAGACTTAGATGTTGGATATCTTCTCTGAAATTCACTGTGTTGTTTGATCTGATGTGTATCATTTCGCTTATTAGTCTTCTGCTGTAATTAGTTTCCCGATCTAAAATTTTTACATCTTTAAACTTAAATATATGTCCATCAGTGTGCACGTGCGTAGTTAGAGCTGTTTTATGTGTGTTGGAATGTGTGTGTGTATATATTTGGTCGAAAATTCGTACTAATCAGTGATCATGAACCATTGAAATTTATTTTCAACCGCAATAAAGGCATTCCCATTATTGCTGCTGCGCGAATAACTCGATGGGCAATTACATTAGCAGGATATGATTATGATATTGAGTATAAAAAAGGCTCCTTAGTTGCCAATGCAGATGGATTATCTCGGTTACCTATACAAGACAGTACTGGAATTTCGGATGGTATTTTCTCTTTCAACTCAGTAAATGAGTCACCACTAAATTGCAAAGAAATAGCTTCCGAATCTAGAAGGGATTTAATATGTACATAAAGTTAGCCAAACAACTTTCGCGAATCAAACTCGGAATAGCTCAAAATTTTGCCGTTATTTATCCGTGAAAAAATAAATTTTGCCGCTCTCATATTTAAAAAGATATGGGGTGTGTCGCTAAGTTGATATCAAGTTGGCGAAACAACTTTTCAAAAAATGGTTTCAGCACAAAACAAAATAGCTCATCTTTTTCAGTGATTTATCCGTAATTTATCCGTGAAAAAAGAAAATTTGTATCAATCAAGGTTTTGAAGAAAAATGAAAAAATCTGATTGATCGATCAGCAGCTGACGGAACATGATTTATGCATTTTTCTCGAAAACTACGCAAGCAATATTGTTGATATTTGAAAAGAAGATGTAGCTTTTCATCTTTGATTTATCCGTGAAGAAAAAAGTTTTGCCGCTCCCGTTTTTAAAAGAATATCACTTGCGCTGGTATGTGTACATCAAATTACCAGGTGACATATTGAAAAAATGATTTCATTTTATGCATTAGTTCTCGAAATATTCTTAACTAAGTATTTGAAAATGAAGTGGTGTTTTCATGGCACTTGTAGTGTTTTTTTGTGAAAAATCGACTTTTTGAGCTTCAAAACAACCATGACTGTGGCTTCTTTCCTCCAATCCACTGACATAGAAATCTTTAATCAAGATGTCGATTTTTCACAAAAAAAACACTACAAGTGCCATGAAAACACCACTTCATTTTCAGATACTTAGTTAAGAATATTTCGAGAACTAATGCATAAAATGAAAAAACAATTACTGTGCTGAAATCAGTATAAAAATACCTTTCAAATGAGGTATCACTCACCCCATCTTCCCTATTCAAAAATTGGGGGTGGGGGTTGTAGCAGCAAGGTTTGAAGCGCTATGCGTCCGTAACCTACATCTTAAGTTGTCCCCCTCGAAACAGAAATCGACCTGTCCGAGCATTTCTATCGAAAAAATTTATTTCGTCTGTTATCTCGTCTGTTTCGTTTTCAAATGGCCACCCTGTATATCAAAGGAGAACATGCAATCTCTGTCCAATGATATTTTCAAATCTAAAAAGTTAATTGAATTCAAAATGGACTTTTCGAGTGTAAATTGTATTTTAAACTTGGAATTCATTGTCTTGAAGAATATTTCTAATTCTTCATCTGTCCCAGACCATATACAGAATGTCATCAACGTATCTCCTCCACATAACTATTTGTTCACTGTTTGGTAGAAGCATAATCTGTTTTTCTATGTGGTTAACATATATATCTGCTAATAAACCGCTGGTTGGGGAACCTATTGGGAGCCCATCCTTCATATAATATACCGTATTTTCGAAGGTGAAGAAATTTTGTTCAGTAACCAATTTGCATAAGTTCAGTATGTTATCTATATCCGTATTTTCTAAGTTATAGTCATTACTAGAATTACTATATTCGTTTATATGGTCTTTTACTAAAGAGAGAGCATCCTTTATTGGCACATTAGTGTATAAGTTAACTATGTCAAAAGAAAGAAGGACATGACTTTGATGAGGATTTAGTTTTATTGATTTTAAGTTTTCTAGTAATTCTAGGGAGTTTTTTATCGAGAATGGGGACTTATATTTCAGCTTATTAACGAAGAGGTCGTTTAGAAATTTAGAAATTTTATGAGTTGGGGAGCCTATAGCTGAGGTGATAGGTCTGATGCTTTTGTTAGGTTTATGAAGTTTAATAAGACTGTATAATTTCGGTAATTGTGGGTTTTTTTCTTTCAAAGTATGAATTGACTCGTTGAATTTATGTATGGTTGATAGAGTAGTTTTTAGCGTGCTGGTGACAGTGTTAGTGAATTTTGACAATGGGTTGTTCTTACATTTATCTATATTATTTTCTGTGAAGAAATTGAGTGTCTTCTCCACATATGAATCTTTTTCCAAGATAACCAGTCCAGCGTTTTTGTCTGCTTTCGTTATAATAAGGTTGTTATCGACTATTCTCCTTTGAATATTTCCTATTGATTTTCGAATATGCTTATTGATTTCAAGCTGTTCATGGTTGCATTTCTCCACTTTTTTGTTCTTGAAAGTTTTCAAAACTCCGGCGACTTCTTCAGCTATGATGTTGAAATTGGGGTTTCTCTTGATCTGCAATTCTACGTCAATGGCGGTTTCATAAACATTTAGTGTTTAAGGGATTGGTGCAAACTTGTGTCCCATATTTAGTGTTCTCACCTCATCGTCACTGAAGTTTACCTTTGATAAGTTCGTGAATCTACTATGGAAATTGTGTTCTGCTATATTGAAAATCTCATGTGTATCTGTATCACTCGTGTGTTCGACTATTTGCGGTAATACGGTTTTATTTTTTTCATCAATCAGTCGTTTGAGTTTCAGTCTCCTTTTTCGATCAGAATCAAAATTTGAATAGAATAACTCCTCTTCCAAGCTCTCCACCAATATTTGGTATTCAATGGTATGTAAGTGTTTATGGGGTACATGATGTAAAAACTTCAACTTTGTGTCAATTATACAAAATATATTAAAATTTACTGAAAGTGTGTTTTCTGAATCTTCTTATTTTATGATTCACTCATCTCTAATGAACGATAGCACACTAATGGAGGAATTCATCAATAAAAAAGAATAATTTCTTATTTGCATTTTTACTGCTACAACTGTGAGAAGAATTATGTCATTACCACTGACTGTAGTGGAGAGCATCTACAGGACGTGAATAAAGCTGTGGTTTGGGAAAGTTTGAGTGTTGGTATAGGACAAGAATTGTTTGGAGTCCTAGAAATTCCTTTCATGACCCCCAAGAAATTTTTGAAACTAATAATTTGAAAAAGGTAGGTATATGCTTGATCAAAATTTTTACCATATATTGGTTTTCATTGCAAGTGAATCATGCAAATAGCACTCCTGATAATATCCAAGATAGTTGTTATTTCATTGTTTTCACAAGCTTTTATTTGGTTTCTCCTATATCCCGGTGACTGTGTGTCTTTAATAAAATATTGTACGTTTGACCCACTTATAATTGTCCGATTGTCTTGAAATTTGACAGGTGAACATAATTTCGGTGACAATGCATTATGAGATTTTTGTTAAAGAAAAAAAAAAACGAAATGGCGGCTCCAATATGGCGGACATGTTTTGTAGCAGTGGCCCGATTCGCTTCAAAATTGGTATCTGGGGGTTTTAGTGGTCGTGGACTATGATTCTTTTATCATAATTGAAAAATTCAAGATGGCGGCTACAAAATGGAGGACAAGTTCACTTCAAAATTTTATTTTAGTATCACTTGTGGCGGTTTCTAACTGTAATGAAACCTTGTGCGTTAAATTTGTTTACTTCCTGATTTCCGATTAAAGAACATTGAAGTTGAAATTGAAATATATAAAAAAACATTTTTAAAGACAAGCTTCAAGACAAATGCACTCAGAAGGAAAAAAAATTTATTCAATTGTTTAATCTCGGTTTTTCTGTGAGTAACAGATTCAAAAGCTTGCCTCGGATATGAAATAGGTATCTTGCGCGGCAAAAACTTGAATGTTACAGAATAACCCAGATCAAACAATTGAATTAATTATTTTTTCCTTCTTTGTATGAAAACTTGTCTTAAAAATTTTTTTTTAATATATTTAATTTCTCTCTAGGTTTGGAATGATACCCTCTACGTTGAAATGAAGAAAGCTGGCGAATAGGAAAGAAAAATAGCGATGAATAAGGGTGATGTAACTCCAGAGGGAACTCCATATATAACAGTTATTGGCGATGGAGGTTGGAGCAAAAGAACAGGGTCATGGCTATAATGCATCTTCTGGTGTTGTAAGTTTTAGTCTCAGTGCGTATATTCGTTTAAAAATGGTATGAAGACGTGTTAAGTATGAAAATATGAAATGTATATTGTTTCCAGGCAATACTCATAGGAGAGGAAACAAATAAACCCCTGTTTCTCGGAGTGAGAAACAAATTTTGCTCCACTTGCGTTTATCACAAAAAACATGAAATGGCCACAAAAAAACACGAGAGTTTTCTTAATTTCAGTGGCCCTTCAACCGCCATGGAACAAGACATTATAGTGGAAGGATTTTGTAATAGTTTGGTTCAGACTGTGACATATCACCAATTTATATGTTTTGTATAAATTCTATGGTTGGACATTGACATGTCTAGGGTGTCAGTTGTCATCCATTATGACAAACACATATGATAGTTGTTACATGCAGTTGATATAGATTGAATAAAATATAAAATAATAATTAATCTGCTTTTAATTAAAACATCTTCAAGACAAATAAACATAAAACGATACATGGTGTCAGGTTATATGAGTTTGGATCAAAACAGAATAATATTTTGGTCAAAACGTGAGTACCTAACCTCTTTACGATGGAATCACTAACTGGTAGTTTCGAACCTCCAAGAAGCTTAATATTCGACAAAAATATCCATAAAAATTTCGACATATTCTTGAGAAGTCTAAATGATAAGGATGAAAAAACGAAGATATTCCTCAACCTAGCAGGTGAAGAAGCACAAATCAAAATTCAAAGGTTTGATTTAACTGGAGAAAAGAGGCAGATATATGAAGAAGTCGTCAAAGCATTCGAAGAATATTGCAGGCCACTCAGGAATGAAACCTTTGATCGCTACAAATTTTTTACTCGAATACAACAGGAAGGAGAAACTTTCGACAACTTCATCACTGAAATAGAAATTCTGGCGTCAACGTGCAATTTTGGAAACCTGGAGAAATCATAAATAAGAGACAAGATAGTAAGTGGGATACTGGACCTATCCATACAAGAAAGACTACTGCAGCAATCTAGATTGACACTGGACAAAGCTGAAGAGATATGCAGAAGTTCGGAAATAAGTAAAAGACAAGTGAAGGAATTGAAGAATGATAAGGAAGTGGACTTAATACAAAGAAATAATAGAAGTGACAGACCAAAAAGTGCACATGTCAGTTATAAAATTAGGAATAATAATGTTAATAAAAATAATTATGACTGTTTAAAATGTGGTCGTAATCATGGACCAAAAAATTGTCCTGCTTCTGGTAAACTATGTCAATTTTGCTCGAAACCGAATCATTTTGCAGTAGGTTGTAAATACAAGGCAAACAATGGAAAATTCAATCAGCCGTCCAAATCAGGTTATAATTCACAATTTAAGAAAAAAGTACATGAAGTAAATGATGGTTCTAATAGTAAAAATGATGTTAGTGATGAAGATTCTCCTTTTATAGATAGTATTGAAATCTCTATAGATAATGTAGAGGAAAATAAGAATGGAAGTAAGGCTGTTTGGAGAGTCCCTGTAATAATTAATAGTCAAACTGTAAATTTTAAGTTGGATACTGGTGCTGATTGTAACTGCATGTCTATCAGTACTTATGAAAAACTAGGATTGAAAAGAGAACATGTTATTCATAGAGGAGTTTCTATAATAACATATAGTAAAATAAAAGTTGAGTGTATAGGATATGCTATTGTACAATGCATTGTAAAAGGGGCTCGGTACAATGTCAAGATTTATTTGGTGGCAACTAAAAATGTTCCTATTCTAGGATTGAATGCATGCATCAAAATGAATTTGATAAAACGAATAGAAACGTTGCAAAGTTTTAATGATAAAGATAGTTTCATAAATAATAATTCAGAATTATTCGAGGGCACAGGCAAGGTACCTTTTCAATATAAAATATTGTTGAAACAAAATGCTGAACCACATGTTAGTGGATGCAGAAGAATTCCTGAGACTGTTAAAAACAAACTTAAAGATACTTTAGATGACTTAGTGAAACGTGAAATAATAATGAAAGTAGAAGAACCAACAGAGTGGTTAAACAACATAATAATAGTAGAGAAACCGAATGGGTCCTTGAGAATTTGCCTAGATCCATTACATTTAAATAAAAATATAATTCCTGATCAATTTCCAATTCCAACATTTGAAGACTTAGCATCCAAATTAAAAAGTAAAACATTATTTACAGTTATTGATTTAAAAGAAGGATTTTATCAAATACCATTAGAGAAAGAAAGTATGAAGTATACATGTTTTTTGACACCTTTTGGTAAATTTTGTTTTCAAAGACTTCCTTTTGGTCTCAAAGTAAGTCCTGAAGTATTTCAGAGAACAATAGGAAAGATATTTGGAGATCTAGAAGTAGGCATATATTTTGATGATCTAATAATAGGTGGCGCTACTGTTGAAGAGCATGATTCAGTTTTGTGTGAGGTGATAAAACGCGCAAGAAAGTATGGTATCAGATTTAATATGAATAAAGTGCAATTTAAAGTAAATGAAGTGAAATATCTAGGACAAATATTCTCGTCTACAGGTATATCTCCTGATAGTAATTATATTCAAGCTGTGTTGAATATACAAACACCACAAGATAAAAAACAACTTCTTCGCATAATAGGTATGCTCAATTATCTAACAAAGTATATTCCTAATTTGTCTAAATTTTTGTCTCCTCTGAGAGAACTTATAAAGAAAAATATGCCTTTCACTTGGAATGATAAGCATACTAAAATTTTAAATGATATTAAAAAGTATATTACACAAATGCCACAGTTACAAATATTCGATCCAAATCTTCAAATAGTAGTACAGACTGATGCAAGTAAAAATGGACTTGGTGGGTGTCTACTTCAAAGAGGAAAACCAGTAGCTTTTTGTTCAAGAGCCATGACAGAAACTGAAACCCGTTATCCACAAATTGACAAAGAGTTATTGGCTATTTGTTTTTCTCTAGAAAAATTCCACAACTTTGTTTATGGAAGAAAAATCTTAGTTAATACTGATCATAAACCGTTGGTGTCAATTTGTAAAAAAGATTTTTATAAAGTGTCTGGTCGACTGCAAAGGCTTAAGTTGAGATTATTGAAGTATAATTTTGATGTTGAGTATTTGCCAGGGAAGTATATGTACATTGCCGATTTGTTATCAAGAAGTTTTCTTGGAGAGAATACTGAGAATACAAGTCGAGTAGATAATGATTTTATTGTTCATAGTTTGGATATAAAACTTTCTATTTCTGATGCCACTCTAGCAAAATTAAGGAATGCTACCCAAAATGATCATACATTAAAACAGATAATCTCATTTTGTTATACTGGTTGGCCGCTTAAATCAGAACTTGCCTTTAACTTAGAATTATTAACATTTTTTAAGATACAAAACTCATTACATTCAAGAAATGATCTGCTTTTCTTGGATCATAAACTAGTAGTGCCTAGTTCTTTGAGATATACAATGTTGGAGAAATTACATACTGCACATTCAGGTATTGAAAAAACTAAAAGAAGGGCTAGAAAAATTTTCTATTGGCCTAACATGTCTACAGACATACAAGACTTTATTTCTAAATGTTCTGTTTGTCTTAAATACTCACGAAACAATATTAAGGAACCAATGATACCTCATGATAGACCTAATTTACCTTTTAATAAAATTGCTTCTGATATTTTTACATATGGTGGGTCTGATTATTTGGTTGTAGTAGATTACTTTAGCAACTGGATTGAAATGAATCCCCTGAAATATAAAAGTGCGCAGGAAGTCATTAAATATTTTAAACGAATTTTTTCAACGTATGGAATTCCTAAAGAAGTTATTGCAGATAATGTTCCCTATAACAGCTTAGAATTCAAAAAATTTTCACAGAAATGGGATTTTGCTTTGATAACGTCTAGTCCACGGTATCCAAAATCAAACGGACTAGCAGAACGTGCAGTTGGTATTTGTAAGGATATGTTGAGGAAGTGCTCTGAAAGTGATTGATACAGATATACATTTGGCTCTCTTAGACTATAGGACAACTCCTTTGTCAGGTTCAAATTTATCTCCAACTGAATTATTGAACAATAGATTATTGCGTACAACCTTGCCTGTGACATCGAATATATTGTCTGAAAAGCCTAAAGTTGACTTGAAAAATATTGTTAATCATAGACAAAGAAATTGTAGAAATTACAATTCAAGTGCTAACATCAGAAGTGACTTCAGTTTAGGTGAGAGCATTATTTTCAAGAAAGAACAGTGTAGATATTGGCAACAAGGGGAGATAGTTGGAAGAAGTACTACCCCTAGGTAATATCTGGTGAGAGATGAATTTGGCAGAACTTTTAGAAGAAATTCATCTTTTATCAAAACATGTCCCAATCCTACTCTGCCTCTAAGATCAGAAGTTGAAAATGACAATACCATTGAACCCAGCCCTAATGAAAACTCATTCTCTAAATCTTGTGATAGCTCTATATCTAAGAGTAATGAGAACGCTCCTAATTGTAACTTAAGTGATCCTAATGGTAATGGTCAACCAACCAGCAGTAATTTGTGATCAACTGTTTCTGGTCAACAATCATTGAATGTGTATCTGGTAGTGTTGTTACTAGGTATGGTAGTTATAAACAAACCTGTCAGATATACAGATCAATTGTGACTTCTTTTGTAAGATATCTAAAATTTTACTTTCTTAAATTTGAAAAAGTAGAGATGTGACATATCACCAATTTATATGTTTTGTATAAATTCTATGGTTGGACATTGACATGTCTAGGGTATCAGTTGTCATCCATTATGACAAACACATATGATAGTTGTTACATGCTGATGATATAGATTGAATAAAATATAAAATAATAATTAATCTGCTTTTAATTAAAACATCTTTAAGACAAATAAATACTAATCTACAAATATTTCATAGGTTATATTGAAAGTATTAATAATTTTCTGGTTTTTCTCAATACATATTTACAATTTCAGGGGATGGTGATTCCAGCGTTTATGCAAAAAATGTTGTGGGTGGACGACAAGTGGTGAAAATTGAGTGTGCGGGTAAGTTGCATAACGATGATTTTCTTCCAGTTAGTGCAATTTGTGTGTGGGTAGGTGTGTCTGTAACATCTTATATGAATGATTTCATTCAGATATTTATCAATATATTGAATAATTTAGCACATTCTGCAACAAGAAGGATACAGAAGTGAACTTGATACCAACAATTGAAGACAGATTTTTCCTCGAAATAAAAAAAATATTAGAACCACTGATCAGAAAATCGAACCAACTGTCCTAAATATTTAAAAAACCCATCTCATTCTACAGGATGTCCCAGAAGTCCCGCACTTCCTTGAGGGGATCGAAAGTGGAAAATATTTTAAGCCCAAATATCCATGTTTGAAATTTTTTGATAAAGTAGTTAATCAGTAATTAATTAATGAAAGTGACCAATCAGGAGCACGCTACAGAAGAATGAGTAAGAAGTTGGGGACGCGAGAGTGAGACGCCAGAGCTGCTGCCGGCTTTTCACGCAGTAAACCGAGACTGGCGTCTCACTCTCGCGTGCCCACTGCTTACTCATACATCTGTAGCGCGCTCCTGATTGGTCACTTTCATTAATTAATAACTAATGAACTACGTTATCAAAAAATTTCAAACATGGATATTTGGGTTTAAAATATTTTTCACTTTCGATCCCCTCAAGGAAGTGCGGGACTTCTGGGACACCCTGTATAATAAGTTATTCTATTTATAGATATATGTCTTTGGTGGCCAAATTCTCTGGGGGTAAAAGGGTGAACTATACAAAAACTGTTTCGTTTTCTGCCAGAGCTCACGGGGCTGCATTATCCCATATAGAAGGACCAAGTTGGCCTACCAAAATTTGGAAAACAGCAATGAATAAAAATCCTGGAAATATTATACAAAAAGTGTTTTTGAAGCGAGAGAAAAGGTTATTGGCGCAGAGAAAACAGGCATCTAAGAGAAAGAGACCCATAAAAGGAAGTTCTGGCCCCGATATAAATTATGGACCAGAAGCAGCTCAACCGGATATTTCCGAAGAAGAATTGCAGTTGAGAAAGGAACAACAGTTTCTGGCAAAATTGGAAGAAAAAATTCCAACTGATAGTAAAAGGAAAAAAAATAGAAGAACAAACAAGGTGTCAGCACGAGAACAGGTTGTGGCACGAACTCAGGTTAGATTATCTGACAGCTTCCTCATTTGGGTCGGTTATAAAAAGAAAGGCTAACACACCTTGTCACAATTTGGTCAAAAGGCTTTTGTATAACAAAAAAGAACTGAATACTGCTTCAATTGTATTTGGAAGGGAACACGAGAAGGTAGCAATAAAAAAGTATGAAGAAGAAAATCATTGTAAAGTTGATCCTTGTGGTTTATTTATTGACAAATATAATCCATTTATTGCTGCTTCTCCTGATGGATTACTTGGAGAAGATGGACTCATCGAAGTGAAATGTCTATATTCCATCGAAGGAAAATTCAGAGACGACGAAAAAATAAGTCCACTAGGTGTTTTGAGATTATTGATAATGAAATAAGGTAATCTTTTTAGGATCAGATCCTTTATATCAATTTTTTATGATTTCGTTTATTATTCTAGGTTGGAGAAAAATCACAATTATTTTTATCAAATTCAAGGGCAGCTCAATATAACTGAAAGAAAATTTTGCGATTTCATCATATATACAAAAAATGATTTCAATATGGAAAGAATAGACAAAGACGTTTGTGTCTGGGAAACTAAAATGATTCCAAAGTTGAAAACATTCTATATGTATTGTATTCTACCCGAAATTATGGATGGGCGTCTCCCAAGAGGAATGAGAATCAGGGATAATATTATTGAGGATACAAAAAAAATGCAGAAAAAAAGGAGAAGTAGTAGTTTTTTTTTAATTTATATTGAAATAAAACATCTGACAAAAACATTGTTCATTTTCATCGACTTTCAACAGTTGCTTTCACATTGATTTGAATGTTCAACGTGTGATATTGACTTATATTTTCTCACCCTATATGGAATTACACATATTATGTAAACTATCGACATTTCCTGCAAAAAATGACATTAAGAGTCATTAGCCGTCAAAATAAAAAACGTATACCGCCAGATGGCAGTGCGGTGCATTCATTTTTATTTATTCGATTATTCAGCTTAATAGAACAAATGTTGGGATGCAGGGACTATAGCAAGAAACCCTACCCTGAAATAGATCTCACACTGGCTCTATAATACTCTCTCTTTCATTCACCAGTCATCTGGGAGGAGATACCTGCGATGCGTGTCATTTAAAAGAAATTCAATTCCATGTTAAAACCCATATTTTATTAACAATTAATTTTCACTAATCGACGGCTAAAACAAACCTTAATAAATTGTCCTCGATAAAAATGGATATTTATCATTTCGAATAAAAAAATTCAAAGAAATAAATTCCGCGAAAAGAACACATTGTTGTAATATTATTTACAAAAAAAACGGCTAATTATAAAAGCAGAATGAGATAGACATTCCATTAACTAAATGAGAGACTTCAAAACTGAAATGAAAAAATACAAAAATTTTTGTTCGTTTTGATGGTGGAAATGATACAAAATAATATTGATGGGGAATATCCTCTTCATTCATTCAATACTTATAAAATATTTTTTTAATTTTTCCATCTTTATACACTCATAGGTATATAATCCCTTCATCGATCAGAAAAAAATAAATCGTTTCTAACTCCCTTCCTTTCAGGGACGAAGACCCTTGAAATCGATCAATCTTATTGATTTGAGGATTTTTCATTGTCGAATGTCTTGCATTTCCATTCACTTTTAGAAATACACAATTCCTCCAACATTCATTCTGAGAAAATGTCATTCACCCTGAGATTAAATTATTCTGAGAATCAGACTATAGATCATAAAATCTTTCATAAAGGGAGAGGCGAGCCCAAAAAATATCCCACAAAAATCGTCCGCCATCTTGAATTTTAACAAAAGAATAATAATCTCCGAAACCAAAAACCCCCAGATACCAATTTTGATTCGAATCGTACCATAATCACAAAACTCGTCGGCCATCTTGAATTTTTACATTTTGACAACAGAATTATAATCACCGACCCCAAAAATCCCCATATATCAATTTCGAATCGAATTGGACCATATTCATAAAACTCTTCGACTATCTGGTATTTTTCAATTTTAAGAAAATAATCGATATCCCTGTTCACGCCAAGTGAACGGTTTGAATAAACTTTCTGAATTTTTCATTTTTATTCCTTTCGAAATTAATTCAATTTCTCCGATACCAGGGAGATCCCATATGTGTAGATGCGTCAGTTTGTGGAACGCGCACATGTTGCGTATGTTTTTGTTTCATTTCATTTTTCAATTCAGTTCATTGATTGACTTAATCGTGGATACATCTGCTACCGCTAATTTAAATATTTCTTCTGTTTCCTTTCGCGAATTCGAAAAACTTCAGTTTTTTCTTGTGATTCATAATTCTAGTGATTTCGATTCATTCGAATTGCATTCATTTAAGAACATTCGTTTGTGCGAATTTGGTTCGAAAAGTACTGTTACCAGTGGCGTGGTTATTATTCTGCCACAAGGATGAGTGTTCCTGCTTTGACATTTTCAGCAACGGATTTTAACGGCATAAGCTTCATTCCATGTTCGTTTGTCGAGCTCGATCACTCTGTTCATGGAAATAGGAGTAACCGACGAGATCTGGTTGGCCGTTTTGCTGAAATAGGTAAGACCTTGCAATTGTTAATTTGGGTGCATTTATCCTTTCATTTGTGTTGGGTTTCAATGAAACTATTCATAAATATATACAGTCCATTAGCTCTCTTATTTTTCTATTCAAAAACTTGGTAAAATTCTCATTCAGTAAAATTGAACCGCACTTCAGTTGTTTAACTGAAATTCTACCCAACAATCCCTACGCAAATTAAAAACAAATTCGCCTTGGAAATAGTTATTTCAGCCCTCCTAGCCATATTTTAAACGGATCCAGAGATTTTCCTTGAATAATTTTCGATACATTCTGTGACTGGATTCCATTATATAATAATCTGAAATTTTCGTGAAAACTTTCAGATTACCTTCGAAAACGAACACGTTTGTAATTTGGGAGAACAAGAACCGATTCGGTCCTGTACAGTGGGCTGACAGCAGTGTGATCGTCAAGCAATAAAACGAGCGGAGTTAGGATCGGGGTCGGGGAACTCGCACTGCGATCTGGCGGTAAACGTTTCTTATTTTGAAGGCGAAAGACTCTTAAGGTTTATGCATAAAATATAACCTCTCTTTACATACACAATTACACAATGTCCTTATAACGGAGAGAATCGAAAATAATTACGACCTGTCCAGTCCCGTCCGTCACAACCTCACCGCTCCCGCGACCCCACCCCGATGTCTCTTTGTTCGTTCAGTCTGTCTGCAGGGGGTGTAACCATAGAACTTATAGTAACATGGAATGCTATAACCAGATCAAAAATTGGTTAAATATCTCAGTTGGAGGAGTATCGAGATTTTCATGTTTCCATAGATACGACCTGTCGCACAGAACAGAATCACAGAAAGTTTTGCTAAAATCGGATTTTGATGATAAGTT
This sequence comes from Adalia decempunctata, assembly GCA_951802165.1. Taxonomy (NCBI): domain Eukaryota; kingdom Metazoa; phylum Arthropoda; class Insecta; order Coleoptera; family Coccinellidae; genus Adalia; species Adalia decempunctata. Next base: position 33,551,554 of record OX637702.1, on the reverse strand, counting down.
TCCACAGAACTTATAATAAGTTCTGTATAAGTTTCATGGTGCTTCTGTGTTTCTGTTTTGTGTGACAGGTCATATCTATATGGAAACATGAAAATCTCGATACTCCTCCAACTGAGATGTTTCACCAATTATTTTGAGCAGAGCAGCAAGGCTAATAGCATTCCATGTTACTATAAGTTCTATGGGTGTAACTCTCTGAGTACGGACGAATTCAGGGATCACTAGCGCCACGTACAATAACCTTGCACTAACTAACAAGATTTTGGTTCACGCTCGGCGCATGCGCTTAGACTTTTTACTCAACTTGTCATTTCATTTTTCATATTCAATATTTTCTTTTGGTTTTCATTGAATTTTGTGACAATTTCTTTCAAGGTGTTACCAAATTTGATGAAACCTCACCTTAAATTAATTTATTCTCAACCTTTTGCTCATACTACTTACTACTAAATGCGAAACGACTAGATGGCGTTTGTGGACGGTTACGGATCTGTGATTTCGTCCAATTTTTTTTCCAAAAATTTTGTGCAAGTTATCGTAGATGGCGCTTTTTAATGAACCAGATCGACGGAGAGTTGCCTATCTTTAGTTAGTCTATAGCTTTGTTTTGGTTCGGAAATTCGGAACTGTCCTGGTATTGTTCTGAATCTGCGTCGAACTGATGCGCAGTGAAATGTCGATTCGGAACGATTCTAGAACAGTTCGGAAAATGATAAAACCAAAACACTATTCTATATTTCAGATAGTGCAAGGTCAGCGCCGGCGGTAAGATTTGTTTCCACTTTTCACACGTTTTATTCCTTTTTTGAGTTTTCAAAGAAGTTAATCTAATAAATTACTGTTATTGGTGAATATAATAAGCCAAAAAAATGGATACAGAATTTTTAAGTGAGAACTATTAACTGTATAGTCCATCCAAGAATTATTGACATCTCGGGCGGCTTTGGAAAATCGAAATTAGGTTGGTAATGCCCGTTTAGTGATATTTTGAGTTGCGGAATTCAGGTTGGTGTTGCAAATAACACTGGCGTTTTGTTCTGTCATTATTATTCGAATAAATTTTGGCAAATAATTACGCAAGTTAAAAATCTTTGGAATGAGGCTTTTGAATAATGTGGGTACAGCTAATTAATGGAAAGCCTGCACAGAGGACGTTGAAAAAGAAGTAAGAGGAGATTAGTCAAAATATATGGGATGGTGTAATATTGCTGACATAAAGCCTTCAATTATGAACATGACGAGTTCTGCAAGATCAAGATGAGGTTGTAATAGGAATATTTACATTGTTAATATTGAATATTTTACTCCTTCTTTGTTCACCAATATTGAAAGTTACAATGTCATGACAAAATTCTTTATATATTAAATAGATCCATCCGTCAAGTTTTGTTTCTGTCTTGATATCTATTAAAATTTTTCGAATCCATCCAGTTTGCAGATACAAGCTTCAAATTATCAACTAGATTTTTCTGGTTTAGGACTATTCATATTGAACTTTGGAAAGGAGCATGCTTTTTCATCATCCAGGATATTTTTCGATATATATCGATACATTTTTTTTTGTATATCGATATATATCGAATTTCCATACTGTATGCATGCTCCTGGATCGTTCGAAAATGTATAATGTATCAATACAAGATGAAGATAATATACTGCTGGTTAGCAGATTCACACGATGGTATGTAATTATATGGACATTTTCATGTTCAAAGTGCCTTATTTTGAAAACTTCCATTTAATTTCAAGGTTATATTTATTGCTATGATGAAAGCACAGAAAATTTTTAGTGACATTTTTGTAACTAGAAATGAAGGTGCGACTGGACTTCCAAGGCCTGCTTTGATTAATTCTTGGATGGACTATACTTTCGTTTATTTTATTTTATTCAGATGGAGAATGAGATTAATGTACTTGATCTTTCAACAACCTTGGCTCTCATTGATCTCTATAAAAAATTGAGGCCAAAAGTTGGTTCTGGGGGAATCTATCACAGGTCGCTTTTTCTCAAATCAATTTCTTTCTTTTAATTTTGATTTCCGAAGGAAACTGTTTCTCACAATAAATTTCTTTCAATTAGAGACATGTCGATCCTACAGATGTCTCTGCTGTGAATAGTCGTTGTTGCGGCATATGTTTAAATCATTGTTCGTAAAATTTCAGTTGAAGATTGGTTTTCAGAGAAATTCTCCGATTAAAATTGATTATATTTCGAGTTTTTTTTGGGGTCGATTATTGGATACGCTGAGCGGATTTAAAGTCTGAAAATCGGTTGCATTGTTACTAATTATTCACACTTGTACCTGTCTCTTCGAAGTGGAATAATTTCTTTATTGGATTTGGCAACATAAAAATCTTCTTATCATTAAGCCCGCACAACACGACGTAAGTGATAAAAACTTATCATTAAATCCTTCTACCAAGATGAATGTCTTTTTCAGAGGGCTTTCTGTTTCTGTGCTATATTATTCCTTCGTCAACTAACTGAATTCACCAGCTATACATTACTACAGTACCTGTCCCTAATTCTTTACCTGAGGTCATCGAGATTTGTGGTGGTGAGGAAATTGGTAGAGGCCATCATTAACCCAACCTTTGTGAATTAATTCAGCTGATCCTGAACGAAGAGCTCAGTATTAGATCTTGAGCCTATTGAGCCGCTGATCCTGTTTCCAGTGGAGGCCGAATACAAACATTTCATATATAGGAGCTTACGAAAAGAAAGGTCTGATCTCTCCATTTATAATTCTTCTACCGGAAGTGTCAATCCGAATTATAATAAAGAAAAACTGTCAACACCTTTTTTTTGCATACATGTTTATCTTGATTGAATTAGATATCTATTTGTAAGTTTATTTGTGAACTATACACTGGCGTGCGCACATCAGGGTACAGGGCCTACCAGCAAATTATTATTAACATCGGAGTAATTGAAATTAAATACACCAGATATTTATAACTTTCATTTCGTGATTTCTTAACCTAATACCTAATTGTGAGAGTGATTATCTTCCTATTTAAATCACGTGGCGTCCAATAAAAAAAAAGAGCTAGCTGGTGCTGACCTCTCCTCGATATAATAAAAAATAACTGGTGATATTTAAATTGGCGCCCAACGTGGGGCCATACCCGAACTGGTCTGATCTGATCGTGCATTTTATCGGTATTTTGAGATTATTCAGGATTTTGTTTTGTTCAGACGCTCTTTTGTTTACATTAGAATTTCTATCCTTCATATCGTCAGGTTCAGCTGAATATTCAAGTATTTTTTTGAGCTTTGATTTTATTCTGAAGTAATTGATATATCGTGGCTTCTTTAAACACTTCGTTCTCTTTTGGATATTTTCTGGTATTTCTTGTTTTGCTGGGAATAATTAGCCTCATTTCATATGTCGGATATTAGAATGAATATCAATCACCTACTAAAGGATGAACTTCAACATGAATTAAATGTACGAGGTTTATCATTCTCTGAAACAGCTACAGTTGAAACATTACGATCATGTTTAAGAAGTACTTTGAAACTGGAAACTATGAATCAATCTTTCAAATACCCGGATTATAATTTCGATGTTTCTAATGAATTAACGACCGTGAAAGTAAAATTAGAGGAACTTCGTAAAAGTCTGACGATTGGTAAGGTTAGTAGAGATAATATCAGATCTCGTTCATTACACTTGGTCCGAAGATTGGATAGAATTCCGGAAGATAAGTTAGATAGCGAGAAAGATGAAACTAAAAGACAAATACTCTCGGAGATACTTTTGCTTTTGGATTCTGTTGAGGCTGTTCCCTCTAAGTCAGAGGCACCTCATGTTGAACTTGCTGGTCTCTTGTTATCAGCCGATGAACAATCATCTGATTCATCTTCCGAAGACTTAGATTTTAAAATTTCAAGAGCTAATAAGAATTCGTCTACCCCTGAAAGAACTCAATATTTCAAGAAATGTGATATTCAGAAATGGAATCTCAAGTTTTCTGGAGATTCAAAGGGTATGAGTGTAAATAACTTTTTGGAGAGAGTAGAGGAATTGAGAATGGCTCGGGGTACTGCAGAATCTCGTTTATTTGAGTCAGCAATAGATCTTTTTGAGGGTAAAGCACTTTTATGGTATAGGTCCAATCGAGGTCGATTCACTAATTGGAAAGATTTAACGGACTTGTTGCTCAAGCATTATCAGCCTCCGGATTACAAGGCAAGGTTATTCAAGGATATTCTGTCGCGGACTCAGGATTCTTCCGAGGGTATAGTTGAATATGTTTCTTGTATGAGAGGTATGTTTCGACGTTATGGTGATGTGGCTGAGGATATCCAGTTGAATATAATCATTCGAAATTTATCTCCATTTTATTCGACTCAACTTTCGTCTGTTACTAATTTGCAGGAGCTAGAGGATGAATGTTTGAAGCTAGAGGTCAAGAAGTATCGAGCTGATACTTATGTACCCCCTTCACGTCGCAGGCAAAATTATGTTGATGCTGATTTTGCATTTGTTTCTACATCGGGAAGTTATGGGGAACCTTCTGTCTCTACAGTAGAGAATAAAACTTGCTGGAATTGTCAGAGAATGGGCCATGTTCGACAGGACTGTACAGAGCCAAGGAAATTGTTCTGCTATAGATGTGGTGAGAGAAATGTTACTGTTCGAAATTGTTCAAAATGTAGTAGACAGTCTGATAGGTCGGGAAACGGCCGAAGGGGAAAATAGATTGCCGCGAATTTTCCTCTTTTGAATCAGAAGCGGTAAATCGAAACAAAATCATTTTAGATTACATAATTTCTCATGTTGATAACGATTGTCGCCCTTATTTAGAAGTAGATATTTTGGGTAGATCAATCATTGGATTGTTAGATTCAGGTGCAACTCAAACTCTGGTAGGTTCTCAGGGTTACAATTTTTTATTGAATTCAGGTTTAAAATTAACTCCTCGTAAATTGTCTTGTACTGTGGCAAACGGGCAGTCTTGTGACAGTATTGGGTATGTGAAAACTCCGATAAGCCTTAAGGGAAAGTTATGTTGGATCGACATATTAGTAATTCCTTCACTAAGTCATTTTTTAATTTTTGGAGTAGATTTTTGGGTTAAGATGGAAATTATACCGTGTCTTAAGGATAATGTTTGGCATTTTGCAAAGAGATCGGACATAGCTTTGGTTTCACCTGTTGTCGAGGATTATTTTTTGACTGGTGTTCAGATGGATACTTTGAGTAGGGTATTAGAAACTAAATTCAAGCTGATGGGTGACGGTCTAGGTTGTACATCTGTTGAAAAACATAAAATTGATGTTTTGCCTGGCACTATTCCTATTAAACAACGATGGTATCCTGTCTCCCCAATCAAGCAAAAGATAATAAATGAGGAGATAGATACTATGATTAATTTAGGAATCATTGAGCCATCAAGGAGTTCTTGGTCATCTCCTGTGTGTCTTGTACCAAAAAAAGATAATACTTATAGGCTTTGCATCGATTACAGACGATTAAATGCGGTTACGAAGAAGGATGCCTATCCATTGCCGTATATATCTGATATTTTGGACAAATTGAGGGACGCTAAGTGTTTGAGTTCGTTAGATATCAAGTCTGCTTTTCATCAGGTCGAGGTGGAGGAGTCGTCTCGCGAGTTCACTGCTTTCACTGTTCCCGGACATGGACTCTACCAATTCAAAAGATTACCATTTGGCTTAACTAACTCAGGTGCAACTTTTCAAAGAGTAATTGATAAGGCCTTGGGAGCTGATTTGCAACCCTACGTCCTATGGTATCTGGATGATATAATTATCATTTCCAAAGATTTTGAAACACATTTGATGATTTTGGAAAAGGTTTTCGATAGGCTAATTTTGGCGGGTTTGGTTGTGAAAAGGGAAAAGTGTAAATTTTGCCTACCTCGGTTAAAATATCTGGGATTCGTTGTAGATAGACATGGATTGCGAACTGACCCTGATAAGGTCGAGGCAATTTTAAGTATACCAACTCCTCAGAACGTTAAAGAACTTCGTCGTTTTATAGGTACTGCCTCTTGGTATAGACGCTTTGTTTCAGATTTCTCTATAATCATGGCACCATTAACTCAACTCACTAAGCGTAACGCAAAATGGATTTGGTTGGATGATTGTGAGAAGGCTTTTCAATTAGTTAAAGAGAAGCTGTCTACAGCGCCGGTGTTAACTTGTCCAGATTTCGAGAAACAATTTATTCTTCAAACGGATGCATCAGCGCATGGCATTGGTGCAGTTCTCAGTCAAAATTTTGAAGATGGGGAACGCGTTATCTGTTATTTATCGAGATCTTTATCACGTCAAGAACGTAATTACTCTACTACTGAGAGGGAATGTCTAGCCGTTATTTGGGCTGTTGAGAAGTTGCGTCACTATCTTGAGGGTACATTCTTCAAAATCATTACAGATCACCATTCTCTACTGTGGCTCAACAACTTGAAAGATCCACAAGGACGTCTTGCCAGATGGAGTCTTAGATTGATGCCTTTTACTTATGAAATGGTTCACCGGAAGGGTAAACACAATGTGGTTCCTGATATGTTGTCCAGATCTGTTCCTGTGGCTGTGGAAGCTGTCACTATGGAGGAACGAATACATTACACAGACTTCAAAAATTCTTCAGATGCTTGGTATAAGAATACGATGAATCGTATACAACAGCAACCTGAGAAGTATCCATCGTGGCGAGTCGAGGATGAGGTTCTTTTGAAGTACGTTGATCCTGTTTCTCCCTCCAGCCTCAATGAGGCTGACATTTGGAAAATTGTTGTTCCTAAGGATTACAGGCAAGCATTGATGAAGGCAAATCATGAGTCTGTAACTTGTGGCCATCCAGGTGTCTATAAGACATATTGGAGGGTACGCCAAAAGTACTATTGGCCGAAGATGAAGGCTGATATAATACGTTTTGTCAAGGGCTGTCAGATATGTGCAAAGTCCAAGCCCGAAAATAAAGCGGCTGCTGGTTTCATGGGAACAAGGCCTGTAGTTGTGGAACCGTGGGAGATGATTAGTTTAGATTTCGTTGGCCCACTTCCTTCCTCACATGGTTTCAGATATATATTGGTGATCACGGATTATTTCTCTAAGTTTGTACTTCCTGTGCCTATACGTTGTGCTAATGCTAAGATACTATGTAAGATTTTAGAGGAACAGGTATTCCTGATGTTTGGAGTTCCTAAGTTCATCATATCTGACAACGGAGTGCAGATGCAAAGTAAGGAGTTTAAATCTCTCTGTCGGGAATATAGCGTCCAGAATATTTTTACCCCACTCTATAGCCCGCATTGTGACCCATCTGAAAGGAGTAACGGAATTGTGAAGACTATGCTTCGTTGTTACGTGAAGGATAATCACAAAACTTGGAGTGAACATATCGCTGGTATTGGTTGTGCTATTCGCACTGGACGCCAGGAGACTATAGGAGTAAGTCCCTTCTTCGTAAATTTCGGAAAAGAGTATAGGGATAGTGGGATTTCTTATAATCACCCTATTGGTCGCGAAGTTATGATGCCTAATGAGTATTCTCACAAAAGGAAAGGCTGTAATAAAGATCTTTTTCAGGATATTGTAAAACGTTTAGCTAAGGCTCAGGAGGTAAATCGTCAGCGATACAACTTACGACGAAGGAATGTACAATTTCAGGAGGGTGATTGTGTCATGTTGAGAAATAAGGCCATATCGGACGCTAGCAAAGACTACACTGCTAAATTGGGTCCAAGATTCGTAGGTCCTTATAGAGTGGCCGAACGAAAAGGTACCTGTGCTTATAGGCTGGAAAATGAGAGTGGACAGGATAAGGGGATTTGGCATGTCAAAGATTTGAAGCCCTATATGTCAGAACAGGTTATATAATTTCTTTTTTATGTTAAGTCATGTTTGACTTTATGTTTTAACTTGTGTCCATTTTATACTATGTCCTTCTGAACATTAGCTGATGAAGAGTTCTATCGTCAGCAAACCCACCTAGGTTTGCTTCCTGAGGAGGCGAGGGGGAATTTATCACAGGTCGCTTTTTCTCAAATCAATTTCTTTCTTTTAATTTTGATTTCCGAAGGAAACTGTTTCTCACAATAAATTTCTTTCAATTAGAGACATGTCGATCCTACAGATGTCTCTGCTGTGAATAGTCGTTGTTGCGGCATATGTTTAAATCATTGTTCGTAAAATTTCAGTTGAAGATTGGTTTTCAGAGAAATTCTCCGATTAAAATTGATTATATTTCGAGTTTTTTTTGGGGTCGATTATTGGATACGCTGAGCGGATTTAAAGTCTGAAAATCGGTTGCATTGTTACTAATTATTCACACTTGTACCTGTCTCTTCGAAGTGGAATAATTTCTTTATTGGATTTGGCAACATAAAAATCTTCTTATCATTAAGCCCGCACAACACGACGTAAGTGATAAAAACTTATCATTAAATCCTTCTACCAAGATGAATGTCTTTTTCAGAGGGCTTTCTGTTTCTGTGCTATATTATTCCTTCGTCAACTAACTGAATTCACCAGCTATACATTACTACAGTACCTGTCCCTAATTCTTTACCTGAGGTCATCGAGATTTGTGGTGGTGAGGAAATTGGTAGAGGCCATCATTAACCCAACCTTTGTGAATTAATTCAGCTGATCCTGAACGAAGAGCTCAGTATTAGATCTTGAGCCTATTGAGCCGCTGATCCTGTTTCCAGTGGAGGCCGAATACAAACATTTCATATATAGGAGCTTACGAAAAGAAAGGTCAGATCTCTCCATTTATAATTCTTCTACCGGAAGTGTCAATCCGAATTATAATAAAGAAAAACTGTCAACACCTTTTTTTTGCATACATGTTTATCTTGATTGAATTAGATATCTATTTGTAAGTTTATTTGTGAACTATACACTGGCGTGCGCACATCAGGGTACAGGGCCTACCAGCAAATTATTATTAACATCGGAGTAATTGAAATTAAATACACCAGATATTTATAACTTTCATTTCGTGATTTCTTAACCTAATACCTAATTGTGAGAGTGATTATCTTCCTATTTAAATCACGTGGCGTCCAATAAAAAAAAGAGCTAGCTGGTGCTGACCTCTCCTCGATATAATAAAAAATAACTGGTGATAAATCAGAACCAATAAGAAACTGGGAAATTTTGTCAAGCCAGCTGAGTGCACTCTTTGGGGTCCCAGTGACACCAATGAAATGCGAAAATAGATGGAAGGTTCTAGAAAGAAATTATAAAAAATACATCGACAACAATAGGAAAACAGGAAGAGGAGTTAAAAAAATTGAATTTGAAAAAGAATTGGATGATATGTATGGCAAAAAAACAGTGTTCGACCAATGTTTTTGCTTGGTTCGAACAATGTCTGTTCATCATCAGAGACTTTGGTGGAAAAAAAACTTTTTAATAAGGATTGTAATTTGTTGTTGAGGCCGGATATGTTAGGGATGGCTATATAGGTGTTCTTGACAGTGGTGTGTGGGTAGATTCTCTTTAATAGTACTGAGCGTACAGAAATGTACCTTTTTGTACGTCCAAGTCGGAAAAAATAATGTCCTGAATCAACATGAAGAAGAAAATTAAAAATTTGATTTTCCAATTTTCGGATATTCTCTCTCCTATTCATCTCGATGCGTTTTGCGTTTCATTTATATGAATGAATTCAAAAATGACATTCAAATCTTTTAACTTCCGGAATCAAGGAGTTCTTGTAGCTTCTGAAAGCAGGTTCTCAATGATTTTGCATGAGATACTAGACTTGTGTCATCTGCGAATTGCAAAATGTAGTTTGGTATTCTCGGATGATATCATGGCAGAAGAAATTGAAAAGGAGTGACGAAAGAGGAGATCCTTGAGGCGTGCCCTGCTCCGGAAGAAAGTGAACAGAAGTGTATAATCCAACTTTGACGGCTAATGACCTGTCTTCTAGGAAGTGCTCACACAGTTTAATGAGATGAGGTTAATGTTTGATTTTATATAATTTGTACAGAAGTCCCTTATGCCACATACAGTGCAAGGCCTTATGTATGTCGGGACTCAACACAACAGACTTGCTCTCTTTTAAAGTAGAATTTTGAATATTGGATGTGAGGATGGTGAGCGGATGGTATGTGTAGATCTTTTATTCCTGAATCTAAATTGAAACTGCGGTATATGTTGTTCGATATGAGTTTCAAGAATTGATTTGATTATTTTTTCATACAGTTTTCCAAGTACAGGTAATAAGGTAATGGGTGTGTAATTCTCAACTCTATCTAAATTGGCCTTGGGAATATTTATTATGAGTCCTGTTTTCCATTTGAGAGGGAATATGTGCTTATTCAGGCAGAATTCATAAATTTTCATTAGATGTTTGTGTATTGTATCATCTAGTTTCTTCAGAACCATCCAGGGAATATTGTCATCGCCTGGAGTGCTGTTTTTTGAGCTATGAAGTAGTTGATAGTATTCTGCTCCTTCTATTGATATTGGTTCCACCCTTTCATCTTGCCTCCTGAAATAATTTTCACACCATTCATTTATTTGTGCTCTATTGTTCCTATCAAAGAGTTTGTCGTCACTAAATTCAAATCTTTTTTTGTAGTGTTCTGCAAATAATTGGACCTTTTCCTGGTCTGATTGGTATTCTTTGTCATTGTTGGTAACGTGAAATATTGTTTATATTTGGATAATGTATTCACTTCATTATAGAATTTTTTGCCCTTGGACTCATTTAATATTATTGCAGGCATTAATCCAGTTAGTCTCTCTGTATTGCTGAATCTATATGAATATTTTTGTTGTATCTTTCCAGGTCTTTTTTGAGTTCTGGTCTTTTGTTATCGCAATATTCTCTATACATTTTTCTTTTGTTTTTAATTAATTTGATTATATATGGCGGTAGCTCATGCAAAAATGGGCGTCTACTTGTTGTGGAAGTATGATTCTTGATGGATTCTGAAAGTTTCTTATTGACGGATTCAATGTATAATTCGCTTAGTGGTGTGTTGGCATTTTCGTCAATAAATTTCTTCATCTCCTTGTCAATATCTATTATCTTGCTCGCTTTGTAGTTGTATGTCATCCTCTGCTCAATATATTCCGATTCCAGATCCATGTCAAATTCCATTATAAATCCAAGGTGATCGGAGCCCAAATCAGGTGATAGTTGTACATTTTCCACACGGTATCGACGTTGGATCAGGTGCGTAGCTGGGATAAACTAAGTAATGTCGGTTCATGTAGAATAGTCCATTATTGAAGAGAGTCTAGAAGGATTCGATTTCTCCAGTGATAATTCTGATGAATTTAGTTGGGACATTGTTTTTCATTGAAATTATTCTTTTGCAATATCTGTGTTTAATATTTATAGAGTTGAGATGTTGACTTATGTCTTCATCATTTATACTATTTTCTACAGCTGAAATGACTACAGAATAGGTTTGTTCGGGCTCTTTTGTTTCTCTTGTTATTCTTTGATTTATAGTTTCTTTGAATAATTTTCTTTTCATTCTTGAGTTCTTCCAGGTCTTTTACAAGTGCCTTATCATTATCAGATTTCAGGATGAAACCTAATTTGGTTTTTAAAATAATATCTTTCGAATTGGGAAAATTTTCTATAAAATTTCAACCATCAACTTATAACCTGACTATACACAATTTATATGATCATAAAAGCTGGTCGCGCATATTTCTTGTGCAAATAAACTAGTACATATTCAATTGAGTATCTCAATCTGCTAAATGCATTTTTCAAATTTCGGTTCAATTAAATACTTATAGGTACTTACGGAGACCTCGCGACAAGCTTTTATGATCATATAAATTGTGTATGATGAGGTTTTAAGTTGATAGTTGAAATTTTAAGGAAAAATTTCATTTGCTTCTTTTTAGAGCATTTAAATAAAAGCTTTTTTCAAAAAGGTTTTTCGCTTTTAATTTATTTTCTACTTTTTAGTTATTTCTAAATATTCTCTCCAAGCCCTTTCATTTGATACCCATATTGCAGAAGTGTAAAAAAATTACTATTCCGCCATCTTGGATGTTCCGCCATATTGGATTTAGAATGACGTCACATTATTTTTCGTATTATTCTCAACAAGCCCTTTCATTTGATACCTACTCCGCCATCTTGGATGTTCCGCCATGTTGGGTTTAGAATGACGTCAACATTATTTTTCGAGTTACTCTCAACGAGCTCTTTCATTTGATACCCATATTGCAGAAGTGCATAAAAAATAACTATTCCGCCATCTTAGATGGTCCGCCATATTGGATATAGAATGACGTCACACAGTTTATGGTGTATTGTCATCCAAATTAAACCAGTGACGGCTCGTCTGGGTCGGCAGGGTCGCATATGCGAACAATTCGCATAAGGCCTTTACGGAAACCTACTCTGGGTTATTAACTCGATCCATTGAGGTCACGTGACGGATCTTCTTGCATCACAGACCCGGTCTTAAGTTTATGAACTATCAGGTTTAGGATTTGAAGTGTCAGTAGATCATAACATAACCAATAATTTTAATTTTTTTTTCCCAGTTAATGGATGCTTCGCTAATGAACCCACACATTTCACATTGCGCCAAATTCTCTTCTCTTTCCATAATTATTGATTAATTATTATGAAATTATTTTAGAATAGAATATTATTATTATAAAGTGGAAGGCTTATTCCCGCGTTTTACAGATACGAAACTAATCTGCCGTGCGCATGCGACCCTGCTTTCGAGTAGGGTTACGATAAATCAACCCGAGTCACTGATCGGGTTAGCAGCTCTGTACTTTCCGAACACGGGTTGGATGTTCGGATTAGGTAAACGAACGCAAAGGTTAGGGATCCAGTAAGCCCGAGTAAGTTTCCGAAAAGGCCTATATGCTCGGCTACGATCGGTGTAGTAATCACGGCAGGCGCGTAAACTTGCGAGTTGCGACGTAATTTAAATTGGATCTGGTTCGATCTTGCACGTCTGTAATTTGCATTAGATATTTAGACAAAAGTGATATAAACAATGGAGAATATAGTGCCAGAGGGTTATGTATATAATTATATGAATCAAAGCAGTTCTAGAACCAAACTAAAATCTAAAGAAGAAGTAGAGGTTACTGAGGTTAGTATGATAATAATATTTTATTTGCGGAAATTAATGATAACGGTATGGGGCGGTTTACAAGGCGTTTTGTTTATACACATGCCCAGCCATTTTAAATTGTGAGGGTCGGTATTCAATAATTCTGAAGTATAATCGCCTTGAAGGGTCGTAAAAATTTTTTTTCAACTATTCAAGTTTGTCCGAATTCTTTCAAAATTGGTATGTGATGCTTCTTCACTTGAAAACTATAAACTTGAAAAATAAATTATACACGCTTTTATTGTGCTTAAAAGTATAAAATAATAGAATTTACCTAAAATGCGAAATAAAAAAGCGTGGGGCGCTTTGCCGATATTGATTGAATTGAAGAGGCATGCACCTGCCTTTTAAGGAAACGCACTTTAAAGAGCCCTACGGTTCTTTGTCAAGCATTTTAGGTACATATTATATTCTTTTATTTCATCATTTTGAGCACAATAAAAGCAAGCGTGTTTTTTAGTTTTTTAAACTATAATTTATATTTACCTACAAATACTTAATATTTACTTGCAAGTGAAAAGCGACATGTTTTTCTTTGATGTTCATCACTACTTAGAAAAAATGAAGTGTCGTTGATGCTTTAGATTGATATTGATGTTTTTTACAGAAATGGGTTCAAGGTTTAGAAGAAAAAACTAAGGTTACTTACAGAATAACGAAAACATTTCCAGTAGGTTCTGTAAGGCCAATCAATATCTTTAAAAGAATATATCACTGCCATTTTAACACTAGAACGAAAGAGACGCAATTATCCGGAAGCCGAAATACAAACTGTCCACACCAATTGCATGTTAAAATTGAACTGAAACTTGTCAAATCAAAGTCGCCCGACCATAGTAATCTTGTTGCTATGTAATAGAATTCAAGAATAATCATAACCATACCATTCTATCAGCGGCTGCACTTCGCTATATAGGCCAATAGGAGACACAGCCAAAAAAAGGATTTTTGAATTATTTCAACATGGTCATAATGCTTCTAGTGCATATCACACGTACTGTATCGAAATGATGGCCCAATATGGCGATGAGTATGACAATTATGTTCAAGATAGACGCTTTTTTCCAACCAAGAATGACGTACAAAACCTATGGAAAGCTAACTACCCTTTCCGGGCAGAATAAATTTTTTTTTGTTTTAGTTTCTTTTTTCATTTTCTTTTCAACTGATAGGGCTTATTGTATACCGATATGGACGTAACATTCTATTTTTTCTATTAGATTTTATAAAAATCAGTGGTTTCACAGCGAAACCACTGGGCGATAAAAGCATCGTGAGCAGAATTAAGGAAAGTGGTTTAGCAGCGAAACCACTGGACTCGATAGGGTCATCGTACGGAGAAAGATCAGGAGTAAATATTCTGATTCATCTAAAGAAATATTCAGCTGAACAAAAAAAAAAGTCAAGGGTTATTATATAAAATTTCCTCCGTAAAAGAAAATTATTCAGTTGCAATATGTACACCAATCATGCAACGCGTAGCACAAATTAAATTCTTTTCGTGGATTCTTCAGGCAACTCCGACGTAGAAAACCATAAAGTGTGTGACAGTCTCCTGCTGGCGGACTGCCTGTTGGGTGCATTTTGACAAATAGTCAAAAATTAGTACTGTTTTCGGACGCTGTTCAATCGCTGAGTGATATTTTTCCAGTGAAAATTACACCTTCAGTAATTCTCACTGATTATGATCTCGGTGAGAGAAAAGCACTCCAGAGGGTTTGGCCTAATGCAACTAGGTATGTTATTATGTACTTTTCATGTTTTAAAATCCTGTTGAAAATGGATTACAATGGCAAGAAATGGAATTTTGAAAGAACATGCTCAACTTTATTATAGATTATTCAAAGACATTTTAATGTCAAGAAATGTCGAAGATAATGAAACAGCTATATTGACTTTCTACGATAATTGTCTGTTGGCAAATGGCAAAAACAAATTGTAATACTTATACTGAAATAATACATCGAAGGGTAGGTATGTTCACGAAGATCCAAATAGGTACAGGAAACAAATAACAGATGTACCAAGAGAAACCTTGTCATTAAATAATGCGGATATGTCGTTATTGAAAGATCGATGTACTGAAGTGGTATGTCATGCAAATAATATCAATAAATGTAGTATCTTACAATTATTTTTTTTTAGATTGACATAAAAGAAGTGTTCGGTAACTACAATGATGGCAAAACAATATGAAGCTTCTCGATCAAAATGTGAAGGATCTTCAAGATGCCCAAAGACAAATAATAGTTGATAAAATAGTGGACTACTTCATCCAAAGAAATAAAAAAATGACCGTGTCAATTGCGAAGAATTTAGCGGACCAGATTTTATGTTTATTTCCTGAAGAAATTAAGGTGAAAGACTCTCATTAAGGTGAATACAGACTATTCTGACGTGACGTGATTCCACGTCACGTCAGAAGTGCACTGTGCTCCCATTGGCCTGATATGAACGTGAACGCACAGAACAATGTGTTGCATTTTTATATCACTCACATTTTGACGTTCACGTTCATATTAGGCCAATGGGAGCACAGTACACGTCTGACGTGACGTTAAATGACGTCACGCCAGAATAGTCTGTATTCACCTTTAGTTTCGTATTCATATGTTTTATTTTCAATTTTTACAGGAATATTACTCCGCTCCTCAGAAAAATAAAGCTCCCAAAGGAAAACTTTTAGCCAAATACTACAATAATGTTAGAAAACTGAAATCAATTGGACTTATGGAGACCCTGTCAGCCAAGAGAAGACTGTCTCCAGGTTCACCAGGTATTCAAATCGTTTTCATATGTGTTTTAAACAAAATATATGTATTATGTACTTTTGCTATTATATATATACATATTATATTCTTCATCGTATCATTATATTGATAAATATGTACTTCACTTTATTTAACGTTTTGACAGTAACTCTTGAAGCTGAAGAAGGGGCCGAAACACTGAAGGACAAGTTGAGATATATCAAAGAAGAAGAGAGATGGGATGACATAAAGGTTCTATGGAAGAAGTGCCAAATTTATAGGGATACACCTTGGTATAAATTCGTTGTTTCGTTTTTGCAACACAAATCATCATGATTTATGAATGATCCTTATAATCGAATATTTGTATTCAGATCGAAATAGATTTCGAATATTTATTTCCTGATGCAGGCAGCATATATTCGGGGTGGCAAATATTTTCCAATGCAATTTTGGATGTTTTCTCTCATGAAATAAAAGAAAAGAAGTCTCTTCAGCTTCTGGAAAAATTGAAAACACAAAAGGATATTTCTGAAGGCTTGTTCGCAATACATGAAAAAATTTATTGTTCCACAACATGGAAATAATTGAAATTCGATTTTGAATCTCGAAACTTCATCGCATGTGTTTGTAAAACTGTTACTTATATTAAACAATTTTAATTTCTTGATACTGAATTATAATATTTATTTCAGATGGAAGAAATGTTGGTATATGGCTGCTTCTGCACGCAGCCATAGTACCAACAGCAAAAAAACGCAAAAAATTGGGTCCTAGAAGGTTTTAGTAAAATACACCATTAGTGACTCGCAAGATGCCTTCATGATTCTAGGTTCCAGTGCTGCGGAAGTAGAGTCGAACTGTTGGCAGTGCAAAACAAAAACATGTCCATTCAACCTCATCTAGTCGTCATTTATGACGACGATATCCTGCATCCGTCACAATATTTGGTTTGCTGTGATCAAATAAAATATACATTTTTTTCTCCAATTTCGGCAATTAACTGTTGTTTTCAAATTTTCCATACCTTCAATTCAAATTATACGTAAGAATGTTTGGCCGTATGGCAATTTTTCCAAATTTATTTTTTTAGTATAAAAACTGAGCACGATGTAGTTCTACCATAAATATCTTTATGAATGAAATTAAAAAAAAAATTGATATGTGAAAGATACTAGAGAATTGCATTGATTTTGTATATATTTTTTATACTTATGAATGATATAATACCCATGTTTACTTTCTTAGAAAGAGAAGTTTTTAGTTTTGTTATTTTTATGAATTATATTTTATTTTCTGTTCTAATAAACTCATGATTATAAATTAGTTTGTTTTAACTGACCTATACCTACACACATTGAATATAAAAATAACTAGATACCGAATAATAATATTGTCAGGAAGCTGATAACAGCAATATCGTAAATTCAGCAACATTTACTAGATGCAGTTGTTCCATGAGTCGGTTGTCTGCCTCTTTGTATTTCTGAAAATTCCACTGATAAATAGTTAATAATTGTTTTTTATTAATAAAATTTAATATTCTGAATGAAGCAAAATATATTCTTTCGAGAATATTATTTAGATAATAATAATGTAGTATGCATAAAATATTATAATAATATAATAAAACCCCCTATCAGCACGAAAAAATACTATTTTCTGAAAAGTATAATATTGTATATTTAACAATCTCACTTTCCATTGTATAGAAAGCAGTGTTATTGAAATCATTATATTATACTATTTCGATCTGCCTAACAGTAGGTATATTTTTATTAACGTGAAAGAATATATTATTCATGTTAAAAGAAGATATTGTTATGAATAACTAAATGTTCGTTAAACCTGATAACTGCAATATTAGCGAAAGAACTATTTTATTATAATGGTAACAGAAGATTCTTCATCTACAACAAGTTAGCATTCAATGAGGCAGCTAACAGAAGTGCTTCTGTTAATATAATAGAATTTTAGATTGACCAAATAGGGATCTTCATTTTGTTATCATTACATACATTTTTCGTTGTATTTACTAGAATAATTTTCTTAGTGCGATGGTCACTTTGAATACCTTCAGTCTTGCCAATGCACCATCTGTGTTCCAGAGTGCCGTCAATCTCTAGTTCTTGGAAATTTTAAGGATCATTTTATTGCAATGGTTCACCTGGACGACATTCTAATTCCTAGTGTCTACCCCGAAGAAAATCTCATTCGCCTGAGACGAGCCCTTGAACCACTTAGTTTGGCAGGGTTTTCCCTAAACATAAAAAAATGTAATTTTCTTCAACCAAGCCCGGAATACCTCGGGAGAGAAAATATCGGCTGAAGGCGTACGACCCGGAAAAGACAAGATAGAAGCGCTGATTAAGTCATCAATTCCTGAGAATGTCAAGCAAGTTCGTCAATTCACGGATCTCGCATAGTATTTCAGAAAATTCGTCCCAGAGTTCGCTAGTAGAACTGCATGCATAACTCGTCTGACAAAACAACGAGTACCTTTTCATTGCGCAAAAGTGTAGGAGGAAGATATACTAACTGACAAAGAAACAGAAAGAGGTGTTTAAATTATTTTTTTTTGTAAAACATAGATAGTATAGCAAGAAGTAAATGATTGTATTTGGAGAAAAAAATCGTGAAGGATTTTTTCATGTGAACATTTTTTGTTAGTTAAATATTGCGGTCGTTTTTGCAATTCAATATTCTGTGAAGGAGTCACAATCTTCTGAAAGCTACTGTGACTGGCGCCCGAGCGATTATAATTCTGCAGGCAATAGCTAATAGGTAAAAAAGCCCTTCACAATATACAGAGTTGGGAGAATGTATGGAACCAAGTGACTATCTTTTGAACGAGGACACAATAAATGTTCATGAAATTTTGCAGGTAAGGTAAGTGCAATGGCGCAAAATGCATCTGATGTACAATATTTTGTTGATAATATACTTCCGGATGAACCATCAACTTTTTCAATTTATATGGGACTTCCTATATATCTTTGCAGATGTTGAAAGAGCTTGGCAATAAATAAATAATTCGAGGTGTTTACATCCACACCAAAAAATCAGTCATGCGCATTGAAATATGGCCATATCGTTCAACAAAGCCAAATTTGGAAAATTATAAAAAGAACATCAACTATACGACTCCTCTAGCAAACAAAATACGAATTTATTTCAATACTATTCATCAGTTTGAAATTGCCGAATTTCGGAATTTCAGGAGAATTGTTTAGTATAGTAAAAGTGTGACTTTTCTGGCGAGCGACAAAGAAACAATTCCGACTACTCGGACAATAAACTCGGTAGAATATTTTCAAGAAAGATTGCAGCGCAGCTGATCGATTTACAATTACAAGCATGTAAAACTTATTTGATGTAGTTACCTACTGATTCGTTGGTCGATAAAGAGAAAGCGTATAAAAAAATACTGAGCGTACAGAAATGTACCTTTTTGTACGTCCGAGTCGGAAAAAATAATGTCCTGAATCAACATGAAGAAGAAAATTAAAAATTTGATTATTCAATTTACGGATATTCTCTCTCCTATTCATCTCGATGTGTTTTGCGTTTTATTTATATGAATGAATTCAAAAATGACGCCTGCATGATGTACTGAGTTCAACCGCCCAGATTGAAGCAACCATACGACTTCTCAAAGAATATGAATTGTACTCAACTATTTAATTCCATATTGATGTAACATAGTCTATCCTCAATGTAACCTTGTGTCAATGGCCATAGCTGTCGAGACACGTTAATTTAAATAAATAAATAAATAAATAAAAATGACATTCAAATCTTTCACTTTTGAAATATTTTCAGATCAGGAATTATTTTACCCATACGGATCCAGACGAGGTAGGGGTCTTTACGAAGTTCCTGTTTTTAAAAATAGGATTGTGAAAATGAGAATCAATCAGATAAAAAAGGATCGAACAAATGGGGTGTTGCCCAGCAAAACGAGTATTCTGATTTGAATATTTCCATTCAGAAGCCACTATGATTGCGAACGATTTCGACGTAATATCTGTTTCTGTCATCAGATTATGTCTAGTAAGTAGGTAAGTATGCATCTTCAAGGATTGCACAAAGAATTGAGGAACAAAATTCACTCACGATAATGCTCCTCAACTGCATTTTTCATAATTCTACGGCCTACTAAGGATCCAGTAGATCGTTGAATACGATATCATGCCAACGATGCATAATGGTTTTCATCAGACCACTTTCTTAACATCAATTTCCTTCATACATCTTTTTAAGACGATATCGGTGTTGGCTTTCATATGGAGTTATCGGACTCCCCAGAAGTGTTTGGCACTTGATTTCACACGGAGATAGCCAAGGAATTTCGTAGAAAAATGGTTCAACCATTTGGTTCGATATCATTCCGGCCAAGGAACTATTTATGCTATTGAAGAAGACACCATGAGAAATATTGTTTCTCCTTCCTCATTTCACCTTGAAAGATGATTTTACCAGAGGTTTCATACTTTATTTTCGTAGAAATCGTTAGAATCATGCCATTTTATGAATGGAAAGACGGATTTTCATATAAACAACTAGATTGATATTCTTTCACAATTTCACTTCCGATTGTTGAAATATACATTATACAATCCAAATCTCTATTTTCTCACAGAACGAAATATCATAAATAGGGTTCAATATTTATTCGTTATTTGGCTTATGTCTACTCCACACTAAAGTGTATATGGTGACAGATTTAACTCTTATCCCATATGTAACCTGATACTTTGGTATCGGCATATTACGCATTATGAATATAAGGGAATAGAAACGATTCCTATCCGGAAGTTAGTTATTCAGTTCGTTTCTTCGAGTAGGTATAGATGGACCTCCTTATTCTTAAATTGAATAAATCGAATATTCAGAATTCTGTGTTTGATTGAAATCAACCCTAAAGGAACTTATAACTCAACACCGATAGTTTCAAAAATAATGATGTCCGGTAGTTAAGAGGGGTTTATACCGCGGGGCTTCCTGAGCGCACGGCAAACTCTACCCACGTCTTACCCCTCACCTCCCCTAAGAAATCGTCGATTTTCAGGACGTCCGAAGATATCACAGACATTCCTCGTATTTACCGTCCTTTTCTTCCAAATGCGGTTTTCTGTTACGTACAGCATTTACCAAGGGAAGGACGGAAGTTGTCGAATGCCCTCGTATCTTCACGAATGAACTGGGATTATTTACGAAACTTCCGACAACACTGTAAATTCACAGGAAGGAGACGTTGGTGGCGTTTGGTGCATAGGAACATATCATAATTCAGTTCATTCTTTAGAAAAAGCGTGCGGCAAAAACCCCCGCTATTCCATTCCCGCACGGAAAGTGTGCGGGAATGTAATAGCATAGGTTTTTTCCGCACTCTTTGACAATGTGATTCTTCACGAATTGAAATGCGTGCGGGAATAAGTGGGAAAGCGCACGCTTGTAGAAATTTTTTTTTAACATATCTATTTTCACTTCTTATATAACCGAGAGCGCTCAGGCTCCAGTAGAAAATTTCGAACAATATGATAATCCCAATTTCCAGATTTCAAATATGTCCAGTTCTCCAGAAACGTCTAATAGGCACTCGAACTTGGGACATCCTATATATTCAAGTTAGACTAATTCCAGTACCTATTAAAGTCATATATTTTTTGATATCATTATTTTGAAATAGCTTTCCTTATTTGTTGTTAGTGACTATGATATCGATAATTTCGGAAAGATTTTGAAATTTCATGAATTTTTCATGAACTCAGACCATGGATCAGAAATATATTCATATATATTTAATAAAATTGAAACGATAAGGTAATTCGAGAAGGAGCAAGGTTTGTATGAAATTCGGAAAGATCTCGAGAATTTTCTGATTTCATCATAGCTTGCCATATAAAAAAAATCTATGTAGGATAAACATCACATAACAAATTCAATAATTGTTAGTTTACTATAGAACACCAATTTATTGATTTGGATTTTTGAGATGAATGAATGAAATAAAATTCAGACAAATACTTATATTTATTTCCAAGATTATTTTACAGAAGTTTTTTTGGATGAACATAAGTTTTTAAATGACGTTAAAAAATATACAGGATGACTGGTGACGTAAGGGACAACGGCTTAGTGGAGATAGAGGACCTCAAACTGAATGAGAATTTGGGTTTCAAATGTCCCATAAGGGTATTCGTTTCGGAGATATAGGGTGATTTATGAAAAATGCTAAATCTATGAACTCCCATATCTTCGTTAATATGATATGTTTTTCGCTGATATTTTACATGTTTGTTCATACAGATACAGGCATTCTCTGTCAGCATAAGAAAAAAAAATTGAAAAAATTGCTGGCCCGTACTCAAAAATTTCAATTTACATGTCAAGTGAGAAATATCACACGGTATATGAGATAAAATAAAATCAAATAGAAATTTGGAAAGAGAGAAAAAAACTGATGAAATATCTGTTTTTTGTTTGAATGGCACAAATCTTTTTCAAAGATGTTTAAGAAGTAGGAGCTGATATAGAAAATAAAGTAAGAGACATTTTTCCCAATGGGCTTGATAGATTAGGAGAGCTTGCCCCAAGAAATAAAACCTCTGCTGAGCAAATTAAAATATTTAAAGACTTCGTTGAATCCATTCCAGCAATCCCTTCACATTCTTGCCGCAGCTCATCAATCAGAAGATACCTCCCGGCTGAAATAATTGTTAGTAATAATAATAATCTATACAAGATGTACGTTCTTGAAATGGAAAACCAGCAATTTCTTCCTTTAAAAAAATCCGTGTTTTTACCAAAATTTAAAGAAATGTTCAACATTGGTATTCATGTACCGCGAAAAGACAAATGTGCAAAATGTGAATTCTAGAAAAACGCAGTGAACGAAATACAAGAAATAAAAGAACAATATGAATCGCATATAGCTGAAAAGGAATTGACAAAAAAATATTTATGGCAAGACAAAAAGCGGCAGAAACAAATCCTAACAAACTTCTTGCAAGTTTTGACTCACAAAAAGTTTTGGCTACACCACATGCCAACAGTTTATTAATCGATTTCTACAGGAAATATGCGGTGTTTAACTTCACTCTTTACGAGACTTATACAAAAAACGGAATTTGCTTTTTGTGGCAAGAAAAAGACGGAAAACGAGGCTGCAATGAAATTTGCAGTAATTTGCTGAGTTACCTACGCAATATAGATGATACGAATCCTAGGATAACATCTATTGAATTTTTTTTTGTGACAACTGTGGGGGACAGAATAAAAACTCAGGTATACTTTGCATGATTCATTATTTCCTTAGAACATCAAAAAATATCAAAGAAATTTCAATTACCTATTCAGTAACAGGACATACTTACATGCCTGTTGATTCTATGCATGTCCCCATCAGAATGGCCAACAATTTTGAGAAATGCAAGATCGAAACCAAAACCTTATGATGTAAACGTTCTTTCTCATAACATAATGATTTCTATGACTTCAAGGACCTTATGAAAAAACTGAAAATTAAATTTCGGTTGAACGATGATAACAACAAGAAAAAAGAAACTCTCAAAATCACAGATCTTGAAGTAGCAACATTTTTCAAAGATAGGCCCATTTTTCTTTACCGCTATAAATATGATGACATTGAAAAGGAATGCTTGATAGAAACTATCAAAAACAAGGATGACCAACAATTAAAAAATGCTTATTCTGTCCCCTTGTCGATATCTGAAAAAAATACAATAATCTCAAAACTCTGTGCGAAAAAAATACAATTCCACCGAGGTATCACAGCGAGTATATTTTACTAAAGCATAGTACAGCTGTAGCAGACGTTCTAGATGAAACCGACATTGAAGACATTGAATAATTGACCGTACAAATTCAATGTATCAATTCTTATTTCGTGTTTTTCTCAAGAAAATACTGGTTGGGTTTTTGTTTCTGTTAATCTCTTATTTATTTGTCATCTTTCGAACCGTCGTAGGAGACGGACGTGTGAGCCGTGCTCAGATGTCCGCTTAGTTTCATTCTCATTCCGAGCGTCGTGTCTATGTGATTTTGGTGTCTATATGGAGATAAAGTTCTAGTGAACATCCTGTGCAAAAATGGTGAATATCTGTTGAGATTTCCAAAAAGTATGATGAAATCTCTTTTTATTAAAATCCCATTTATTGCTATATAGCCGGAATCTTGAATACACACATGACCGATTTTATCGATATCCACCGCATAAAAACTCATAAAAAGTTCATAAAAACTCGAACTCCCGGTCGGGTTGCTATGATTTCGTATTTTTCTACGTGAATAAGTAAATGTAAATAATGCCCATTTATGCCTCCTTCAAACTCCAAGCGTCGTATAAATCGGTTAAATGGGGCCTAGAGAATTTCCTTCGCCCCCCCCCATCAAGCGTTACACATATCGTCCTATTCTGTAAGGCGATGTAGAGGATGTAGCGCTGTAACCTTGAAATTTTACACCGATGTAGTGAAATTGCAATTCTGCAAGTGCAACATCGCTGTAAATTCGGCTACATCGGATGTAAATTTTACAGTTGCCAAATTGAGGGTGTAACAGCTAAATTGATAAACATAGATAAATAAACTCTCTTTATTTCTCTATGGCTACGCCATATTCTTGGCATTCCGACATTAGCACAGACCAGTCTTTGACATTGGTGTGTTGAGAGGTTAGCTATTAGTGTTTTGTTAGTAAATAGTATACATCGAAGCAGTAATTACAGTAGTATGAAGTCATTCGAAATGGAACAATCAGGAAGGTAAGTTTCAATTGCAATCACATACAAATAATAAATATCCTATGTCAGAATTTCAAATCTCAATTCTAATTTATATTTTATGAAATCAATTTTGTTTTTGAATAACATATTACTATATTTGAATTCATTTCTTTCAATAGTTTCTGAAATTCAAATATCAACATTCTATTCTGAATTACAATATTTCCATCTTTTGAAATGCAATTTGCTTATCTGAATTCCTCTTTTCGTTTTTCTAAATTGCAGTTGGAAAAGGTGTAGTATAAGTATTTATTTTTCAGTAAAAGAAAAAGAGTTCTAAACACATCGAATGACCAATACGAATTGTATTTGGAAGCATTAGAAGGGGACTATCTTCTAAGAAGTGGAACCATAGATCCAACTGTTGAAGATGGATACATCGAGAAAAAGTGGCAGGAGTTAGCTACTAGATTGAATGCAGTAGGGCAAGGCCCTGCTCTTTCTAAGGAAATATGGAAAAAGGTATGCTAATGTTAATTTATTTTATCAAATGAAAATTTCATTTTTATTCATTCATAGCGATTCAGAGACTGGAAGAATGCTACTCGCTCAAAAAATAGAAAAATAAAGGAGAGCCAAACAGCTACAGGAGGAGGGACAGGCACAAAAATTTTATTAACTCCTTTAGAGGAACGTGGCTTGGAGGTGTGGGGAAGAGTTACAGTAACTGGAAATCCACAAGTGCAAGTAGTTGGAGGCTTAGGGCATATGAACAAGAAAGAAGCAAATTTGTCACAACTGGAGGATGATGTCACAACTGGAGGTGAAGTGCAGGGTGCTGTTTCCAATGGCACAGAAAATGGAAATCTTCTTCTGTTTTCCCCTTTGCCGACTAAGAGTACAGATGCTTCAAAGAATTCTGAATTCAGAAGCTCTTGTTCTCAAGAGAATAAAACACCTAGGAAGGGTTTGTTCCAAAGAAATGAAAGAAACATTAAAACCCCTAAATCATTGAGTAAAGTAGGTGAAGAGCTGCAAGAGGCATACCAGAAAAGCAACAATATTTTTGAAAGTATTTCTGAAAAACTGACAGAATTCTCAAAAATTTATGAACAAGTCAATACTGTTAGAAATAACATTGAGAAGCAAAAACTGGCATTTGAAATAGCTAAATTTAAATTTGAAAATCCAGGTTTTCGATTTGATGATAATGATAAAGAAGAGAATTAACTCTCAATTGTACCTAATTGTTATTAATAAAAAAAGCATTCATACATTTGCCTTTATTATTACGGAAATATAATACAATTGAAAATCATACATTGTTTTGTAATATATATTGATTTCTTGCTAAACGTCCAAGATCTGCATATTCCCCTATCAATTGGATATCATTGGCTGGTATTCCTTCGTCAACATTGATTATTTCTTCCTCCGCATACTCATCTACAGTCAAATTAGCTTTAACAGCAATGTTGTGGCAAATCGCAACTGCATGTATGATATATTATGCTGCATACGATGGATGGTAGAGTAGAACTCTATGTCGAGAAAGACAAGCGAACCTCTTTTTCATAATACCGAATGTCCGTTCTATAACATTTCGGTTTCTTCTCAATAAAGTATTGAACCTATCCTCTGGGGAGTTTGGTTGATTATTCATAAACGGTGTAAGCAGCCATGGTTCCACTCCATATCCACTGTCTCCAAGCAAATGGGATGTCGCATCTCCATTGTCAAACTGCTCTCTTAGAAAATTTCTAATTGCAGATGACCGAAAAATGGCAGCGTCATGTACAGAGCCTAACTACAGAGTATATAACATAGATCATAGAATAACTTGAAATCTACAATTCTGTCTCATTTCTGTGTTTTCTGCGCTACGAGATGTAACATCCACGGTATCTTTTACAGTCTTCTTTATTCTATACCATACTAAACTGGTAACTCTGTGGACCGGCCTGAGGGAATCTGTCAAAAAAGTTGGTCCAGAAGAATCTTAATATCGCAGCGAAGCTGCGATACATCGAGGAGATTTTTGTACGGTCGGAAAGAGGAATAATCCATTTATACCTGGGCGAAGTTTCGATTCTCTAGGTAATCTAGAAGTATTTTTAAAAAATTCGCGAAAATCGCGAAAAATTCCGGCAAAATGGGCAATTTTATACTCGATAAAACTTTTTCCACAGATATCCTGGCCGTGATGTAAATATACGGACCGAAAGAGGAAATGTTAATGCTTAATAGCTTGGTATTGATATTTTCCATAATTTCCCCATTTCTTCAGGAAAATTGATCAAAGTTTGACATTTCTCCCGTAAAATCACCCGATCTGCAGTGATCACAGAGAACGATTTGACATTGTAGCTGTCGCTGTCTGAGTTTGACGTAGCCCTGGTTTGTTGACATGTTCTGAATGGGAATGTATTTCGCGTAACTAATATAAATAAGCCATGAATTTGGTAGAAATTGAATGATTGGACCTTATTTTACATACGTGTCTATTTAAATTCAACTTTCACCGTGAGTTTTGACGTTCATCTGGTCGAATTCCACCTTAACCTCAATCTCAAATCGACCAACAAACTTTTATTTGTTTCTAAATCAGATAATGGTCAAAATGTTCAGTATATTAGAAGAATTGGAGGTAAGTATACATATGTATATATTTGGTTGTCAAGGGTTTTAACTATTTTTTCTTCCAGATTTCGGTATTTTCAATTTTTTCGTACTGTTTTCATCACCAGGCAAACAGAAAGCTTTCTACGACTCTGCTCACTACGTTGGATGAAAGAGGATTGTGTCATAGCGTTCTTTATTATGATTATTTGGTCTGGTGGAAAATTGCTGATAATCTATCTGCAAACGTGCAAACAGGTCAGTATTATGGGGCTAAATAGGGCGTTCCATGTCTCATAGATTTCAACTGCTTCACTCCCCAGATTATATCTGAAGTTTTTTCATGCATTCTCAAAGAACAAACCTCATTTCTGAATTATGCAATAGAACGGTCATATTTGATGAGAGACGACAATTATGTTTTCACATTATTTTTGTTTTGAATCATCGCTTCCATTTATTCATTCTGATGACAAATTCCTAATAATTTATATGCCACATCTTAATCTATGAATCTTTCCAGATATTATTCGAAATGGAGAACAATCGTTTTAGTCATCATCTAAACAGTTTTAGATGGAAAACTTATTAATTATGTAAGTATCAAGACAAAAGAGGTGATTTCTTAAATTCCAAATTTTTGTTAGTTTTCAGATGAACACAAGGATGATGGATTTTCGATATAAATGCATATTTTGTTTCTGAAAAGTTGAAAATTGATCGGAAATCATTATGATTCAGTGAAAAAGGGGTAACGGTGATATTCCACCACCAATAACATAAGAAGATCATGTATGTATGTCAACGGAGTGCTATCATATCAGGAGGTTTGTATCACCTAAGGTATAGTGTCCAAGGTTTATAATGGCCTTTCCAACCTGGGTGTATAAAGAATTTTTTCCAGTACTAATAATACGTTTTACTTTTTCTTATGAAGATACGATTAAGTAATGGCAAATTTTGCTATTACCACATCTCTTCTTTTCTTATATGTATATGCTTTATTTAATATTAGATTAAAGTATTTTTCTTTTATCATATTATTATTGGAAAAAAATTCATATTCACCAGGTTTCATTTTCAACATTCACATGCAGAATTAAATACTTTTCACATAAAAAATTAATAATCCGACTACTGGTGACAATAATGTTAAATTACTCTTGCAGGCAGATGTTATTGAATTAATCATAATGCATCGTCACTTGAATGGTGGGACATTTGTCACCCCAGGTTAGGCCACTTATATTTCGATGAACCCTGCACTCCTGATGATTGCTTTCTGCTGTATACCTATGGATTAACCCTTCAACCAAATACTAAGCAAATTTTCATTTACTATACTATATGTATGTATGCATCCTTATATTTCTGAGATTGTTAAGTTATATAAATACAATATTTTTCGAGTGTACATCTGATTCTGAAGAAACAAGGAGGCATAATTTTCAAAACAACGCTTTTCTCTTACTTCAATTTCACTGAATGAATGTAAACACAAGTAATTAATTATTTTCTTGAGTCAATGTACTATGTCTTCTTTCGAATTTATGTATTTCGTATTATTTCATTACTGCATTTATACATTCTGGATTTTCTACATTGTCGAAACTTCACGTAGCATTTCCTGTATTTCTGGGTAATTCTTCATTTTGCTATTGGGGCATCCTACATTCCTATTTTATGCTACCAAATGTTTCAAATGCAGTGTTCATGTTCTAAGCTAAATATGTTGACCACGATCTATTTATATTGATTAACTTGACTTCTTGATGGTTGAATTTGGATATGATCATGTATGTATTATTGGTGATATCTAGGTTTCTGCAATACCCTCTGAAGCCTTTACGAGATAGGTGTATTTGTATGACTATCACTGCAACCTCAAACAAAATATGCAAAATGTTTGATATGAACATCACGGTTTATGAATATACATTTGAACAACCCTTCATGATTTCAATGGATATGATAATGAATCCTTTGAGAGATGATTTCTGGTAAAATGTTCAGTATGTCATGTATCTTAGTAATTTTTTTTTCTCATATCGAAGATAATTGTTATTTCCAACAATTTCGGGATTTATGTTATGAATACTACTACTGGTGACAATAACGTTGAATTACTCGTGCAGGGCAGATGTTATTGGATTTATTTATAATGCATCGCCACTTGAATCTTGAATGATGGGACATTTGTCACCACAGGTACACAGGTTATGCTACTGATATTTTGATGATCCCTGCACTCTAGATGATTGTTTTCTGCAGTATAACCTATGGATTAATCCTTCAAGCAAATACAAAGCAAATTTTCATTTACTATATATATGTATGTATGCATCCTTATATTTCTGAGATTTTTAAATTGTTTACATAGCAAATTTTCTTGGTGAATATCTGATCTTGAAGAAACACAAAGGCATAATTTTCAAAGTAACTTTTTTCTTATACGTCAATTCTCATTATTAAATGAATGTAAAGGCCTCTTGCAACGACAGAGAATTCTCGCGAGAATTTTCTGCCAAATTCACTGACCGAAAATTCTCTGCCGTTGCATACTACTTTCGGTAGAATTCTCTGTGAAATTCCATTGTTCCATCGTATACAACGGCAGAGAATTTTTCTTGAGTCAATATATATGTCTTCTTTCGAATTTATGTATTCCATATTATTTCATTACTGCATATCACACATTCTGAAGTTTCTATATTGTCGAAACTTCACGTAGCAATCCTCCTGTAAAATTCGTATTTCTGGGAAATTCTTCATTTTGCTATTGGGACATCCTACATTCCTATTTTATGCTACCAAATGTTTCAAATGCAGTGTTCATGTTCTAAGCTAAATATGTTGACCACGATCTATTTATATTGATTAACTTGACTTCTTGATGGTTGAATTTGGATATGATCATGTATGTATTATTGGTGATATCTAGGTTTCTGCAATACCCTCTGAAGCCTTTACGAGATAGGTGTATTTGTATGACTATCACTGCAACCTCAAACAAAATATGCAAAATGTTTGATATGAACATCACGGTTTATGAATATACATTTGAACAACCCTTCATGATTTCAATGGATATGATAATGAATCCTTTGAGAGATGATTTCTGGAAAAATGTTCAGTATGTCATGTATCTTAGTAATTTTTTTTTCTCATATCGAAGATAATTGTTATTTCCAACAATTTCGGGATTTATGTTATGAATACTACTACTGGTGACAATAACGTTGAATTACTCTTGCAGGGCAGATGTTATTGGATTTATTTATAATGCATCGCCACTTGAATCTTGAATGATGGGACATTTGTCACCACAGGTACACAGGTTATGCTACTGATATTTTGATGATCCCTGCACTCTAGATGATTGTTTTCTGCAGTATAACCTATGGATTAATCCTTCAAGCAAATACAAAGCAAATTTTCATTTACTATACAGGGTCTTTCACGAGGAACCTCACCCACATTTATACGGGAAACTACTGAACGTATTTTCATGAAATTCAGCACTTATAAGTATTTCACGATGCTGATGAAATCTAAAATATTTTCAAGGCATGAGCACCTCCGGTTTTTCCGGAAATGACGTCAACTTCCGTTTTTCAAATTAGAACACCATTTTTTTATTGCAGAAATAGATTCCTTAGAAAATTTCAAGTTATTTTGATGTAACATTTTTCAGTTTTGGTTGGAAAATTCTCTCTGAGCGGGAAAATTCGAAAAAAAAATCGAAAATAGAGCTCCGCTGAAACAAGAATAACTTCGAGGTTTTTGAATGGAAAATTTTCATTTTTGGGATTTTTCAAGATGTAAGATTGATGTATCCACTTTAAAAATCGGAATCGCGATTCATGATACAGGGGGTAAAAAAATCGCTTTCAAAGTTAGGGATGACAAAACCGTGAAAAATCAATTTTTTCAAATTAGAACCCCATTTTTTTATGGCAGATATTGAATCTACGTTAAAAAATAATGTGAGTGTATGCATCACACCCTTGCCCTAAAGTGGATATTTTCTGAGTTATTCACAAAAAACTGTTTTTCGTCTTGAATTTTCAGCTATTTCTTTTCCCTTCACGCCAAAAAGATGAAATTTTCAGGAACTGTTACTTAAATCATGTTTTAGATTTTACTACCCTAATATGCAGGAGAAAAAAGTTACAGGTTGTTCCTAAATAGATGGCGAATTTGGATTCGAATTTGTATCGGAAACCTCTTTATTTCAACTAATCGGCCATCGGTTTTCTCTCCAGTGATAAATAAATAATTCCTTATGAACCATATGCAAAAACTTACCATGTTTTACATTCTTTTTTTTTTAATGATAGATATCATTAATTACATGCTACTGAATAAAGAGGAATTTGGCAGATGTAATTAATGATATTTATCATTAAAAAAAAAGAATGTAAAACATGGTAAGTTTTTGCATATGGTTCATAAGGAATTATTTATTTATCACTGGAGAGGAAACCGATGGCCGATTAGTTGAAATAAAGAGGTTTCCGATACAAATTCGAATCCAAATTCGCCATCTATTTAGGAACAACCTGTAACTTTTTTCTTGCATATTAGGGTAGTAAAATCTAAAACATGGTTTAAGTAACAGTTCCTCAAAATTTCATCTTTTTGGCGTGAAGGGAGAAGAAATAGCTGAAAATTCAAGACGAAAAACAGTTTTTTGTGAATAACACTTTAGGGCAAGGGTGTGATGCATACACTCACATTATTTTTTAACGTAGATTCAATATCTGCCATAAAAAAATGGGGTTCTAATTTGAAAAAATTGATTTTTCACGATTTTGTCATCCCTAACTTTGAAAGCGATTTTTTCACCCCCTGTATCATGAATCGCGATTCCGATTTTTAAAGTGTATACATCAATCTTACATCTTGAAAAATCCCAAAAATGAAAATTTTCCATCCAAAAACCTCGAAGTTATTCTTGTTTCAGCGGAGCTCTATTTTCG
Organism: Adalia decempunctata; assembly: GCA_951802165.1. NCBI lineage: Eukaryota > Metazoa > Arthropoda > Insecta > Coleoptera > Coccinellidae > Adalia > Adalia decempunctata. The sequence continues at coordinate 33,519,347 of OX637702.1, read as the reverse complement.
ATTTTTTTTCGAATTTTCCCGCTCAGAGAGAATTTTCCAACCAAAACTGAAAAATGTTACATCAAAATAACTTGAAATTTTCTAAGGAATCTATTTCTGCAATAAAAAAATGGTGTTCTAATTTGAAAAAGGGAAGTTGACGTCATTTCCGGAAACACCGGAGGTGCTCATGCCTTGAAAATATTTTAGATTTCATCAGCATCGTGACATACTTATAAGTGCTGAATTTCATGATAATACGTTCAGTAGTTTCCCGTATAAATATGGGTGAGGTTCCTCGTGAAAGACCCTGTATATATGTATGTATGCATCCTTATATTTCTGAGATTTTTAAATTGTTTACATAGCAAATTTTCTTGGTGAATATCTGATCTTGAAGAAACACAAAGGCATAATTTTCAAAGTAACTTTTTTCTTATACGTCAATTCTCATTATTAAATGAATGTAAAGGCCTCTTGCAACGACAGAGAATTCTCGCGAGAATTTTCTGCCAAATTCACTGACCGAAAATTCTCTGCCGTTGCATACTACTTTCGGTAGAATTCTCTGTGAAATTCCATTGTTCCATCGTATACAACGGCAGAGAATTTTTCTTGAGTCAATATATATGTCTTCTTTCGAATTTATGTATTCCATATTATTTCATTACTGCATATCACACATTCTGAAGTTTCTATATTGTCGAAACTTCACGTAGCAATCCTCCTGTAAAATTCGTATTTCTGGGAAATTCTTCATTTTGCTATTGGGACATACTGCATTCCTATTTTATGCTACTGAATGTTTCAAATGCAGAGTTCATGTTGAATGTTGAATATGTTGACCACGATCTATTTATTTTGATTAACTTGACTTCTTGATGATTGATTTTGGATATGATCATGTATATATCATCGGTGATATCTAGGTTTGTGCAATAGCCTCTGAAGACTTTGAAAGATATTTCTGAGATTTTTTTCTCTCATATTATTGATGCTAATATAGTTGGAATGTGTGTTAGATATAGCAGCTGAAGATTACAAACTTGCGTAAACACTCTGAAAAAACAGTAAGCACACAGCGCAGGGGAAATATACTGATAAATATTTTACAAACCTCCAAGGTTTGTATCTTATTTTCAAAATCATATAGTTTCTCGAGAAATTTTAATTGATGCCTCAATTCAATACATCAATCAGCAGGTCAAATGTATGCAACAAGTAATCATAGTACATTTATAGAATAAAGTACATATAATATATTGATTTCGGTTTATTCCGACTTGAAACATATCGCGTTTTAGCTACATCAGAGTTTATAATGTCGACCGTGCGAGTTGCCATTTTTGCGCCTCCCTACCGAGTATAACACATTTAAAAAACAACAGGTGCAACCGAAAGAAGAGCACTTTCAAAAACCTCGCTGCTTTTTGTAATGGCTGATTGACTGCACTTTAACGAGACCTAACGTTTAAAATAATAATAATTTGCAACAAGGATAATTCGCAATCCTTGTAAGACCTGATATGATACTGGAAACGGCTCTTATTGATATCGGTTCTGTGGAAAAATGTTTAGCTTATTCATTTTCCTGTTTGACTACTCTGATTCGGCCCTGTCCTACAAATGTCTCAAAACTGAATATTTGATCTGAATACGTTCTTTTTAGGAATATAAAGGTCATTGTATGTTCCAAATTTCAATAAATTCTGTCCAGTTGACTGTGACTACCTTTTTTTCTATCTAATGTGCGAAATTCTACAAATGATATATATTTTTTGATTAAATTCACACTCTTATGAGCAAAACATGCAATTTTTCACAACTTTTTGTTGAATTTACCTACTACGGTAAAATTTGTGTTTCTTTTTGCGAAAACCATTTTATACTCGAAACCATTATGTCATCACAATGTAACTGGCCGATTTACAACGAGATATCCAGTTATATTCCCAAATATTTTTTGTGGCGTGTGGGTCAAAGTCATGTTATAAAAAGCACACCAAAAATACTCATGTTTTTTTCGGAAGCCAATAGGCATATATACAAAACGAGCTTTTATGCCTCATTCAAGGTCAACTATCCTGACATGTTAAGAAAAGTTTCTGTGCATATTTATATAATTATACAGGGAGTTTCCTGATTGAATGTCAATATTTATGGGGGTGATTTTTGGGCCCATTAAAAAAAAACTTCTTATGGACATATGTCCTAAATGTCTTACCTTTTGAGATACAGTTTGGTAAAGTTTTCAAAAATAAATCATTTATTATTAATAACTACAATACCACTTCAGATATTTTGACGAAATTTGTCATACATGGACTATGAATCAAGAGGCATTTTTTAATGTATCACTTTTTTTTATTCCTACCAGTGGCGTTCGTACGTAACTTGACCTACCTATTTTGGCAGACATTGATGGTACGCCACAGATTTTTCCTAAAATTAAATTCATTTTTGAAATTTACAAACATTTCTCACCAAAATTGATCACTTGGTTTTTTCAATCCGATGCTTTCGCTTAAAAAATGAAAACTGTTTCTCTGCATTGAAATAAATTACACTATTTACATTTTCGTATATTTAGTCTACTTCTTGAGGATAATATTTTTTTTTTTCAGAAAAAACAGGAAATTGTTTCCCTCATTTTCATTTCCCTTTATTTGCTCATGAGTTTCGATTTTTTCTCTGAATATAACTAATACTTCATCAAATAATGATATCAATGTGCCCATTTCTGCGATCTATCTTGCATGCGATCTTTTGATTTTTCTGATATCTCATATGCGAATTCTCTTCAAAGGTAGATCTACTGGCTTACTAGTGGAATACCTATTTCAATGCCGATGTAACTGTCCTACTTACATCGCGATGTATCCTTACACCGATGTAAAGTTACATCGATGTATGCTGATTTTACAGAATAGGACCAATAGTGTAGTTTATGTCTTAATGTTATCATGAAATTTGTAAAAGCTCGTGATACAGTGTTTCCGTTTTTCACTTCGTTATTATGTTTATGTCATTTTGGATGTTCGAGAATGTTTAAAATTTCAATCTTTGTACTTTTCTAGTGAATTCTATCAGGTTAAAATAGTTATTAGTATTTTTAATTCCTGTTCTCTTGACCCTTGTTTTCTAGAAAGTAAGTAACTGCGTTTTCATTCAGTGTTCATTTAAAAATTTTTTGATCTCACCTTCCATACTCTTGTGTAGTTTTTAATTTTTAGAAATTTTGTAAAAAATGTTGATAAGTATTCTAGTTTTTTAATAAAACATAAAATAAATTTTTCTTTCTTTCATATTGGCGATTCAAGTTCATCTTTGAGCCACGAACGGCAATTTCTTGGTTAGGTAGGTTAGAATTTGGGAAGCTTTCATAGAATATAAAACCACAGGAAGGAGCATGCCGAAACTCCCACCACTACGAAGCGGAGGACAGAATCGGCCATCTTGTTCCTCTATCTTTGACTCATTCTATTGGTTGGTTAAGTTGGTTTCGGATTATTCGGATTAAGTGTGTTGTGTATTGAATTTATTTACGCTAGAGGTCAGCCATATTGTACTATTGTATACTATGTATGTATACTTTTTTGAGCTGATGCTCCTTCCTGTTGTTCTATATTCAAAGGAAGCTCTGATAACGTGCATTAATCACCGTTGAATTTTCATATTCGAAATTTTTTTACCAGTTTATTCAAAGCACTTCGAATAGTCTGATTTTCATACATAAAGTGAGTCGTTAAAATGTTAGTTGAGTTCCATGTGTATAACTGTTTTTCAATATTCAGGGGAGGATCCATAAGAATAGGGTTTGGGACTAAGAAAAACTTTTCTAATTCATCATATTTTTTCCTGAAAAAATATCACAAATCACCCTAAAATACACAATGATCTTACCTACTAATGAAAACGCATGATGTAGACGGGGCAGCTTACCCTTGAATCGCGAATAGACCTAAGCGCCATTGAAATAATAATAATCCTATTGTTGTGGCCCTTTTTTGATAATGTATTTGATGAAATTTATTTTGGAGTTTTGGCAACATCGCATATTCTTGGAAATCAAGACTGTGCGTCGCTAGATAATAATTCAGCTTTTGTTGATGTCGGAAGTAAAAGTTAATATTAGATTTTGGTTTGGTGAAACATAATTTTCGGTGTTAAAAGACAATTTAGGAATATTATCGGACATTTTTTGACATAGTGGAAATACAGTAAATTTGGAGGACAGTTTGCATTGTATAAATCTTATTTTGTTCCATTTCATTAAACCTTTACCCTGTTCCTTTATATCCTTATATAGTGCGGTGCTGTGCGAAGGCAGAGGGCAGTTTATTGGTAAGATCATAGCCTTTTATTCTCATCTTTACTGGTTCAAATAGGAAAATGCAACATTTTTTGGTTCTTCGAGCACGGGATATTTGAACTTCAATTCAAGTGTCAGTTTAGATTTATTTCGGTTTAAATCGGTTAAATACAGAGTTTCGGAACTCATTATTTTAATTTCATTTAGAGATATTTAGATTCAATTCATTTTGTTCGTTCATAACACGGTGTTGTTGAGCGAAGAAAAAACGTACGAGAGTTTTCTCGTATATTTTTTTAGCGGCTGGTTATTGCGAACAGATTCCAAGAGTAAGCGTTGTTGCCAAGCGTACGTGAAAGAATTAGATTCATTGTTAGTACTAGCGGGGTTAGTTTTTTGAGTATTCTACGCATTTGACTTCCAACAGAATGGGAGGAACGACGGCTGAACGACAAATAAAGGTGCTTCAGGCAAATAAAGCATCTTTGTTTTCAATACTGCAGAATCTATTGGATTTGTCAAAATCATTGCCTGATGAAATTGCTAAAACTAAATTTTTAACAATGTTCAGTTCAATTGATTCAACAAGGAAGGACCTACTGAATGTTATAAACGAGATAATGGAGCTCAGTTTTGAGATTAAAGAGGATTTCCAACCAAATTTCGCTATACTTAGAACAATTGATGAAATGTGCTGTCATATTCAAGTAACTGCGGCTAAACTGGAACGAGAAGAAATTCAGAAGAATGTTCCTACGGTTACTGTTGATTCTCAAGAACGTCCGGAATTTTTGCGAAATCTCCCTACACTTCCGAAGATTTAATTGCCTGAGTTTTCGGGAAATATTAGGGAATGGGAAACCTTTCATTCAATATTCAAAAGTTTGATTCATGAAAATAAATTACTTACAGATACTGATGAAATGAATTATTTGGTAGGTCGTTTGAAAGGATCGGCGTTGACTATATGTTCTTCGTTAGCTCTTACTGGAGAAAATTACGATATCATATGGAATTCGCTTGTAGAAAAATATATGATTCTTGGAAATCAAGACTGTGCGTCGCTAGATAATAATTCAGCTTTTGTTGATGTCGGAAGTAAAAGTTAATATTAGATTTTGGTTTGGTGAAACATAATTTTCGGTGTTAAAAGACAATTTAGGAATATACAGGGTGAGTCTTTGACTTGTTCATATATTTTAACTATAGATTCTTGAGGCCAAAGGAAACCTTTTTTTCATTTTCCATTTTTCCGAATTCGGCTCTGTTAAAAAGATATAGCCATTTGAAAAAAAACATTGTGCTGAGTCCGTGCCTGGATACATTCTCTGGAAACACTTCAAAGTTCATATTTTTCGATTGAAATTGAGGTGATTAGATGTTCTGGGTGATACAATTAGAAAATACTCAAGCACTAACCTTATTCGAATAAGAATGTAACAAAAACGATATTTCCTAACAAAAACACTGTCCGATTATTTCTGCAATTGAAAAGCCATATTTCTCCCACCAAAATAAGTTCCTTCTTCGATTTTCCTGAAGATTAGTTTATAAACATTAATAATTGGTTAATATTTTCCTCGATATTTTGGAACGATCTCATGAAAATTGGTTTCTCACCAACCTATTCTAACTCCATCAACCTAAGTCAGATGATTCGAGGTCAATGACCTAACCTAACTCATCTTCTATGATATGATATTCCACAGAACACGGCCATCTAAAGACTAAAGTCTTTGGAAGGCCGTGCACAGAACCTATCTAAGCACAGAACTCTAGAGAAGACGATGCCAGATTGCCGATTTTCTCTTCAAACAATGCGAACTCATGAAAGCAGTACGTCCCCTATCGTTAGCGGATGAACTATCACAATCGCTAACGGCTAAAGGCGTCTAGGCGTCTTTGGGATGCCAAACGAGTTCTGATTCTTGCCGATATAGCGCTACGATATAGCCGGCATGCAAGGCAGACAGGCGGGACAGGCCGTTGTGTTGTGGTTGTTCTGTTTCTGTGTCTCGAACCGCAGGCCAGTCTATGATAATGAAAGACGCTTAAACGGGATAACCTTAATTATATATCTAAATTTACTTGCAGATAATAAAGCAAACAGGTGATGATTGTGATGTGCAGACCGATTGAAATCTCCAAGAGGATAATATTGTTGAGATAGATATTTTCCTGAAAGACCGGTAACAATAAATTTTCAATAGAAACTGTGCTTATAGACTGTGTAATTTCATTTCATGCTTCTCAGAATTCAATTATTACATCGAACGTTTTTCCATCATGTAGATTTTAGTCTTGACGAAGTTGATGAACATTGACAACGTTGTTAATTTGTTAAGATCAGAGAATGCATAATATTCGATGATATTTAATTCAGGGTTGCATTCAGTTTTTTTATGAAATTCATGATTTTTTCCTCGAATTTGTTCGTATACAATTAGGAATAACTCGAAAACGACGCGTTTTATTGAAAAAATATAGGAATACTTTTATTTTCTAAAATGGTTGATTCTTTCGAAAATATGAACCGTTTATCTTTTTCGAGTGATTTTATAGTATTTTTGCATGAATTCATGAGACGAGTAGGCTGTAACTCTTATACTAGAAGGAATATGGAATAAGTTTCAATTGAGGAATATGCACCATGAATAGAGTAAACAATCAACCAAAATTCAGTTCATTCGGATTATCGGTTTCGAATATATGGAAAGAATAGTGTTAATTTCATGGATTTTTGACACCCTGTATCTTTCAAACGAAACCGAATTTTGAAAAATGGTATAGGAAAAAAGTGTTTCGTTCGATGAGAGGAATCTACAGTTAAAATATATGTACAAGTCAAAGACTCACCCTGTATGTTCTTCGTTAGCTCTTACTGGAGAAAATTACGATATCATATGGAATTCGCTTGTAGAAAAATATATCAGGATAAGCGCGCCCTTGCAACTAATTATCGATGTCAGATTTTAGATTTCAGATCTATACAGGGTGAGTCGTCTAAGGGTCTCAATATATTTTTGGAAAAATTTGATTGTACAGGCATTGAAAAAACTCAAATTGGCTGATTTGTCGGACTTTATCTTAATGCATCAGGCTCTTTCTAAACTCGATAATGAAACGGTGAAATCTTTCGAAACGACAGTTCGGGGTAAAGGAATACCTACTTATGAGAATTTAATTAAGTTTGTCAAGGAACAATCGAAAATTTTGGCATTAAATCAGCAAGCGACTACCAGCAGAGGTGATGGTTATAAATCTCGTAATCCGAAATCCTTCTTTGTAAATCAAAATAGTACTTGTGTAGGGACGGATCGGTCGAATACATGTATTTTTTGTAATAGGAAATACCATTCGTTGAGTAGATGTGATAAATTTAAACTACTGTCACCATCTAAAAGATATACTACAGTGCGAGATAACAACTGGTGTTATGATTGTTTATCGCCTAATCACGGGGTAAGAGATTGTCCTTCAGACAAATTATGTTCTGAGTTTTTCAGAAAGCACCACTTCTTATTACATACGGGACGTATACAGGGTGCATCGGAAAATTTTCAAGCTTCGAAAACGGATTCGAGTACAAATAAGTACAGTGGTTTCAACAACTAATAACAATTTTTGTGCGACTGCTTTGGGTGATCAGGAAACTCATACTGTTTTATTGTCGACGGTTGTGGTAGATGTTTTTTAAAGGCTCGGGTGGTTTGAAGACGGCTAGGTTTTTGGTTGATAGTGGCAGTCAAGTTAACTTGCTTACTAATAGGTGTTGTAGAAAATTGGGATTAAAGTTTTCGCAATGTTCAACATCAATTCATGGGATTGGATCTATTTCAAACTCGTTTAGGGGTTTTACAAATAGTTGTTTAATCTAGACATGATTCTACGAAAAAATATTCGATTGAGGCATTTTTGGTAGATAAAATTACGGATAAGCTTCCAATAACGAAAATTGATCGCGGCGTTTTGAGGAATTTTGGTAATATACAGTTAGATGATCAATTTGACCAACCGGCGGAAGTTGATGGTATTATGGAGGCGGACCTTTTTGCGATTATTGTGGGTAATTCGGTAACATCAGCGTTGGGATCACCAGTGGCGGTACAAACGGTATTTGGTCATATGATTATGGGAAAAGTTCCTAAGTTAAGATCAAAGGCGGACTTTGGTGTATTTTTTAATTTAAGAGATGAGTGTCAGGTGAATGAACTTGTTAGTAAATTCTGGGAAATGGAGCAAATTCCCAAGAAAACTTTGCAGATCCAGAAGCGAAAACATGCGAGAATTTGTATTCTACATCTTTGGTTAGAGATTGTGAGGGACGATTTATAGTAGCACTTCCTTTTAAGAATTCTCCGAACACATTGGGTAATTCTAAGACTTCGGCATTAATTCGACTTTATTCATTGGAAAGAAATTTGGCAAAATTGCCTGAACTTCGTTTATTTAAATGATTCAGAACCTGCGTATTATATTCCTCATCATGCTATTGTTAAGCAGGAAAGTTCAAGTACACCAATTCGTGTGGTTTCAGATGCAAAGGCATAATCTGATAATGATGTTTCGTTAAATGACATTCTACATGGTGGTCCAAAACTACAAACTGATCTATTTTCTATGTTGTTAAATTTTAGATTGTTTCGAATAGCGGTTACAGCGGATATTCGTAAAATGTATCATCAAGTAAAATTAGTTGACTATCAATGGAGGTTTCAGAGAATACTTTGGCGTGATGATCCGGTTCAGGTATTTGAATTTAATCGTTTAGCATTCGGGGTAAAATCAAGTCCATAGGCGAACCGACGCCTGGAACCAGCGGAATGCGAAAGAAGTCGAGGTTCTTCACGAATAAGGTCGGGCGGTCGGCACTACCTGAACGCCCAGCTTCCGGAAGAGACTACTGCAATATCGCCCCCTCGAACGACCGTAAGGGGATCCGCATCCGGTTCGAGTTTCCCGATGGTACCGTGCGGGCCGTCAACATCCCCAGGAAATAAACAGGTGGTTATATGTCGACTTCGCCCTCCGTGCTGACCCTCGCGAGAGGCGGGGTGGGACGAAAACTTTACCAAAAAAATTACTTCCATTTGTGATTTTGGTAACAACCTCTTGTTTCAGATATGAGTAGTCGCCAGTACCCGTTAGCGGAGGAACGCCTCCTAATGAATGCCGTCACCTTCACCACGTCCGAAGGCGAAAACGATGAATGGGACATGGGCGAGTGGAATTTGGATGGGCTGTTAGTCAGTTCCGACGAAGGAGGGAAAAAGAAGGAGCACAGTCCGGTGAATAGCCCCCCACCGATCATCTCCACCATACCAGATCCAGTACAACCCCGAGATAAATCTCCATTACCATCCACGTCAGCAGGGGCCGCGGCTCCGACCCGGGGCGGATATCGAGTGAGAGGAAGATATAGTCAAAGAGTAGACACAAGAGACCTCACTCCCCCTATTTATGAATGAAATCGTGAACATCGTTTGTTTGACCTTGAAAGTCATTTGTGAATGACGAGGTCTAATCGAGGGGTGCCAGTAACAGCCCTGTATCGGCGTAGTATTATTCAAGGTCGAAGAACTGATGTTTGTCGCCAAGCCTAAGTGATTTCTCTTGTGTCTACTCTTTGATATAGTCGCCCAAACCGAAGAGAGCGTGAACTGGAAGCGGGTCGAATCGCCCGTCGAACTGCCCGCCAAATCGCAGCGAACACGGATCAAGATACCCGGAGGCGAGAACCAACTCGACGTACCCGGCGAAACCGGGGCGAGGCAAGTCGCACCCCAGCCAAGCATCCCGACCCGGTAACCAAGCCGGGTTACATTAGGCTCCGACGGGGAGATTGTTGGAATTGCGGTCTTTCCGGACACGCCAGACGATATTGCAAGAACCCACAAAAGTTGTTCTGCTCCCAATGTGGACGAATGGATATACTATCCAGGAGGATTGCCCAAGCAGGTCAAGCAGTCGTCGGTCTATCGGAATCCAGTGTGATTTACTGCCCACACCGAGACGACGGGCCGCACCAGTTTCCTTGAGATGGAGGCCAGGCATTTTCTGGGACGTTTGTGATTAAAACAGTGAGTACGGTGTGGGTGAGGTGAGCTTTTTGAGAAAAAAACAATCTTTGATTCTTTTTTTTTGAGGAGGAAAGGGGGTGTAACGAAGTTCGTTATTTTTATTCATTAAAGGCCTATTTTCATATATCATTCCTCCAATATTATGTCAATGGAAGGTTCAGTTCAATAAATTCAATATTGTAAACAGAACCCCAAGTTGTAATGAAGTCCGTAATTAATTTTTATTCATAAAAGTCCCGTTTCATTTATCATTTTCCCAATAAAATATTCCTGATTTCAACGACAGGAAAATTTAATTCGATAAATTCAACGTTATAAACAGAGCCGCAGGTATAAAAACACCCGAGCATATGCTAGATATAGCGATAAGCGGCCCTTATCTTGGTTGATTTCGCGGGATTTTGGAAAAAAAGGCGATTGAATTGTCGAATTTTTATGTGGTGGGGATTCTTTCGATTTATTTCTGGAATAATCTGACGTCAAGTTGAACCAATGAGGAGATGAGATTGTTCCCTTCTTTCAAGATTTTCGAATTTTCAGCGCGTCATGACCCCACCATTTCCGAAGGTTTTATAAGGGCAAAGCAGCCTGCGGAGGGCCTCTTTTGCTCTTTTATACTTGTTTGAACGTCGTTAGACTTAGATTCTCCTCGATTTGAATTTTGATTTGCCAGTTTAATTCGACCGGAATTATTTTTGATTTATTGAGTGTAAAATCTCGACATTGATTCCTTCAATTTAATCTCCCGTGAAGAAGAAAATCAGTGCGAGAAAATTCGAGACAGGACTCCCAGTTTTTGTGCAGTGCATACATCTGGAAACCGGTAAGGCCCCGTTTATATCTCTCACATGGCATTATCCGTTAAATATCATTCTAACAATTGAATCATTGTGTGTTCCACGACTTTCAAACCATTTTTCTTTATTTTTTTATCTGTGTTATAATTTACTTTTCCTGGTGGTACCTTAATCTCTGCATTAATCAGCAACCTTTTTGAGGATTGAGTTCGGCAAAGTCACAACGGGGTCAATGCCGCGCTTCACCCTTGCTCAATTCACCGAAGGTTGACGGATATACGAGAGACTTCCTCAAGTCGAGTGATACCCTTTCGCTGGGATTACTCGCCAGAGTGTTGTTGGTCCACCGCCGTAATCTGCCTGTATTTTATCCACATCATTTTCTCGACTTCATACTGTATTATATTTCTTGGTGATTCCTTAATCTCTGGATTCATCAGCAGCCTTTTGGGGATTGAGTTTGGCGAGATCACAACGGGGTCAAGGCCGCGCTTCACCCTTGCTCAATTCACTGAAGGTTGACGGAAATCCAAGAGACTTCGTCAAGCCGAGGGGTTCCATTTTCGGGGACCGCTTGTCCGGACGTTGTTGGTTCACTACCGTACCCGACACATTTTTGCCCTCATTTTGCTTTCAAGATTTCATCTTGTGTTTTGTTTCTCTTGTGGGCCTTAATCTCTGGATTTGTCAGCAGCCTTTTGGGGATTGAGCTTGGCGAGATCACAACGGGGTCAAGGCCGCGCTTCACCCTTGCTCAATTCACTGAAGGTTGACGGAAATCCAAGAGACTTCGTCAAGCCGAGGGGTTCCATTTTCGGGGACCGCTTGTCCGGACGTTGTTGGTTCACTACCGTACCCGACACATTTTTGCCCTCATTTTGCTTTCAAGATTTCATATTGCATTTTGATTCCCTTGTGAGGCCTTAATGTCTGTATTTGCAAGCGACCTTTTGAGGATTGAGCTCGGCGAGATCACAACGGGGTCACGGCCGCGCTTCACCCTTGCTCAATTCGCTCAAGGTTGACGAAAATACGAGAGACTTCGCCAGGTCGAGGAGTTCCATTTTCCTGGGGCTACTTGTCTGGGTGTTGTTGGTTCTCCCATGTACCCGATTCCTCCTTCAATCAGCAATGCTCGAAGATTCATATTTCACAGCAGCGTCCCTGTACGTTGACATTGGCGAGATCACAACGGGGTCAAGGCCGCGCTTCACCCTTTGTCGACCCGCTGGACGTTTGCGGATTTACTAGAATCGCTTCGTCAGGTCGAGAGGTTCCATTCTCTGGAGTGTCCCGTGTCCGGACGTCGTTGCTGTCACAGCTGCCGTTGTCTCCCCTGTTATATCCGCCACAGTCTAAGTATCAGCCGATAATTTTTCCTCAATATTTCAGTGTGGAATACATCATCGCAAGTCGTTAGATTATATGATATTTTCCGTGGCCTGCCGAATTTTGAAGTTTTGCTTTGTTACTCCCGTACTTCCCTGTTCACCGTCCAATTCTCGCTTTCGCTCACCTCGCCCGACCGTCTTACTCACCCGATCACCGTTTGTTATAGAATTTATTGATCACTGTAAAATACCTGCCGATAATTAAATAATTTCTTTTTATTTCATGCTTACTTTTAAATGAGATAAGTTTTAATTTTTCATTATTAGTATTACACAATAGCTTTCTCCTTATTGTTATTTCTGTTTGGAATCAGTAAACTTTGTAAAATCCATTTTGGTGTTTTTAAGTAAACCTTTATTTTTGGCAACGTCAACGATCGAAACATAACTTTTAATCGCTAACTTCCTAGATTAAACCGAACCCTTCTCCACTGTATAAAAGCTACCTTGGTAGAAGTGGAGAGTTCAAGGCGCCACAACCTTGTTAAACCTATTGTGGCTGGCGCTCGAGCATTTATTCACCGTAAAGGTGGCTGCGCCCTTGAAGTACTCCCCCTAAATAAGGGATCTTCACAACAGGAAAACCCATTTTTCCCTCCTGAGGAGTATACACAGTTAAATAACGGTGTAGTGCCAATTCATGCCCAGTAGCATAGGCTGGGACTCTATTTTTAACATTTATTTTCTTCGACGGTTAAGTACCACAAAAATGTTCATATAAATTTTTTCTACTATCAAAAGCTTTTGTTGTATCAAAACCTGTTGGTTTCATCGGTTGTTTTGGATCGTAAACATAATCCCTATCGGAACAATAAAGAGCACTATTTTGTCTTAGCCCTCGAGCAATACGAATAAATTTATTTTGATTTAACGTTGCCAGACTAGAAGTAGAGAGGCGTTTGTTTCAAAAGCTATACGAGGGTTAAATTGTGTAATCTCTATTTTGCAAGTAACTGCCCTCATTCCATCATATCTCCTAATAGTGCCCCATTCTGCTGGACTACAATAAAAAAATAAATATTCCCACGGAATATTTGCTAAACTCGTAGTTAATGCTAACCTATTTGATTTTCCTGCTAATCTAAAATAACATCAAATCTTCGATTGCAATTAGGGAATGCAATCCCGATCTAATGTACAAGATGTCATTCGAAGAGATTAAATAATAAGTGGTTTTAGTGTTTGAGTTTAAATATACCAGCTCCCCACTTTTTTGAGAAGAAGTGTACAGTAGTAGATGCAGAAAATTCTAGGAATTCAAATGGGGATACTATCCCCAGAAAAGGATGACCAGGATCGGCAGGCTTCAGCAATCGTTGAAAAACAATGCAACATTTTTAAAATTGTCTGAAGACAATATAAACTTTGAAAAAGGGTATAAGGAAAAGAAATATTACTTCTAGAAAATGATTTTTTGGAAAGAATAAGTTATTATGAGAGGAAAGCTGAGGCATTTGAAACCATGGCCAATGCACACTGGCAAATTGCAATGGACATTATTAGAATTATCAAAAATGTGATTGAAAACAGATAAACTTCACTTCAACTACCAACTAGGTAAGGAGCTGAAGGGTGGTATACCACCATCCAATATCGTCAACTTTGATGAAACTAATTTATCCGATGATCCTGGGAGAAAACGAATTATTACAAAGAGAGGATGTCGTTATCCCGAACGAGCTGTACTCCTGTTATGTTTGCAGCGAGTGCCGATGGCAAAGTTTTACCTACCTCCGCATATAGTTTACAAGGCGCAGAACATTTACGAATCATGGACAGTTGGCGGAGTAAAGGGTGCTAGATACAACCGAAGTGCTAGCGGCTGGTTCGATGCCATTAGCTTTGGCGACTGGGTTACCGCAATTCCAGCCTCAAAAAACAAAAAGTTCTCAAAGGCGATTAACCTCTCGAGTCATTTTTCTTGTTATACTTTAGAAGAATGTTTGCAACATAAATTTCCATAATTTTGCTGCCATCAAACTCGACTCATATGACTCAGCCTCTTGATGTCGCTTTTTTTCGACCCCTGAAGGAAGCCTGGAGGGAAATCTCAGAAAAATGGAAGATCGGTGAGGGACGAAGAGCAGCCACCATATCAAAAGATCGATTTCCGCATTTTATCGAGGAGTTAATGGAAAGTATTGAACCGAATCAGGAAAAAAATATCAAGTCTGGTTTTAGAAAATGTGGCATTTATCCCCTGCCCAGACCGAGAGCATGTTTTGAACAGACTCCCGAACGCCCCGACTGAAAGTGTAGAACAAGTTGAAGAAAATGTGAGCAATGTAGTGGTGACTGGTGAATATTCTGAAATCGATGAGGTATTCTGATACAATTACACAACGGAAAAGGAGGAAAAGGGTCGATGTGGAAGCTGGTAAAAGCGATGTGGAGCAGATTTCAGAAATGAAGAAAACACCGACATTGAAGGAGATGATCCATGTTTGCCAGATAATACAAGAAATGAATGAGATGAAGATAACGAAGTGCTTGAACTGAATGACGAATCGCTGGAAACGGAAGATGAAAAAATGAGCATGTCTCTGGCAGAAATTGCTGCCGCTCAAGCTAAATAAATGAATCAATCTCAAATATATCATACAAAGAAAGAGTCTTCAAAAATATTTTTTCTGTTTCGAAGGAATCCATTCGAATATCAGACTGGCTGCTGATTGCCGTTCCAACCAGTTTTAAAAAAATAAAGAAATTTAAATATTATATTAGGAAAGTGTTGAAAAATCGATCGGTTATAACGACTCTTGTTCATTGGTCCATTCGCTGTCGTTATATATGACTTTCCCTGTATATTGTTACATTGAATTAAATTTGATCTTTTCAGTTCGACTTGAAATCTGTTTTAAGTAATTATAATGAAGGAAAATCAATTTTAAATCTAACCAACACTGACATCAAGGAACTTCCAGAGGCCCAACGCCAAATTCTTGTCGATAAAATAGTGGATTATTTTATTCAAAATAATAAAAAGATTGGTGTTTATCCAGCAAAATCCATAACAGATCAAATTTTATGTTCATTTCCAGATGAACTAAAGGTAGAACTGCATTAGCTTTTTTTTTAATTGTTCTTGAAGTGAATAATTTTCAGCAATACTATTTTGCTCCCCAAAATAATAAATTCCGGAGGGTAAACTACTGGCAGAATATTATAACCAAATGAGGAAACTGAAGTCTATTGGTCTCATTGAAGCTTCTTCAGGACCAAAAAGAAAACTCCTGGTAAATAAAATTTTTCTATAAAATTTCAACTATCAACTTATAACCTCACTATACAAAACTTATATGATCATAAAAGCTGGTCCCGCATTTTTCTTGTGTGAATAAACTACTACATATTCAATTGAGTATCTCAATCTGCTAAATGCATTTTTTAAATTTCGGTTCAATTAAATACTTATAGGTACTTACGGAGACCTCGCGACAAGCTTTTATGATCATATAAATTGTGTATGATGAGGTTATAAGTTAATAGTTGAAATTTCAAGGGAAAATTTCATTTTCTCCTTTTAAGAGCTAGGTATTACAGATCGACTTTCCACCATATGTCGACGACGCATCCTCAGATACTTTGGACACATAACTAGAAGAGGACATAATAATCTAGAAAAGCTGATAGTCCAGGATAAAGTGGAAGGCAAAAGACCCAGGGGCAGACCTCCATCGCGATGGCTGGACCAAATTAAAGACATCACGGGAAAGACTCTACAGAAAAATTTAAGAGAAGCCGAGCACCGTCAACGTTGGAGACATTCAATTCGTCAATGTTCATAGACATGATGTCACGACTCTTCAGAAATGAAGATACGACTAGGAAGAGAGCATTTGAATAAAAGTTTTTTTTAAAAGGTTTTTTGCTCTTAATTTATTTTTTACTTTTCAGTTAGTTCTGGAAATTCTCGGCAAGCCCTTTCATTTAATACCCAAATTGCGGAAGTGTAAAAAAATGACCATTCCGCCATATTGGATTTAGAATGACGTCACATTATTTTTCGTATTATTCTCAACAAGCCCTTTCATTTGAAACCTACTCGGCCATCTTGGATGTTTCGCCATGTTGGGTTTAGAATGACGTCAATATTATTTTTTGAGTTACTCTCAACAAGCTCTTTCATTTGATACCCATATTGCAGAAGTGCATAAAAAATAACTATTCCGCCATCTTAGATGGTCCGCCATATTGGATATAGAATGACGTCACACAGTTTATGGTGTATTGTCATCCAAATTCACGTGTATGTATACAAAAGTTCAGCTCAATCGGTTGAAGATATCTTCTTTAATATTGAGTAGCAAAATTCCACCCGAACAAACATACATACGTATACATATGTACATTGCAAGTTAAATAGAAGCTTTTAAAATGAAAGTAATATCTATACAAGTTCCTCTATAGATTATTTGTGTTCTTGTAAAAACCCCACATAGAATCAAATGATTTCTATTAATTTGATACTACGATTGTTTGAATCATGGTGAAGTTTAAAAATAAATTAACCACGAGTAATCAGTATAAACAATATATCATGAGGAATTCATTCCAAAGGCTGCATCTGTGACACCTGATTGTCACTTTGAATACCTTCAGTCTTGCCAATACACCAGCTGTCTTCCAGAGTGCCGTCAATCTATAGTTCTTGAAAATTTGAAGGATCATATTATTGTATTGGTTCACCTGGA
The DNA here is from genome assembly GCA_951802165.1 of Adalia decempunctata. Classification (NCBI taxonomy): domain Eukaryota; kingdom Metazoa; phylum Arthropoda; class Insecta; order Coleoptera; family Coccinellidae; genus Adalia; species Adalia decempunctata. The sequence goes on along the minus strand of OX637702.1, from coordinate 33,502,094 downwards.
CGACATTCTAATTCCTAGTGTCTACCCCGAAGAAAATCTCATTCGCCTGAAACGACATAAAAAAATGTAATTTTCTTCAACCAAGCCCGGAATACCTTGGGAGAGAAAATATCGGCTGAAGGCGTACGACCCGGAAAAGACAAGATAGAAGCGCTGATGAAGTCATCAATTCCTGAGAATGTCAAGCAAGTTTGTCAATTCACGGATATCGTATAGTATTTCAGAAAATTCGTCCCAGAGTTCGCTAGTAGAACTGCATGCATAACTCTTCTGAAAAAACAAGGAGTATCTGTTCATTGCGCAAAAGTGCAGGAGGAAGATATACTAACTGACAAAGAAACAGAAAGGGGTGTTTACAATATTTTTTTTGTAAAACATAGATAGTATATCAAGGAGTAAATGATTGAATTTGGAGAAAAAAATCGTGAAGGATTTTTTCATGTGAACATTTTTTGTTACATATTACAGTCGTTTTTGCAATTTAATATTTTGTGAAGGAGTCACAATCTTCTGAAAGCTATTGTGACTGGCGTCCGAGCGATTATAATTCTGCGGACAATTGCCAATAGGTAAAAAAAGCCCTTCACAATATACAGGGTTGGGAGAATGTATAGGGAACCAAGTGACTATCTTTTGAACGAGAAGGACACAATAAATATTCATGAAATTTTGCAGGTGAGTGCAATGGCGCAAAATGCATCTGATGTACGATATTTTGTTGATAATATTCTTCTGGATGAACCCTCAACTTTTTCAATTCATATGGGACTTCATATATTTCTTTGCAGATGTTGAAAGAGCTTGGCAATAAATAACCAATTCGAGGTGTTTATATCCACACCAAAAAATCAGTCATGCGCATTGAAAAATTGCCAGATCTTTTCAAGAAAGCCAAATTTGAAAACTTATAAAAAGGTTTCTTTAGACCTGGTGGAACATCAATTATACGACTTCTCTAGCAAACAAAATACGAATTTATTTCAATACTATACATAAGTTTAAAATTGCCGAATTTCGGGATTTCAAGAGAATTGTTTAGTAGTAAAAGTGTGACTTTTGTAGCGAGCGACAAAGAAACAATTCCGACTACTCGAACAATAAACACGGTAGGTAGAATGTTTTCAAGAAAGATTGCAGCGCAGCTGATCGATTTACAAGAATGTAAAACTTAATTGATGTAGTTTCCTACTGATTCGTTTGTCGATAAGGAGACGTACAAAAAAATACTGAGCGTACAGAAATGTACCTTTTTGTACGTCCAAGTCAAAAAAAATAATGTCCTGAATCAACATGAAGAAGAAAACTTAATTATTCAATTTACGGATATTCTCTCTCCTATCCATCTCGATGCGTTTTGCGTTTCATTTATATGAATGAATTCAAAAATGACATTCAAATATTTCAATTTTGAAATATTTTCTGATCAGGAATTATTTTATCAATACGGATCCAGACGAGCAGGGTCTTTACGAAGTTCCTGTTTTTAAAAATCGGATTGTGAAAAGGAGAATCAATCAGATAAAAAAGGATCAAACAAATGGGGTGATGCCCAGCAAACAGAGTATTCTGATTTGAATATTTCCATTCAGAAGCCACTATGATTGAGAACGATTTCGACGTAATATCTGTTTTTGTCATCAGATTATGTCTACTAAGTAAGAATTGAGGAACAAAATTCACTCACGATAATGCTCCTCAACAGCATTTTTCATAATTCTACGGCCTATTAAGGATCCAGTAGATCGTTGAAAGCGATATCATGTCAGCGATGCATAATGGTTTTTATCAGACCACTTTCTTAACATCAATTTCCTTCATACATCTTTTCAAGACGACATCGTTGTTGGCTTTCATATGGAGTTATCGGACTCCCCAGAAGTGTTTGCACTTGTTTTCACACGAAGATAGCCTAGGAATTTCGTAGAAAAGTGGTTCAACCATTTGGTTCGATATCATTTCGGCCAAGGAACTATTTATGCTATTGAAGAAGACACCATGAGAAATACTGTATCCCCTTCCTCATTTCATCTTGAAAGATGATTTTTACCAGAGATTTCATACTTTATTTATGTAGAAATCGTTAGAATCATGCCATTTTATGAATGAAACGACGGATTTTCATATAAACAACTAGATTGATATTCTTTCACAATTTCACTTTCCGATAGGTTCAAAAATAATTATGTCCGTTAGTTAACCCTTCGTCAGTGTTCCGGGGTATATGATACCCCACTACTCCTGTTTACTGCTGCAAATTTGAAATTCGGAAAACTAGAGACCCCTGGCGGTCAATAGCTTCAGTTCATATATGTAATCGAACAACGCGTCTAGCGTAGTGTCTTTATTTGCTTTCAGTTTGGAAAGAGATCTCGGTGAAGTCGCTTGGGCTATCCTATACCCCGGAACTCTATTTCCGTAACTTTTCATGTACATCGTTTGAACAGGTGAATAATAAGAGTATTTGACTCAATTTTCCGAAACTGATTTGTTATTTTGTGATAAATTACGTGATAACTATGTCGTACGAAGAAGATCAACGTAGGCTTCAGAGATTATGGGACGAGTTTGATGGATTCGAGGATGATGAACCTGATAACAATAGAACTGGACGAGGAAATGCTACAGGAGATATTTCAGAATTGGAAGAGCCAGAAAATAGTGCGCTTACTAAAGGTGATATTATCTTACTCGAAAACTAAACATTTTAAATGGTGTGTATAAAAAGTAATTTGAAGTTGAAGAAAATGAGCATCCTTATTGAAATTCTTCAATTTTGGACCTTTTTAAGAACATCCTCTGCAAGCAAGTCACTTTCCATCATATCATCAGATTTGAAACACCCATTAACCAAAACATTGAGAATATTGAAGTTTATGTCACTCTGATAATGAAAAAAAATCTTCCACTTTCCCATAATTTTTTCGTTATATGTCAGCCACGCCGGATAAATTATGAAAAATGTTGATGCCAATGAATAGAAATACTAATTTGGCACTAAGAGATGAAATAATATGGAGTGGTTAGCATTAGAACAAACCGACCTAATTCTAATACCAGTAATACCGCTTAAAACGAACACCCTGTGGCCAGTACTATTATTTTAGGCTGATATATCAGTGCAAGAGCAACCATTTTTGCAGTAAAATCATTCCGTAACTGACGTAAGTAATGAGATTATCTACTTCATTGCACTAATGAGACACTCTGTATAGAATAGAATAGAATAGAATAGAATACACCTTTATTCACCAATAATAATTGAACAAACAATGAAAATGGGAAAAGTCACACAAGAGAAAAAAAAAATACACATGTATATTACAATAATATGAAATCAACATTCAATGTTACCCCTCAAAAATTCATTAACAGAGTATGGTTCTAGCCGTAGCAACAAGCTGTAGATCTCCTTTCGAAAATATTTAAAGTTTGTTGTAACTTGGTTGGAAGTTTGTTATATAGTGTCAAGCACATATATGTACAATTTCTCTCAGTCAGTGATAAGCAATGTCGCAGATACATAAAGAACTGGTGTCTAGTCCTATATGCATTATTTTTCCTGAACTTGTCGAAGAGACTTTCATTTCGGAACAGGAATTGCAGGCATTTATAAATGTAGAGACCACAAAGTATATGTACATATACCTATAAATGAGTAATTCTAGTGAACTCTCTTCTTCGTCAGTTGCGTAATATTCTCAAGACATTCACTCACGGCAAAGAAAAGTAAACCTGGAACTGGCTCCAACACGGATGGTATAAATGCAGGCGGTTCTGCGGGATTAGCATCTATACCTCGGGGTATTAAAATTTTAGAACATACCTTTTTATTTCAAAAGACGTGGAAATTATTGTCATATGGAGTAGCCGATGTAATTTTAGATGATACTGTTGGTACAGCTAAAAGACTGGCATTAACTACTAGTTTAGCGAATATTCCATGGGAATATATGTTTTTTTTATTGCAGTCCTGCAGAATGGGATACTGTACGAAGGTATGAAGGAATGAGAGCTGTAACATGTAAAATAGAAATTACTCAATTCAACCCTCGTATTGCTTTTGAAACCAATGCATCTACTTCTAGTCTAGCCACGTTGAATCAAAACAAATTTATACGAATTGTGTGTGAAATTGTGCAATACCTACTGAAATGAAAAAAGAAATTATAAAAGATTGGGATGGTTGTTCTACAACCGCAGATCAATTTGTGTTCTTATGAATTGGGATATATGGGACGATGACATTCCTCCATTTGCGTATGAAAATAACCATGTTAAATTTAAAAGATACATTGGATACAGCAAGGAAACTGATTTCAAGTTTCAATTTTGCTTAAGTTGTCGATGCAGAATGATACCATTAGATCATATGTACTACATGTTCTATGAAGAACACGACGATTATACTGCTGAAAGTTTGATGAATATGATACAAACACAAAATAACTGGTGTGATGTATGTTATACTGAAGCGTTGTTTCAGATTGAAGAAACATACTTATGCCCAAAACATTGTCACCATACATTTACTTATGATAGTGATGATTCCATGCCAGAATAACGAGATACTATAGTAATTATATCCACTTACGATTTTCAGATGAATGATGTGGACATTAACGACTTTTTTGACAATATGCTGGGAAATTTTGCCGGATCATCTGGCGAGTCATCCCGGCATATGGATAATGATATCGAAAGACCTCCTGTCACCTTAGGATCAGCAAATAGTTTTGAAATTGATAAAACGATGGTGGAAGAACTACCAACAATGGTCAGTGGGGTCATCGATCAACTTAGAAAAACGGTGTGGAAAGACAATACCGTTTATTACTCCGATGTCTTCACTAGCAATGGAACAAGACGAGCTAGTCAATTGGCTGACAAATTGGCTGAACGAGCACGACGAACTTACCGAGGACAGTTTGTCGCAATATGTCAACATGGAGATCAGGTCCATGCCATCCATGCCTGCACCTACTCCAACCGCTCCTGTCGATGTTCATATAAGAAGTTCCCGGAAGCGCATGTATCCTCAATAGTACCGATTCAAGATTTGACTTTGCGACTACAAGTGTTTCCAACGTTGGACTATCAAGCCAAGATGAAGGAGAAGCCACAAGATGCCTGGAGAACAGCGAAGATCCGTGCGCAAGTAACTCTGAAGGAAAACTCAGAATCCTTCCAAAAAATTCAGGACATTCTCGAAATAGGAAAAAAAGAGATATACAAATACCAGATGGAGAAAGATTCGGAGTAGAAAATGATATTTATGTTCGACTGCTTCATAAACACTTGATTCATGAATTCGTTTAGCGTCCAGAATTTACTACTTTATTGGACACCACTTTATTGGACTCAACTGTCACAGTCTTCTCTCGATTTTGCAATTTTCTTCGTTTCACACCACTTGTTATAGGCCGCATACAAATTTTCATATGCACTTTTAGTGGGTAGGAGAGATTCTTTGGCACTTGCGGCTAAATTATTCACGCTTTCCTCTTCCGAACTTATCCATTTTTGGGATTATTATGACGTTTGTCACAGAATTAACGAAGTAAACAACTTTGCTCAGTGAGGTTGCTAAGGTCGCTGATGGTTACTAAGGTAAGATAAGCAAAAGCACACTCAAAGTATTTCTTGAAATAAAGCGACGAATATATTAATTGCCATTTCAGAAAATAAAATATCTGCATTGCAGTCAAACATAAAGCTTTGTATGCAAACTCGTACATAATTAGGCTTATGGACTTGCCCAAATTATTGGCCTCGCTCGCTTTGCTCGCTCTGCCATAAATTTTGGACTCGTCCATAAAGACCTAATTTATGTACTTGTTACATAAATAGCTATTATAATGTTCTTTCGCGACTAGCTATTTGTCCATTATCCGATGCTGTTTATACGCCAGAATATATGATTGATGAAAAAATGAATACGATTAGATTCAAAATAATGCAAAAATGCTATAAACCTTCGCGCGGGGGTTATCAATTCTTGGTCAATTTCTCACTTTCAAGATTTTTACAATAATCCTACAACGATTAAAATTTGGTATGCACGAAGTGAAGATAATCTTTCAACATATTATTATTCGTATGATGAAACCATTCCTTTAATTCAAAAATTTTTAGATTCTCAAATGGGTAGTAGGGTAGAAGAATTAAAACAAGATTTACGTAATATTTTAGATTGCAACATACCTAAATTAAATTCGTTAATTATTATTAGTCCGCCTTCAGCTGGAAAAAATTGTTATTTTGATGGGATTCGGGATTACTTTTTAAATTGTGGACATATGAATAATCCGAACAGGAATAATACTTTTGCCTATCAAGATTGCCACAATCGGCGCTTAATATATTGGAATGAACCAAACTACGAAAGTAGTGAATTGGAAAATTTAAAAATGCTATTTGCTGGGGATTGTTTATCGGCTAATGTTAAGTGTGAACCACAAGCGAATGTTAAACGAACTCCTATTATTGTTTTATCTAATTCTGAACCGTCTTTTGTAAGACATTATGCTTTTAGAGATAGAATTCTTGCTTATTATTGGAAAACTGCTGAATTTTTAAAGGATTGTTCAAAAAAACCACATCCATTTAGATTTATTTTATAAATTGTTGTAGGTAATATTTCCGTAAATTGCCAATGTTTCCCATAATGCTTTAGCACTGAACTTAAACATAATGTTTTTAACGATTCCGCATTAAACACTTGACTAATAGACATCTTGACTCACCTGTTGTTACTACAATGATTGTATGAAAAGAAAACTTATTTATATATTCATTTGTTATCGCAAAACTGAGTGCTTGCCCCTAACCTCTGGTTAGCACCGACGACGACGACACGTGAAGAATAGATGAGAACCGGACCTAGGTGATCTTACGGCCGTTTTCAATAACCTAACCAAGATAAGGGATAGATCGCTATCTCCGGTTTGTCGGCTTATCTATCCTTGTAGTTATCTGTCTGTGGTTTGCATTTCACAATCATGGTTTAACCTTATCTATCTCAAGACAAGGATAGATAGGAACCTCTTCAGATCAGACCTCAGATCACAGAACAAGAATTGTCTATTTCATTTTTAGATTCATAATTTACAAATTCTTGAATGAGCACTGAATTGAGGGTCGTATTGGAATGTAATAATTTAATTTTATTTTCCTTCCACTTACACAACTTTTTTTTTTCAATATCAATTGATTAAGGTCTTAAAAAAGAGTATCTACTCTTTGGTCTTACGGTCACTTCTATGACTAAAACTTAGGTTAGATTCTTGACTCGTCATTAGGTTATATTTTGTATTTTGGTGTTTCGTATTTGATTTTGTAAATCGTGTTTTGACCGAGTGAAGAAAATTTGAGATATAAAAATGAGTTCCTCAACCGTAAGTACCTTTAGATGAAAGTAACGTTGTTATCCATATTCATAAAATTTCAAGTTCAAATGGCAATAATTTTTTCAGCCAAAATCAAGACCCATGTCGAAAGAGGAGGCGATGCGTTTGGTGGAATTAGTGGCAGCTGATGATATAATTACCAGCAAAGCTACCAATGCATCGAACAACAAATTAAAAGAGGAGAGTTGGGTGAGATTGACGGGCGCATTCAATGCATCAGTTTCAAATTTCCCACGTGGCACCCAACAACTGCGGTTGAAGTGGAAAAATTTAAAACAGAGTGCCCGAAAACGTGCTGCAAACATGAGGCATAGCCGTTTTAAGGTTAGTGATTTGTTTTATTTGTAATTTGTATATTGAACATCATCGTTATAACAAATATTTTGGACAATTATTATATGGTTCCTGTTTTCAATTATAATATCCGTTTCAGACAGGGGGTGGAAACGAGTACTTCCCACCAGATGAAGTCCTAGATAAAGTGGCTTCCCTATTGGGAACCACATGTGAGGGACTTTCAGCCGGTTTTGGTGGGGATGCTCCCGACGAAATCCCTATTGTGGTTGTGCCCTCTTCTTCTGCTATCAAGCAGGAAGAAATAGAGGAAGAAGAAGGGGCTACTGAGACAGTGCCAGTGGAAAATATTTTGGAAGTGTCTCCTGCAGCAACACCCATTCACCCGAATAAATTCCACTTGCATAGAGCAAGTGGAAATAAACAAGCTCGTGAGTATCTTCATACCCATTATAAGACATATTAAATTATATGTTGATCAATGCATATTAAGCAGTAGGTAATTGTCTTTATGTACAAAAAACTATTTTTTTATAGTCAAAACAAAGCAGAACCTTGAAAGGGAAAGGATTCAAGCGAAAATCAAGAGGGACATTGCTGTGGCAGAGTATATGGAATCGAAGAAAAAACATTGTGATGCTCAATTCGAGGTGCAAGATCTGCAGCTGAAAACGCTGAAGGTGCAGTTGGAAAATGTCAACTTAGAGAATGAAAGGTTGAGGAAGTTATTAAATAGTCAAGAATTAAAAGAATTTTAAATAATATCAGCTTCTTAATTAACCATTTCACAATCCTGTTGGAAATAAAATGCATTCCATAATATGGTGCTTTCATAGATTACCGATTACAGTAATCAAGAATTTTTTAGATACAAAATCGTAGCTGCACCCCAAAAAACATTCCAACTCTACTACAATGTTGAATTCATTTATTATGCTACAAAAACTGTTGAAAACAAAAATGAGCAATATTCCCCTCAGAATATTTTGCTTTTATTTATATCCGAAACTTTTTGAAATAAACCGAATTTTCAAATATAACAGTTATCTGGCTTTTATATAGTCTGGTCTCAGGAGAATATAGTGAGAAATGTTTATGACCATCATCAAAACTATATATTGATATTCAAAATTAAAACCCCAATAAGAATTATAATAATCATTTTAATATGACATAAAAAATTGTTAGGTGAAAAAACTATTCCAAACTATTTAATAAAAAGATTTTATTAAGTTAATTATAAAAAAATAGCATTATAATGTTGAAAACCAACTGTCTACAAGGGTTCTTCTCTCATTGGCCTCATTGGATGAAGAATGAATTATATCCTCATCAATATGTAATTCATCATTTGGAATATGCACTTCTGCATCTACTTCTTCCAAATTATGGCTTCTGGCAATATTGTGAAGTACACTTGTTGCTATTATAACAGCTTGCATGTTTTCAAGCTTCAACCTCATCTTCAAAGCCAGGACAGGGAATCTCCTCTTCCAAACTCCAATACACCTGGAAAAGTATTTACCTTGAATCTTAATAGTTTATATCCTAGTTGAATTTTTCATTATTTGCGGTGAAGTGATATTTAAATATAGCAAATTTTATTTTGTCACCTTTAAATGTTTATTCATGATTAGGTTTTTTGTTATTATAAGTTAATGAATATTTTATTGTGACATTATATATGGATATATTTATTTCATGAGTGTAATTTCTTCAAAAGTAAAATAATCACCTTTCAATTGTGTTTCTCGTTCTAATATGTGCATTATTATACAGTTGCTCTCCTCTAGTTGCTGGATTGAGTATGGGTGTCAAGAGGTAAGATTTGCATGGATAGGCCGTATCACCAAGTACCCAGGAATTTCCAAGCCTACCTTGTTCACAATAGTCTACAAGTAACGAGGAATGGTTATTTAATGGTACTGGTAAAAACATTTGAAGAAATCACCTTTCAAATCTGAATGATTGAATATTGTGGCATCGTGACTTGATCCTGGCCATCGAGCAACAACATTCTGAAATCTAAGTGATGCGTCACAGAGAAAACGTGCCTTTACGATTTCTGAACTCCTCTCCTATGTTGGAATCTGCAAAAGTTAAATATAATATTTAGACTAATTCTGAACCAAAGTTATGAATACATATCATTGCTAATTGATTTTTTCAATGTGAAAGTGACTACTTACTCGGTGATTGTATTAATATGTGAGTACCATCTATGACACCTCGTACTCTAGGGAACCCAGCAACTTCATAAAATTCTTCATGGCAGTGTCTTTCTATTGAAACGTACCTTGGGTACAGTTGTGCAATAGTCTTTGAAACATCATTTACCACACGACTGGTAGATGCTATTGACACACCTATGAAATCTGCAACAGAGACCAGCATAGTACCTAACGCATAAAATCTTAACGCTAGAAGAATTTGATGCAGAGGGGATATTCCATGGTTTCTGTGAGATGAAAACTCGGTGATGAGAATATGTTTTATCTAATTTGCAATTTATACATGTAAATATTATTGTGATATATAATATTTTTGAGATGATCACATCACATTTGATGCAAAAGTGACATCAAATATGAAAAATGATTCTGTAAAGATTGTAAGATGTTTTGTTGATTTTCACGCAGAATAGAATAAGATTTCCGTTATTTATTTTGGAACAGTTTTTGAGGAGTTTAACACAATATACGTTGTTTCAAAAGATCTTACCTTGTAGATTTCACCTTCAAATATGGATGATTTAAATCTAATAATTCACTCACTGCACCTTTATTTAATCTAAATCTATATGTGAACTCATTTTCATTTAAAATGATCATGTAATCCACACGAGGTTTATACACTTTTCGAACTATCGTCTCTTCCTCTTCACTTTCTTCATCGAACTCATCAATCATCTCTAATAATTCCATGTCACTGTCGTCGCTACTCAAATAATCCATTTTTTAAAGTTAATTTATAATTAAATAGTCAAGAAACCAACGCTGAATTGCACTAACAACAATTTTCAACCCTTATCTCTACTCACAGATAACCCCGTTACTGCTCGAACTCCACAGATAAACAAACAGAGCTACTAGAGATATTTTCTGGCTATCTGTGGTTAACTTGAAAGTTCTTTGAAACGCAGGTAGGCGCATAAACAATGGAAGTTCTTATCCATCTGACCTCTTTTCGGAACAAGGGATGGATCGCAAGGACCAGTAAGAATCCTTATCTGCAGATACAATATTGAAACGGAAACAGGTACAAAACGGGAGATTGCTCGATCCCTATAGTCTGTTCAAATATAAGAGAATGTAAACAAACAAACCAAATCGGTTTGTTTTGCGCATCACTAACATCTTATTGGTCAATGGTCTTCTCTACAATTCTTTTCACGCCCCCAAAAGACTGCCAGGATCGTACTTAAAGCTTAGAACGGAATGTCGATAGTAGGTACAGGAAAGTTATGAAATTTGAATACAAGTGAATGCTTTGGATTTCTTTGTTACACTGAAACCCTTCTAATTAGGAAGCAAGTCTCTACCTGAAGGAAGCCCATCCTTCCTCTGCGCGACTTTGTTTATTTTGATGTCTCTTATATTTGAACAGAGTATAGTACCTATATATCGGCCGTTTCGAGGGATAGATCGGTTATTGAAAACGGCCGTTAATAACCATGGCGTATACACCGGTTCTTATCTAATCTTCACGTGTCGTCGTCGTCGGTGCTAACCAGAGGTTAGGGGCAAGCAATATTTTGGTATCTACCATTTAAAACCAGAAGAATTTCATTTAACTCAAGGCCATAGAATGATAATTACGATGATTGCTAAAGAACTTGAAGAAAAATATAGATCTTTCGATGAAGATATTTCTGATTCAAAAAAACCCTTGAAGTCTAGGGTCATGAAGAATGTGGGGGAACATATGCCTGTTGAAGCGGCAAAGAGACGTCGCTGTGCTAGATGTTCGGCAATGGGAAAGGAGCGTAGAACTTCGACTATTTGTCAAATGTAAGATATAGGTTTATGCAAACACTGCTTTACCCCATACCACACATCATAAATTAGTTTTTCATTATTTTTCATCACGTCTGTTTGAAATAAGGGTCGAGTTAGATATATCATTTGTAGTTTTTTCTACCCACTGGGATCTATATATCCCACTTATAATCTCTTTTGGGATATAAGTATAGGTCCCAATTTTTGTTTTCATTATTTTCATAAAATTTCTATAGTAAACAAAAAATCACCACTCACTTGTGCTTGAATAAATATTGTTCCAAAAAATATTCCATTCAATGAAGAAAAAAAAATTGGGATCGAAAGGGTTAAATGGAACTCAACCTGGAATTCAGTTAATCATTTCCATGCCACTGCAAATTTGTACGTTAATATTGGCCACGACGTTTTTGAAGGTGTAGCTCTATTTGACATGATAGAAATTCTCTTTGCATTAATCGTTAAAGAAAAAATAATAACAGTCGATCAACTGAATTTCAAATTAAAAAATTTTGACTTTAAGGAGCACAACACCCCTCCGCTTATCAGTTTGGATAACTTAAAAACTAAAAAACTAAAATTGTCGTTTGCAGAATGTAAATCCCTGGTATTTAGCACTGGTTTGATGTTGGGTAACGTGATCCCCGAAAATACTGATAGCTGGAAAATTTATATATTACTAAGAAAGATTTTAAACATAATCTTGTCCCCTATAGTAGATTTGATAAATGATCATCACCAGCTTTACCAGAAAACTTTCAAATTGAATCTCAAGCCGAAGCATCATTGTTTAACACATCCCTACATTTTGGGGGTAGTAGGTCCGATGAAATATTTATCTACTATTAGGTATGAATCCAAACACAGGGTTTCAATATTATGTTCAAATATTGTTCCTTGCAGAGTAAACATCACTAAAACTATTGCAATAAAACACCAATTGGCATTTTCTAATCGTATCCTTCAAAGTATTGGATTCACGTCCCCAATTTCTTTCAATAGTAACGCCAATGTGCCATGCGAACTTGAAAAAATTAAATCACATCTAAAGAAAATTTTGGATCGGTCCGAAATCAACTTTGATAAATTTTATAATTCTTGAACTCTGAAAAAATTTAACATGTGCAGCAGAACCTTTAAAATCGGACAGATAATTTGTATCGATGTTTCTGATGAAAAACATCCTCTCTTCGGACTTATATAACATATCTTAGTAAATGAAAGTGATGAAATTTGCATTTTCTACAAAGCTTTTTCAACTGAAGAGTTCAATGAAAAACTGTTTGCGTTCCGTGTTGCAGAAACGAATCAAGAAGAAGCTGTTTAATAAATGACCGCATGATAACATCTTTTTTTCATATTCGTTCAAATAATGAAATATTTATAACACTTGTTTAATCTTTATTTTTAATGTATTGGAAGTCTTCCAAATACACCTAAAGACATTCCTCTCTCTCCTGATGTAAATGCTGGTCGAAATAAAAAAAATATATATGTATATATATTAGTTTCCTCTTCTTATAGGCATATTTTGGTATTTTTATGTAAGATTTTTTTAAATAAATGAGATCTGAAAAAAAAACTAATAGCTGCTTTAAAAGTTACTAAAGCTATTCATCAGTTGTATTACTGATATTATAAAAACGAATACCAAATAAACATCAAGTTTACACCATCTATTCAATAGATCAATTGCTGCTATTAAACAAACGAATACCGAATAAAAATCAAGTTTACATCCTCTATTCGATAGATCAATTGCTGGTATTAAACACAGGAATATCGAATAAAAATCAAGTTTACATCCTCTATTCAATATATCAATTGCTGGTATTAAACAAACAAATACCGAATAAAAATCAAGTTTACATCCTCTATTCGATAGATCAATTGCTGGTATTGAACACAGGAATATCGAATAAAAATCAAGTTTACATCCTCTATTCAATATATCAATTGCTGGTATGGAACAAACGAATACCGAATAAAAATCAGGTTTACATCCTCTATTCGATAGATCAATTGCTGCTATTAAACAACGGAATACAGAATAAAAATCAAGTTTACATCCTCTATTCAATATATCAATTGCTGGTATGGAACAAACGAATACCGAATAAAAATCAAGTTTACATCTTCTATTCGATAGATGAATTGCTGGTATTAAACACAGGAATATCGAATAAAAATCAAGTGTACATCCTCTATTCAATATATCAATTGCTGGTATTAAACAAACGAATACCGAATAAAAATCAAGTTTACATCCTCTATTCGATAGATCAATTGCTGGTATTGAACACAGGAATATCGAATAAAAAACAAGTTTACATCCTCTATTCAATATATCAATTGCGGGTATGGAACAAACGAATACCGAATAAAAATCAAGTTTACATCCTCTATTCGATAGATCAATTGCTGGTATTAAACACAGGAATATCGAATAAAAATCAAGTTTACATCCTCTATTCAATATATCAATTGCTGGTATAAAACAAACGAATACCGAATAAAAATCAAGTTTACATCCTCTATTCGATAGATCAATTGCTGGTATTAAACACAGGAATATCGAATAAAAATCAAGTTTACATCCTCTATTCAATATATCAATTGCTGGTATTAAACAAACGAATACCGAATAAAAATCAAGTTTACATCCTCTATTCGATAGATCAATTGCTGGTATTGAACACAGGAATATCGAATAAAAATCAAGTTTACATCCTCTATTCAATATATCAATTGCTGGTATGGAACAAACGAATACCGAATAAAAATCAAGTTTACATCCTCTATTCGATAGATCAATTGCTGGTATTAAACACAGGAATATCGAATAAAAATCAAGTTTACATCCTCTATTCAATATATCAATTGCTGGTATCAAACAAACGAATACCGAATAAAAATCAAGTTTACATCCTCTATTCGATAGATCAGTTGCTGGTATTAAACACACGATTATCGAATAAAAATCAAGTTTACATACCGAATAAATTTTCAAGTTTACCATATGTAGGGTAGAAGGGGGTACCTTTCAACGGGGGCACCTTTGAACAATTGCCATTATTTTTTAATCGTGGAACTATCTTACATAATTTCAACATGGCATCGTTGTTCGAGAAGTGCTAAACATCCCACATGCGTTTCAAACCTCAGTCCGCCGATAGCTAGGATATCACGCGCATGCGTTGTTTTGTGACGATCTGCTGTAAAATTTAATCTAGTGAAATATTCAGAAAGTACAGAAGGGTGTCAGGATTTTTCAGATAGAAAATATATTCGGAAGAACAGGAAATGTGCTTTTTCAAAGGTAATATAACTTTTTTTTCCAATTCTGCTGGTAAAAAATTTCATTGCTTGGGGCAGATTTGAACACCATGCGTGGGGCACATTTGAACACAATTCTGCGATGTTCAAAGGTGCCCCACTAAAATAGTTCTGGATGAAATTGAACAACAATTGTCCGAGCCTGAAGTAATTTCGAATATTTGATTCTAGAATCTCCATAATGGTTAGAAACTATATAAAGAAGAGAACAAAACCAGAATTTCTTGAGGAGGATATGCAGAGGGCCATCCATAGTGTACAACGGGGAGAATTGTCGTTAAGAAAGGCCTCTCAAGTTTATTCAGTTACACACACGGCTCTCTTTTATAGATCAAAGAAATTGCGAAGCAATGACCAAAATAAAATAAAGGCTGAAACATTTTCATCAAAGCATACCTTTCGGCAGGTGTTCAGTAAAGAACAAGAAGAACTGCTCGTCAAATATTCATTGGCATGCGCTCGCATGAACTATGGTTTGACGTATCAAATGCTGCGAACATTAGCCCACGATTATGCTCTGAAATTAGCAAGGAATCTTCCAAATTCTTGGATAGAAAATAAGCAAGCAGGATTAGACTGGGTTCAAGGTTTCATGAAAAGACATCCGGAACTTTCTTTACGGAAGCCAGAAAACACAAGTCTATCGAGGGCAACCAGTTTCCACAGAGTGAATGTCGATATACCCTAATACCCTTTTTATACATCTTCATTTCGTAGACATTGAAGATATCCGAGATTTTCAACGTAATAGAATTTCACCCAAGATTCTTCCCTTTCAACACTTGAAATCATCATTAATCATTGAATGAGAAAAATTTGAGTATAGCTTTTTCAAAAATGGATTACCTTCATGAATCTTAGACTTTAAATTAAAGAACAAAGATATTTCTTGTTTGTATAGAAAGTAGATTTATGTAATAGTTTGATGATGGTAAGGTTAAATGGATCTTTTTCAGATAAAAAACATGTCACTTCAAAAAAATTATCTGGTGCACAAAACTTAAAAAGAAAACTGAAAAAGCAAGGCGAAGCTGAAAAATCTGCGAAATTATTATCAAAATTTTTGAGGGTCGAAAAGATATCTAACTCATCACCACCAGAACTTCAATATCCAGAAGCAAAAGAAGGAGACCCTCTTAAAAAGAGTTCTGTTCTTGAAGATGTAGAGCAGTTCAGTCAAGAAGATTTAGCTATACCTGGAACCTCGTCTGGTCCTCAAAATATTGCAGAAGAAATTGTATCAGATAAATCATCATCACCTTTTGAACAAACAAAAAATTTAATTTCAGAATGGCCGCTTATTATTGACTCTGCAACAAAAGATGAACTCATTATCCGAGGTCCTATAAGTGATCAAATGAGTAACGAAAGCTACCCAAAGAATAGTGATGGTCGACATTTTTCAAATTCACATTTTGAAAAAGTAATGCCAAATGGGGAGATTTTCAAAAGAAGATGGCTTGTGTACTCTAAAGCTGCAGATAAAGCATATTGTTTTTGCTGTCGTTTACTTAACACAAACCCAAACTCAAATTTAGGAAAAGAAGGATTTGACGACTGGAGGCACTTATCAACGCGGCTGAAAACTCACGAAACATCCCCAGATCACCGACGATGTATGAACAGTTGGATAGAAGCGTCAATTAGATTGAAGAACTTCAGCGGAATAGACAAGCAATAACAAAAACAAATTAAAGATGAAAAATCAAGATGGGTTGCTATCCTCGAACGATTGATGTCTATAGTGTTGTTCTTGGCAGGAAATAATTTGGCGTTTAGGGGAACCTCTGGAATGGAAAGTTTATACACCCCTAATAATGGAAACTTCTTGGGTTTAGTGCAATTATTAGGAAAATTTGATAGTGTGATGATGGAACATATCCGCCGTGTTGTGAATAAGGAGACTAATGTCCACTATTTCAGCAATACCATTCAAAACGAATTAATTGGCTTACTTGGAAGTGAAGTTCGTAATGAAATTGTGGCTATGGTGAAGTCTGCTAAATATTTCTCTATCATTATGGACTTCACTCCTGATGTAAGCCACGTTGAACAATTATCAATAACATTTCGGTTTGTTGACACTAATGAAGAAGTCGAAGTGCGTGAGTGTTTTGTTACTTACAAGCCAGTAAGTGACTCTTCGGGGGCAGGACTTTCTGGCCTCTTTCGTGTTCAATTTTAAATGAATTTAATTTAGACATGAATGATTGAAGAGGTCAAGGGTACGATAACGGTGCCAACATGGTAGGAGTAAACAAAGGTGTACAAACCAGAATTTTAAACCTATACCCCCGGGCATTTTTTAATCCTTGTGGCTGCCATAGCTTGAATTTGGTGATTGCAGATGCAGCCAAAAGCTCTGTTAAATCTGTTTCTTTATTTGGATTTCTCCAAAGACTATTTGTCTTATTCTCTGGATCAACTAAGCGATGGGAAGTGATATCAAGGCATATTGAAGGATTATGGCTCAAAAAAGTTTGCGAAACTCGCTGGGAAAGTATTGTCAATAGTCTAGCTGCTGTTCGCTTTCAGTATACTTCGGTTCGTGATGCCCTTCAGAATCTTTATGAAGAAACTATAATGAATCAGTTGCTGCATCAGAGGCATTGTCGTTAATTCAAAACAAGGAACAACTTGACTTCATAATTACAATGGTGGCTTGGTATGATATATTGTTTCAAGTGAATATTGTGAGCAAAGCGATGCAGTCTGGAACTATGGACCTGTCAAATGTATCGCGATTACTGAAAAATTGTTCGGAATTCGTGAAACAGTATCGTAGCTTTTCCTCAGCTTTAATTACAGCTAAAGAAATAGCTTCTGATGCCGGAATTAATCCATGTTTTAAGGAAGTCCGATTGCGAAAAAAAAGACGGTTATTTTAATATGAAGCAGTGGATGAAACACCTACTGATCTGGAAGCAATATATAAAATGAACGTTTTTTACCCTATGATAGACACAATTGTGAACACATTGGTTACACGTTTTCAACAATTGTCAAAATTCAATGATACTTGGTCCTTTTTATACGACCTGAAAATTATTGCAGACATATCCTTTTTGAAAAAAGCCGGTGCAGATTTGGAAATCGCTTTGAGCGATGGCGAAAAACGAGATATATCTGGCAATGAATTGGTTGAAGAACTTGTGAGCCTGAATCCATTTTTGAAGGATCTTCAAGCAGCAGAGCCCATAGCAGTTCTTCGACTTATAAAAAGAAATGACTGGCAAGATATTTTCCCGAATGTATGGACGGCACTTCGTATCTTGCTAACTGTTCCTATAACTGTCGCCAAAGGAGAACGAAGTTTTAGTACATTGAAGATTATAAAAACTTACTTACGATCTACAATGTGCCATGAAAGACTATCCGATCTTGGAATCTTGTCCATAGAAAATGATAAAGCACAAAATCTGAATTATTGTGAATTGATAAAAAAATTCGCGAGCGCTAAAGCTCGAAAAGTGCATATTTGAGTTGTTTGAAATGAATAAAGCTTTATTGTTATTATTTCCCTGTAACTGTAATTTCTATCATATATTATTATACCTACTCGCACTACGGAAGGTAGAGCCTATTATCCATAACTCGCACAAATTGGTCAGAAGAACTTTTCAATTTCAATGATTTGAAATTTATGACAGTAAAAATTCGGTTTCATAGTTCTAGGGGCGCCACTTCCTGATCTCGCACCACCCAAAAATAGTGATAGCACCGCCACTGTTCATAATACGGAAATCGACAGTGAACCCCGGATTTGGGAGTAACCGAGGTTTGAATTTTTTTTATAAGACCGGCCCTTGAGGTCGCCGTTTAAAGCGAGTAGGAAGAAACCTCGTCCGATAGAGGCGCCACCGTGCATTTTATGGAATATGTATCTCCATAGAACTAACTACAACTATAAGTTCTATGAATATCTCTCTAATCATGAATGAAATGTACAATGGCGCTCTCTATCCGAAATGCGCCGAACTATGAAATAAGCGAATTTGTTGGTAAGGCAGGAACTTTTTCCCGCCATAATTTGAATTTGGCTATTCTATGCCAATTCCGTTTCAAGTTGTTTTTCTGAACGAAATTATCTGTAGATTCACTTTTAAACGGAAGTTGAACTATTTTAATGGCTCTTTCGTTTGAAATAAAGCTGAAGCTCATCTATATATTATATATATAAAAGAAAGATGTTGGTTACACCATTTATAACTCGAGATCGGATGGACTGTTTGTTATGAAACTTCATATATGGATTTGTCTACGTTCTGGTTATTATAAAATACAATGAAACTTTGAAAAAACCGATGAAAATTTTACTTTCACAGGAAATGCTTTTCCTTCTTCTGAGTAAGGCCACTAGGTCTCGCTACAGTTACAATTACGCCACAGCTTATTCGTAGGTACTTTATTTGATATTCTCCCCGTTACATGCCGATGTGAACATATAGTGTCTAATTTGGGTTGCCTCCAACTCTGCTGACCAGAACCAAAATGACTTAGCTGTAATATATGCATATTTAAATATCCGAAATAATGTTATAGGAAAACGCGTATATCGCGATGTTTTTTTTATGTATTCACATGCTGCTTATGTTGGTTATAACATCTGTATGAATCTAGTCAGTTCCAAATTGAATGTCGATTGATGAACATAATAAATTGAGTTGTATATTCAACAGAGTTTCATTTAAACTTTTATGCAATAGCGTAAAACGTTACAGTGGCGACGAGGATATTTTTTTCGAACCTCACAGTTAATTAATTAACATCTACTCCAAAATGAGTGAATCGCAAATTCAAGAAAATATGTATTATGGACAAATACGTGAATTCAATAGTGACACGTGTGATTGGATCATCTACAAACGTAGATTGGACAATTATTTTCTGGTAAATGAAATCGATGATGTGGGGAAGAAACGAGCCATTCTGCTGAATGCCCTCAGTGAAAACGACTACATATTGTTTTTTAATTTATGTATGCCGCTACCACCTGAAGACAAGACGTACAAGGAGTTAGCTGTTCTGTTGGACGAATATTTCAAAGTTCCGGAAACATTTTTCGTGGCAAGAGATAAATTTTTTGCCGCATTCAAGGAACCTAATGAAAGTCCCAACGAATGGGCTGCACGAGTGAGAAGTCTGGCCCTCAACTGCGAATTTAAAGGAACCGAGCTCGACATGATTCTGCGAGATCGTTTCGTATTAGGATTCGACAAAGGCGAAGTAAGATACAAGCTTTTCAAGGAACCACCAACTTCGACATTTTCTGCCGTCACAAAATTGGCAGTATCAGAAATGGCGTCTTTGAGGCAACGTCTAATGCATGTGAAGATGGAACCGGATTTCCACCATATTGGTCATGGTAAACGTCAAGCTACGTCATCAAAGGACCACCATTTTGGTCACAGAAAACAACAATCGTCAAACACCAAACCAGCTCCCGTCAATGTCAAGTGTCAATGTTGCGGTCGTAGGAATCATGAGACTGCGCAATGCCATTTCAGGGAGTATAATTGTAACATTTGTAAAAATAAGGGACATCTAGCACCCCTTTGTCCAAGGAAACAAGATAAAAAGAAAAGGTTTCATTCACAAAATTTTATCCAAAATGATATATTTTCAGTCAAGAATGATGAAGTAATGATTGAAAGTCCTTTTAAAATTGAAGTCGAAGTAAATCAAATTATTCACTCGTTTCAATTGGACACTGATGCTAGCATCTCGGCTATTTCAGAAAATTATTATAAAGAGCATTTCTCTCATTTCGAATTACATGATTCTCGTGATAAATTCAATGTTTATAATGGTCAAAAAATGCAAACTTTAGGATTTTGTCTAATTCCAATTTTGTATAATCAAAAAACAACTATTTTGAAGGTATATATAGTTCGTCAAGGTTGCCCACCGATTTTAGGGAGAGATTTTATGAAAATACAAAAAATTACTTTAACTTCAGTAAATTTTGTTGGTGATAAATTAGACTATCTACATAAACAATTCGAAAAATTATTCGATGGCGAACTTGGAAAATTTGATAAAAATGTCATAACATTGAATTTAATTGATAAAGATGTTTCGCCAAAATTTATCAGAGCACGTCCTATACCATTTGGTATGAAAAAGAAGGTCGAAATTGAGTTAGACAGATTGGTAGCTCAAGGTATTTTGAAACCAGTCGATTATTCTAGATGGTCAACTCCGATTGTTCCCATTCTGAAAAAGTCGGGCGATATTAGAATCTGCGGTGATTTCCGTATAACAATTAATCCTTTGATTGAGATCGATCAATATCCTTTACCTAAAATTCAGGATTTATTAGTAGAATTACAAGGTGCCACAGTATTCTCTAAGATAGATTTAGATCAAGCTTACGCCCAGCTAGAATTATCTGAAAATTCAAAAGAGTTGGTCACAATATCGACTCATAAAGGTCTATTTCGATATCAGCGACTCCCATATGGTGTCGCTTCTGCTCCTGCTAAATTTGCGAAAACTATGGAATCCCTATTGTATAATTTAGAAGGAACAATATGTTTTTTGGATGATATTTTAATTTTTGGACGAAATGAAAAAGAACATTTTGAACGTCTTGAAAAAGTTTTAAGAAAATTACAAGATGCCGGTCTGACAGTGAGTTCAACAAAATGTGAATTTTTCAGGGAAAAGATCCAATATTTGGGATACATCATACGTAAAGACGGTATTCATATGTGCGAAGACAAAGTTCAAGCCATAAAGGATTCACACGTTCCAAGAGATGTAAAAGAACTTCAATCATTTCTTGGAATGGTTAATTTTTATTGTAAGTTTGTGCCCGATTTAGCTACAATTTTACATCCTTTACACCAATCATTGCGGAAAGATTATGCATGGAATTGGAGTAGGGAATGTGATGATGCGTTCATTAGAGTGAAAAAAATAATGTGCTCTTCGAAAACTTTAATTCATTATAATCCTGAGTATGAATTGAGATTAACTTCTGATGCTAGCCCATATGGAATAGCCAGTGTGATTTCGCACGTTTTACCTAACGGTGACGAAAAGCCAATTGCTTTCGCATCACGCACTCTTTCGAAATCCGAAATGAAATATTCTCAAATCGAACGTGAAGGTTTAGCGATAATATTCAGTTTATCAAAATTCAATCAATATTTATATGGCAGAAAATTTACTTTAGTAACTGATAACAAGCCTCTGATCGCTATTTTCAATCCAAAGAAAGGAATACCGCAATTTTCAGCCAACAGGTTACGCCGATGGGCAGTGATCCTGTCCAATTACGACTATGAAATTGTTCATGTTACCTCAAAAAATAATGTAGCCGATTTCTTATCGCGTTGTACCGCAGAAAACAAGTTTGCGGATAATTCGAAATCAGTTGATTCAGATGTAGACTATAATCATTATTTCATGAATATGAAAGAATTTTGCGTAAATTTCGAAGAAATTTGTGATATAGTTAAGGAGGACACGGTTTATAAAAAAATAACCCAGTTCATACGCAAAGGTTGGCCGAAATATGCTAAAAGGGATCCAATTTTGAAGAAATTTTATCCTATTAGGTATCAGATGGGTGTTGAAAATAATTTAATTTTATGGAATAATCGCATCATCATTCCCACAAAATTGAGAAACAAGATGTTGCAACAGTTACATTCTTCTCATCTGGGAATGGAAAAAATGAAATCCGTAGCACGTTCCTATATCTTTTGGCCGGGGATCAATGGAGATATTGAACATTTTGTGTTAAGTTGTGCAAATTGTGCGATGAACTCAAAGTCTTCGTCTAAGGTTGAACTTCAACCATGGAAATGGCCTGAAATACCATTTTCCCGCCTTCATATGGATTATTTAGGTCCGTTTCTAGGTAAACATTTTCTAGTTATTTTAGATGCTCATTCAAAGTGGCTAGAAGTTTTTACAACAAGTAATATTTCAACCGATTTCACGATTAAAGCTCTGTCAAGCACATTCGCTAGATTCGGCCTATGTAATTCTCTAGTGTCTGATAATGGATCTGTGTTTAAGAGCCATAAAATGATAGATTTTTTGAAAAAATTCAATATTCAACCAATAACCTCTCCACCGAGGTACCCTCAGTCTAATGGTGCTTCCGAAAATGCTGTAAAGTCGGTTAAAAATGCATTGAAGAAAGTCTTTAGTTCAAATAATTCCACTGATGTTAATTTAGCGCTGAACAGTTTTCTCATGGACTATCGCAACGCACCTCATTCAACTACTGGTATTTCACCGGCGAAACTAATTTTCGGTAGAGATTTGACCACCAAATTCAGTTTGCTTAAGCCTAAATTATTCGATAAAGAAAGGAATAAAGTTCTCAGGTCACAAGCGAATCAAAAAAAGTATTATGGTGGTGTTAAATCGAAAACTTTTTGTGTCGGTGAGAAGGTATTTGCAAAAGATTATAGAGAACATCATCAGGAAGGGTGGATAGGTGGCATTATTGCGAAAATAATCGGTAAAAATACCTATATTATAAAAATTCCATCTTTAAATCAGATGTGGAAACGTCATCAGAACCAACTGAAAAGACGTATTACTGCAGATCACAATATACCACTTATCGATCAGAATAATGATAATGGTTCCGGTTCAATAACCTCGCAACAGCAAGATGTTGTTCATGATAATGTAACTTCACAATTAAGTAGACCTAGAAGAATCGTAAGACGACCTGATAGACTAAATTATAAAAACTGATTTTATTTCACCCTTAATGAATGGTACGTACAAATTAATGTATCCTGTATTTACTAGGTATCTTATTACTTCTAAGTATATGAAATTTTAAAAATTGTATTCAGCTCATTTATTGGTTTCTTATTTAGAATAGCAAATGTATCGATGCCAAATTTATGTGGCGAAGAGTGTAATATATTCATATTTAAATATCCGAAATAATGTTATAGGAAAACGCGTATATCGCGATGTTTTTTTATGTATTCACATGCTGCTTATGTTGGTTATAACATCTGTATGAATCTAGTCAGTTCCAAATTGAATGTCGATTGATGAACATAATAAATTGAGTTGTATATTCAACAGAGTTTCATTTAAACTTTTATGCAATAGCATAAAACGTTACACTTAGCGTAGGAGTACAGATGTCTAAAATGATTTAATTTCGTTGAGATATGAGAGAAGTTTCGTTCTTATCACTTCAGGTGGATTCACACATTATGACTGATTATTATTAGTTATTTTTACAGTTTCATTCATTCAAAACAAAATAACGTTATCGTGAAGGTACTATATTTGATATTATCAGCATTGGATGGCGAATTTTCAAGTAAATCGGATTTTGGAGATCAGTTTCGATCGTTAGTTGTCCGTTCTCATCTTTTTTCATAGTTTTTGAAATGTTTTTGAGTTTCTGTTTGAGAAATAAATAGGTATATTTGCGGAAATAACTGAATCCGAAATTGCCATAATTATTAATTGACATATTATTTTTGTGTTTCTGTTCTGTGTGACAGCTCATAACCATGGAAACATGACTTATACTCCTGCTATTCTATCTATCTATCTATCTATCTATCTATTAACAGTCACAAAACAGATACCGCTTAAATAAAGAGAATTCTTTTCGTGCGAATAACAACGGTACTAAAATTTTGTATATTTTGCCTAATTTATCTCCTGCTTGAAAAAATAACGATGATGAGTTTATACAACTTTAACGGTAGCTTTCACAAAGCGTAATCACCGGGGATCGGAGCTTGATCTAGCATCAACTCGATCTGACAGTTCAAAAATCAGAGAACCAAGTCGTTGATCTCCGATCACCGGTGATTACTATTTGTGAAATTCACCGTGAGTATCATTAAGGCGAAACAAAGTTCGCCGGGTCAGCTAGTTTTCTTATATTTTTGAAAAAAAAACTTTCGAAATAAAATCAATCTCCAATATTTCATCGAGAACTCCAATCCTTCCTGAGTTTACCCACGAAATTTCAGTTCTCAAAGTGAAGCCATTTCCAAATGCAACTTGAAATAAAAACACACTAAATTGAACGCCCACCTTAATCACTTCTTGAACTATTTTTGAACGGGATGGATCAGAAAACGAATAGACAATTTATTGTGGATTTTATCAATTTGTACAGGTTGCGTCCTTGTCTATGGCGAATAAGATCAGCAGAATACAGGGATAGAAGAGGGAAGCTTATGAAATATTATTGAAAAAATATCATGAATTGGACAAAGGCGCTGATATTAAAACAGTGAAGAATAAAATAGATTCTTTGAGGGGTGCTTACGGGAAAGAATTGAAAAAAATTTAAGATTTTCAGCGAAGTGGGGCTGAGGCAGACGCCGTTTATGAACCACATTTGTGGTATTTCGTGAAATTATCTTTCCTGAATGACCAAGAAACTCCCCGCGAGTCTGTGAGTTTTTTTTGAGGCGTCATTCAGAAATAAGTCTTAGAGAAAGAACCAGCCAAAATCGAATTTCAGCATTCAATACATCAGAGGTTGAGCGATTTTTTAACAATCTGTTATCAGTTATAGAAAAGTTCGCATTTTCTGAAATTCGAATTTATAATGCGGATGAAACTGGTTATTTTCTGAATGGATAAAACACTTTTGCCAGCATGTGAAGGCATCGGAAGAAGATCCAGTGCTTCTCATATTAGACAATCATAGTAGTCACATTTCTTAGGAAATTTACACACACTGCTGATCGCACGGAATTGTTATGGTGTCACTGCCACCTCACACCTCTCAAAGGCTACAACCTCTTGACTTAATTTTTTTGGGCCCCTGAAAAATGCATTGAACCGTGCGTGCGAGTTGCATCTGAGAAATCATAACTCATCATGAACTAGTTTCAATTTTCAACAGAGCGTATCTGAAGGTTGCCACGATGGAAAAAGGAATATCTGGGTTCTGCGCTGCTGGGATATGGTCGACAGAGCCTTATAAGTTCTCTGAAGATGATTTCAGTCCAACAGGTTACACTGATGTTCCAGATAAGCAAATATCCATCCAACTAAAAACCGGTAACACTTTAGAATAGATGACTAAAATTCGACTGTTGAGGTTGGGCAGATGACCAGACCACTACCGGGACCGTCGAGATGTGGCAACACTCTAGAGAGGACTGCATCATAGGCATAGAACACCGCCCAAGAATATTGAATTGCAGTGCAGCCAGCAAGCTGAACCACAGACCGCAATATCTGGAAGTGCTAACACACGGTTTGCATCATCCTGTTCCAATTTTCCGCCTTCATCGAAGGAAATTATTGAAAAGATAGCACTGCTTCCTGGTCCAGCTTCAATCAAGGGTTTCAAATCACGTGCAAAACAACCAGGCCTGCCGTAAGCAGGCGTGCAAGACGTGCACTGCACAAAGGCGGTACGTCCAGGGGGGCGGCAAATCAAGTGACTCATGACGTAATGTTGATTTTCATAAAACGCCTATAGCGTAAGAAATGACATCGCACAAAAATAATAAGTGAAATCAAAATAATCAACATCATCAAAGATTGTGTAAGAGTATCTACCCACACCTTTCATCAATTTCCCATTCATTTCTACACCTAATAAAGCAGGCAAAATCCTACCGGTACCGAGAAATTAGCATAATATTCCCAATAGCAGATGAGAAATGACCACATGTTGCCAAAAAAACGAGAAGTTCCGACAAAGCGTTCCTAGGGTTCAAGCATTTAGCGAAAGAAAACAGATGGTACCTAGTAATAAAATAATAAAACATGTACTTTCATTCCAAATGTGTTTTCTTATCTCGGCACTTTGTTTTGAAGAGATAATTAGCAAAAATTGAGTAAGAAAAAAGGTCCTTGTCGAAATCGCAAAAATACACCCTCTTGGGTCTGTTGCATTCGAATTTCAAACAGTTCCGTGGTGAATGAACAGTAACTATCGCACATTAAATTGCAATTATTTTTTTAATAGTTCTCCTGAGGTGGATCTAGGAATAATTATTGATATTTGAACTTGTTTTGTGTATTTAAAATTCATTGTACATCAGTCAGTGCAAAACAGAGAAGTGCAAAGTTATCGTGATATTGATAAGTACCTACTTATCTACGATTATTTATTTATTTATTTATTTATTTATTAACACACACAGTAGTTACTGTTCAAGGAGTAATAGGGGTTTCAAATTCTTGAAAAGTAAACTTTTACATTATGCAAAAGTTGTCATTGATAATTTTAGGAGTGAATTCATGGGTTGTGTTTTGATTGAAATGAACAAACTATAGAAAACATTATGCTGATTGGATCCTAATCTGTCTGAACTTTTCTGGCATACTGTTGTATGAAATACTTCAATAAATAGAAACTCAACATGTCCAAATGATTTCAAGAACCGCAGAAACGTAAAAAACTTTCTGGGGCGCAATTTCGACAGCAAAGACGGGAAAAGAAGGAACAAAAAGTAAAATTGGCCGGTGCATTAATGAAATATTTAAGCAAACCAGAAAATCAGGAAGCGGAATGATAATGGTAATTTTCTAAAAGCAATCGAAATGATAGCATCCTTTGATTCAGTGGTGCGGGAACATATTCACAGAATTCAATCCTCGAATTCAGATTCAAGTACCATGACTCACTATTTCGGAGATCAAAGTCGGAATGAAATAATTGATTCACTCGGAAATACTATAAAAAATTATATATTGAAAAAAGCCAAAGAATCAAAATATTTCTCCATCATTATAGATTGCAGGCCAGATGCAAGTCACACAGAACAAATAACAGTTATACTCAGCCATGTTCTTTTAAATAATGAAACCAAAGATTTCGCGATATGTGAAAATTTCGTTGGTATTTGTCCGATCACCAGCTGTACTGGGGAAAGTCTATTAAATTTTGTTTTGGATTTATTTTCGCAATTGAATCTCAACATTCAAAACTTACGCGGCCAGGGTTATGGTAATGGTTCTAATATGCGTGGAAAACACAATGGACTTCAAAAAAGAATTTTGGAAATCAATAACCGCGCATTTTACGTTATGTGTTCGGCTCATAGTCTTAGTAGTCAATGATGCAGCAAATATTACCCACGAAACTATAAATTTCTTCAATATAATTCAAGAACGTTTTCTTTTCATCATCTACAAAAAGGTGGTCAGTAATTTGCAAACATTCACCAGATTTAAAATTAAAAGCTTTGAGTACCACGCGGTGGTCAATTGGAAGCGATGCAGTTAAACCCTTGCGGTATCACCTCGAAAAAATATTTGATGTTTTGTTAGAAATATCTGATATTTCGTCGGAATGGGATTGCACTTCATCTCACAAAGCTGATTCACTGGCTTTGAACATACAAAATTATAGATTTATTTGCTCGGTAGTAATTTGGTTTGATATCTTGAATGAAATTAATGCTTTGAGTAAAATGATGCAGAGTCCCACCATGAATGACCAAATCTGTTGAATAAGTTGATTGATAAGTTCATACAATATCGCACCGCTGAACATTTTGAAATTGTGTTAGCTGAAGCTTCCAAAGTGGCTCACGAACTCAACATAGAATCAGATTTTCCACCGATTAATACAACCCAACCAAGAAAAAACACACTGATGAAGTTTTATTAGACCCAAAAACTATAGAGTGGAGTTTTATTTTAGGATCCTAGATCGAACAATTACTTCTTTAAAGAATAGATTCGAGGAGTTTCAATCACTTAATGACGTATTGGATTTTTACCGACAACTTATTTAAGCACTCCAATGATGATTTGATGAAGTGTTGTAAAGATTTGCATCTGAAGCTTAAAGATGATGCAAATAGCGAATAAGACATTGACGGTATTGATTTGATTAATGAAGTAATTGCATTAAAGTCGCATTTTGCAGACGACCAGTCAAATGATCCATAAAGCCCTGTTGCAATACCTACCTTATTGGCAATGACTAAATTTCTACACTTCCGAATACAGCGATAGCACTCAGAATATTATTAACACTGCCGGTTTCAGTTGCATCTGGTGAAAAATCCTTTTCAAAATTGAAAATTATTTGAGATCGACATGCTCTAGCAGAGACTGAGTAATTCAGCTATAGTTTCAATTGAACAGGAAATTTTGGAGATCTTGGATACAAGAAAGTTTATACAAGATTTCGCGAATTTAAAGGCAAGAAGAGTGAAATTTTTGTAGATATGAATATTTGACTATGTATGTGTATAATTTTTCACTAAAGTAAAAAAATACAGAGTACATAGATAAATGTTCATAATTTAGCAGTTGATCTATGAAAGTTTGTGTGTACATTGGAAGGTTTTTGTGATAATTTTCCCTTGGGTGTGTGGAATTTCCCCTTCCTCCACTAGGCATGAGTGGATCGACGAAAAAAAAGTTGTACAAAATGGACTGTCGACAATCGAAGCAAAATCATTTCAGAGCTCGTCGCTAGTGGCAACTACACCTTTAGAAGAAATATAAGTACTTGCCAATGGTCACATTAATCCTATTGATCGTTCCATTTATCATTTGTACAAAACTTGGAGGTATGGGTTTTTTTATAAATTTTCCCCACAATTTTACCATACATTTTTATGCAAGGTCGTTAAAAATAAATATATACAATGTGTCCCAGAAAAAGGTTTTCAATGAAAATATTTTATCTATTTTAAATTATTCCTTGAGCTTGGGAATAATAATATCTTCTTCTTTAGGAAAGAAAATTATGGCACTCGAGAAATACACAGTACCTATGATAGAGAAGTTTCTACAAAATAAAAGATTATTTTGAAAAAATTGGTCAAAATAAGTATCCAAGAAGATCCTTTTTGCTGTGTACTCATCATAGAAGACACTTGGTGCTTCTTCTCCGAGACGTGCTATATGCCCAAAATGAAATTGAATGTGAATTGTACAAGACGTCACTATGCGAAGAAACTATTGCAAAAAGATAGCAACTATTTTTAGATTATTCTAGCGATATATGGAAGAGAAGACATGAGTGGTGTCATCATTTTCGAAACCATATAAAACCAGAAGTCACAATACCAACAATAGTGTCGAGGCATCCATATGGATTAGTTCGTGAAAACCCATGAGAAGAATCGTGAATATGAAGGAATAAAAGTAAAACGTCTTAGCTTCTTCAGTTATATTGGAACCATTAATTAATTATTCTCGGTGACATGTTTCGACTAAAAAGTCATCTTCAAACCATAAAACCATAAAATCTGGAATTTTACAAAATTAAATGAAACTGAGTAGGCTGCCTAAATTGGAAAAATTACATAAATAATCAGATCGAAAAATAAAATGTTAAATAAACAATTCAAACAATAATTGATGCGTGAAATTTAGGTCAAAAAACAAAAACAAAAAAAACTGAACGCCTGAATAGGTACTTACAATTGGTTCCAAAGTCATATAAAGTAAAATCATTGAGTCATAAGATAAAATGTAGCAAGAAAATCATTGCGGACAGCACCCACCAAACAGTCAAATTACAAATTAAAAATTAAAAATATTAGTATGAAGGAACATTTCTAAAACAAACGTCATTTAATTTTGTAAAATTCCAGATTTTATGGTTTGAAGATGACTTTTTAGTCGAAACATGTCACCGAGAATAATTAATTAATGGTTCCAATATAACTGAAGAAGCTAAGACGTTTTACTTTTATTCCTTCATATCCATATGGATATACAAAGATCAGGTGTTACAGAGATGCAAAGCATTCAATGCATCCTCATTGGCAGATTTTGTATGCTTTCTTTAGAAGAGTTTTATGAACAAAAAATAATTTCATTAGCAAATGGTGGAGGTTCATGTATAGGATTATTCTGCGATTTTGGCCAATTTGGAATCACAAGTATGTTCTCTGAGCGACAAGACCTGTGTCCATAGGCATATGTTGAAACGATGGATTTGCGGCGCAGATTATCCTCGAGAAGTGGTAAGTGGTGAAATAACATATCAAATAATTCCGTAAAATATCACCATTGTCTTAAACTTTATTTTTCAGGTATGCGACTTTTCGAAGGCACTGTTGAATGCTTGCTGCTGGATTTTCACCAATACTGATACCGTAACAAATTATTCGGAAAAATGTATGAGTGATCAGTTGCCACGAACATACATACGTATTGATGTTGCTCATTATTTGAAGAATTGGGCCGATTTTCTGAGCGACCAGCGAAAACCAATAAAACAATTTTTTATTTATGCCATCGGGCAACTGATCCTCCGAATAACAAAATATGAGGCCACCAAAATCATCGAAACTCTTCTGGTAATTTCAAAAACCGAAACTGCTGGAAACGTCGCAGCAGCCGTCACCGAATCCTTGAGAAACCTCACCCGTGAAAAAAGTGCCGAATCTAATGAAATTAATGGGATAATCGAAACTGAATTACAGAGGAGAGTGATCTGAAGATTACTGATGACGTTGAGTTGAAGTTAGATGAATCTGGCGTGGATTTTCTGGAGATATGGGCTTCGAATCTAGAATCAGAATCATGAACCTCCAGCAAAGTGACGATTTGAAGATTCCATCCTAAATTTTCCAAACGCCTTCTTCACCAAATGCAGACAATTCCCATTATGGTCCTGCATCTGTAGAGATGGGTTTGGTCGAGTTCCGGCCAGCAGCACTCCGGTGGAAAGTGAATTCAAAACACTGAGAACCCACATTGTACCTAAAGCAGTTAGGTTAGATGCAGCAGTGGAAAAAATAGTCAGATACTATGAGGGAAAATTGAACCTGGTCGACTCTTCAATGCACACCACAGCGAGAACTAAGGAAAGCGCAGAAGGACAACTAACTTCAACACAGCAGGACGAACGGAAACAGCCTCGAACGGATTCTCCTACAAGGGAAAGAAAAAAATTAAAATATTAAATAACTGAAAATATCGTTGAAGAGGATGAGGCAAATTCTGATTTTGACCAGTGCCCCAATCCAGTTGAATTTGATCAAAATGAGAAGACAATGTGTAGACTGTGTAAAGCGTGCCAAGTCGGAAATTTCCCGGGAACTGCACACATGTGCTTTATATGCAATATGCAGGAAATATGTTCACATTCTTCCAGGTTGTTCAGTTGGAACAGGAGAAGAAGAGGACATGGAGAGGAACGATTATGTATGCGATGCTCTGAAAACTCGAGGTAGCGATGAATACATATGAGAACTGGGGAAATCTTGGCAAGAGTAAAGAAAAATAAAACGCAATGCCTATTTGGAAAAATGTGAACAGGAAGTTATTGATCGGAAGAATACGGATAATTAAAAATAGAAATTCCCAAATCAAGGAGTTGTGAATGTTAATGGGGCTAAAGTTACTGTTTTTAACACCTGCGCATTTGACAGTTTATTCCAACTAATCTTATAGCTACATGAAGACATTCGCTGATACTACTGCTTCTACTAATACAGATAGGAAGGCGGACAAAATCGCATCAAGAAGTGGTAATGAACGGTTTTTTCGTTCCTAAAGCAAAAAGAACATCTTCGACCTTTTCTGCAAATGGCTTAAATTATGTTAAGGTCAATTATCAAACAAATGACTTATATATTTTAATAGACACAGGTCCATCAATCAGCATAATATTTCAGTCAAGTTTGGTAGGAAATGAATTCGAAAATGAATGCGGTCGTGGAAATCGTGGAATAAAAACTAAACAACATCGAAATCAAACACCCCAGTTCGAATTTCAAATGTTAATGATAGAGAAATAAAAATCAGAAATTTTAGACCGAATATCCGAAAACTAGAAAACTTCAACCTATATTCGAATGATGAGTCAGTCAATAGTGTAGGAATAGTTGATGAATTATTGGATTAATTATTATGCATTTGAATATGTACAGATCACATCAAAAACTTGAATTCACATTATTATGTTACAGTAGAGAAATTCTTTATTGATATACTGAAAATCGTTAAGCGACATCACATTGAGAAAATTTCAAAGCCTTTCGACATGGCAACTCAGATTATATTCGGGAATAATTTGGAGATTATGGCGTCGTTCTATTGATTTGCCGAGTATTATTCAAATTCTGCGAGTTCTACAATGAATCCACCATGTCCAACTACTTCTAATTGAAAGTATCACAATGAGTGGAAGAAAGATAAAAGATCGGATCTCTTTGTTCAGCCCTATTTTGTAGCAACACCGCATGAAACCTTCGATTTGGATGAACATGGGCGTGCGATTTTGAATTACTTCTGCCGCGACATTCATTGCTTTTCACAATGAATCTTCCTTTCAATATAATTTCATTGAAAATATTTCACAAATGTGAGGAATAACGAATTTTTCAGTCCTCATTACTCTTAAGTCTAAAGCTTTGAAAATAACTAATTTAAACTCAAACAATTCAAAACATTCAATACTGGATTGACTCTCGGTCTTCACATGATGGAAATTCATTCGGATAGGAATCAAATGACAGCGAAACAATTGTAATAATAAATAATCAAAAGTGAAAACAGAATGAAATATTTGCTTTGAATGGAAGACTCGAAGTGACCGCACGTCCCGATTTCTGCAGGCAATCCCGTATAGCGGCCACTCCCGTAGAGTCCAGATCCAGGCGTTTCATGGCCTTTTTTGACACTTTATGAGCCCTTGACCAATCACGGAGACTCTTTCCGCACGTGGGCTGATAAAATGTCACAAAACGCCCCTTTAGACAAAAGAACCGCATTTCAGTACCACACTACAATTTGTGGTAGTGAAAAGATTTAATTTCAAATTTGTCCTGAATTGACTTAATGAAAATGGGTGCACGTTACTGCATATTGTTATGTAGCATAGGCTTAAGCATTCCTTAGAATAAGGTGAACATCCTCGAGTGTCGTCGAGGAATCGTCACGTAGTTTATGTCAGCAGTTTTCACTTTCCGTTGTTAAAGGAATAGTTTTACGATTCATTATTATTCAGACCTGCTTCAAATAAACTTGTTTCCAGAAATAAATCGTTTTTTTTTTGTGATTTTGAGAGGAAAAATCATAATTGGCGACGAGGATGGGATGTTGCTAGTGTGTTAGGCAATATCAGAAGACGTTAAATTCTCAAGGAGAAAAACACCGATCCAGATACAAGGCACACGTGGAATTCATTCCTTTGAGCAATCACCGTAGAAGAGAATCACAGGTACGACGTGAACCCAAAGGAAACACCGAGCACCAGATTCAGACAAGTGCAGTGATCGACCAGCCAAGAAGAGTTGTTGAATCCCAGACCAACCCCGACTGGAGCGACGCGAGCACCCCCCTCAAGAATCACCCTGTGGAGTTCGGAAGTAGCACCCCAAGCACCAGGTTTAAAAACAAAAGGTCAAACAACAAGTAAGTTGGGCTGTTATAATAATCCCAGTTTTTTCCTATCACTGGACCAACAGATAAGGTAACATTGTATTTATTTTCAACATTTTTTTTATTTCATAAAATCAATTTCACCTCTATCATTGAATTGTCTTACTTTCTTGCATCAACACATTTCAAGAGTAGACCATCAAAAAACTAATATATAATCATTGATTCGTTAATCGAACAGTTCAACTCACTTAAAGTCAGTAAGAAACAATCGAAAATGACTACTCCAAACGAAAATCGTGTTGTAATAGATCTCAACACTGTCAAACATTTTGGTGAATTATTATTACCTAGATTCAACGGAAACCCTAATGAGTTACAAACGTTCCTTATAGAAGCACAAAATTTCATGAGTCAATTCGGAACCACAAATAATGATACAGATATTGTTTGGCAAAGATCAAATCAAAATTAATTGAACAAGCCAAAACTATAGTGTATTCCCGACCATCTTGTAATACATGGGTAGAATTAAAGCGCACATTAAATAGTAAATTCGGTTTCAAGATCAATTTCGATGTACTTCAAAGTGAGTACCAATAAATGAAAAGAAAGCCGAAAGAACCTTTAGCAGATTTTATTGAAAGTGAAAGACATAAAACTACAATAAGACTATCAAATTCAATTACGAGGATTATCTCATACAGAAATTAATGTTTACCGAAACTTATCAGATAAAATTGGAAATAATGTTTTATACAACAACGTAGATGAAAATTCCAGAAACCTTTTTGAACTGCAACCAAAACCTTTGGATGATGCATGTAATCTATTAGAGAATAGAGAAATCAAAAGACAACTTTATTTACCAACGATTCCAAAAACCACCATTTGTCATCCAAATGCTTTATCAAGCGAACGGCAGAATAGTAGTCAAATGTATAATCAACGTCCTTCGACTAGTAGAGAATGGCCGTCCCAACCAATACCATTAAAATCTAATAGAATACCGGAGCCTAAATTTGCAACTAATAGTCAAGTTTTCGGAAAACCGCGAGATGTGTTCAAACCAAACCCAAATCAACAATTAAATTTACCAAAACCGGAACCAATGTCAATCAGAACAAGAAATTATCCTATTAAAAGGCCAGCTAGCAGTTAAATTAGCCAAGAGCCCCCGAATAACCGGCATTTTTTCAGAAGAACCGGACCGTCTGATTTCATATCGGAAGAGCTTACCTACTAATACGGAAAATTTCGAAATTGAAGTAGAGCCAGAAATTGATTGTAATGACGACATAGGTGATGAGAACGAAGTGGAAAATATCGAACAAGAAGATCAAAATTTTCAAACATTAGCCTACAAGCATCACATGACCTGAATTTTACGAAAGACCATTTGGCAACTTTACAATTCATTAAATTAGAAAACCCAGCCTGTAAACTATTGATTGATAGTGGTAGTTCTATGTGTATAATTGATCCAGCTGTAGCTTACAGTTTATTCCCTGAAGGTATCTATGAAGAACACTCATATTTCAGAACAGCGGTGGGTAAAGACAATAGTAAATACAAAGTTGCTTTTCCTCTTAATTCATTTGGCCTAGATAACACATATCCGTTCGTAATTTATAAATTCCATACTCAATATGATGGTGTTATAGGTGCTAATCTATTGAAAGATTTTAAATTAAAATTCGATTGGAAGAACCATGAATTAGGAAATGATGTAAAAACTCAAAAATATACTTCAACAAAATGAAACTCTTCCCATTAAATTAGACCATTTAGATAATAATATTCGAAACCAATTAACAAAAAGCTTTTCAATTACCGAACCAGCCATTAAATTTCACAAATAGTGTTAAACACCATATTAGGACTATAGCCCGCTCCACACTCATGGCAAGAACGTCGGCCAATACCGCGAACGCGAGTGTGGATAACTTTCTTGTGCAACGTTCGCGCTTCGCGGCGTTCTCCGTTTCGTTGCAGTCTCCTGTCCCGCGACAAAGGATTCGCGCTTAAGCACAAATATCCCATCCACACTCACAGACGTTCGCGCTACCGGCGCAGTGATGATTCAATATCCGTCGGGATTGTTGGTTACGAGCGCCAGCGTAAAGAGATCGTAAAATAGGTTAGGGAAAGTCAGTTTTCGGGGAGGAATATGAGTATTACTTGGAGTAATGAGATAGAATTGGAATTCCTTGAACTATGTCAAGGAGAACCAATTCTATGGCAGTCCAAAAATAAGGATCACAAAAATAGAGTCAAAGTGAATGATGCCTGGATGCGTATAAGTGAACTTATGAAAGTGCCTGTACCCGAGTTGAAGAAAAAAAAATCTCTGATGTCGAGTTATAGGTGGTATAAAAAAAGAGTGAAGGATTCGACCCACAGTGGTGCAGGATCGGGTGAAATTTATACGCCAATATGGTTTGCGTATACTCAGATGGACGCATTTCTAGGAGAAAGCGATAATTGCAAGGATGCAATAAATAGTGTAAGTACATAGTTATTAATCATTTATTAAACAAAGTGCATTTCCTAGTACATAACTGAATATCAAGATGTATCACTCAGTAATACCTGCAAAATATTTTGTGAACTCGTTTTTTATTTCACGAGCAGTGAAAGTGGCTCGGCGTGGTAAATGTGGCAAATCACGAACAGCACATGAAAGTTCCAATTCATTTCTCCAAGAACCCGGTATTATCAATGTCTCATTCTCATCATACGTATCCACTGTTCCTGGTGCCTGGTGGTGGGTACATAAGTGACGAAGTGGAACTTTTTCTTAAGAAATTATGAAGTAGTATACACGTCATAGTCAAAAGTTTCACTTTTTCTGGGTTCAATGGAATAGGCTTCTTGAAAATTCTGAATTTCGTGGTCAATATTCCAAATGTATTCTCTACCACAACTCGCGCACTAGATAACCTTTGATTGAATCTACGTTGTGGTGATCCCCGAATATGGTTACCAGGATAGGGTTTCATAACATGTTCTGTCTCCTAAGAAAACATAGGGTACAAAACAACAAACAATCCTGTCTGTCATATGAATTTGTACCTGATCAGATACAAGCTGAAAACTTCCTTATTTGATGTTGGTAAGAATGGTATTTATAGTGTGGAATTACTTGAAGAATTTCTGAGAGATACCTTATTCTTTCGATAAATTAATTGTAAGGCTTGGGGATAGATTGAAACTCAAGAGAAAAATATCAAGCATATTAAAAGGTGTTCAATCTTCTTGCCAGAACAATTCGTAAGTTGAATTCTTTTTCCTATTCGATCCAATAACAACTAATTGAAAATTTCAGAAATGATTCTTTTCAAGATTCGTTCTGATGAACCGATAGAAAAAATAATCATTCTCAATAAAGAGAACGAAAAGTTTTCGTCCACTTGTGTCAGATTTTTGTACCAAATTGGTGTAAGTGTAAAGGTATCTGTGTATCAAAATGATGGCACTTTGCCTTCAGAAGAGCGCTTTCTTTACTGGGAAGCCCCATGAAATATCGGGTTGGCTAGAGCAAGATTCTTCTACAGATATTTGGAATAAAATTTCATTCATCTGTTCCTGCAAAGCTGGAGCTTCTGGAAGGTGCAAGCATATCTGCAACACTTCTGAAGTGCGCACAAGGTTGTATGAATGCTAAGTTCAATACCCAAACAACACACACACATCTAAATGACATCTAATCGATATCAAAAGTGATCTAAAGCCATCTTGCTCTGAATTCTGATTGAAATTAGATTATCTAAATAAGATGTTTTCTATACATAATGTCTAGAAGACATCCTTTAGATGCATTATCTAAGACCTGAAAATTTTTTATATCCTGCAGACATCCAAAAATGTATAGCTTTTTGATTACACGTTTAAAAGCCGTGTATTAAATATCAAATTTTCAAAATCGTGGAGGGGGTATTTTATTTAACGTTTAATGGACATCTTTTGTTTTACGTATATTAGACATCAACATTTGGCCCTTTTTTGTCATCTAAAATACATCGATAAAACATCTAATTCATATGGTCATAAAACACTAGATTGATTGACATTAAACGTACGGTTTTGTATGTCTCAAATATGTCGAAAATTGTAGTTCAATTCGACCACACGTTTTTAAAACGTTTATAAGATTTCTAATTGATACTATCGAAAAAAGAATAACTTTTTGACGTGTAATAGATATGCCATGCCACATCGATTTTAGACATCATTATTCGACATAATTTAGTCATCTAGAATACATATATAAAATATCTAACTTCAAAGGTCAAAGAATTGTGAATTGATTAACATCTTTAAGAAGTTATATGTATATAAAGTCTCTCAACCAATGATTATAAATGTTTTTAAGATGTTGATGGAAATATTGCATTTCGATCATACGTTTTCAAAATGTTTATAGAATATCCATTTGATGCAATAGAGAAATGAGCAATTTTTGACGTTTTTCAGATATGCTTGATACGTAAACTACGTTCACATATTTTGGCTGGAGATTATCATTTCCAGCATTCAGCATTTATTATGTTTTCTTCAAATGGCGCACTAGGTATATTTTTTCATATTTCTATTGTAAATATCAATTTTAGTACAAATATGTGTCACTTGTTAACATAATATATTATGTGATTTTTTTTATTATTTCAGTTTCGTCCTAAATCAGTGAAAATGTCATCGTTGAATTTTCATTCCAACATCAGGAAAAAAATTGACCCCCCCAAAAAAAGTCTAAAATTTCCCAGTTTCTTCAGCCTTCAATATTTTCGGAATGTTAATCTTTTTCTTCAGATGTAAATGCATTGGAAACAAAGTATTATTAGAAAGGCCATTTTCTCTGCTTGATTCGATACCTACAGAATACATCAGAATCGCATTTTTAATTATCAAGAGATAATACTCTGAATCTGGCAATCTTGTCAGATGACGCATATTGTGCTCTGGAAATAAAATATAAATATAAATTCTAATATTTCGGTACGATCGGAAATACTTCAGACAATTTATCTAAGTCAAATTAAAAAAAACGAAATCGATAACTTGAATAGCACCTTTTCAAATGTGAGCGTGTTTCCATATTCTGTTAAAATATAAATATAATCACGATGAGAAAAGAGAGCGAGTTGCGAACATCTATATCGGGCTCGATCACGTGGTAACGAACCGCCGATGTTAAAGTTCATACAGGGATAGCGGATAGGGTTATAGGTAGGAAGACATTTGAACTTGATCATTTCGTTCGAACACTGCTTCGTCAAAAGGTCAAGTCGAATAGTGATTGTTTTCGCTTTCACCTTAGCTTAGTGAATATAGTATTTAGTGATTAGTGCTGTCACAATTGAAGAAGGTGAGTGCAAATGTTGCGTATTGGACCTAGTTCTAGTAAGTATAATTTCTTCATCATTTAGCTCTTGAAATGAAGCTGGTTCAGGTCTGGGCTCACTATTATAAAAATGAGATTTATTTAAAATTTTCGGAAACTAGCCTGCATTTTTGGATACAAGCAAAATCTAGGTATTATGGTAGATCTTAAATGAAAATATCTTCCATAAATGGATCATCTATTAAGATCTATTGAATGATGTTTTTTAGATAACCGTTCAAAAGTGAATAATATGTAATGTTGAATTATATAGGAACCTACTATTCCCGGTGTAGTACCAAAAATGTGTTCCTCCGAATAATGTCTTGACACTGAGATATGCTTATTATTATAAAATTGGAGATGATCTAGACAAGTCGATTGAATGATATCTTTCAGATAACCGTTCACTAGTGAATAACTTTTGATTTGGTACTACTCCCTGTAAATTATACCTATAACATGTGTCCTACTGGAGAATATGTTGATTAATTATTATGAATTAGGTAGGTATATTGTGATAAGAAATTTGAAACCTTTCATAGAATGATCATCTGAAGGAGTCTATTGAATGATATCTTTTGAATAACCGTTCCATTGAACTGTTATGTCTGTTATCACTATTTTGAATACTCTGTTTATTTAGATATTATCCCAGGAATATAATACCTGGAATCCACTCTTTCTGAAAATATGTTTATAGTTCACATGATGATCGGTTTTGAAATCTCTTTCAAGTAGTTAAGGATAAATAAATATTTCAAGATCATCTGAAATTTCAAATTATAGAATTTCATAATTTGCGTTGGAGATTTCGTAGGGCTGAAATTATAACAGTCCCTATCATAGTAGTAATATTTTTCTGAATAAATAACTTGGTAAGAATATTATCTAAGAAATCTATTGATAGACCTCTTTGAGATATTGGTTGAGTAATGAATAATACTCAACCACTCGACTTGAAAAACTTGCTAAAAACTATTACCGTTACACTTCAAAAAGTCGAGCACAAAATAGATTCTATCAGGATTTGAAGAATTATTGATTAATTGAATTTTCAGAGTTAGAAATCTTCGAGGAAATGTTTAGATGTTTTTCAGATCATTTTAGACTTCAAATGTAATTTGTAACTCGATGTTCGAATTAAAAACTTTTGTATGAATTGAACCATTAGAACCCCAATTATAGCAGTAGGTATAAGCGTTTTCCATTTCTGTGTAGAATGTTGCCCTTTTTCAGATATCGTTTCAAAATAGGATATTTATTCAATATAAGTACTCAATATAATATACAATGTCAAAAAATGTAGCATTTATATGAAGGATAGATTTAATAAACAATATTGCAATTTTATCGATTTTGGAATTATCAGATTATTCACAGTTACTTGTTGACATTTCTTGATCATCTTGAATTCAGAATATCATTTATCATTTTTCTGATGTTGTATTGCAAGGTCATATTATTACGAATAGGTAGAAATATCAAAAAAAATACACTCTGTATTCATAAACTTTCAATTCTTTCGATTTCTTAGAAAAAACTGAAAGCAATATGAAAGTATATCGTTTGAAAAAACACTAAAATAATTTTCTGCAAAACTTTGCTATTCTTTTGTTCTAAGATATAGCATTTGTTGTGATTGTTTTTAAATGTTGTACTTAATTTCAATAAAATAAAAAAAAATCACTTATTTTGATTTGTGTGTTGGTTCCAGATGCTGTTTATAATCTGTTCGAGAGTGAAACACGTCAGATCTCAACGACACGACCATAAAAAGGGCAATTCAAGACTGGTTACGCCTTGCAAACCAACGATACGAATATGAAACAACGAAGAGCAAATCCTCACAAAGTGCCAGTGCCGACGACACAGTTATATATATTTTTATTTAAACAAATTGTCTCGAATACATTGGTCATTGACACAATTTATATTTTTGATACATTTGAATTATGTTCATTGATTTTTTTATTATTATGAATATACCTTTTTATTTTTTCATATCGGAAGTTGTTTTTGCTTTCCTTACTGCTATGAGAGATTTCAACTGTGTAGATAATAATATATTATATCCGATTAGCCGGGCCGCACACCACAGAAACATGAAACGAGAAACAAAAATCATAAAACAGTTTTCATTGATGAAATAAATTTGTATGTATTCTTCATACTCACAATCTGATCTAATGGATGCAATAATATTTCAAAATAATAATTTAAATTTATATCTGCATACTTTTGAAGTCTCTCACCAAATCTCCTTAGGATAACCATGATCTTGAAACTATCAAATGTCAATTTTCTTTGAATTTTTAGACCATAAAACCCTTCTTCGAAAAATCTGATGGAATAAATCAGTAACAGGTCATTAATATGACGTTTTTCAACATCATCAATATTGTTTTGGAATTGACAATAATTAGATGTCAAAAACTATACAATACAAAGACTCTTTAGGGACATTGAACAAACGTTCATCTTATGTCATCTAATGAACGTGTACAATATCACCAACTATCTTCAAAAATAATATTCCGTCTAATAGACGTCCAATTTCGATCATGACGACAATGCTCCAAAAAAGGTCTATGATGTTATATATTTTAGAGGTCATGAGTGTGGATGTTTTTTGGATCATCCATATATTATCAGATTGTTGATCGAAAAAAAACGACAAAAATCTAATGAAATATAGACATAAGCGAGTCATAACAATAACATAAATCGTCAAACGTCTATTACATGTCAAACGTGATACTAAGTTAGGATAAACTAAAAAAAGACAGAAATTTCACTTGTTATAGAAATACTTCTTTTTACGTAAAATAGACGTCTAAAAAAGTGATATTTTTCAACGTAAATCTCGCGGACATTTTTACGTCGAATCTAGGTTAGAAATTCAATACATTTTGATGTTTTATAGATCATCTAATAATCTATTTCATGTCGTCTATAAAATGTTCAAAAGATGTTTGTGTGTTGTTTGGGTAGTGGCATGAATCGAGTCCTTGCATTTACATTTGATGTTACCCAGCATTAATTAGTTTTTTTTTTTTCTGCTTCTTCTGTTTTGATTTCAGGGTAGATCTACAAACACTGGAAAAATTGTCAGGAACAGATGTTGAATGTTACTGGAAATCCCCAAAAAAAAAAAACATTCAGGAAAAGGCTTGTCATATTAGGGACATAAATTGTACAAAAATGAATACCTGTTCAAAACAATTCAGAGAGCTTTCTGACACTGAATAAAAACGTTGTACAGGTTTATTGATAGGGAACACTGCTGTAAGTGCGCTCAGTAAACACAAGTAGGTATTCTATTCATAGTACCCAAGACACAGATTCAACTTGTCAAAGAAGTGCTGCCACCTTACGGTAACACCCTAACTTTATTAAAGATAAGCTACTCGTATAAGAGAGATACAAGTGAGAGAGAAAAGGCATGAGGTCCGTGGCGCGGAGCACGGATCAACCAGAAATAATTAATGGTTGATAAATCTTCACCGTGAGCGTATGTAAAATCGAGTCAATCAAGTTTGTGAAGGGTACAATAGTCAAGTAGAGTCGAGTAAACGATATTTACGTAACTCAACTGTTTTAAATTCAGGAAAGGAAGACGAACATTACAGGATAGTGCCAATGGAGATACCGTTGCATCATCTCCTGATTGGCTATATCAACTGATAGATGCAATACAGAAATCAAAATTTTTGGCAGATCTTGATATCAATAACGACACTCATAATCTGAGGGACTGTTGTCAGTCAGTTAACTTACTCCCATTTATGTGATGTGGACGTTGTCAACACCTCTTCTAGGAGGTGTTGACGTTGTTGATATAATAAGGTCTTCCTTCAGTGGAAGTAAAATTCGGAAGAAGCACAGAAAATATAGGTTGACAGGTATGCATATAACGAGTGTTAAAACAATCCTTATATGTGCTGTGGAGAAATCGGAGTTGATATTCTGTAATTAACAGATTATTTTGTACCATATGGTTCCCAGATTTGAAGGGGATTAATTGAATTACCGAAAACCTAAATGAGATACTGCATTCAGAGAAAAATGTTTTACAGGTTCTAGATGCTATTCCATATACACGTATGACAAAGGCGATTGGAAGGATAAGGGCCTAAAATATTTCTACCCCGAAGGGGTTCTCGAACAAGTTTGTTCAGCATGGAATTATCCATGAAAAAGAGGCCCGGGACTGCTATGGATCCAAGCTATATCTGGTGGTAGAAACAGGATTCGTTATCTGTAGCAGATACCCATGGCCTGGTTTTTCGCCTGACGGTATAATTATTAAAGACGGGAAGCCTTTCAAGCTGCTAGAAATAAAATGCTCATTTGTTGGTAATAGTTAATAGCGTATTTATCATTCCATGTTATGTTCTATATGATGGAATGTTTGTATTATTGTTAAATGGGTTACTTCATCATAAATTCAAACCTTTTGCATCTAGCAATGAGGAAACTGTCAAAATAGTGAATGCATTTTCCAAGTCAATGATAGAAATAACCCTAATAACAATGCAATAAATGAATACTATATTAATAAAAGTTAATGAATTAGGAAGGAACAAAGATTCGTCGGAATTCATGATTGAATGCCAATATCTGGAACTAACTCCTAGTGGCCTAAAATTGAAAGAAAATCATGCATACTACGCTCAAGTGCAATTAGGTATGGGCCTTTTGAATTCAACAGGATGTGATTTCGTATTATATTCAAGTCATTCAAAGTCTTTCTTGAATGTGTTTGTGCCTTTTAATGAAGCTTTCACAAGGAATTTAATTAAAAAAATTTCTCATAACTATTTCAGAAACATGCTTCATGTAATTTGCGTACTTTTGTTATAAATGTTTTTATTTGAT
This sequence comes from Adalia decempunctata, assembly GCA_951802165.1. Taxonomy (NCBI): domain Eukaryota; kingdom Metazoa; phylum Arthropoda; class Insecta; order Coleoptera; family Coccinellidae; genus Adalia; species Adalia decempunctata. Next base: position 33,457,515 of record OX637702.1, on the reverse strand, counting down.
GAAAACAAACAATGGCAACCCAACTTTGCTCATTAGCAATTACAAGAACCTCAACAGAATATTAAGCATGACCTAAAACATTCAATTGGTGAAAAACTTATTATCATCCAATATCGGTGTTTGCAAGATTACCATAGCACTTATAACTTGAATAATATTATCAATATCTTTAATCAGAGTCCACTGTAAAGGAACCCTTAGAATTTCAAATATCGGAGGTAACAACGAGAAGACCTACTGAAGACTCGACTGAGGATGGAGCAGAAAGTCTTCGAAAAAAATGTAAAAAAGAAGTTCCTAAAAGAACCTATGAAGGGAGAAAAGCATGAGGCAATCGATTTGAATAATGAATCAAAAGCGCTGAGAAAAGAGCTTCTGAAAACATCAAAATCAATTGTTGAAGATTTTTTCAGACAAGATTAGACATAAATACGAAAAATAATATTCTCAATAATTTGGGAAATATAGGAATAACCGTGAAAATTGGACATTGCGAAGAGATGTATGCTTTAGTAGAATGTTTTATATGTTCTTCGAATATAAAAGTATTTTTCGAACAAAAAAAAGTAATTGCACTCCTCAATGGTTAAGGGGCAACTTTTATAAACATCTGAAAGTCCATATGAGGCCTCAAAGCCTCGCTCTAAGCAGGAAAAATGATCCCCCTGAAAAAAAATCACCACCATATTGAATGTTTTTGAAAGTAAAAAACATAATCTCGAAGATAATATGGAGAATAAAGCCTTAAATGCAGTAAACATCGGTGAAGATTCAAATGATGTCCAAGAAACAGGAAATTTTATCAAACCATGTAATTCCAATGTTTCCCAGGTAGCAAAGTGACGTTAATTTTTCGTCATATTTGGTCCACGACGTCTCGGACCAATATATGACCTATAAAGTACGTCACAATATATGACTTATATAAGACGTCGTTATTTTTGACGTCTATTAGACGTCAAATGGTATGATAAAATTTGGTATTACCCATATTTCGAATGTTATCGACACTGCTTCGACATTTTTCCAAAAACTGTATTTCATACAAAATATACAACTCATGAAAAAGCTCCACTGATCGTACTATGATGAGAAACGTCACTCAAATATACAATGATACATTAGAAAAAGAAAGTAAATATAATGTCCCCACCATGTCCTCACATTTAAATTACTTTCTGATGTTCATTATTGTAATCGACGTTAAATTGATGAAGGATGCCTACATTAATGTTGAAATCATCAATTTTTATTTTATAAATCGTCCTCGGATACAGATTCGTTATGAGACGTTCTCAACTTTACGTCCCATGATTGTTCACCGTTTCTTGTCCGTGTTCTGTGTTCTATATCACGAGCTAGGCGTTATGACCATATATCTTTGGTAACAATCCAATTAACAAACAATTAACAAACAAATTATTTATTCCGTTTGTGTGAATTTTAATTGTCAGAAATGACAATGAAGTGTCAGACGTTTTTCGAATTTGCTCTTGCTTTTTTGCTGATTTTTCGCTAAAAACAACCACTCTAATCTATGGGAGATGATCCCCCAACATAAGGGGCCTGTAGCGTTCCTCGAACACCTGAAGAACAGAAGAATCATCCCTTGGAAGATCGGACCTGATCGAAAGATCCTCCCGAGAGTTAGGGCTTTGTAAAAAGGTTTTTTTTTGCAGGTGAAGTATTCTTTTTTACTGCTTCTTTCTCGTTTTTCTTCTTTTTTTTTCTTGTTACAGATATAATTTCAAGATATTTGTCTCCAGTTCGATGAAAAGGCATGTTTTCAAGCACAAGGAGCTCTGTAACATGGATAGCAGCATATTTTTTGAACAAATTCAGTATTACCACACATACACGGGGAGACAGAGTTTTTTCAGAGGTTTTTATCTGTTCTCGTGTATCATATGCAGAATTGTATGGTACCCCATTTACATTCCCTCTGCTAACACTCAGATTTGGAGCGGGAAACAGATTTTATTCTTTTATATAATCTGTTCCTTGTCGCCATTTCTTCACACGTGCCATATGCCATATATTGTTTGATATTACAAAACAGTATGTAATTCTCTCTTTCAAAAGAATATATATATATTGTCCTATTGGAAATTCGTTAATTAATACTTAGTTTATTGTTTAAATCCTCGTTCGTTTTTCACTTATAATCGTTGTTGTTATTGTTCATTTTCGCGTTTAATATAATCATAGTTTATTTACCTAGTTAAGGGCCGGTTTCACCAAACATTTTAATCTGGTTTAAGGAGATAACTGAGATTACCGATTGATTTTTGACTGGAAAACCACAGAAAATTATCGTTTACTGCCTTAAACGAGATTAAAATCGTTGGTGAAACCCGGCCTAAGTTGGTAAGTCTTTATAGTTATAGTTGATTCGTTTTTGAATGGAATTTATATCTGTTTGAAAAATTTGTTGTGTTCTTTTATTCAATAAGGAATTAAACATGTCTTTAAGGAGTTCTACTGACAAATGTCACGCTCGAATTCAGATCACAGGTAAAATATTCAAATACAACTGTTATACGTTCATGCTTTCTCCTTCACGACTATATTATTTTCAGGTTCCCTCTGAATCACCTGCAAAGATCTCAGTGGATCGCTCTATGTCACCTAAATGCTGATGATGTCGCACAACTGAGAATTTGTGGAAGACATTTTGTTGAAAGTTACTTTACAGGGAAAGGTACTAATAGAAAACACCCAGAGAAGTCAATTTTGGTTTGGTTGGAGGACATCTTTTAAAGTATAAATCTCTTTTTGAATAGTAACCCACTAAAAGGGTTGACTCTCAGTTTTTAATGGGCAATGTACCGTTAGGTGAAAGAGCTGTTCAACACACAAATTGGGTGCATTTTTCATTTCATCAAATGAATGAAATCAGTCATTTAAACTGACTCTAGAATAAATGCATTCTGGAACTTAATAAATCATTTGTCACATATTATCTGCCGAGTGACACCTGGGCAGGTACCAGGTGAGAAAGGTAACTGAAAATAAGAATTATTTAACTTAAATTCACATGGCTGATTTTTATATCTGTCATGTAGAATATTATTTTAAAGTAATATCATAAGTGTCAGACACTTTTGATGGGCCAGAGCTTTTATCAGACGCTTTAAAGCTACCCAAAAAATAAATGAACTTTACTTATTTTTACATGTCTGATTTTTCAATGTGTTATTGAAGTATTTATTTAAAAGTTATATTCAATCGGTCAGACAAATTAGAGTGACCAAACATCCCCTAAGACAAAAATTATTCGGCCAGAAGTATGAGGGCGAGAGCACTACGCATGCGCTTCAGAGTGAGTAAGACGTCCATAATAATAACAACTCGGTTCCCCTTCTTAAACTCACCATCTGTTTCAATCTACTGTGTATGTGCTGTTTGCGTGTAATATTATATAACTTATAATATAAATATACAGTATGGTGCAATTGAAAGGAATAAATTCATTATTTTGTAAACCGGCGAATTTAAGGAAAAATCCCGAAACACGTCGATTTTTATTTTAAAAAATGTAAAACCACGGTATCTTGACATGATTTCATTTTTTTCATATTTATTACAGTCTACCTTCAAATCGGAATCACCACCTTCCAAAAAATTTAGAACGATTGAAGGACAAACAGCTAATGAGGAAGAAAATACAGAAATCCCAGTAATAATTGTAAATAATTTTGATGGCAATGTTTGTGATTCTATTTCATTGGGCCCCAGCTCTCTTCTGACAGTTGAGAAAGTAGAATCCACCAGATCAATTTCCAGTCACGCAACCACAATTTCCACTGAATCATGCTTGTCAGAACATTGGGGATCTAATGACCTGAGGAACTTCGACCTTATTTCATTTCTGAAACAGGTCCTTTTGGGACAAGCCCTACTGAATGAGGCCAGTTCTGCTATTTTGAACAACACTGATAGAGACAGATTGGCGGATTTGGTTGTCTCACATTTCATTAATAAATATGGACAAATGAATAATGCACAATTACAAATCTTGGCTCAAAAGTTCGAACTCATTCCACAAGAGCGAAGCACATTCTAAGGCCGGCCACTCACGTTTAAACTGAGCGCAGTTGAAACTGTCAGTCTAAACTGTACGTGAGTGGGCATTTCAGTCTCAGTTTAACGCGATTTTGCCAACTGTGCAGTTTAACTGAGAGAAATGAATTTCTTCATATTCCTCAGTTTAGACTGACAGTCTCAACTGCGCCATGTTTAACTGACAGTTTAACTGTACGTGAGTGGCCGGCCTAAGGCCGGCCACTCACGTTCAGTTAAACTGAGCGCAGTTGAAACTGTCAGTTCAAACTGAGGAATATGAAGAAATTCATTTCTCTCAGTTAAACTGCACAGTTGGCAAAATCGCGTAAAACTGAGACTGAAATGCCCACTCACGTACAGTTTAGATTGACAGTTTCAACTGCGCTCAGTTTAACTGACTGTCAGTTTAAACTGAATACTGAGATGTGCACACACGAGCAGTTTGTTCCACATGGATTCGAGCAGGTCCGACGATTTGTCCGTCCTCGGTTTAGTTTTTTCAATTTCACCAAGACTAGAAAAGAAAAAACGTAAAGAGTTGTGCAAGAAGTGGCTACATAAACGCAATTTATCTTCCCACATAAACTTATTGAGAGAGTTGGGGGAACAACCATTAGATTTGATCAATTATTTGCGCATGACTCAACTAGTGTACCAAAAATTAAACTATCGTTGGTTCCTCCTTCGATTGTGAAAAAAGATGCAGTCATGAGAATTGCAATATCTCCTTATGAAAGATTAAATACTACCCTGAGATTTTTAGCCACAGGACGTTCGTATGAGTGCCTAAAATTTTCTACAAGAATATCTTCTCAAGCACTCGGAAAAGTTATACCAAGAGCAGATCTTAAGCTGTTTTTTTTTTCGACAATTCTGATTTCGCACCAGGTTCTAATTCTTCTAATTTTTTAGTCAGTCTCAGTATGCCGCTTCTTTTTTGGCGCGATCGTGGTGTTCAGCAGACTTCACTTGCCCCTTCGTCGACATACACTGAACTGAACTGAGAACTGCACAGTCCGAACCACCACACACGGTCATTTCAGGTAGTCCTTTCAGTTTAAAATATGAAGAAATTCATTTCTCTCAGTTAAACTGCACAGTTGGCAAAATCGCGTTAAACTGAGACTGAAATGTCCACTCACGTACAGTTTAGACTGACAGTTTCAACTGCGCTCAGTTTAACTGTACGTGAGTGGCCGGCTTTAGGGGAAGTTAATAGTCGGACTGACAGAGGCACTGTTTCTATTGAGATATTGAACAATAAATAGCCATCTGCATGTTTTCTAAATTTTCTGTATTTCAGATATAGCACAAAGTGCTAGAGAAAGCCAAATATGGCTGAAGCGGAATTCTGGCCCTGCATCAGATGTTCTTCATCACTGGAAACAATCCTATTTCATTCGAAAGAATGAATCTTCAAGAGACACTTTGACGATTTCATCGATTTTTGAAGAATGGCCAATTCTGAAATCACCTTTGGCTCCTGAATTGGTAAGTATTTCCAAATAGAGTTTCGCGAAACATAGAAAACATTCTATTTTATTTTGTTGTTATCAATTGAATTTCTGATTATCCACTTGATTCACAGAAATTCTTTGGTTTTAGATATAAGTTCTCTCTGATTTTGAATGTTCACATCAAGTAGAACAGGACTTCGATTTAGAAAGTAGCTTCGACTCCTTTTTTGATAGAATATATATCAAAAGGAGCCAGTCATTGAGTCCAGCAGACAATACTGTATTTGGCTTACTTAAAGATGAGATTACATCAGGTAATAAAAAAATAGTTTTAGTTTCATTTCCAATATGAATATTCTAAAATATTCAATTCCTCTGGTAAATAAATTACATATTGAATTTACAATATCAATGAGCCCTGCAATTAGTCTTCTCCATTTATATAGGTACCTAAAGAATTAAGTAAAACTTTCACAATAAAATTTTCAAAATTGATGCAGAACAGAGTTTGGTAATTCCATAAGCTATAAGTTGACTAATAAAATTGTACCTACTACCACCATTGGTTCCTCCCAAAGGTAGAACTCAATTGAAAAAAAAATCAATGGAAGCCATCAGTAACAGAAGCCAGAGATGGATTTGTGACACATGTTAGAATTCCAGGAGACATTGAAGATGCAAAAAAAGAAGAGAATTAGACTTCATGTATAATAAAGGTTTGACAGTTCAACCCTATATATTAATTGTTGGCTTTAACTTGAATAATATAATATCAACTTTGGTAATCATAAATTACAAGCAGTACAAGTGTACATCAGTCCTAGATGCATTGGATTTTTGTTTTGAAGCATATCAAGTCTTAGATGCTAAGTATCCGTATGAATAATAATAATAATAATAACCTTTATTCATGTTAATATCTTTCGATTTACATTCGTCAACACAACACAGTCAAATGATCTGCCTTTCAAGAAATTCTTCTATTGAATAGAAAATATTATCTGTTAGGTACTTCTTAACGTAAGATTTGAAATTTTCCTTCAGGTTTCTCACAGACTGAGGCAGCTTATTATAAAATTTATAGGCCCAGAAGTTCGGACCGTTTTGTGCTTTAGATAGTCGAAAAAAATCATTTCTGACATCCAACCTCGCCCTAGTATTATAACCATGAACATCTGCATTGAGTATTGCGGTTCGATTCTCATGAGCATAAATCAAACATTCACAAATAAAAATATTTGGAACAGTCAAAATTCCGAATTTCCTGAAGGAATCTCTGCAATCTGCTCTATAATCTAATTTGTCCATAATTCTTATTGCTTTCCTCTGAAGTGAAAAAATTCTTGCTGCATGTGGTGTGTGTCCCCATACTATTATTCCGTACTTCATCAAAGAGTGACATAAGGCATGGTAGGCTGTCAGCAATGTTTCTACCGAAACTTTGAAGGCAAGTGTACGAATAACAAAAATATTCTTACTTAATTTTTTCGAAAGTTCCTCACAATGAACATCCCAAGTGAGCTTTTGGTCTAAATGCAGCCCCAAAAATTTTACATTTTCTTTTAGTTCATCGTCAAGTTCCCTCAATGTACAAATCAAAACACCTGTCTTATCCTGATTGAGCATTAGCTGATTCGCGCTGAACCAATTTTTTGCATTCAACTGTGCATCGCGCGAATCCTCCATTACCTGACCCAGTACTCGTCCACTCAAAAGGAGTGAAGTATCATCTGCAAACAGAACAGATTTAACTTTTGCTGGAAGACTAGATGGAAAGTCATTTATATAAATTAAGTGTTAAATATTTGAATAATTTTAAAGAAGTGTTGCATTCAGTTTGGAAGCATTTATTAGAATGTTCTTTGTACAAGGAATTAATTCAATATGAAATATAACATATGTAGCGTACGTCGATAATACGATAACATAGGTAGATAAATAAGTATCACATATTCAGGATGCATATAACCATACATATAAGATAATCAGGATGAGTATGACGATATAACATTAAGAATAAGATCGGTCCGAGGACCGAACCTTGGGGTACTCCCAATTCGGTATACTCAAGACAAGATTCTTTTCCACCTAAAATAACTTTTTGACATCTGTCAGAAAGATAAGATTTCAGCAGCATGATACTTACTTCCGAAAATCCATAATATCTGAGCTTAGCCAGGAGAATCCGCGGCGAGACACAGTCAAATGCTTTGCTCAAATCTAACAATGATAGTACTGTATAATTGCCCTGTTCAAAACCCTGCATTATATAACCAACCAACCTCACGACAGCTGAAGTAGTGCCTCTATTCTTTCTATAGCCAAATTGGTTGTCGGAAAAAAATTGATTTTGTTCGAAATATTGAACTATTTGAGAATTCAGAACTTTTTCGAATATTTTTGAAAAAATTGGCAGCACTGAAATGGGCCTGTAGTTCGTCACACTATCCTTATCACCATGTTTGAACAAAGGCACCACCCTCGCTACCTTGAGGTCAGCGGGAAAAATTCCACCATTAATACACTTATTCAGCATTTTTGTAAGAGGTATAACAATTGCATTGATATTACGCTTCAGGATCTTAACAGACAGCCCATAAATATCTTTAGATGTATTATTCTTTAGAGAATTAATTATATTTCTTACTTCTATGAAAGAGACTTCCCGAAATTCAAATACACAATTTATTGAGTCCTGTTCAAGAAAATCATTTCTCGAACTTGGAATATCTTTAACTATATGTGATGCTATGCTTGAAAAATATGCATTGAAGTCTTCAGGAGAAATGGAAGCCCTCGTAGGTGTTTTTGTAATTCTATAGTTGTTGATGAGTGTCCAACTAGCTCGAATTTTATTACTAGAGTTCTTTATGTAATTATCTGTGGCAAGTTTTTTAGCAGAAGCCAGGGCATTATGATATTTTTTTCTGAATTGGTTTTTCAAATTCTTAATTTCCACTACTTTGAAATCGCGATAAAGTTCTTCCAAAAATTGTAAGTGATCTCTCATATTCCTAAGGTCTTCTGTATACCAATTGATACCCAGCATATTATTTTCACTCGTTTTTAGTAACCTTTCAGGAAATGATATATTGTATATATTCACAAAGTATTGATGGAACATGTGAAAACATTGATTTGTATCATCTATATGATCTATGAAATCCCAACTCATATCAACCAAAAGCTCGTGCATTCTGAGGAATCCCATTTGTGTGAGTGGCCTACATTTCCTATAGTTAATTTTTTTGATAGACTGAGGAATTTCTATTTCAATTCGTTGACCTCTATGATCCGAAAAGTCGAGATCTATGACTTCTGTTTTGAAATAACCGAAATTGTAACTAATAAAAATGTTATCGATGGTTCTCTTACCTCTAGTTGGTTCAAATATTGTTTGCTTGAAACCAAAGGTCGAAAATAAGCACAAAAGATCATCTGCCTCTTTCGGATCACGAAAGTTTACATTGAAGTCTCCTGTTACTACACATTTCTTTTTAAAATTAGCCAAAACATGCAAGTTCCTTTCAAATTCACTGAGAAAAATAGATAAACTTCCTGATGGTGATCGATAAACAACAACTATATTAATATCGAGAGTAGGGAAATAACATGCAGCAGTCTCAATTTCTTTTTCTATACATATTAAGTTTTTGATAGGAGTACAATTTTCACATAACATGTTCTTACATAATACCATAACTCCTCCTCTCGTATAATTCGTTCTCGAGAAATAAGACACCGTGTTCCATCCCTCCAATTTGAAAGCCGATGAATCTATTTCATCGAGCCAGTGTTCACTCACACATAAAATATCGCACTTATTCATTATTAATGATTCGAGATGATTCGATTTATTCCGAACACCTTGGGAGTTCAAATGCACTATACTAAGTTTTTCACTATTTTCAATTTGTATTAAATCGTCTTTATACTGACTGACATCGGGCGCTTCTGAAAAAACCTGGATATGTAAGTTCCTTTCGGCCAAATAATAGGGTCCATAGCCTTCTCCAAATTGACCAAATCAATCATAACCTTGAAAGAACTATAGTATTCCGGATACTTTGATGTCAGTTTTTCACATTTCACTTCCGGGAATTCCCCTTGCAGAAAGGTCGAGATATCTTCCCCTGTTGTCTCTGGGGCAAAACGTGATGCATGAAGGAATGCTTTCTTGGGCGCTATTGTAAGCTGATTGTCATTGATACTTCTCTGACCAATCAAACTTTTATTTTTATTCTTGTTCATAACCTTTCTCTTTCGTTGTTTCGGTTTTGTCCATTCAGGTTCCACAATGGGTTTCTGCTGAACATCTTTCGGTGTTGTAAGCGAACTGTTATCCTGATGAGCAACATCCAAAAGGGAAACAGTTTCCTGAGTCCCTGGCAAATGTGATTCAACAAAACTTGCCGTATCCGAGCCAGTAGACATCTCCTGATATCGAGGGGGAGGATTGCTTTTCGTTGAAATCTTTTTAGTTGAGAGTTTAGCAGCATAACTTTCACCTCCCTTTGAACTGAACTGTTTAGATTGGCTTTCAAGACTTCTGATTTTTTCACCCAATGTGCAATTTGTTGCTGATAATTCATCATTTATTTTGATGAAATTTTTTAGAGCATTCCCAACATTTGCATTATTAGATTTCATTTCTTCTTGTAAAGAGAGAATGTTGGAAGACATCTCATTAATGAGCTTTTTATTCGATTCGCGAATGTTAACAACCTCTTCTGATACATTTTTCAGTTTTGAGGAGAAATATGCCATCAGACTTTTAACCTTTTCATCAATCAATTTTTCAATTGATTCAAAGGGATTTTTTCCTGATTTCTCAGTGCAATCCTGACAAATAAAACGTAAATTTCTCTTCTGTAGAGAGATAGCCTTCATTTCTGCAGTCGTTAGACTTGAACATGATCTGCAGTGTTTACGAAAACATTCATCGCAACTCGCCACGTCTGTTATAGCGGACGATTTACACTTATCGCACTCCATATGGAATGAAATTAATCGACAACTATAGCAATTTCAATTCGCGGGGAACCAATGTATTTCACCGAGAATGTCGAAAGGCAAAGACACCACACTGCTTTCACCAGTCAGACAGTTTCCCGAACAACATTTCGGCACAAAAATTAGCCCCGAGAGCGGCGTAAAACGCCTTCAAAAGTACAAACTAACTTGGAGACTCAAAACCACGTCCGTTCACCAAACAATATAAACATAACATCAATGCCAACATATCTGGTACCTCATTCAATGGGAGATTTTCAAAATGCGGACTGAGGCTGATCCCAAAATCACATATGTCAATGATCTATTAACCTAAACTATAATTGATTTTGATGAAAAAATATAATCAATGTTTACACCTTTTCAGTTATGGATATTGGATAACTAACAACTTGGTATGTTTCAAGTGTACAATGATATTTTTCTCCGTGAGAACTTTGATAAATCATATCAAACTATCCCACCCATTTTTAAATAAATATGAATGTAAACAGACCAATTGTAATCGTTCTTTCAAAGACTTGAATGGATTACGCAAGCATTTTTCTAAACATCATTCACAGACTGTGCAACGTGATTTTAGCGTGACTCAAACTTTTGTTGAACAGCGAGAATTTTTTATAAACAGTGAAAATCACATTTCAGGAAATTCCAAATTTAAATCCAGGAATTCTTACAATAGACTAAGGCAATGTAATGTAGCTACAATTATAACACAGAGTTCATTTCCATACTGTATAACAATTCTTTACTGAATAGGGGCATTGTCCAAGTAATAGTTGACCATACCAATGAGCTTGTGGATAGTATTTTTTCAGTTATATGTCGAAAGTTGGACGATATCGATGATACGTCTCAATACAGAATCACACTAAAAAATGTTTTCACAGATGTTACCTCTAATTTTGAAAAACTCAATTCTGAATATTCAAGATTAAAACATTTTGAAAAGTCCGAATGTTACATCAAACCTGAAGCGTTTCACTTAGGTACTCAAAGCTCTTTGCTCAGTACTGCATCACCAAATGCACCTAACATTTCTATGAAAAAGGCTGAGGGTCAGAAGATATGCATGAATACAACTTTAAAGAGGTTTTTGGAGTTACCAATGTTTTTGAAGATATAAAAAAGTATGTTAAAAATAAGACAGTCCCAGGATTCTATAACCAGTTTATATCAAGGTAATACATGGAACAATTTGCAATCACAATTAACAGGAAAAACTGTTTGATGATTTTGAACCATGCAATCCATTGGGTTCCAGAGCAGGTGTGTATAAAATAGGGGCTCTGTGTTTTTCATTATCATGCACACCTCCTCAATATGCATCAATGTTGGAAAACATATTCCTTGCTCAACTATTCTACTCATGCGATAGAGATCAGTTTGGTAATAAAAAAGTATTTTCAAATATTATTGAAGAACTGAAAATTCTTGAACAAGATGGAATCATTGTGGATATTGATGGTCACAGTGAAAAAATCTACTTCATTCTTTTTCTGATTTTAGGTGATGATTTGGGACTGAAATCTATATTAGGATTTAGTGAGAATTTTTCCTCCGATTATTACTGCAGAATATGTGGAACTCAGAAAAAATAGCTTAAACAGAATATAAAACATGTAAATTTGTTTGCCGATCTCAGGATAGCGAGCAGGATAGTTATGATGTGGAGTCATCTGTCCTGATACATGTATTGAAGAAATATGTGTTTGGCATTATGTTTGGTTTATTGTTTTGGTTTATGTTTGGACTATGAATTTTGGTATATGGAATGTGCAAGGTATAAGAAACAAACAGAGGGAGATTATTTTGGAGTTTATTCAACGAAAAATTGACCTGGCTATCATCTCTGAAACAAAGAAAAAGGGTAACGGAATAGAGAACATCAACGATTTTTTACACCTTTATACAGGAGTGGACAAACATGAAAGGGCCCGAGCTGGAGTATCCATAATAATACACAAAAAAATGAAAAGGCATATTAAGTCTTGGGAAGCAATAAACGAACGCATAATTAAGATGACGATCCAAATAAGGGGAAGAACTATAACGGTTCTCGGGGTGTACGCGCCAAATGACGATGCTACAGTTCAAGTGAAGGACAATTTTGAAGATACTCTCAGAAATATAATCGACCAAATCCCACATAGTCACGAAATTATTATTGGAGGTGACCTCAATGGTAGGGTCGGGCAACAGATGAACAGTAACGTGGTGGGTAGATACGGAGAAGAAACGGTTAACGATAACGGTGAGAGATTGATAAATCTTTGCGAAGAATTCGATTTAAAAATAACAAATACTTTTTTCCCACACAAAGATATACACAAGTACACCTGGTACCAACATACGAGAGGGCTTAAGTCAATTATAGATTATGTTATTATTCGACAACGTTCCGGTATTAGGATTCAAGACGTCAGAGTCAAAAGAAGCGCAGAGTGTGGATCCGACCATCAGCTACTGGAAACAAAAATGTATATTCCCTTTGCTACGACTTGTTCCTCGACCAACACAAATAACATCACGGAAACTAGACTAGACATGAAGAAATATAATCTGAAGGGCTTTTTAGATGAAACCACTAAATGTTCATTTGCAAGAAGATTGGAACAAAAATTAATTGAATCCGAAAGAACAACACAAGATGAATATGTACACATTAAAACATGTATCCTCGAAACTGCTGAAGAAATACTCGGAATAGAACAGATCAGTAATAAGCCTGAATGGTGGGATGAAACTATAGAACAGAAGATAAAAGAAAAGAAGCAACTGTTCCAAAAGCTCCTTCAAAAGAAGGATGACATAACCTGGGAAAATTACAGGAAAGCAAATAGGGAGGTGAAGAAGGAGGTGATCCAGAAAAAGAATAGAAGTTGGGAGAAGAAATGCGAGTATATCGAACAACATATGGGAGGGACCCGGAGCTCGGAAGCTTGGAAAACTATAAAGTCTATGAGAACATCCAAAAAACGTACAACTAATCTGGGAAATATAAGAAATGAGGACTGGGTACGCTACTTCAAAGAGCTCTTAGAAGAGAAGCGACATACATTTTTGGAGGAACAACAACCAATAACTGATACATGTCATATAGACCTTCACTTGGAACAGGTACAGAAGGCAATTAAGGACACAAAGCTGAAGAGATCTCCTGGACCTGGAGGAATACACCCAGAATTCATAAAATATGGACCACACAAACTAACTGCAATGCTTAGGACTCTATTTGAAAGATGCTTGAATGGGGAGGAAACACCAACCGAATGGCGAACGTCTAATCTAATATATCACCGATTCACAAGAAAGGATCGAAAGAGGATCCCAAGAACTACCGAGGCATAGCAGTCATCCCTACTATTGGAAGAATATACTCCCGGATCCTGAAAAATTTAATAGAAGAAGATTTTGAAGATGCACAACCAGAAGAACAAGCAGGATTTCGTGCAGGGAGATCCACCATAGATAATTTATTCACCTTAAAAATAGCCTTGGAAAAGAGAACTCAGCGAAACCAAGAAACACATATAGCCTTTATAGATCTAGAGAAAGCTTATGATAGCGTTCCGGTATCCCAACTATGGAAAGCTATGAAAAATCTCGATATAAGACCAACATTAATTCGAGCAGTTCAGCTTTATTACAAACAAAATTATGCTTCTGTCAAAATCGGCATGAAACTTACAGAATCATTCAACACAACAAAGGGACTTAGGCAAGGGTGCTGTTTATCCCCTACGTTGTTCAAAATGTATTTATTCGAATCGCTGAAAGGCTGGACACGTAAGTGCAAGAATATGGGACTAAGAGTAGGAGACGATATGCTGTATACTCTGTACTTTGCAGACGACCAGATAGTGATTGCAGAAGATCAGCAAGATTTGAGTTATATGGTCAGAAAACTGAATGAGGAGTATACTGCTGCGGGTCTCACGATGAACCTTAATAAGTGTGAATATTTAACCGTGGCTAGCGATGACAACAATAGCTTACCTCTGGAAAACGGATCAATAAAAAACGTCAACAAAGCTAAATACCTGGGAGTTATCTTCAATAAAGAAGGAAGTAGTAGAGATGAAGTTCAGGACAGAATCACAAAGGGTCGCAAAACCATAGGAGCACTCAATTCCATACTTTGGGAAAAAAATATCAAAAAGAAAACAAAAATGCGTGTATACAAGTCAATAGTTCAGAGCATTATGTTGTATGGCGCGGAAATATGGGATTTAAGTAAGACCAACAAAAAGAAGCTACTGGCCACAGAGATGGACTTTCTAAGAAGGAGTTGTGGAAGATCGAGACTGGAGAGAGTAAGGAACGTGGAGATCAGGAGGCAGATGCACGTCGAGAGGAATATCATTGACGACGTAGATAGAAAACAACTGACGTGGTTCGGACATACAAGGAGAATGGGAGATACCAGATGGCCGAGGAAGATATTGGAGTGGATACCTCCAGAAAGACGAAAGAGAGGAAGACCAAGACGAAGCTGGAGAGATGACGTCGAAGAAGCCATGGAAGCAAGGAACTTGGAGGGAGATATGTGTTTGGACAGAAGGAATTGGAAACTGGGAACGGAGAGGCGGCGAGAGCCGTAGATAATCCGATATATATATATTTTTTTTTTTACTCTTTATTGAAAGGACCCCGCACTTTTTCTATGGCAAATGGCGTTCTGTCAAATTTTCTAAAATTTTGGTATAATGTAGTACGCGACCTACTGATCAAAAGTGTCCATGGCCCCAACCCAATCCTATGACTAGTTTTCGAGATACGGGCGTTGAAGTTGAGAATTACCCACTTTTACTACGCCCGTATCTCGGAACAGAATCGAATGAACTTCTATTTTCTCAAGAAACATTTCATTACATCCCCAAGGAGCAACCATATAGAGGAATATGACCGAAAATCGTTACGAATACAGGGTCATCCATAATTGAATGCATGGCCGATTTTGAAAGTATAAAATATGCCAGTTTCAGAGCGAGAACGTTCACAAAATGAACTATTACACTAGATATATTGTTGTTACATCGAAAGCTTCTGAAATACCCAGAATTTATACTGGATGATCCATTATTATAGAAACTATTCTCACGGAGGGTTAAATGGACACCCTGTATTTATGGGTTGATTCAAGGTGTTTGTTTAATTTTTTCAGAACACATCATCATGGACTTCAAAAAATACAGGGTGATTCAGTCATGAAATGAACTCTGAATCTCACGAAATTGCTTGTGATTGGCAAATCAAAAACACCTAGATGTTTCAAGTCATGCAAACATTTACCAGTCGATCATACATCGAATAAGAAATCCTGGATAACATCGAAAATTTTCGAAGACGAACTAAGGAAATGGGATCATTAATTACAGAAAAAAGGCAAAAACATCATTCTCATCGTAGACAATTGTCCAGCTCATCCAATAGTGGAAAATTTGAAGGCAATCTTGTTGGTTTTTCTTCCTCCTAATACGACTGCGGTTTTGCAACCGATGGACCAAGGAATTATCGCTTGTATGAAATCTCACTACAAGAAAATTTTCTTAAACGAAATGATATCTCATTTGGATAGTGGGGTAGAATTCAAATTTAACCTGTTGGATGGTATACTTGCGGTAAATAGAGCATGGAATCTTGTATCCCAAAAAACGATAATGAATTGCTATAAACATGCCGGATTTTATCCTGCCGCAGAATTCGACGAGTATGATGAAATGCCTTTAGCTGAATGGTTAAGGCAGAATGAAAATTTGGAAGATGTGCTGGACGAAGATTCTGTAACTTTATGTGATTGGGCAGAAACAAACAATTTGTTAGAACATATCAGCAAGGAAACATTGAGAGCTTTCGAAAATGTCGAAGATCATTTAGAAATTTGCGAGTTTTTGTCAGATCATGACATTGTAGCTTCTGTGAAATCTACAAGTACCGAACCTGACGAGTTTGATGGTGATAACGAAGATGATGAAGAAGCCGCTATAGAGATTCCATCAATTTCGGAGGTGTTTAGTGCACTGAAGACCATAACGACTTATTTGGAATTCAATGAGTTCGACGACGATGTGAAGAGAAATTATAATACGCTCCGAACAAAATTAGAAGCATCATTTATAAATAAAAGGCGAGTTCTAACACATATTACAGATTTTATGTATCGTACCTAGAATACAGATTGTATGCATAATATGTACTATGTACATATAAACATTATGTATTTTTTTACCACCACCATATGTATTTTTATTTTATTACTTTATGCACATACCTTTGTATTTTCTAATGTACAGAACCATTTTTTATTTCTAAATACATATCTAATAAAGTACATAGAGCGTATTGATACAAACTTACGAATCATATGCATATTGGTGATGCTCAAAGTAGTACGAGGAACCTCGTTAAAACCGATCTCGTGAAAACTCGTTTAATACGAGCGTTCGCTTATAACGAGCATTTTTTCTGGAACCGCTAAGCTCGTTATAACCGGACCCGACGGTAATACTGTAATAAGAAAAATTTTAAAAAATGAAAAAAAGTCCGAGTACTATCATTTTTCTATGAAGAATCCAGCACATTGAAAAAAATGGGGTTCTAATTTGGAAAACAGAAGTTATGGCCTATTTTCGATCACAGTTTTCGACACAAAATTTGAAACACCCTGTGATAATATTTATGTAATTTAAAAGATGCATAACCTTTCCACATTCTTCTACTTTGATGTTATGAGGACGGCTCACGCTCAGGATGTTGAGAATAAGAAAATAGAAGCTAATACTAACTAAGAATATTTGACTTTTTTTCCAGTATTTTGTCAATATTTTGAAAAGTTATTAAAAAAATACAATGGTTTTAATAGAAGTGTATTCAGAATTGAATACTCAATTATATCAGAGAAGAAAAAATTGAATAAAATTTTTTTGAACAAATTTATTCTCGCTCCCTGTATAATCGGAAGTGCTCAGGCTTTAAAAATAGGTATTTTAGCTTAGTAGAGAATTTCGTACAATATTATAATTCCAATTTTCAGATTTCAAATATGTCCAGTTCTCCAGAAACGTCTAATAGGCACTCGAACTTGGGACACCCTGAATTTTCAGAAATGAATTTATAATTATCTTGTTGTGTTTTATATTTTATTATCAGTCTGTTATTTGTAATATACATAGATGACATGATATAGAAATATTACAGTAGGTACATGTTTTATTTTTACCAGCTCATATGAATAATATGATTTGTTTCTAAGTAAGAATAATAACTCACTAATATTAGATATATATGTAGATCCCTAAAGACATTCAGTTTCATAATTATTATATAGTATATCTACCTACTGAACATTTTAACACGGAAAGGAAAAAAATTCTGATAGAACTCAATTTTCACCATGGTCCTTTCAGGGGGGGCCCGGGCCCCCCTGGCCCCTCCCTAGCGTCGCCACTGGGTATACCTTTATTTAATCTATTGTTCATGTAAGCCAATTTTACGGATTACCTGGGATAATTAGCCTGGTTCATATGACCGTCAACTTAAGGTCGGCGTTTAAAGCGAGTTGGAAAGCTCAGCCGATAGAGGCGCCACCGTCCATTTTATGGATATCTCCATAGAACATGCACTATCACTATCAAGTTCTATGAATATCTCTCTAATCATGAATGAAATGTACAATGGCGCTCCCTATCCGAAAATCGCCGAACTATGGAATAAGCGAATTTGTGGGTAAAGCAGGAACGTTTTCCCGCCAAAATTTGAATTTGGCCATTCTCTGCCAATTCCGTATTTCAAGTTAATCTTCTGAACGAAATTATCAGTAGATTCCCTTTTAATCGGAAGTTGAACTATTTTCATGGGTCTTTCTGTTGAAATAAAACAGAAGCATGGGTTGGCTCATTTTCTTCTATTTTTGAAAGAAAAATAATTGACTGTCGGAATGAAATCGATTAAAATTATTTCAACAAAAACCCTAATCCTTTCTGAGTTCACCCACTAAATTTCAGTTCTCAAAGTGAAACCGTTTTCGAAATCAACTTGAAATAAAAACACATTGTCACATGTCATTTTTTAAAAGCAATCGAATCACCTTTAAAACAAGGTATCACTCAACTCCATTCCCACTTAAGATTTTAGAGGTTGATGTCATCAATTTTTATTTCAATTTAAAATTTCAGCATCTGCTAAATTAAATTTGGATGGTTCCAAAATCGTATTGGAGAATGACGGAACTCCAGTAGACGAAGATGAGGTACTTGGTTTATTGAAAAATGAAACATTAATGTTACTCAAGAAAGATGAATTTTGGAAACCTGCGAATAGTGGAAGTCTGTCAACAATGTCATTCTTATCAGAACAAAGTTCTGTGACGATTTTAGATGAATTGCCTTTTAAGCCAAGTGCTGATTCATTGGAGATTTCTGAAATGTCTTCGATATCCCTCATTGGAAACGAATGTCCCATATCCAATGACGGGAATCTTCTGCAGAATAATGTACTTGATGACATTCCTTTATTGGAATGTTCGCCTCTGAATGAAATAACTTGGAATGATTTTCAAATACCTGTTAACATAATTCCTTCATATGTAGCAAAAAGTTTAGAAAGTGGCAAGAAGGAAAAGCCCCTTTTAACTGAACTAATTCATATTATTGTTGGCGAAATGAGACTACTAAGAAAGGATATTCCTTCTACAGCTTGTAGAATTGTAGCTCACAAATTAGTGGATAGGTTTCCCATACTGAAAGATGTGGACGAAGGTGTCACCTTAGGAAATGGTTGTCATTCGGTTTTTTCGAAAATGATGGATAGAATTCACTATCTAAATCGTCCTCACAAAAGAAAGCCTAACGAATCATCTCCAGCAATTTCGAAAAAACATATAAAAATAAGATGCAACATGAAGGCTGGTTGCTCTAATTGGGAACCTGATATAGAATTCTTTCGACATGAAATCATCATTACAGCAAAAAGAACCAAGTGATCCTGATTATTGGACAATCATTGAAAAATTATATCCGGAACACAGGAAATATTTGAACCAGATGGTCACAATTCAAGAAATTTTAAAAGAGTACCCGGAACTTATGGTTGACAAAGTTATTTTATGGCATTTCAATGAACTCACTTCTGTTAATTTGAAGAATTTTTATGAGACTGTTGAAAGAAAGACTAAAAAAATTATTGATTTTGCCATGCATCAAAAATTAATGAGCAAGGAAGATCAATTGGAATATTCAGATGATTTCCTTCTCTCCCTTTTTGCTCTTTCCAAATATTTCAAGGAGGACATTACAGTATTCTACCATGTATATGGGGTAATTGAGTTTCAATATATTTGATTTGAATAATGATGTTTAATTATTTCAGAATGAAGATGAACTGGATGGAGAAAATCACATATCGGAACCAAGTGTCCTGAAATTAGGTAAGGAATTTTTTTGATATATATTTTATACAGTGAACATGAAGAAGCTAAATAGGTTTTCTGCAAAAAAATCTTTTGAAAACTTCCCCTATTCTACTTAAGTGAAAAATCCGAAATTATTAATAAGATGATTCCTTTTCTACTATGTTGAATTTCTGTATATCAAAATGTGGTTTTTGTTTTTTTCTGATGTTGAATATTAACTTTTATCATTTCTAAAATGAAGGTTTCTTCATTTCAGATAACAAATATCGAGTGTTCATGGAGGGCACCCTTATTCCTGGACTAATATTTGGGACATTCATGGAGGCCTTCATTATAATCTTCTGCATTTATTTCAACTTGATCCTAAGGTACCCCAAGGGTCTCTCCACAACCATGGAGATGATACAGAGGTATCATCTCCATCTTCACCCGGATGGAAGTGGATCGAAGTGCCACAAAAAGGGGCTGACGAAAAAAAAAGTTATAGGTCTTATAAATAAATTGAATAATAATTAATGATTGTTCGAAATTCGAACATTATTCTAAAAAATATTCATCTTCGATAATATGGAAAATTCCATTTAAATTATTAATCAAAAGTGGGTCACGACCGAGTGAGCCGCCGATCGACCAAAATCTGCTGACTCCGCTAGTGAAATGATACCAAATAAGGCAATGTTATTTTTATCGTCAATATTCAGTTTAGTATATAAGATTAGATTGTAATCAATAAACACATCATTCATCATTAGTCTGATCAATACACCTCTTCGGCAACTGTGGAGTTAAGAAATCCCTTGAACGTTCTGAGTCTGGTCGTTCAGTTGCCTCAACCTCAAAGCAAGTGTTGTTTCAAACCAAAAAAACAACATTTTTTGGTCCTTCGAGCCGGATCGAGAGAAAGGATTTACGACCCTAATCTCGATCAAATCTTCAACGCCTGTGGGAAGCCTTCCAGAGCCAAATCCAGCGCCAGCAGAAGTCCTCCAGAGCCAACAACAGCATCCGTGAAGAAGCCATCCAGCGCCAACTACGAGCCAGTGAACTAGCCTTTCGGAAAATCAACAAAAAAAAAAAATCTTCAAAGCCGAGATATCATGAACCCTTCAACCAAAATGGAAGAAAAATTGGGAGGACAAATTACTATTGGCCAAGACCTGAACAAAATACTATCTTCACTCAAGAAAGATGGGTCTGCACGCAAAACAGAAGAATACTTCAAGAAGAAATTCATGGCGGCCACAGATCTACTGAACAATTTTCAAGAAAATCATAACGAACTCCGGAAATCCCTTGATGAAGAGCATTCCTACTTCAAACAAGATTTACATGGGCAGATATCCAAATGTTACCAGGAAATCAAGAACTATATCAATACATGGCAGAAGTCTAATCCGATGTCAGAAGAAGTCAGCTACCAACACCCTTCCATCCTTCAAATTCAAATAAAATTGGGTTTATTCAAGAAGGAAATGGAAAGGGCACAAGATAAAATAAAAAGCCAACTACATCCCAAAATATACAAATTCCTTGAATAAAACAATCAGGATCTGGCGGGACATAGAAGCACTCTATGAACAGATGCTAGCTATCAATGAAGAAGAAGTAATCAAATACAAGAAAACCGGAGTCTTCGAAAAATATAGAACTAAATATGAGGAAATCATAGAAGAAATAATCACTGCTTCTCCTACTGATACTAAAACATTCCAAAACAAAAACATTTCCATAAATTTACCACGGATCAGCATCCCTATCTTCACTGGTGACTACGAGACTTGGATCACATTCCGAGATATATTCCTTCAAACTATACACCAAAACCACGAACTAGGAGGCGCTGAAAAAATGCAGTACCTGAAGAGCCAAACCAGGGGTGAAGCAGCGAAGCTCATTCAACATTTAGAAGTATCATCAAGAAACTACCCCATCGCCTGGGAACTAATAACGAGGAGGTACAACAACAACAGACTTCTCTTCAGCAAGTACGCCGACAACATCTTAAATCTACCAATTTTGCAACAAGAGTCGGCAGCATCCATTAAAAAACTTCACGACACTGTTCAAGAAAATCTCAGAGCCATTGAAAATATGGGAATCACAGCCGAACAATTGGGTAGCAACATAATAGCGCATATGCTGCTAAAGAAATTAGACAGCGATTCAAGAAGACTCTATGAACAATCTACCACAACACATAAGGATATTCAAGAACTGGCAGACCTCTTAGAGTTTCTAGAAAATCGATTCCAATCCCTCGAAGCACTTCGAGGCACAATCAAAAAATCGGATCATCCATCAACAGGACAAAGGCATAAGTTTCGAAACTACCATACTGACTTACAATCATGCAGTTTATGTGACAGCAACCATGAAACTTGTCGCTGCCAAAAATTCAAGGATATGTCAGTAAAAGAACGAAACGACTTTGTACGAAAACAACACCTCTGCAAGAATTGTTTGAAGCATCCGAGCAATACGAAATGCCCAAGCAATAATCTCTGCTTCAAATGTAACAACTTTCATCACTCATCATTGCATTGGGAAAATTACCGGAACTTTAAAACAAATTTCGGTCAGCAAGGACAGAAGCAAGAGACGTCCAGAAATCAGCGCACAAGAGGCATGAAAATGGATTTGGGTCCCATCTAGGAAAAGCTACAAATAACAATGATGGACCAACCATCCCCATCCTGGCCACAGCATTCGTCAATGTTATAAACAACAAAGGGTACCAAGAACTTATGCGAGTCCTTATTGATCCAGGCTCCCAAGTATCATTTATAACTGAAGGAGCCGCAAATACCTTAGGAATGCCCAAGCAAAGGCATCATGCAAACATAACAGGGTTAGGATCTTGCGACGCAGGTACTTCAAAATGGAAAATCCACACCGTGATGAAACCAAGATTCTCAAGCGACTTCAAATTACAAGCCGAGCTATACATCCTACCAAAATTGACCAGCTCCATGCCTCAACAACCGATAACTGCTGATGAAAATTGGAACAATGTAATCCTTGCAGATCCCACTTACTTCAGACCCGGAAAAATCGACATTCTCCTAGGAATCGACTTATACACGGAAATCGTACAGGATGGTGTTAAAAAATCTAAAAATGGTCTGCTTGCACAAAACACCGAGTTAGGATGGATTCTCTCTGGTAGCACATCAGCTGGTCCGAAACTCCAAATAACCAGTATGATTGCCACCACTCCACCGGAAACACAGTTAACAAAATTCTGGGAAATAGAAGAAGCGGATACTCTCACAAACAACAATACCCAGGAAAGCCCCTGCCAAGAATTCTTCAAGAAAACTTATACAAGAAATCAGGATGGTACATATACTGTTCAACTGCCATTCAAGGAGAAGGAACAATTGCTAGGCCAATCAAGAAAAACCGCCATCGCTCGACTTTTGCAAATAGAGAAGAAGTTCGAGAAGGACGAGAAATTGGAAGCAATGTACAAGGAATTCATGTGGGAATATATCGAACTAAAACACATGACTCCAGCAAATCAGACGAACAGCACAAGATACTACATTCCGCATCAAGCAGTAATAAAAGAGGACAGAGAAACAACAAAACTGCGTGTCGTATTCGACGCGAGCCAGAAAACTAGTACCGGAATCAGTTTAAATGATATATTGCACACTGGTCCCAAGCTTCAACAAGATTTGATTGATATATTATTGAGATGGAGAAAATACGAAATCGCATTGACTGCAGATGTGGAAAAGATGTACAGGCAGGTCAAACTACATGAAGATGATCAAAGATTCCACACTATTTTATGGAGGTTCAACAAAAATGACCCAATCCAGGAATATCAACTCACGACAATCACCTACGGAACCGCTCCCGCTGCCTACCTTGCTATAAGGACCATGCACCAATTAGCCATGGATGAATGCGACAAATTCCCGAGAGTTGCGGAACTGATACTTGAAGACTTCTACGTCGATGATTTTCTCTCCGGTGCCCACAATAAAGATGATGCACAAAAAATCAAACAAGAAATTAAAACGCTACTTCTCAAGGGAGGATTCAAGATTCGAAAATGGAAGACCAATCTCACATTAAATGATGATACGTCCTTTCAAGATTTTGACAGCAGAGAGGACATAACCAAAATTCTGGGAATTAAATGGTCACCACAAAATGATAACTTCCAATACACTATTAAACAAACTTCCAACCGAACAAACACAAAAAGACAAGTGCTATCTGAAATTGCTTCAATATTCGATCCATTAGGTCTCATGGCTCCAATTGTGATCAAGGCGAAAATAATCATGCAAGATATATGGAAAACCGGCAAAAAATGGGATGAAACTATTCCTACAGAAATCCAAACAGCATGGGACAAATTCAAAAAAGAACTACCAATAATAGAAAACCTGCAACTACCACGATGGTTTCAGTATAATCCAGAGCAGCCCATCGAACTACACGGATTCTGTGATGCATCGCAAAGAGCCTACCCAGTGGGCACACACACGTTGAATAAATGTTTTTTTAACGTTGATTGGTAGAAAAATACGTTATCAGTTGATTTTTCAACGTTGTCATTTCAGTTATGATTTATAACGTTAATTAAATACGTTTCAATAACATATATTAAACGTAATTTTACAATAATCGGTTATAAAATTGAGTGCTTATACGTTTCCTCCCGAAATTATTATAACGTTTATGAAATATGTTATTTTAACGTTCTTATGTAACGATTCCACAACTTCTAGTTCATTAGAAACGTTTCAAATACGTCTCCAGTCAACAATACGAATACGTTTATGGCAAATGTTATTTAAACGTTATCTGATGACAAATCCACAATTTCTCATTAATTTTTATCGTTTAAAATACGTATCCAGTCAACAATATGGATACGTTAATGATTTACGTATGTTCAACGTACTTTTCATACTTCCAGAAGAATTGTTCATCTGAAAAAACGTTATTATGAAAAAGAATGCTAACGTGTGTTCTGAACGTTTTTTTAAAGTCCATTTTTCAACTACTAGTCTATTTAAATTGTTGAAAATACGTAACCTGTTAACAATACGAATACGTTTATGGAAAACGTTATCTAAACGTTATCTTATAACAATTCCACTATTTTTCATCAATTTTTATCGTTTAAGATACGTATCAATTCAACAATATGGAAACGTTAATGATTTACGTATGTTCAACGTACTTTTCTTACTTCCATAAGAATATTTCATCTGAAAAAACGTTATTATGAAAAAGACGGCTAACGTGTGTTCTGAACGTTTTTTTAACGTCAATTTTTCAACTACTAGTCTATTTAAATCGTTGAAAATACGTATCCTGTTAACAATACGAATACGTTTATGGAAAATGTTATTTAAACGTTATCTAATAACAATTCCACTATTTTTCATCAATTTGAATCGTTTAAAATACGTATCTAGTAAACAATATGAATACGTTAATGATTTACGTATGTTTAACCTACTTTTCTTACTTCCCGAAGAATAGTTCATCTGAAAATACCTTATTTTGAAATCGAATTTTAACGTGTGCTCTGAACGTTTTTTTAATGTCCATTCTTCAACTTTCTA
Source organism: Adalia decempunctata (assembly GCA_951802165.1). Classification (NCBI taxonomy): domain Eukaryota; kingdom Metazoa; phylum Arthropoda; class Insecta; order Coleoptera; family Coccinellidae; genus Adalia; species Adalia decempunctata. Next base: position 33,431,974 of record OX637702.1, on the reverse strand, counting down.
GTCTATTTGAATTGTTGAAAATATGTATCCAGTCAACAATACGAATACGTTCACAACTAAACGTTATCTAAGAACAATTCCAAAATTTCTGATTGATTTGATGGAAGTCTACCCGTGCCGAAAAACACGTTCCGAGTGCCTCGCCAGGCTCCACCAGCAGTTGTGAACATTTTATTCTTCTGTTGATATTCATTTTACTTCAAAAATTGGTCACAATTCCAAAAAGTTTGAGAAGCATCGACTACTCTGGACACGATTTTGATAAGATGACAGTTTTTCTGCCTCTCCTGTCTATCGTTAAGTTTAATAGGGCATTAAGCTGAATTTCCATGCATCCGATGATACGATCGTCCGATCGTCGTTGTGATTGGCAGAAATTTTCAATTGAATATTTCTGCCAATCACAACGACGATCGGAAGGTCGTATCATCCGATGACGGATGCATGGAAATCCAGCATTAAAGGTTGAAAATTCTACTCATCAACAGCCAACAGTTTGTCACCAAATTATTCTTTATTTTACATATTAGGATATTTTTGGCGCTTTTGTTGAGCTGAACTGAGAGCATATTAATTTGCCCAAATGTCTGTAATTTTCGAATTTTTGGCAGAAAATGGTATCAATAGTAATTTTTACGCAGAGACAACTCTGTTATTACGTGACAATACTTGAGATGAAAAACAATATAAGGTGCAATCGAATTGAATATATTTTTCCTTTACATTTCATTTCACGCGCTAATGAGGTAAAATTCAAAGGGGTGAAAAAAATTTCAATAGATTGATTTACACAAAAGGAAAGCTGACATGTGTTAACAACTGGGCCAATAAATATTGACACTCATAATTTATTTTCAAATGGAGTTCGTGAATTAGCACAAATTTGTCAAATTTCATCGGAAAATGAGGAAGATATTTTCAGGTGGCGCTACCTTCCAATGAATCACCAAAAAAATTTATCTTCCAATTCCTCAACGCAATAATAATTTATATTCCTTTTCTACACTACAATCCACCTTCAAAGAACGGATTTGCACAATCTGGCAACAAAATCAGCTTTCGACACTCTTCGCGGCATGCGCAACAGCGCAACTCGTCTGTGACGGGCGCATCATTCGGGAATGCGCGGGAACTGCTTCTCTCTGATTGACTTATGACATTGCGTCTTGCGTGTGCTTCTGCGCCTACTGCTGAGTGCTTGAGTGGTCGCAAATGCAACCGCCATTCGCAAGCAACAGGTCTATACTCTCGTTAGTTTCGTTGATGGTTCAGTGTGTTGAGTTCCAGAGTTTCGCTTATATTGGAATATTGTATAAATTATTATAATAGTGTTGTTAATTACATTTGAGTTGGTGAGTACTATAATAATCATTCAAACACCTATGATGCAAATGCTTGGAAATTTCAGTTGAATCACTATACTTCTGGGTGTGCCCGTTCTACCTCCATTTTCCACCAATTTGATTTTGCCAAGCGTCGGTTTTATTTTAGGTGAGTATTCTGTTTCAATTCGCTTTTTTCCTCAAGTTGTATTTTATTGATTGCCAATTATAAAATATTGGTTAATATTTGCATCTGCATTTTGGATATCGATAATAATCTTGATATTTTCATGAAAATTGAATTATTTTCGAATAATTCTCTTCTGCTTTATTCGAAGAAATTCCTTGAAATTGGTAGAAGATGTATACCGATATATACTGTGTCCTGTGTCCGTATGGAACAAATTCATTTTCAGCTAAACGGGTCATTTTAAGTAATAATCCTGAAACACGTCGATTTTTTATATTAATTTACCGTATTTTAAAATAATAATCTAATATACAGGGGAATTACGTTCGAGTAATGACGTCACCGTCATTTTTTTGAAATGGAACACTCGCATTTTGTCTCAATTTTCGGATTACTCTAGCTGAGCTGATTCAAAAAATGTATCACATGTTGATTCCAATTGGTACAGGATGGACGAAAATACAATAGTTTTGTGTGTGCTCATAAAGTAACGCGTAACATTCTTTATTAGGTAAATTAACAATATTATCAATAATACTTGGTAATCCTGACGTTGTTTAATCAAGTAGAATTTGGGTAGTGGTGGGGGGTCCGTCAAATTCGCAGCAACGTTGCCAGATCGGGCGATTATTCCGGTATTTGAAGAAAAGGTCATAGAACCGCATTCATCTGACAGTACGGTAATTTTCCGCGACCAATTCTGGCAGTAATTTAAACTTTTTTATAAATGCTCTATTGTAATTCCAATGTTATAGCATGCTGGAACTTTTTTTCAAACAAATATGATGTATTTTTTTTAATTAGGTGCTTGATGAGTGATGGTTTTCTATGCTTAGTTCTTTACTTCATTAGCACTTCGAACTAAGCAACCCTGAATAAATTATTAAAAATCATATATTTTCTTTCAATATAGTGTTAAATCCAAAAACAATTCTTATTCATGGAATTAGAATTAAATTCTAATTTATTAAATTAGAATTTAATTATTTATCAAATTAGAATTTTCTAATATCTTTATAACGTGACGATAGACGAGATTAAGAAACAATTAAGTGAAATTGAATTGGATTTTTACCCTCGCATTTTATTTCATGCCACTAAGGTGCGAAAAAATTTCAAATCACTAATTTCAAAATTTACGCTCCTTCTGATCAGTAGTTGATTAATTCAACTTAGCCAATATTTATTAACACATAATTTAGTTTCTAATGGAATTAAAACAAATTTCATCGAAAAATGCGGAAGATATTTTCTAGTGGTGATTCCTGCCATTGAGAGGCCAATAAAAATTACCCTTCCAATTCCTGAACGCAGTATAAGTTGATAATTCTTATTCCTTTTCTATGACATTACAATTCACTCTGAAGGAATTGATTTGCACAATCTGGCAACAAAATCCGGTTCGCGCATGCGCAAATCGACCTTCTAATTCAACAGGATTACCAAATGAGCTGTTTACAAACAAAAACTATTGTATTTTTGTCCACCCTGTACCAATTGGAATCAGCTCAGTTAGAGTAATCCGAAAATTGAGACAAAATGGGGGTGTTCCATTAAAAAAATGACGGTGACGTTATTATTTTTTTGAAATACGGTAAATTAACATCAAAAATCGACATGTTTCAGGATTATTTCTTAAAATGACCAGTTTAGCTAAAATTCCATACTTTAGGAACACAGTGTAGATCAGCATCAATATAATAAATCGTGACAATAGCCCAAACAATCATTCAACAACTAATGATATGCAAATAATCTTCAATAATTATTTTTTTCGATCTTCCTGTTTGTTAATTATTTAAGAAATTTCTTCTATCCATTTTGATCATTAAATAATGCACAAAATGTTGATTGCATTGTATATTCGATGATTTTAGTTATTTGTTCTTGTGAAAATGAGTAGATAATGCTGGATTTCCTTGCAACCGTCATGCGATGATACGATCGTCCGATCGTCGTTGCGATTGGCAGAAATTTTCAAAATTGAATATTTCAACCAATCACAACGATGATCGGACGATCGTATCATCGGATGACGGATGTATGGAAATCCAGCATTACTGACAATATCATCTTTTTTAGGATATACGAAACATTGGCGAACTCTTTTTGTCATAAATTTTAAGTGGTTAAACGGAAAGCGGTAACTTCGTAGGTACTCATTCATAAGGTGAAATGTTCAAAAATAAATTAGTGGGAAAAAGGCAGTTGCAGCGTAGAATAAAACGCCAAACCAAACTTTTACAAAATCAAATAAACAATGGAGTAGGGGAATCTTCTAGTTCAATATTAGCTGTCAATAATGATATGGATTTAAAAATCCCGTTAATCAGTTCCGAATTGGATTCACATAATAATAGAGAGGTTGATAATGTTAGTAGCAATACTGATTTTCTGGAGATCGGTACAGACCAAACTGATTTTGATTCTGATAGTGATATTGAACTAGAAGAATCTGTAGATATTGCTATCGATTTGAAGAATAAACTGAGGGAATGGGTCAATACATATAATGTAACCCGTAATTCTACAACTGCATTATTACATATACTAAAACCAGTTTTACCTTTTATACCTAAAGATTTTCGAACACTCATGGGGACCCCGAGACACACAGAAATTGTAAAACTGAATAATGGGAACATGCACTATTTCGGAATTGAAAATACAATTTTGAAAAAATGTCAATATGGTATAAAAGAAAATGTGAAGAAAATTTCATTACAAATCAATATTGATGGTTTGCCTCTCTTCAAAAGCAGTTCTACAGAGTTCTATCCTATTTTGGGCATGTGTCAGGATTTGAAAGATAATTCTCCATTCACCATTGCTTTATTTTGCGGTACTGGCAAACCAGATCCTTTAGAAATTTATTTACAAAATTTCATAGATGAAATTATTTCGTTGAAAGAACGTGGAATAAATTACAATGAAAAAGTATACACATTCGATATACATTTCTTCATTTGTGATGCTCCTGCTAGGAGCTACTTGCGCCAAACTGTAGGTCATACGTCAAAATTAGGGTGTGAGAAATGCCACATTGCTGGTGAATATGAAAATCACAGAATTATATATGCTCAAAACAATCTCAAATTGTTTAATTCTAAGTTGGACCAAGACTTCATAACTGAACCACTTCCTACATATATCAAAGGAAAAAGTCCTCTTCTTAGAGCAAACATTAAAATGGTAACACAGTTTCCTATAGATCCCATGCATCTACTATTCCTGGGTGTAGTGAAGCGACTATTAGTGAACTATTTTTTTGCCACTTCTCCAGTGAAGTTATCCCAGAAAATAATGAAAGAAATTGATGATAAAACTATCATTCTCCATGAGTATATTACATCAGATTTCCCTAGAAAATGCAGAACCTTCAAAGAAATACGAAGGTGGAAAGCAACAGAATTCAAACTTTTCATTTTATACACTTTTCCAGTCATTTTCTATAATGCTGTGAATACTATCCAATTCAAATTAGTTTTATTATTACATTGCGCTATTTTCATATTGACAGATGAGAACTTGATCTCAAAATATATATCTGTTGCTGATGAAAGCTTAAAAAAATTTGTTGTAAAATCTGCTGAAGTGTTTGGTAGAGATTTTGTTGTATTCAATATCCATAATTTGGTGCACTTGGTTGATGATATAAAGTTGTACGGTACAATCAATCAATATTCTTGTTTTCCTTTTGAAAATTACATGACATTTTTGAAAAGGAAATTACACTCTTCAAATAATCCATTGCAGCAGCTGCATAGGAGAATCCATGAGCATGAATATGTCTCAGCAGAACATGTCAATCTTAAAAAAATTTCTAAACATGAACCAAAAAACCTATGTAAGAAGTTGTATAATGCACAGGGTAAATTAATTTCTTACAATTGTGAAAAGTTGCAATTTAATGAGACATGTTTATCTATTCACAAGCCTGACAATTGTGTTATGTTGAATTCTAAAAAAATGTATATTATCAAATTCATAAGATACATTGAAGACGCGTTTGTACTTGGTGGTGAGCCTTTCACATATTATGATGATTTATATAGTGAACCATTGCAATCTTCCAAATTGGGCATATTTTATATTAAGAAAATTGATGAATCTCGAGCAAAAACATTCAGTTTGGGTGACATTTCACACAAATGTATGATTATGCCTTTCAAAGAAGGTTTTGCCGCTTTTCCTCTTAACCACTATAAATTCTGTGATTTCCATCAGTGAAGCAATGTATGCGGTAGTGGAGTTCCTGAATTCCGAAATGGAATCCACAGGGGAAATATCTATTGTGCCATTAATTTGGCTGCTGAAAAATGGGAAAAAATGTTATTGGCCAATACGTACTAATAAAGTACCCTTCAGAAAATTTGTGGAAGATCTCACCCCCTTTAAAAAAAGTTGGCCCACTTATAAGGTTAACACGCGCTTCACATGTGGTAAGGTTTTCCTGAAACTGGTAAAATTCTGTTCACATCTGATCTGTTTCCAGCAACTTATGAGTTAGCAGAGAAAAATTTAAATAAAATCATAGCAGATAATTATGAATCTGCAGAATCAGTCAGAACTTTGACTCAAAAAGGACTTTTGAATGATTCGAACTCCAGCACTGATTCTGAACCTGTTCCTGCTAAAAAACCACGTCGTGAGGATGACTTATGTGCTGCATCAGTATTCTCATACTCTACGCTTTCCCTGGCAAATGAAGGAGCTTCTACTAGTAGAAGTGCAGATGGAGGAAAGTCTCCAACAGTATCCTCATACTCTACGCTTTCGCTGGCAACTGAAGGAGCTTCTACTAGTAGAAGTGGATATGGAGGAAAGTCTCCGACATCCTCTTCATTTTCATCTACCATTGCAAATGATGGTGGTAGACATGTCTCCCTTTCACGAAACGCAGGTAAATTGAATGTGTTCCTTCATAATATATTGATAGCAAGTACATATTAAAAACCAAGACTCCATAATGTGTCTGTTGACACCTCAAAGCAATAAAAAAAAACTCAATAACCTATAGCATCTCAAAATAACTTAGTCTTTTTTTTTTAATTTGATTACAAATATATATTTTATATATTTTTTTTAATATTTTCAGAATTTGAGAGTGTTGTTTTAAATGCTCTGTCAAAGATATCGGCAAGTGTAGACCAACTCTCAATCATTCTGGCTGATATAAACAGACGAACGAGTTTGGCAGGCTCGGAACACTTGAATCCACCAGAGTGTATCATGTCTGAAACTTTTCCATTTCAAACTCTTTCCAGTTTTCAAGAGTTTGAGAAGAAACTAGCTGATAAAATGGTTTGGGAATATATGGTAAGAACACAACAATATTTGTAGCAATACTATTTCAAGCAGAATAATATTTATATTGACAATTCGATGAGATGGAAAAACTTTTTTTATATTTAAAAAATAAGGGTAATTTACTGCACTAATGCACTAATTTAGTGCATTTTGAGGTTGAAAAGATGAAGATTTCAGTAGAACTGTTCTTAGAAATCATATTCAATTGAATATTTGTAGAAAAATCTTCCTGTCACTGTAGTAAATATAAATCATATCTGTTCCAGGTAAGGAGATTGGCATGTCTTGGAGGGTCTGGGTCAGAGGGCCTGACCAGACGAATGCTCCGATACCTCATTGCTGACGATGTGGCCAAACTTTTTAATTGGAAAGGAAGAGACAAAATAGCCTTCGAAAAATACAAAACCAAGGAGTTGCTGTTGGGTAAATAAAAAAAATATACTTTAGTATCCTAATCTAGTTTATGAGGCACATATTGACATCTATATTTGAAAATGAGTAATGGTGTTCCGTATAATGGCAAATACAAGTTGATATTAAACCAAGGCTGACTCTTTTGGGTAACCAATAATCTTATTATTTTCATTTTCAATAAATGGTTGCATTGACATACATGCATTGTTTGTCCATTAATATTATGCAAAAGGGATATTTTAAAATGAATGAACAGTTCCATTTGAGAACTTATATCAGTCACCTGAGGCGGTGAATATAGGTATTTCTGTAAAGGAGCTTAACATAAAACTGTCTAAAATTATTATGAAATATGATTTTTTTGGTTAACACCCCGACCAACATTGAGTAACATTGTGATTTATTTCAAGAATGCTGTTGTTAGACTTTCATTTTCATTCAGACACCCACGAATGAAAGTAGAAGGCATTGTATACGGATATCTTGTATAGACTCTCCCCAGATCAATCATTTCAAGGCATCTAAGGACATCACCCCCAATAAGTTTTTGGTTGAATAATAATATACTTCATGTTGTTTCTGCAATCACCATACACCAGTCTCTGAATCTGAATTATATTGAAGTTTACTGACTATCATTAATTATGGGCTAGTATTTTCGAAATATCTATATATTGTTTCTCCAAGTTTTTCCATGAATGGTATGAAAATGCTAGTTTTCTAAAATACTTTTCTTAAAAGAAATAAAATCTTATTAGATATAGATGTGTTAACCAGAAAAAAATTTTCATATAAATTTCAGAATAGAATGCTCGTGTCTGATTTTTTTTTCCATATTTATAGAGGCTGTTAAGATTTCCTTCCCAACCAAGGAAATTGATGAGTTTCGACTTTGCACAGTCATGAAGGAATGGCTGAAATTCGCCTCGGCAAGGCTGAAGAAAGTGAAATAGACAAACTTTTATTTTATTTTTGTTTCTTTGATCTCTTGTAGTGAATATCTCCTTTTATAATATATTTTTCATAATAATCAGAAATGTTTTTTTTTCTTGAGGTTCACCAATTTGAAAACACAAGGTAACTTTCGATTCAATTATGATTTATTAGTACCTATTTGTGAAAACTCAAATATAGAATCCATATATTCTTTATAGGTATATACCCATACGTTTCAGTTCAACAATTGAATTATTCATGCAAGATTTATATTTTTCCATTGAAAGATGTTTATCATAATAATGACTTCTTGTTCAAGGAACATTATACATTATTTTATGAAATTTGTATAATATAGGTCAACGTTTCAATACAATGTTCAGATTATGCTCAAAATATATTGAATCATTACGTTGAAAGACAACTGTTAATGAGGATATACGTTATGGTGAAAATAAACATTATTAATACATTAATGATTGAACATATAAACTCGTAGGGTAATATAATATATATACACGTTATAAACTAACTTTCAGACTGAGCACAAGGTATATTATAATAATACGTTGAAAGACAACGTTTATGTATAGGTATATGATATGGTGGAGATAAACGTTATTTATACGTTATCGGTTAGACAGTAAACTTGTATGGTAGAATAATATACATACACGTTATAAATTAACGTTAATATTGCGCCCAATTTATATTTAATCAATACGTTGAAAGACAACGTTTATGAAGTATATATGATATGGTGGAAATAAACGTTATTTATACGTTATCGGTTTGACAGTAAACTTGTATGGTAAAATAATATACATACACGTTATAAATTAACGTTAATATTGCGCCCAATTTATATTTAATCAATACGTTGAAAGACAACGTTTATTTATAACTAAATTCTCGATGCAAGAAAACGTTTTTTCCCGCGACATTTTTACTGTTTTTCAACGTTTGGTTATGTAACATCTTTTCAACGTATTTTCTACGTGCGCGTGCCCACTGGGTATGGAGCAGCAATATACGCCAAAACAGTCATGAAGGACAATGCCCAGACAACATTACTGGTAGCCAAAACAAAGGTTGCACCCGTGAAAAACAAATTAACCATTCCCCAATTGGAACTTTGTGCCGCAACATTATTGGCGAAACTAATGAAACGAACAATTACAGCCCTGAAAATCGCCGACATAAATATTTACACATGGTCAGACTCAAAAGTTGTGTTAGCCTGGTTACAGAAAACTCCGAGTAAGCAAAACGTCTTCATAGTCAACAGAGTCAACGAAGTTCATCGGTTACTAGGTCAAGTTCAATGGAACTACGTGAAATCGGAGGAGAATCCAGCTGATTTACTGTCCAGAGGCGCGCTACCAAGTAAACTCCAGAAAAATACATTATGGTGGAATGGACCTGCGTGGCTCAAAACATCAAGTGATGAAATCAAGACAACTGAAGGGATTCCAAAAGAAATCGTTATAAATAACGAAGAATTTCAAGAACTAACGGTGTTTACCACCAAGACCAAAGAACCTCTAGAATTGTTAACAAAACTTTCATCCTGGAGGAAGACAAAAAGGGTGATGGCTTATTGCAAAAGATTCATAGACAATTGCAGATCTAGAAATGCGACCGAGTTACCAACAAAGCGAGTACCTCCATTCATCACACCGACCGAACTTCAATGGGCAAAAACAACACTCATAAAATTGGTCCAGAATGAACATTTTCAAGAGGAATTAACCAGATTAAACAACAACCTAACTATCAAAAGAACTGATCACCTTAAAAACTTGGATCCCTACATAGATGAAGAGGGAGTGCTTCGTGTTGGAGGTAGATTACAAAACTCATCACTGAGCTTCAACCAAAGACACCCAATAATTCTACCGACAAAATGCCATCTGACCGACATAATTATCCGAAACGCACACTACGAAACCCTGCATGGAGTAACACAGCTGACATTGAGTCAAGTTAGACAAGAATACTGGATACCGCATGGAAAAAATAAAGTCAAACACATAATAAGGAGTTGTGTTATATGCACTCGATACCGTTCCACTCCATGTGTCCAGAAAATGGGAAATTTACCCAGAGAAAGAGTTAATCCATCTCACCCATTCACTAATGTTGGGATAGACTATGCTGGCCCGATACAAATGAGATTATCTAGAGGTAGAGGATCCAAATCCTTCAAGGGATACATCTCCATCTTCGTCTGTCTTGCAACAAAGGCAATACATCTGGAAGCAGTAAGTGACCTTTCTACAGAAGCATTCATGGCTGCCTTCAGAAGATTCACTTCGCGACGTGGATTATGCTCTGCAATATTCAGTGATAATGGAACCAATTTCATCGGAGCTAAACGTATACTTGATAAAGAATATCAAGAAGCCATTAATGAAGGTTCAATAGAGAAGGCATTAGCAGAGAAATCGATAAAATGGCACCGCATACCACCTGGCAGTCCTCACTTCGGCGGATTATGGGAAGCCGGCGTAAAATCTATGAAGTTTCACCTACGAAGAATTGTTGGAGACCACAAATTGACCTTTGAAGGAATGAGTACACTCCTATGTCAAATAGAAGCATGCCTCAATTCTCGCCCTCTTATCCCAATCACTGAAAACCCACAAGAATTAGATGTGCTGACGCCTGGACATTTTCTCATAGGAAAATCACTACATTCAATCCCTGACCCAGAGATCAATGAAAAGAATATCACCCTACAACATAGATGGAGGCTTGTACAAAAAATGAAACAAGATTTCTGGAAGAAATGGACATCGGAATATCTCTCCAGATTACAACACAGGAGCAAATGGACGGATAAAAAAGAAAACATCAAAATAGGAGATATCGTACTGGTCAAACAGGACAACATTAATCCCAACTGTTGGCCCTTGGGAAGAGTGACGCAGAGTCACCCAGGAAACGACGGATTTGTGAGAGTGACTACGATACGATGCAAGGATGGGAAAGAGATCAGAAGACCTATAACCAAAATTTGTAAACTTCCGGTTGAGCAAGAAGAAAGAAGAATCGATAAGACTAAGAAAGTCGGATCTTCCTCGAACAGTGGACTGATACAAACATTAATGATGGTCACGTTACTATGTGTAGCCAATACTAAAAACGCAACAGCGCACCACACAATTCACAAACTGCCGCCTGGATTCTACGTGGAGCATTTAGGCAAAGCATACATAAGTGGAGGAGAGTTGAAATTATCAACACCGTTTTCTCTTGATGAACTACAATTAGACCGAAAAAAATCTTAACAGAACAGTTGAAAACTTTCGAGGGTTATGTACTACAGCTTCCCAACTATCGCAGACAAATCACTGTCACGAGTTTCAACACCATATCGCAGAAATGAAGTATGAAAATAACCTGCTCATCGACAGCATCCAACATCTATCATCCAGATCCAGGAGAGGAATATTAGGAGAATTAATGACATCCATTTTCGGCGTAAACGATGAAGTCTATCACGATATAGACGACCTTCAGGAAAACCAACAACACCTCATAGAAGTCACCAATCATCAGAGAAAACTAATGATTTCCACAACGAATGACGTGCGACAGATCGAAGAAAAAATAAGCCAAAAATTAGAACATTTTCGTGTAAAATTCAACAAGGGCATAGCTATCATCAACGAAATGCATTTATGGTACAAAAATGTTGATGAAAACAACATAAATCTTCAAATCATTCAGAACTACCGATTAGCTGTCAACTATTTGAAAGAAGTCAATAACAAATACACAAAAATCATAAACATCTGTCATGGTCAGGGCCACATCACGGATTTACTTTCTCCAAGCGAACTAGAAAAGCTGACCCAGAAGGCTCAAACAACCATTCCATCAGACATGCACATACTACTCAAACCTGTGAGCAGGATGGAAGTCTTCTATGATGCGAATAAACTAAGAATAGTCACCTTCTTCTTCATTATTCAGAGACAAAGTTACGACATAATCAAAGTATTTCCCGTTCCGGTTAAGAAGACAGAAAACATATTCATAGCACCAAAAGTATCCAATGATTTACTAGCAGTAGAGTACAACAGTCAAAAATACTTCGAAATAAATGAACAGGAAGTGAGAGAAGCCGTAAAACTACGAGAGGGCCTATACATTTATAATCCTGGAATAGTCAAAAACATGGAGCAGCATCCGAATTGCATCATCCAAAGCATCTACCAGAAAAATGGGAAATTCGACTGTGAACTCTCCAGCATTCGAGTCCAAGACGTATTATGGAAAGAACTACTCAAACCAAATACGTGGATGTTCATTTCCAACCAACCCTCCACTATATCAAAACTATGCGGAGGAAAACGAGAAGAAATAACCATCAATGGAACGGGCACAATTCACATAGGAGCAGACTGTCTCCTTCGAACGCAAAACATAATTCTTCGAGCGAGGTTCACGAATGAGATGCAATCAACAACGACGTTCAGCAAGCCAATCCCATTGAACTTATGGCAAGGGAACTCGAATCCTTCAAACAAAAACCTCATCGAACCCGAGATAGCAATGGACAATATCTCTGCAAACATAACAAAGATAATTATGGAAGAAGAGGAACCAAATTCACATATCTGGAGGCATTTTTCACACCCTCTTGCCACAACCACTGTGATAGGAATCTCCGCGATAGTCACACTAGCTGTAACATACCTCTGTATGCGATATATAAGTCCACTTCTTCGGAACAGAAGAGCTAACAGATCCACCACGGAAATGAATGAAGCAGAAGCCGAAATTCCGTTGACGGAAATCACACCAAGTTCAAAACCACGCCAGCAATGTTTCGACCTTGACCAGCTCTACGCCGAGGCAAAAACAGAATTCCAGACGTCAGCACCCATTCCTGACCATGCACAATAAAGCATTCGAGTGAGACACGAGTTAGAATAGGAAATTAGGAAATAGGACAATAGAAGTAACAGATTGCCAACACTGGAGCTCCAACATCATAGCCTGCAGCATTTCGGCCTTGGGAGTAATGTTCGAAATTCGAACATTATTCTAAAAAATATTCATCTTCGATAATATGGAAAATTCCATTTAAATTATTAATCAAAAGTGGGTCACGACCGAGTGAGCCGCCGATCGACCAAAATCTGCTGACTGGCTAGAAACAATTGATGCAATTGATGCAACCGGGGACTCCGCTAGTGAAATGATACCAAATAAGGCAATGTTATTTTTATCGTCAATATTCAATTTAGTATATAAGATTAGATTGTAATCAATAAACACATCATTCATCATTAGTCTGATCAATACACCTCTTCGGCAACTGTGGAGTTAAGAAATCCCTTGAACGTTCTGAGTCTGGTCGTTCAGTTGCCCCAACCTCAAAGCAAGTGTTGTTTCAAATCAAATAAACAACAATGATTCAATAAACTTTTGATCAAGTAGGAACTGATTTTATTACTGTCATCCAGTCAAAGTCAAGAAACGACATGAATTTAAATTTTTTTATGAGTAATTTCGTCTGAAGAATTTCCTATAGTTATAATATGAAATCCAGCAAGTTTTCACATTCATTGTTATTGAATTTCTAAAATATACCATGATATTTGGTAATTATTTTCGACTTCATAATAAGAAATAATAAGAAACCTGATTATCCGAACAGGGAAGTACTGAAAACTCCCATTTTTTATAAAAATCACTCTTTGTACTTTGTATCGAACAATTTAGAACCAAAGTGTTATATAATTCCCCGAAACTCTATATCTATTGTATGAGGGGTGTGGGAAAACATTATTTCTTTCAAATCTCTCTATTTATTTATACAAGTCAACGTTACGGCCCGCGTTGGGGTCTTCTTTACGAAATATTTATTCCACAGTTGAAATACAAGAATAAATCCAATCAACCTATAACCGAAAAATAAGAGGTTGATTGGATTTATTCTTGTATTTTAACTGTGACCCGGATCGAAACGTCGACTTATATGGAATCAATAGAGAGCTCTGAAAGTTATAAGGTTTTCCCACACTCCTTATCCAATAGATAAAAGAAATTCAGAGTAAAATCACAGAGACAACTGGTAATTTTCCACTATATATTGAAACTGTGAAATTTCTCGAATTTACAGCAATTTTCTGTAAATCGATGAAATTGATTGTGATATTCCGTAACATTTATGGTCTAAACGATTTCATCTGGTGAACATTTCACAAAGGGCATTATAAATTCACAAGCGATTACAAAAAAAAAGTGGGTAAGGTAAAAGAACCAGTGATCGTCAGCGATCTAGTATACGTCGCAATCACATCACTTTTTGTTTTATTAAATATCTCACGAGATCTATCTTTAAACTGGTTAATTCGAATTAAAATTCAGAATTTGATTATTTTGTGTTGCCTACTTTAGTTGGAATAATATTGGTAACACTGTTGATTTGACAGGGTTGAAAAAGGCGCGCTCGAGAAAGTAACGATTTAGAGTGTTTGCTTAACAAGTCTGTTAAGGTAAGTCAGGTAAGTGGTTACATTATTACGGCTACTACAGGTTTCCTATACCGTAAACTAAAGTTTTTATTGATCATTTCGGGAAAATACTAACAAATAACGTTATTAATATTGAAATTCGGTGGTAAACTACCGAAAAACATCGTAATTTTAATGTGACGAATACCGGTACGTGACAGATACATTATGTTTCAGTATTCGTCGAAATTGACGAATACTGGAACATTTGTCTAAAAGATTGAAATCGCATGAATTGTCTTTGTTCAAACACAATAACTAAGCTCTGTTTCATATAGTTATCTTGAAATTCCAAAGTTTACGAGGATCAGTAATCGTCATAGTGTTTTATGAATGACATGACGAATTCAAGAGCTTAAAATCTTATGACGATTATAGAGACTAAAACCTGACGAACTGTGATTTTTTCAGATATACGCGAGAAAAATGGAAAGAAAGCGGTTCAAATATTCAGAAAATGATATGCTTAGAGCTCTTGCGGCAGTTGAGAACGGAATGTCTGTCTATTCAGCCGCTAAGGCTTAGTACCACGAATGACAGTATCAGATAAAGTCAGAGGAAAAACACCAATAATTAGAAAAATGGGGCCTCCTTCCATTTTATCCTACGAAGAGGAAATGTTATTAGAACAGTGGATCCTCCATCTAGCATCTGTCCGTTTTCCAGTAACGAAAGAACAACTTCTAGATAGTGTTCAAATGTTATCAAAACAATTAGGAAAGCAAGACAAATTTCCAAATGGCAGACCAGGTCGTCGCTGGTACGAGGCATTCTTAAAACGGCTTCCTACCATAGCCGAACGAAATGCGCAAAATTTAACTGCAAGGAGAGCCGCTGTTACGGAAGAAAATTTGAGAAACTGGGTTTCCGAAGTTAAAACCTACCTAACTGTGAATAATTTACTGGACGTTTTCAACGATCCTCGTAGAATCTACAATTGCGACGAAACTGCTTTTTTTTCGAGTCCAAAAGACAATCGAGTATTAGCAAAAAAGGGCCAAAAAACTGTTCATACTGTAATAAGCTCAGACGAGAAAGAATGCATTACGACTCTTATTATGGGTAATGCAGCAGGAGATATAGCCCCTCCAATGATAGTTGTTAATTTGAAAAGAATTCCACAAAAATTAGCACACTCAGTTCCTGAAAGTTGGGCAATCGGTCGTTCAGAGAATGGATGGATGACCGGAGAAACTTTTTTCGAGTATTTTGCCAACGTGTTTCATCCATGGCTTGTTCAAAATAATATTGAATTCCCGGTCATTGTATTTTGCGATGGGCACAGCTCTCATCTAACCATGGCATTAAGTGAGTTCTGCAAGAACAATTCAATAGAACTTATAGCACTTTATCCCAATGCAACCCAAATTCTGCAGCCAATGGATGTTGCAGTTTTTCATCCTTTAAAGGTAGCTTGGAAAAAAGCTGTCTATGCACACAGGATTCGCAATGCTGGATTACCACTTAAGGATAAATTTTGTCCCATTCTGAATGAGGCATTGAAATGCCTAACTCCAGACATACTCAAAAATGGGTTTCGCCGCTGTGGACTTTGTCCCTTTGAAGCCGATGCACTGGATTATACCCAATTATCAGGTGACCAGAATTCAAAGGGAACGACCCAGCCACATGAACCAAAGATCCTTGAGCATTTCATGTTTATCGAAGAAAATATCCCTCCAGAAAAATTAACAAATTTCAAAAATTCTAACGAGACGTGGATGGGAACATTAGAAGATACATCTTTATTCTCTTTTTGGCAAAAAGTGAAGAATAGAGTTACGAAGGGAAAGTCGACAGAAATAAACACCGAAATGAATAATAATGAACTTAGTAACTCTCAATTTAATAATGATGATATTTCCCGACTCACAAACCAAGACGATTCTGAGACATATTATTTGGAGAATGAATTAAATGGTAATATGCTGGATGACCAACATGGGGATGTCCTAGTATATGAGGTGACCAATACAGGTGAACTTGTCAGAATATCGACAGGAGGAAAAAATGACCAAACACAGAAAATGAGTTTAGAAGAAGCTGATTCTGTTATAATAATGAACAGACCATCAGCAGAAGAATCAAGAACAACAACCACATACGAGTCACCACCAGCAGAAGCTCTTATGAAAGTTGATTCTGTAACAATAATGAACACACCACCAGCTGAAGAATCAAGAACAGCAACCACATGCGAGTCACCACCAGCAGAAGCTCTTATGAAAGGTGATCCTGTTACAGTAATGGACACACCACCAGTCGATGATTCAAGAACAGCGACCACATGCGAGGCACCCCCAGCAGAAGCTCTTATAAAAGAACCTGCAATAATGGAAGAATTTCCAACACCATTCAAAAAAACTTCATATTGGCCTTCCACATCCACCGCAGGTTCGAAGCCTCCAAGAAAAAAGAGAAATAAAGAAAAGGTTCCTGCTGTGGCTACATCCATAGAGTGGCAACAATATTTTCTAAAGAAAGAGCAGGAAAAAGAAGAAAAAATAAGAAAAATTTAAGAAAACAGAAGGAAACGAGAAGAAAATGCAAACAAAAAGAAAGAAGAGAAAGTAGCAGGAAAAAAGTTACCGTGTAAGGATACGAAGAGAAAAAAAAATGATTCTCCAAGATGGTATTGCAAAATATGTGAAGAGGAATTCGAAAAAGATATGATACAATGCTTATCCTGCGAATGCTGGGTCCATGAAGTATGCGCTGGGGTTTCTAAGAGTGCTAAGGAGTTTTATTGTTCTATTTGTAAAGCATGAAAATTTCAAAATTAAAAATTTTTTCGTTGATGGATAGTGTTTCGTATGTTAAAGTCAATAGAATTTCCTTATCCTTTTTGACTGACGGACATTCCGACATTTCTGTGACGAATACTGAGACACGTCTAGGTTGGATATGACGATTACCGGGTAAAATAGTGTTGTGTTATTATTTGAATAATTTCTTTAGTTCGAAATAGATTCACACGATTAAGTTTTTATCTATCACAAAACGAAGCTTCTGAAGAAAACAAACATAGAATTTTCAAATGTTTCATGATTATGATGTAGATTCAGTGGTAATATAAAGCTGTGGTTAGGCTTAAACTGACGATAACTGGTGCTTTTACCTTTAAAGTCTGGAATAATGCCAACTCAATAGTTGTAATTTTACAAAGGAAATTGTAAATTCACAAGCAATAACAAAAAAAATTAATAAATAATGCCAACTCAGTAGTTGTAACTTCACAAAATATTTATGTTATTTGCAGATAAATTTTTAGTTAAAATTCATATTGAAATGAAAATTCACAAGAATTATACTGTAAAATTCCATAAAATTACTGTGAATTGACAGAATATGTTTTAATATTACATAACCTATTGCAGCATAAACACAAACATTGTCGGGTGAACGGATTACATGCCGTTTTGTAAATTTACAAATTCGAGTTTTATTTTACAGTATATGTATGGAATTTCACCATGATTCCTACTGGCCTAAAATAACCAATGATTCTTACTGTAAATAATTTTTAGTGTGGCCAAGAAAATAGAACTAATCTGGACGAGAACGATTTAGGGGCATGTGCTAATATTGTGACAAGACTCTTACGTAATATCCCGGACAACTTGAATTATCAAATACTTCGATAATTATTATACCACTCTTCCACTCCTCGCGCAACTATCCCATCGCGGTGTGCAAGCATTAGGTACGATCAGAAAAAATCGTATACCTAAGTGTCCCCTTCCAGCAGAAAAAGAAATGAATAAATAAATTCGAGGAATGAGTAAAGAATATATTACTGAAATGGAAGGTGTAACAATAAGTTTGGCGTCATGGAAGGATAATAAGACAGTATCTCTCGCGTCAACATTCTGCGGAACACTTCCAAAAACGAAGACAGAGAGGTATGAAAAAAAAACAAATAAAAGAGTGGAAATCGAATGCCCGAAAGTTGTTAAAGAATACAATAAACACATGGGGGGAGTGGACCTCATGGATAGTTTGATTGGTCGATATCATATAAAGATAAAATCCAAAAAATGGTATTTCCGACTATTTTATCACCTGCTGGACATGACAATTGTAAATGCCTGGCTTCTACATAGAAGAGAAGAAGCTCAAAAGGGAAATCAAAAAACAATGGGTCTTGCTGATTTCCGAATAGAATTAGGAGAAACTCATGTAAATTGGGAATCCATCGTAATTCAAATGGAGGAAAGTCAGATTTAGAAAAACAGCTGCAACAAAAACGACGATCTCGTCAATGTATTATTCCTCCGAAAGAAGTAAGAGTTGACGAGGTTCCCACTGGCCTGTTTGGCGGGATAAACGTCTCCGATGTAAACTGCCTAGTTGACCATATTCACCGTCGCCATACTGTTGTGCGACAATACCTCGGACAATACCAACTACCCAGGGTTCTCAACATCGAATAACGAAAGTCACTAATTTCTAGGGACCGCGAAAGTTTGAATGGAAATATTTTGGTGTCAGTTTTTTCTATTTCTTGCCGAACAATTACTGACACAACAACCATGGCCTCCACTATACTGATATCTACCCATATTTCCTGGATATTATCACAAAATACTTAACCAAAGTTTACCACCAATTTCATCTCTTATATCACATACCACACTAATAATCTGATAGTATTTTTGATAAACTCAATATTTCTCCGTTGGGAACACTGGGTAGTTGGTATTGTCGCACAACAATATGGCGACGGTGAATATGGTCAATTGTGGTGGTTTTACTATCATGTTATGTGAAAAATGTCAGACTGCATTGTGTTTCAATAAAAACAAAAATTGTTTTGTAGATTTTCACAAAACTTGAAATTCAATAAATGTTGCATTTAATTTCTTTTGATACTCTATTTTTATGAATTTACTGAAGGATGGTAAGTTATTCATGGTAACGAGCATGGTAATGAAATAATAATATGAGTAAAGTCTTGTTTTTATGTATACTGTTTCGAAAGATTAGACTTCAAGTCATTGGCGCCCGCAGAAACTCACATGAATTTTTCTCAGGGGGGGCAAATGAAGATTAGTAAGTAATATTGAAGGTGTTATGCTGAAAAACAGTGAGGCCATCAAGATCTCATTCACGAAAAGGGGTCCTTTTTCTGAATCTATTTTTTTTTTCAATATTTTCCCGAAGTTCTGAACGTATTCTTTTATCTCATATAATTTTTCCTGACAAAAATAAAAAGTTGCGCATTAAAGGGTTAAGTACCCGAAAATTATAAATCATTGATAAATATTTTTATCTCGTAAATTACTTACTATTTAAATTTTTATGGCCATGATTTAGGTTTGCATTTGCATCTATTATTTCTTTTTTAAACTTGAAATAGAATAAATTACCCCCCCCCCATGATTATCGAAGACCTAAGAAAAAGGTGGTGCACATAAGACATTTCATACATTTTGTACCTGATTTAATGCTTTTCAATCATTATTACTCCCCCCCATGATCGTTATTACCCCTCCCATGAAAAAGAGCTATATCCGCCCTTGTACCTGATACTTTGTTGGGATGAACCTGACATTCTCTCAGGGATATTAATTATTAAGAGCCCAAAAAAACTAAATTCGACTAGATGGTCCAGTCGGGTTAACATAATTTCGGCAATCAAATTTCATTTTTTTTCATATCATTCGTGCATTAGCTGAAATAGTTATGAAAAATTCTTGCAAATAAGAGCGAAAACAAGCAGAAATTAAAAAAAAATATTGAATTTTGAATTTATTTTCCTCGGCGATTTAATGCACCGCATAAATGGATATCATTGAGAAATGATATCAATTATGCATCTGAAGTATTACAAAAATGCGATGTCAGTTTAGACGACGTATGCAGAGCTTTAGAAGAGACGAATAAAAAGAAAAAAATTTATAGGAGTGACTTCGAGTCCTTCAAGTGCAAGGCTAGAGAAAATGTCATAGCATATGGTAAAGATCCCCATTTCGAACAAAAGAGACAAAAAAAAGGTAAAAAATATTTTGATGAATTAGCTTCCGATCACCGATTTCGAAGCAGGGGAGAATTTTCCGAAATAAATATTTTCAATAGAGTGCTCGATACAATACTTTCTCAATTTTAGAAGTTGCCTTGTTAGATTTCGGTTGCAGTTTTCAACAAACTGCCGAATCATTGGAAACTATTAAGTTTCATTAAATTTAAAAGAGAATTGAAGGCGCTCCTTGTAACAAAAGCGTATTATTCGCTCTCAGAGTTTTTCTGCGACACAAACCTATCTGTGATATAGATATAGAGTCCTAGACTGTAAGTTCATTTTATGTCCATATATTTATTTTAATAATGTGTTATTTATGCTGAAAATTGACGAGTACACGCTATTGTATCAAGCCTGTAGTACAATAAAGATTTGATTGATTGATTGAATTCAAATTTCGGATGTATGACTGCAGTCAACAAAATTTGGAATTTTCACCATCATTTCTACTAGATATAGGTAGACGAAAAAACTGTAGTTCAAAGCTTCGACCAATTTCAATGTGAATATTGCGATATGGAAGGGACCAACTTTTCAATTCAAGTTCTTAATATTTATCACCTATTTCTACCTGAATTGAATAAGGCATGGACAATTCATGAATTCTGTATGAAAATAATGAGGAAATACGGAATGCTATCTAACAGAAGTATTGACAGCAATATTACTGTTCCATACAATCTTCCTGTCACCTCTGTGGAAGCTGAAGATCTTTCAGCAAATTAAGAATAATATAAAATTATTTGCTGAACACTATGAGCCAAGCTCAACTGCGACATTTATGGCTTATACCTATCAATTGAAAATGAAGATCAAGTCTAGATTTGAGTGAAGTAATTGAATATTTCGCAAAGAGTAGGTCTAGAAAGAGGTTGTAAACATATTTTTTCCGAAGGAATAAATGACTTCAAATCTAGCCTTGACGGACCTCTAGGTTCGAATCCCCAATAATTAATTTGAATTCATTCCTTGAATAATTGATTCTTATTGTGATTTCACCGAATAATCTAACGTATCGATAAGAAAAATAAGGCTAGAAGGTCATAGTGACAATGACAATTTTTTTGTGAATATTTGTACATATAGTAAATATCTATAAAAAATGTTTTCAAAGCCCTCGTTTTCATCCACATTAATATAACATTAATATTAATGAATTTAATATACCTACTCAAATACAGAAATAACAACATAATTTATTCAAGTATGCTCCTCAACTGTACCTTCAGTACCTTTGCTTCTTCGAAGTATTTATATTTTAACGCGAAAACAATTCATTAAGGGGCCCCTCTTCGATTTTTGCACCAGGGCCCCGGACTTTCTAGCTACGATACTGAGGGGAAACAGAGGTATCTCAGCCCTAGTATACAAAATGAATTGATTCAAATCTTATCCAATAAAGTCAAATCAGAAATAATAAAAGATATTCGTGACGTTCAGTTTTTTATACAACTCAGGATATTACCAAAAAAAATCAACTTTTTCCGAAAAAAAATCGTTTAATCTCTCACCATTTAATTGCAGGACTTGTTGATTCGAGTTTGTTTACACAGAACAAAATTGTTTTCCGGTCAGGGCGCCGACAAACCGAAACGCATTAAATTTAAAACCCGTTAACGGATTTCAACACACGCGAGTCACGAATCACGATATGAAACACCACGTTATAACAACGTACGAGCGCACGACAATTCTCGGAGTTGAAACGTTGAATGAAGCAAAACAAAATCCATTCTGAATTGAAAAGTGAAAACATCGCGAATCGCGCTCTACCTCACCTCACCCTCCCCACAATTACCGAACGAAAGCGGTACTCTTCGGCAACAGCCCGATGAATGCGGTAGGTTATGAAATCACGGCCTTCTTAAGACTTTTTTGACTTGAGATGGCCGTGATGAAATGTTGGAGCCAGCCGAGACGCATAGTTGCCGCTCCTTCATATTTTCCGGGAGATAATGTGAACATCTAAGCCGAATTTTCGCGATACAATATTTTAAAACTATTTCGTCCGTTTTGAAATATTCGTGTTTTCGCGTCGAACTGGTGACGTCACGCACCAAATGGTTCGAAATAATTTGAAGCGGTTTGAAAGCAGGTAGTGGGATAGTTCGAACTGAAGTTTGAAGTTTGGAATCAGCCGATTGAAGAATATAGGTTATGTTTGTTGGATTTATTTTGTTTTCACCGTTTTTATTTTGAATATTATTTAAATATAAATCGATTAATCAGATACACCGCGTTCATTGATATAAATATCAACAACCGCCATGAATCTGACTCGAACTTGCCACAAATCATCATACAGGGAACCAACGAAAGTTCCAACATCATCGAAAGCGGGTAGAAGTCGACCTAGGTTTCGATCATTGTTTTGATCATCTTCAGGACATGCAACATAACCCTACCTCGATGAAAATTGGAGTGGAACGGAGGTCCTCTTAACAAAACTAGACATAGTTGGAACTTTCGTTGGTTCCCTGTATGATGATTTATGGCAAGTTCGAGTCAGATTCATGGCGGTTGTTGATATCAATAGCAATGAACGCGGTGTATCTGATTAATCGATTTGTATCCTTATGGATGAAATCTTTTTGATTGAATTATTTAAATATTACAGCTTTGTTCTTAGAATGCATTGTAACCAGTGAAGTAATAAATCACTTCGAGTAGAGCTATCACGGGGTAAACAAAATTTTAGAACCCTTGATAATAAACGAAAGGTACGCCCATCAGTCGGATATTAGGGGTGGGTCTAACAGGAAAAGAAATTATTTCAACAAATGAATATTTAATAAGGGCGCCACGTAATTTAAAGTACCTATGTGTACAAATTGATTCCGCTTTGTCCAAAATTACGAAAGTTACAAAGGCGTAATTCCAAGATGTTGAAACACTAAAAGAAATTAATTCATAAAGAGACAAAAATATATAGGTACCCTCGTGTAACGTTACGCTCCGTTTTCATTCAGTTCTTACAAAAAGTTTTATTATACTGAATTATGAAGTTGTTAAATAATAAGAACTAGAAAGTGTAAAGATCTGACCTCATAAATCATGGGCCGACACTATCAACGATTTTTTTCTTCATTCTCCTGGGTTTATTGTACGCGCAGGGCTCCCGAACTATGGAATTTGGTGGAAGTTTCCAGTTTTTCCGATAAACACGGTGCAATGATCGTTCTTCCACTATAGTTGTATCATGAAACTGGATATCAGGGAAAAAGTGGTAATCACCCGTAAGAAACAGCCTCCTAAAAATTATTGATCGAAATCCAATTAAAAAAAAAGCAATTCAGATCAGATTGATCAATTACTCACGAGATGTTGTGTGGGCTTCTTGTAGTGGTTTATATTAGATAATCCGACAAAGTCGAGTACAAATTGCCTTTCAGGTAAGGAAAACGTAAGGTAATACGAAAAACAATTTCATTTTCAATAATCTTCTTGCGAAGAATATTCCGATTAACGAAAGTACGTATTTACACTGCGCAAAAAAATTAACGCACATCATGGAAATCTCAAATTTATTCTACAACTGAAGGTGTTCTCAAAGATAATTATTTTTATCAGAATTATGCATGCATTTGCATAATAATAATATATTCAATTCAGATGTTTTCTCCCAGCAGGAATAAAAAAAGATGATATTATCAGATTTTGAATGTATTGGCTCCATTCTAAAATCAGTTGTTCTCGATCAATTCTAGTGATCAATAGTTTTTCTTTCGTTTGATTTTCTACACTCGATCGCTATGCAACGCGAAACACGCAATTTGACCCAAGAGGAATGTGCCCAAGCGGTAGTTTTGCGAGAAGAAGTGTGGACATACACAAGAATTGCAGAAAGGTTTGGAGTTTCCCATACAAGTGTGTCCAGAATGTTGCAGCGATTCAGGGAGAAAGGTATGAATGTCCGAAAACCAGGACAGGGTAGACCACGGGTAACAACTGCCATGCAAGAACGTTACTTGAGACAGTTTCTTCGTTGAGACAACGGTTTGCAACCCCTCGCCTACTTCAAAATCATCTTGAGCAAACTCATGAGGTGCAAATAGGCACTCAGACAATAGGAAATCGCCTCAGAGAATATGATTTAAGGCCTCGTGTCGCGGCAAGAGGCCCAGATCTTACCCCAGCCCATCGAAGGGCGCGTTTGGATTTTGCGAGAGAGCATATCCATTGGGAAGAGGCCGATTGGGAAAGAGTTCTCTCCACAGTCGAGTCTATATTCTGCCTCTTCCATTGCGATCGACGTTCCCTTGTATAAAGACGTCCACATGAAAGATATGCTCAGTGCAATTTCCTGAATACTACTGGTTTTCGATTATGGTATGGGGTGGAATATCTTTGACTGCTCGCACAGACCTAGTAGTCGTTGATAATGGAACTATGAATGCTGATAAGTATATAAGGAACATTCTGGAAGAGCATGTAGTGCCATTTGCCCCATACATTGGTGGAAATTTCATTTTTATGGACGATAATGCCAGACCCCATCGTGCGCGCATCGTTCAGGAGTACCTTGAAGAGGTTGAACTGTTGAAGTCTCTCGAATGGAATGGCCATCAAGAAGTCCAGATCTCAATCCGATTGAGCGGGTTTGGGACAACCTCAGTAGAAGGCTGAGAATTTCAGAAAATCATCCAGTTTCTCTTAATGACTTAGGAATCCAACTCGGAGAAATCTGGGAAGGATTAGATCAGAACATTTTAAGATCACTCATTTTGAGTATGAACCGTCGTTGCCGAGCTGTAATTAACGTAAGGGGTGGAAATACCAAGTATTGAATCACTTATCAGCATTTCAGAACATTTTAAGATCACTCATTTTGAGTATGAACCGTCGTTGCCGAGCTGTAATTAACGTAAGGGGTGGAAATACCAAGTATTGAATCACTTATCAGCATTTCAGTATTTTGAAAATTGTTCATTTTTTGTCTTCTTTCACATAAGATTCGGTGAAATCCTGAATTCTTCTTCCATTTAATGTGTCTTGTTTCGTTCAAAACCTTCCCGAGAGAACATAAAAAATTTCATTAAAATTGAGATTTTCAGAATGTGCGTTAATTTTTTCGCGCAGTGTATTCCATAATCAAGCTAAACCATATGATATTATCTGAATCCCCAGATATTGATTGATCGATCAGCAGCCGATAGAACATAATTTATATGCATTGTTCTCGAAAACTACGCAAGCAATATTGTTGATATTTGAAAAGAAAATGTAGCTTTTCATCTTTGATTTATCCGTGAAGAAAAAAAATTTGCCGCTCCCGTTTTTACAAAAATGTCACTCGCACTGGCAAGTGTCCATCAAATTACCAGGTGACATATTGAAAAAATGATTTCAGCATTCAACAGATAATTTAATTTATTTCAATGATTTATCCGTAAATTATTCGTGGAGAAAAAACATCGCCACTCTTGTATTTTAAAAAATATCGGATGTTTCGCTAACTTGATAGCAAGTTGGCGAAACAACTATTCGAAAAATAATTTCAGCACGAAACAAAATAGCTTATCTTTTTGAGTGATTCATCCGTGAAACAAGCCTAATTCTCAAAAAACATTTTTGAAAATAAGCTTTTATAACAAAATTCATCCGCCATTTTGAAGCCGCCATCTTGAATTCCTCGATTTTAAAGAATCGTAATTTCCGACCCAGAAAACCCCCATATACCAATTTTGAATAGAATATGATCATAATTACAAAACTCGTCCGCCATATTGTGGCTGTCAACTTGAATTTCCCAGTTTTGACAAGAGTATCATCATTTTCGCACCCAAATACCCCCAGATACTAATTTTGAATGGAATCGGATCATAATTGCAATACTCATCCGCCATATTTTGGAGCTGCCATTTTGTTTTTTTCTTTAAAAAATATTTCATGATGCATTGTCACCAGGATTAGGTACACCTGCAAAATTTCAAATCAATCGGACGATTCGAAGTGTGTCATATTTAACTTGCAAGATTTGATAACAGGCAGACACACAGACAGACACCGGGACAGGTGAAACTAAATTAATATTTATTTATTCCAAAAAATATTTAGTTACAAATTGAACAAAAAAAGTCTCTAGTGAACAAATAAATAACATTAATAATAGTTATGTAAGCAGTCTCACAAAAGTGATTACTTGTATATGAGATCTGCTTATCATTCCTTTTCTGTTACCATTCCATAATTTGACAAAAAAAATATATCAGTGTTTCATTCCCATCAATCAACAAAAATTCCTCCTATTCAAAAATTCATTAAATTCTACTCTTCCTCGTTGCCATATCCAACGCCTTATTGATTTTTTAAAAGTTTGAGATGATCTGTGACTCTTCATATTGTGAGGTATTTCATTATATAATAGTGGACCAAGGTAAGTAAATGTTCTCTGTCCCATGGTCTTCTTCATATGGGGCACTTTCAAATTAGTTTTCACTCGCAAGTTGTAATCTATATATCTCCTATTATCAGGTATCTTCTTATTTTGGTCAAATTGATACATCAGCAAAGCCCGAGCATAAAGTTGTCGTAAGGTGAACATTCCCGCCATGTCGAGAAGTTCTTCCGTGGGAAAGGTAAGTTTTTTTCTATAAATTATTTTAAGGATCCATTTCTGTATGATCTCTACATGTTTGTAGTAACAGTCAGCCAAGCCCCCCCATACAAGTACCCCATACGACAAATGAGGCTCTACCAACCCGTAGTATACTTTTTTGAGTTCATTTTCTTCACATATATTCCTCAAGTATTTGAACTTTCCAATCAAACTCCTGATTTTAGATATAACATATTCAGAGTGTGCTGCCCATCTCAAATGATTGTCCAATATGACCCCCAAATATTTTATTTTATCAGTTGACGTAATTGAAAGAATACTGTCATTAAACTGTACCTTGAGCTCCTTGAACCTGGGAAGACCATTGCTATAGCTGGTAAAATTCATAAATTTTGTTTTGTCCATATTTATTTTAACCTTTTTTAGTGCAAAAAATTCCATGACTTCCAGAAAAATATCCTGTGATTTTATCTTCAATTCATCCCATGTATTAGCTCTAATAAGAATTGCTGTATCGTCCGCGAAGCTGATTATGTCGGCGTCCAGGTTTATAGAAAAAAGTTCATTCATATACAAGAGGAACAAAATCGGTCCAAGCACTGTTCCTTGCGGTACACCATGGGCAACAGTTGTTTCTTGGCTTGTTGAGTCTCCAATTTTGACTGATTGTCTTCTTCCATTTAAGTAGCTTTCGAACAGTTTATAAGCAAGTCCTCTCCATCCCATGCATTCCAATGTCTTAAGAAGTTCTTCATGGTTGACAGTATCAAAAGCTTTAGCAAGGTCTACAAAAATTCCTAGCGTCGGTATATTCTTATCCATCGAATCTGATATCCTCGAGATCAGGTTTGCAATGGCATCTTGGGTCGATCTGTTCTTTTGGAAACCGAATTGTTTTTCGGACAGCAGCCTGTATTTATCTAGGAAACCAATTATTCGTACTTTCAGGATTTTTTCGAATATTTTTGCTAATGATGATGTTAAAGTAATTGGTCTGTAGTTTGTTACATTTAGTCTATCACCTCCTTTGTAGATTGGAGTTATAACCCCCTTTTTCAAGGTATCTGGAAAAGTTCCGTTCTTGATACTAAGGTTTATTAAATATGTAATGGGTGCCGAGAGGTAACTTGAATTATCCTTGAAAATTTCTGCCTTAAGTCCATCATGGCCTGGGGACTTATTATTCTTGAGTTCCTTAATCACTTTCATAACTTCATCTTCATCTGTTTCCAAGATCACGATGGAACCATTATTTCTCTGTTGGTTAACCTTCATTTTCCCATTTTTTCTATATTCGATTAGTCCCGTCAACTTTTCGCCTATGTTCGTGAAATGTTTACTAAATTCTTCGACTATCAACGCTTTTTCTATCAAGATGGCTTCATTATCATTCCTTATCTTAGTGATGGGTTGGATCCCAGTTTTAGAACGATTTACAAAATTCCAAAGTCCTTTCGAGTAATTTTTGTTTTTTTCTATTTCTTGCCTGTAATAGCATTTTTTGGCATGTTTTATCAATAACTCGAGTTTATTTTTGAACTTTTTGAACTTATTCAGGATATCCACATTACCTGGGTTCTTAGACATCTCCTTATATAATCTATTCTTTTCAATTACTGATTTGATTAGTCCTTTTGTAATCCAAGGATTTCTTTTTCTTTCTAATTTCCTTAGTTTGATTGTTTTAGTACATTCTTTAAGCTTGACTTGTAAATGTTCAATGAATGAATTCCACGCTAGATTACTATCCTCAATCTTATATAGTGTTTCCCATTTTTCCTTTCTTAACTTCTCAGTTAAGTCATTATAATTTGTTATTTCTTTAGTATAGTTCCTTACTTGAACCACAGGCTTGGTGGCCGTCTCCACTGTAACCTCAATGAAAATCGAATAATGATCGGCAATAGTTGAGCGGACTATTACAGGTACAAAGCATTCTTTTCTGAGCCTACTCTGCAAAAAAATGTGGTCAATACAGGATGTGGAATCAGAAGTTATCCTAGTTATTCCGTTAATCATTGATGAGAAACGATTTTCCATCATAGTTGAAAGGTACAACTCCGACTCAATTGTTTTCTTCGAAATATCGATATTTATATCTCCCAAAAAATACACAACGTCAATCTCACCATTTCTGTTGCAGGCCTCCAGGTAGTCCCCCAGGTCCATAATGAAGTCTCTGGATGGCAAGCTTGGAACCCTGTATACGCAATTAACTTGAATCCTTTTCCCACGAAATTTCACATTTATCACAACCAGCCTTACCGCACCAAGTTCAATAATGTTATAATCATATTCTAGATTGTTTTTAACAAATACCACAAGACCATCGTTTTGGTTATTGACACTGTAATTATATATAGTCTTAAATCCCTCGATATTATACAACTCAATGTCTTTTATTTTCCAGGTCTCTGAAAGGACCACACAGTCAATCTCGCATTCAGACTGAGTTAGGAGAATCTGAAACTCATCAAAGTTTTTAGATATACTTCTTATATTGTTATGTAGTACTCTGAAGTTCTGGAATTTACCGTTATTTAGGAGTGGCTTAAGTTCATTAAAATTTTCGATTTGTATTGTACTTATCTGTTCACTTTTAAAGTCTCTCACGAATTGATCCATAAATCCCGAAATTAATATCAAAATCCAAAAAAACAAGCCACCAAATCTGCTACTCCCCTCTCAACGATCACAATGAAATCACATTTCCTTGAGTGAGTCGACCTGTCGATCGCTCAACACCTGCACTATTTTAGAATTTTCACTCCTTCTACAGAGAACCTTTCCCTCCTTAATCCATATATACTTATATCCAACATTCTTCAATTCTTTTGCTTTTTTGAATAGATCCCGTATCGCCTTTGGCAGATCCTCATTAATGAAAATGTTGCGTTTTTCACCATCCAGTCCCATGTTTTCCGAGTTCAGCATTCCCCTAGACTTCCTTTTCATCAACACTTCATTTCGAACACTTTCATTTTGAAATGTGACTATGATTGGTTTCATCAGGTTTCCCGAAGGAATCACCTTAGTTTTAATATCTTCATCTTTCAAATTAACCTCTAAATTATTCAAAACCTTAACAATCTCAGACTTCTCTGTAACTCCAACCACAATAACATTCTTTCCCCTCGCCTGCACATCCGCAGCCGTGGCAGAGGCAGCCGCCTGATTTTTTAAAATATCTACTTCGTTTTTCAAGTGCTGTATTTCCACTTTCAATTTTTCCTGCTCTTTTCTTAAGCTCTTATTTTCCCTCTTGATTTCTTCTAGGGTATCCTTCATTTCCTCCATGATATTGCCATTGAATGTTACTGCTGTCTCCAAGGATTCAAACTTCCCAAGTAACTTCTTCAGCATCTCTTCAGTGGTGAGTACATTTTCCTGACTCCCTTTTTTCTTGGATCTCTTGCATGCTTCCTGGAGAGTACTCTCTTCTTCAGAGCTCTCATCAGAACTAGATGCCCGACCGTCGCAATCAAGACATATCCATTTAAACTTTTTCTTCTGTAGTATATCATCTTTTCTATTTCCGGTACAAGCCAAATGTGCCCATCCACTACATTTTCCAGCACATTGTACCTTGTATCCACTTTTCCCAATGGACTTCTGACACACAATACAGACAGTAGCACCCTTCATTATATTTGGAGATGGCCCACCAGAAATGAAACACCAAAGTTCTTCGCCTCACCTAGGTCATTCGCCTCATCAACAGATTTTATTTTTAATTCCTTATCTTTTCGATATCTCACAAAACAGCAAGCGAACACATGTTCATACGAAATTCTTTTCGTGGAAATGTTAGATAAACTCCACCAAATATTTCCCGATATTCCCGATACTTCCCGATAAAAGTACATTCACTTTGACCAGCGTAATTTGCCGTTCATATAGTTATAAAATTCTCGTATAAAATTATACTTTCCCGGGTGTAATCGATCAAATATAAGGAGCGCCCCTACATGCGACCAACATGCAACATATAATCAAACATGAATGATGAAATAAAAGCTTATAAAAAGAAAATTGTATCGTTCAAGGTTTCGAAGAAAAATGACAAAATCGGATTGATCGGTCAGTAAAAAACTCTTTTGTTTTCAAGAAAGTATCACCCTAGGTACCCCACATTTCTTGCTACCGGTGGCCTGGTTATGGCAGCAATAACTTGTTTACCATTTTATTATGGTTGTTTTTACGGAATGTTCAAACAATACGTGCCGCTGTGAAAGCCTCTACTGAGAGATGGGTTTTCCAACAATATGCAGCAAGTGGAGACAGTGTGGTAGTTAAAATTTTATTTGGACTATAAAACTCAGATGTTTATATTTTAAAAGGGTATACCGGGTCCTGCAATAGTGCGTTGAGCTTCTATAGCTGCTAAACCAGACGTTTTAGGAATTTAGTTGGAAAGCATTTCCTTTGTACTTGCAGTTCTGCATCTCAGGAAATTATTTTATTATATACAGGGTGTTCCCAAATAAAATTATTCAGCAAATTAGTGTTTTTTTGAATGGAACATCCCTTATATATTTTTGCATATTTTCAATGCTCTTCAATACCTTTACCATGATGCAAAATATTAGGGATATTTTTCCAACAGTACGGATCTTATTAAGAGGGGCCTATACCGTTCTGACGTTCAGTTCAAAACGCCTTTCGGGATTTCTCACGATAGAGACCACCGATTTAAGTATATGGGGTTTTCACTATTATTCAATTTGAAGTGTTCTTCAAGTCGGAAAGTTCATAACTTTTTTTTCGTCGACTGAAAAAAAAAATTTTTTTCTTTCTTAGTGACTCTATATGCATGATTATAACATTCCGACCTAGGTTATTTTTTTTATGAATTTTCACACAAAATTCAACACAAAAAGTTTTTTCCAATCGCTCCAAAACCGATTTCAGTATAATTAAAATTAAACGAGCGTAAAGTGCTGCCACCTAATCGACAAACTTAAATATATTTCCACTGTCTATACTGATCGTACCGTGTATCTGGCAATACTGCACATTGAAGCAGGTACTATTCAGCAAAATCCAAAGGCAAATATTTATTGTTTACTGGTAAGACGTCTGTTATCAGTGAAAAGTGAAAGGGCTGAAGACCATACCAAAAAAGAGGACTTCAGATCGCTGAGCTCAATAGTTAGGATGAGTGAATATTCTCCTTAGCGGAGAGTGTGAAATGATGAGATGATGTGCATGAGATTTTGTGCCTTGAATGCTATTCAGCTAAAGTCGGATTTTTCTAAAGAAATTAAAAGTTCGAATTATGTTTGTCACTTGTTACTAAGAGATTAGTAACAAGTGACTTGTTACTAAGAGATTCCCTCACTGGGATTGGCACCTTGTCGCTGGTGTGAGGGCTTAAGTAGCTGCAAGGACTCTTGGAGCGATGTCGACGGAACGCAGTTCCGGCAGGGCCTCCCATGTCGATAAGGTCCAAGATGAGCGGTGAAAACTAAGACTGATCCATAAGCCTCCCTGTTAGGTCATGTCTCTGCAGGGAGTGCTGGGGCGGTGGGGATCCGCCCGAGTAGCTTCTATGGTTTGCTCTCAACAACCCCCCCAAGCCAACGGTGGAACAACATATGCCAAGGGCTGCGTGGCCAGCGGGGAGGCTGGTCGCTAGCTAATATGTGGACTCCTGGCACCGGGGGGACCCCAGGTTTCAATACCCTTGCTACATCAAGAGGCTCTGAGGTAGTGGACTGATAGTTCCTCATAAAGAAACAATCGCATGGAAGATTCACAAACAAAAAAGAAGGAAGAGGAAGTATCACCAGGGGAATCGCTAGGCGCATCTACTGTGCCTTCGATCCCCATGGAGATAGAAACGGTTCAGGCTATTGAAGGCCAAACCGAAAAAACACCTGAGGTGCAGAACCCTACAGTTCTAACCTCAACAGAAGAAGACCGACTCCTCGCCAGCACTTCTTCGGACGGGACTGTGCGGGCTCAGCCTCAAGGGCAGTCCAACAGGCATCGTCTGGGGAAGTCTGAGAGGAAAAGGTATAAATGGTTGATGAGCCAGGGAAATACGCACGAAGAGGCGTATAGACTCTGTAAGTTCACCATCGAAGAAAGGAAGGCTCTACAACCTGCTCCTGCTTTTAAGCGGGTCAGGTCTGAGGAGTCAACTCCAAACCGAGGCTCTCAGAAGAGGGCAAGAACAAATTACCCTGAATCGTCGACCTCTCGAGCTGGTCCCAATCGGGACCAATCGAAACCATCGACGTCGACGGACACAAGAGGTAAGGGCGCGCAGAGACCGTCGAACGAGCGAGCAGCCTTTACATGGGGCACTCAACAGAAGTCGACCTCTCGAGCTGCCACGAAGACGACCAAAGCCACCTACAGCGTGATGCTCAAGGGAGTGAAGGTGGGACTTATCCCAGCCGAACATCCCAAAGAGAACCTAGCGGTAGAGGATCTCACCGAGCTAGAGAAGAAACTGGCTCGCCTAATCCTGGGGAGCGAGGATAATATATCTCCCTCCTTCAGGAACGTAGTATTTCGCCCAGGCTTCATGGTCATAAACTGTGATGATCAAGCTACAGTTGACTGGGTGAAATCCAAAGAAAAGGAGCTACAACTCCCCCACATGAAGGTCCGAGTCAGGGATGAAAACGACATCCCAGGTGCGGCAGTGGCTACTGCCTTTTTCCCGAACAGCCTGGAATACACCGTAGATGAAGTCCGGACCTTCAAGGATAAACAAAACCCCACTGTAAACACCGCTCAGTGGAAAGTGCTGAAGGTGGCGGATACAGGAAAGAACTGCCTAGAGATAATCTTCTCGTTGGACTGTGCAAGCCTGGATGCTTTACAAGCTCTAGATTGCATGGTCAACTATAGACTGGGCAAGGTAAAGTTTTGGGTGAAAAAACCAATGGGCACACAGAGCTCTGCGGCTGCTGATGAAGTGGTCCCTGCGGAATCAGGCGCTGTGGCTCCCGCTCCTGCCTCAACGGGAGTGGAGCCCTCGGTGTCATCCCAGGCGACTGCTGCGTCGGCTCCGATGGAAGTAACTCAAACTCCCACCAAGGCGGAGGAAGAACCTAAGCCAGAAAACACATCGGCCCAAATGAAGGGCCAACAACAAAAAGGAAGATCGCCTCTACTCCGGCAGGAGAATGACAGGCGACCTATCCCTCGAAACAAGGGGAAGCCGTGGAAGCACCATGGCAGGGACCTCAAGGAACCCCATTAAGTGCCTCCAAATCAACCTCCATCATGCCAAGGCCGCTACAGATGCGGCCCTCTGGAGGTTGATCAAACAAGACCTCGATATCGTGTTAGTCCAAGAGCCTTGGGTCATGGGAAACAAGATAAAAGGACCACCAAACGGTTCAGGTAAACTGATTTATCATGAAGGAGTGGCTGCGCCTAGAGCGGCACTCTATATCAATAAGAATATACAATATCTGCCTCTTTCTAGATTTATACAACGCGACATTGCAGCAATAATCCTAGATGTCCGACTTCCCGGAGGTAACTACAAAGTTGTTTTAGCTTCAACGTACCACCATGAGGAGGAAGCATCCCCACCCGAGGAGGTGGCCAAATTAGTGAAATATTGCAAAAAGATGAATATGCAATTCATCATTGGATGTGATAGCAACACACACCACTCAGTCTGGGCGAGCTCTAATATCAACAAAAGAGGTGAGTACCTTTTAGATTTTCTTATAACTGAAGGGGTGGGAGTAGCAAATCGGGGTACTGAGCCTACGTTCCGTAATGCGATCAGGGAGGAGGTATTAGACCTTACCCTCGTCAGCCCAGCCCTACATCACAAAATATCTAACTGGCATGTCTCAGACGAGGCTTCTCTCTCTGATCATAGACAGATCCGGTTTGACATCGACATCGAACCAAAATTACAGGAGTCTAAAAGAAATTCCAGAAGGACGGACTGGGAGCGCTATCGTGTACTGTTGGAAGACGACGAAGATCTCTCAGGGGTCCGGGGTATGGACTCTGTGGATGGCATAGACCTAGCTGCGGAGCACCTCCAAAGCCGAATTCTGACGGCTTATGAGGATAGCTGCCCGCTTAGGCGATCGACATCCAATAGGGACGTGCCCTGGTGGAACTCCAATCTAGCAAAGCTACGGAAAAAAGCCCGCAAACTATATAACAAGTGGTCTAACTCCAGGGCACTGGAGGACAAGACCGCATATAGAGCGGCAACAACCAAATATGGTAAAGAAATGCGTGAATCCAAGAGAAAATCATGGCGTACCTTCTGCCAAAGCATTGAGGACACGCCAACGGCCTCCAAACCACATAAGGCCCTATCAAAAGATCATAGCAATGGTCTGGGACAGCTAAAGGGAATGGATGGTGAGATGACTGGCACAGACGACGAAACGTTGTCACTCATGCTAGAGACTCACTTTCCGGGTTCTCGAATCTTTCATGGCAGCAAACCGAGTCAAGGTGTCTCGGCACCCAGACGAGGTGCCAGAAAGATAGCTGCCAAACTCTTTACGAAAGAAAGGATTCAATGGGCCATCGAATCCTTCAAACCTTATAAATCCCCAGGCGGGGATGGCATGTACCCAGTGATGCTTCAGAGGGGACTGCAGGTCCTACTACTGGACCTCGTGAAAATCTTTCGTCGAAGCTTCATCTGGGGATATGTCCCAGAATGCTGGCGGGACGTGAGAGTGAGTTTCATTCCTAAGGCTGGCAAGCGGCCGGGGACTGATGCTAAATCATTCCGCCCCATCAGCCTCTCCTCCTTTCTCTTGAAAGCGATGGAGAAGATAATTGATCAGGATATCAGAGAGGGACTACTTTCTAAGTACCCTCTGCATAAGGATCAATATGCCTACCAGGCAGGAAAATCAACAATCTCTGCTCTCCATAGCCTCACCAGGAAACTTGAGAAGACCTTAGAATACAAAGAGATTGCTTTATGTGCTTTTATTGATATTGAAGGCGCGTTCTCGAATACGCCAAGACAGTCCATTCACCGTGCGCTGGTCAGAAGGGGTGTGGAGCCGGCAACGGTGACTTGGATTATGGCATCGCTGAGCAGCCGGATAATCAATATGCAACTTGGCGCGACGTCCCTAACTGCGACACCCGGAGACGGGTGCCCACAGGGGGGTTGTTTATCGCCACTATTGTGGTCACTGGTCGTCGACGACCTCTTAAAAATACTTTCGGAAGCGGGTTTCGAGATTTGTGGTTATGCCGATGACCTTGTGATAGTGGTTCGGGGCAAGCATGACGATACGGTCAGTGATCGGATGCAAGCCGCTCCAACCCTAACTCACGAGTGGTGTATCCGAGAAGGTCTCAATATAAATCCCAAAAAGACAATACTAGTGCCATTTACCAGGAGAAAGAAATTTTCTCTCAAGGCATTAATAATGAACGGGACTGCCCTAACCCCAACGAACCAGACCAAATATCTAGGTGTTATATTCGATCAAAAACTCTCTTGGAGTCCACACCTCGAGGCTGTGATCAGTAAGGGCCAGCGAGCTCTCTTCACATGCCAGAGAATGGTCGGAAAAACGTGGGGGCTTAAACCAGAACTGACCAACTGGATCTACAAATCCATCGTTCGGCCAATCATTAGCTATGCAGCGCTCATTTGGTGGACGAGAGCAAAACTAGTGTCAGGGCAATCAGCCCTGGAAAAACTACAACGAACAGCGTGTCTATCTATCACAGGAGCAACACGCTCTTGTCCAACTGCTGCCATGCAGGTCATCTTGGACCTGCCTCCCCTAGATACCTTTCTGGAAAGTGAGGCGGCCAGGTGGGCTCTCAGGGTGGCAAAAGAACAAGAACTGTAAACTGGCGACTACTCAGGACACCTTCGCATTCTAAATGAGTGCAAGGGGCTCCAGGATGTGGTCACAGATGACTTACCACTGAGACTCGAGTTTCAGAAAAACTTCAACACGACATTTCCAAGTCTTGAACAATGGGCTAATAATGAAGTGGCTTTCCCCAGAGGGTCTGCGGTATTCTATACCGATGGCTCGAAAGTCGAAGATGGGCGAGTGGGAGCTGGTGTACACGGTCCCTTGGTCCAATTAGCCATACCTATGGGTTCTTGCCCTTCGGTATTTCAAGCAGAAACATTTGCCATTAGGGAATGCGTTGCGCTGTGTACAAGACGCAACTACCGGAGGGCAAGAATATACATAATATCGGATAGTAAAGCAGCCCTGCTAGCGCTTGACTCGCCACTAGTTAGGTCAAAGTTAGTCTGGGAATGTAAAACATCCCTCAACACACTCGGAGAAACAAACCAGGTCAACCTTATTTGGGTACCTGGCCACTCCGGGATAGATGGCAATGAAGCGGCAGACCGACTTGCCAGGGAAGGGGCGTCTATTCCCTTCACCGGTCCAGAGCCATTTTGTGGCTTCCCAGCCAGCCATCAAGCGATGGCGGTTAAGGAATGGGAACAAAAGAGAAAGCTTACGTTCTGGCAAACGATCAATGGCCAAAGACAGGCCAAGTCATTTCTCTCCTACTCGACGAGCTGGACTAAAAAAGTTCTCTCACTCAGTAAACAGGAACTGAGGAAACTGACAGGCGCACTCACGGGACACTGTCCCGTGAGGTATCACCTGAAGAACATGGGTGAGTCGCTAGAAGACACATGTCGTTTCTGTCAAGAAGCCACTGAGACAGCCAAGCACTTGTTATGCGAATGTGAAGCTGTTCATCGGAAAAGACTACAACACCTTGGCTTCTGGTTTCTAAAGCCGGAACAAGTTATGGATGTAGCCCCCAGAAAGGTGATAAAGTTCATGGAGACACTATTGCCTGACTGGTAAACAGCGCGGGGATGCACAATAGATCTTTAGGTCAAGGTGCTTGCGAGTTCAGATGATCTTCCGCCCCTCCTCTAATCTAATCTAATCTAATCTACTAAGAGATTGAGAGTAATATCAAATATTTCTTTATATAATTCTTTCAACGTCATTTAAAAACTTTTCAGCAATGTTCATCCAAAAAAATTTCTGTAAAATAATCTTGAAAATAAATATAAGTATTTGTCTGAATTGGATTTCATTCATTCATCTTATATGTTATAAGTAAACTAACTATTATTGAATTTGTTATGTGATGTTTATCCTACATACAGGGTGATTTACGGTGGATGGCACATTAGACGTTTCTGGAGAACCAGACTTCGGATTGGTCTGAAAATTTAATGGAATGCATTATCGCCATTATCGGACCTGTTCTACCCAACTAAAATATTTTCGTCAATGCGGTGTTGCCACTTCTATTAGAAAGTAGTAGCAACTTTGCTTTTTCAAATGAAACACCCGGTATATTATATTATTTTTGGGATCTCCAACAACTTCTCGACAACTTTTAATGACATTTCCCTGTACCTATCTGTTGCCGTTTTCGAAAAATAAATTAATTTAAATTTTTTCCACCGGAAAACATGACCTCTAAAAATGCTGATAACTTCAGGTTGAGAAACAGTATGGCATTGAAATTTGGTTTGGAGTTAGGTGATACATAAAGGCTCCCAACACATCAACTTGATCTACGTTAGTTCAATACAGGGTGGTAAAAAATAGAGTCTTTTTGTTTGCTTTGAAAACTGACTGAAAGTTGTTTATTCCAAATGGAACGCCCTGTATATTATTAAAAATTCACAAAGCTGATGAAATTTGCTTTCATTCTATGTATATCATGCCTATACCTAACTAGCCAAATTTCGGACTTATGATCATTTATTTGTCAAAGTGTCCCTTCAGAATGGTATTTCCATTCGGTATTTGGAAGGCAGGCTATGATTATTATTATTATTATTAACAATGGAAAAGAGTAGGGGTTGACACCCATAAACTCAAATTTAGATTACAAAATAAAAATAAAATGGAATTCATAAACTACCAGTGAAAAAAAGTAACAAAAAAATCACACATATTCACAGTCATTGAGTCACTCAATAGATAAATTCTGGTCTCTCATGAACTGGTCTAGTCGGTTCTTGAATGAGTTAACCGAAGCTGCACCAACAACGCTATGAGGCAGCCTATTCCATCGGTCGAAAACTCTATTAGAAAGGAAAGTTTGGCGTTGCGTGGTCCTGAAATTTTCTTTCGCTAGTTTAAAGGCATGGCCACGGAGTTGTGTGCTGCTTTTCATGTAAAGGTGATCGAGTTCCACACCAAAGAAACCATGTAGAGCCCGATAGGTCACAATAAGGTCACCTCTATCCCGTCGATCTCCAAAAGTCTGCAGATTAAGTAGTTTTAAGCGGGAGTGATAGTCAGGTCTTATCCGTCCAAAGGGAATCCTCGTGTTCCAACGCTGTACCGACTCGAGGAGAAGTTGATCACCCCTGAGATAGGGGCACCACACCGGTCCAGCATACTCCATCAAAGGACACCCCCCCCCCCCTTGGTAAATGCTGTACGTAACAGAAATCTCGCATGTGGAAGAAAAGGACGGTAAATACGAGGAATGTCTGTGATATCTTCGAACGTCCTGAAAGTAGACGATTTCTTAGGGGAGGTGAGGGGTAAGAGGTGGGTAGAGTTTGACGTGCGCTCAGAAAGCCCCGCGGTATAAAATAAACCCCTCTTAAGAAAAAACTGCAAAATTTCGACGAAACAGTAGTTCGGTAAAAGCCCTTTACCGATTTCCAGAAGCGATAGAAACATGAATTGGATCAGGATTTCTTTCAACTCAAGAATTTGCCTAGTCATCGTTCCTAAATGATCAACCTCTCTTATATGAGGTGTTCTTTATCAATGTCCAAATATGAAGAATTTCAAATTGTTTTTTCCCGATTTTTTCAAACGTAACATCCTGTATTTTTTTCCATGATGATGTACACAGTTTGAAACCTTACATTTTTTCAGCAGTAACCAAAGAGCTATTTTCACTCCTGCGTCCAGCAGGTACGAAAAATGAAATCAGAACGGAAAATTTTATTAAAATATTGAATATAAAAACAAACGGGCGTTGAAAAAGACAAAGAAAAATTGTGTCAATGATCCAAGAGATGTTCAAAGTATCGTCCGCCTTCTCTGGAACACAAAGCGATCCGATCGTTGAATGTCCCACTAACCCTCGTCAGCATGGCTGGAGTAATGCTTCGGAAAGCAGTCACAATCCTCTCTCGCATATTGAAAGCTGTTGTTGGAACTTCATCGTACACGATTCCCTTTATGTATCCCCACAAAAAAAATCTATTTTGTTGAGATCCGGTGATCTAGCAGGCCATCTTGTCGGTCCGCCCCTACCAACTGTTACTGTTGTTTTTAATAATTGTCGGATAAACTGTGATGACAGGACGCCCCCACCCCCACAATCAAACATACACTGGGGGTGGGGGCGTCCTGTCATTCCAGTTTATCCGACAATTATTAAAAACTAGTTGTCATACATATGTACGCCAGCGTAGCACGCAAATAATTGTTTTTTTTATCATCATATGACATAGAAATACGGTTGACCTGTGCGATTGTTTACCAATGAAATTTCAATTTTCGCAAAGTTTGAATGAAGGATTGACGGACGTTTTCCACTTCCGAGGTAATATGATGTTGCATTCTTCATTGTTATTGTAGGTATTTATATGTGTGTTTCTTTGTAGAACTTTGAAGGAGCAACAATAAAGTTGCGAAACGTCGCTTAAAGGAATGACTTAACGTCTCTCATTTCAAACTTATTCCACTCCCAAGAAAATTTATCCATATTCTATGAACCATTTTACCTCAATTACACTCAGCCACTTCCACTGCTACTCGCGCTGCCAGAAATATTTCCCGGAATACTTCTGAGGCAGTATGGAAAGGCAGCGAGTATTTACACTCAACTCAAACATTTCTCTCGCGATCAAGTTTTGGCAACGGCGGACGACGAAATTGCACCTGATCCTGACATCAGAAGAGGTCTGAATGTCGCCCTAAGTGACTTTTTTCTCACTTTAATTCCTTAATTCCAAACATCCTTCCAACCATCGTGCACTTTGTGCTTAGGTTTATGGTTTTCATCAGAAGAATCCCATATCACTCTTTCACTCACAAGGTATTCTAGAAATGAAATTATTTTTCATTGCTCCACTCCGTCGACATTTTTCGAAACAATTAACGATTTCAATCGATTGATACGACAACGTACGCAACGCAGGCACGACAGTAACTGGGCTGAATGTGATCACTTCATGCCACTTGCGCTGCCGGTCCTTTGACTGCCGCACGAAAAACCGCTAATTTAGGGAGTGACCGGCAACGCGAGTAGCAACGCGAGTAGCAGCACGAGTGGCA
Source organism: Adalia decempunctata (assembly GCA_951802165.1). Classification (NCBI taxonomy): domain Eukaryota; kingdom Metazoa; phylum Arthropoda; class Insecta; order Coleoptera; family Coccinellidae; genus Adalia; species Adalia decempunctata. Next base: position 33,390,403 of record OX637702.1, on the reverse strand, counting down.
GTAGAAGTGAGGTGATTACATTCTCACCATGCTCATTTCCCTGCTCACTTCCCTGCTCCATGCCGTGGAAGTGGGCTGAGTGTAATTGACGGGTTACATGAATAATAATTTTTTTGGATGCCGATAAAACTCTGTGATCGTTAGAATACACATGTTACCAATAATACCTTTGTATGTGTTACTCATTCGGACAATGCTTCTAGGGGTCAACATCCATTCAAATGCAACCTGGCATGAGCACGTCTGCTCAATTGCCGAGTCAGCTGCACAGAAGCTTAGCTATCTATTTCGTGCAAAAAAATTATTCACTCCAAAGCAACTATTATTACTCTACAAGGCACAAGTTCGTCCAGCTATGGAGTATTGCTCCCATGCTTGGAGTTCAGCTCCTAAGCACTCGTTACACCTACTTGACTCCGTTCAAAAAAGAGCAGTGCGCCTAATAGATGATCCAACATTAACTGCCAACCTTCATAGTCTCGATCACCGTAGGAAGGTTGGAGACTTATGCCTTTTTAACAGATACTACCACGGTAGGTGTTCTGCTGTCATTGCATCCATAATTCCATCAGGGGCACAATTTGATAGACAAACAAGGCTGGCCGATAGTAGTCACCGATTTGCCGTGCATCTTTCTACAGCTAGGACATCAGTGTATCAAAAGGCTTTTCTTTACCGAACTGCAAGGCTATGGAATACCCTACCACAAGATGTATTTCCTTTTGGTTACAACTTACAGCAGTTCAAGACACGCACAAACCAATTTCTACTTAATTCATCTCGGGACGCTTGAAAAGGTGTTATAAGCTCAGTCTTTTCCCGAGAGATGCGTATAAAAAATTAGTAATTTACGTAACAAGTCCGGAAAATAGGGTTTTTTTGGACGAATAGACAAGATTCTAGGACGAGCCGGAGGCGAGTCTTGGAAGTCTGTGAGTCCAAAAAACTATTTCCGGGCGTGTTGCGTACAATATTTTTTCGGCAACCGTGAAGAATTACAAATCAATGAGATGACACATCTCTTTATTGATTTTGATTCATTTAAACAGAACAGAACTGTCATCCGTTATTTCGTTGCTATTGTGATGATCATAACAATGACAACAACGACGTGTTTTTCCGGCCTAGGCCGGGAAGTACGTACTTTCCGGCCTAGGCCGGGAAATGCTACTTTCTCAAAGAAAAAGCGTCCGGGAAGTGGGTACTTCCCGGACGGTTGCCGAAAAAAAAATTTCATGTTGAACATCAAGGATTATAATTTTGGAAGGGTTTTAAGGTTTTTCAAAAATTGGTCATTCAGTTTGGTTTCAATGTGTGACTCATTTTAAATATCCGTTAGTTATTATGGAGGGGTAAACCGCTGGCCAAAATCTGTACACCGGACATCCCCCAGTCGAAGGACATCCCCGGACATCCCCGGGACATCCCTGGACATCCCCGGGACATCCCCGGACATCCCTGGACATCCCCAGGACATCCCTGGGTCATCCCCTTCCCCATTACTCAGCGTCTTCACTAAACATTCGGCAAATATACAGGAAGCCATTCCTTCTTCGAGAATCTCTTTTTCGAGAAGAAATATTGGGTGTCAAAAATGCGAATTTTTTTCACTCAACTTGATTAAATTATGAATTATTATCAATAAATATTTATGGATTTCACGATCGAATTCAACTTCAAAATTAGAATATTCCGATCTTTCTAGCCGTGGTCCAATAGGAATTTCACCTGACGTTTGGCATACAACTACGGTAGGTATCTCGGTCGGAGGTTATAACCCAACGATTGACTCCAAATTGGTGATGTTACTGGATCTATCGATGTATTTATTGGCACAGCCTCACCGCCGGCATGGCTGATCAGTTCATCCTCCCGCATCAGACAGGTTTGGTTTCAGCAGTGCAGATCGCTGGTAACCACGCACTATGAACAACGGGAGTCTCGTCTCTCCTGTTCATGTTATTTTTGGATTTTGATTTCCTCCATTTTCATCATAGGATAATAACTTGTCATATTGGCAATGATCTCTGTTTGAGCGAACATAATGTAGAGTCCATCCATAAGACCATGTTCCGCGACTCTGTTTGATACATTCGAAAACACCGTGTTCTATGATCCGTATATGAATGCTCCTTTAAGTAGTTCCGGAGTAAACTTTCCCACAATCGCAAGATATTTTCTAAACATCAGCTTGAGTGAGTGGATCAGTTTGGTATTCGGCACCGCTTATGACATGTCCTAGTTTTTGTGTTAGTTTATAGACTGTTTTGATGTTTTGTCTTTTCAAAAGTTGGCCACTTTTTTCCATAACCGATGTAGTGTAAGTATGCCTTTTCCTTGGAAATATCTTCGGAGAGTCTATTCTTCTTTGTTCTTCGCTTTGATCCTTTGGAAATAAATGCTTGTCGCGAGTGTTTCAACTAGTCTGTTAGATATTCGGGCTTTCAAATACGACGAGCTCTCTGTACAATAATTTTTATCACACCCCGATTTTATTTGGGATGGTGATTGGACTTCTTGTGGAGATTTCTGTCTGTGTGGGTCGCTTTTCTATAAACCTTGTGTCCTAGTTTTACATTACGATTCCTTTGAACAGTCCAAACCAATACATCCAGTGAAGGTAATGTCAATCTGTGTGAACTTAATGTTTGGGCACAGTGTAAGGAAGAGATAGGGCAATCTATGTACCTTATACTGTGGTTACTAGTTTGGGTACCTGCTATTGAGACCGAAGACATTCAGCTGTTCTTCTTCGTGACTCCAAATCACGAAGGTATCATACATATATCGCAGCCAGTTGGATGATTTCTTTGGGGCTGTTTCGATGGAATTCTTTTCGAATTTCTTCATAACAAAATTGGTACTAGCACGAATTAGAGGATTACTTATAGCGGCCACGTCCAATTATTGGTTAAAATCGCCTTTCCACCAGAAATAGCTCGATGTAAGGCAATGTTCGAAAGGACGAAATTTCCCCCGAAAATATTTCCGATGAATTATTCGAATAACTCTCTTATCAGAGATTCCTTTATAGGGAGAGAGACATAACATTGAAGCTTACGAGTAAAGCATTCGGTTTAATTGTCATAAGCTGCAGTTTTTCGACAAACTGGGCAGAATCTTTGTTGAAAGCTTTTGTGTTTGCCACGTGAGGCCTCAACATGATTGTTAAAGGCCTACCACATGCTCAAGCTTCACGACAGTTTTGCTTGGGCAAGCCGGCTTGAGCTCTTGAACACTGATCGTGAGGTTGGGAAAACTGTATACCTCGCAAACCCCACGGTCTCCACGGCTTGGCTTGCGTAATTTTCGATTTGCTTGAAATTTTGCTTGTGCAAGCCCGGCTTGTACGTGCGGTTGACGTACAGTATTCAAGCCTCATCGAGAATAGTCTTCATTCAGTGAAGCACCCGTTTTACCTGCGAAAATGGCCGATTTAAGGATGTACAATCGCGAGTTCATCACTGAATTTATAAGCCTATATAAATCTCTACCAGCACTCTGGAAGATCAAATAGAGGGATTATTTGGACAGGAATAAAACAAACGAAGCCTACAAAAAAATGATCACTAAAATGGAAGAGGTGAGGACAACACTGAAAAAATTGCAGCTGAAGAAATAGTTCTTCGTTCGGATGCATTGTTATCGTCAAGAATGAGGCTTGCACGTACTTATCTGTGCCGTGTGGTACCAACTATTATATGGTGTTCAATCTTAATGTACGAGATGCTCGCGCAAGCCAAACTGTCGTGGAGCTTGAACGTGGTGTAGGCCCATTAGAGCCCTCGCCAGATCATATGTTGGCGAGTCTTTTTGGAGCCATAAAGCTTTTTCTAATGAATTTGACTGCCTTGGCTTGGACGACATATGATCCCACTTCAGTTTTTTTCATATTTGAATATTTCCAGTAAATCCATCATACTTTCATCACATTTTGATGTTTGCATGACCACCGCTGCAGTGCCGCACTTGTCATCATTGATAATCCTTATAGCATAGCGTTCTCTGAGCGTTATGTTGCTCTTCGGTGATTTCCTGATGAATCTAGAAGCCTCAGCCGTCACTTCCTCAGCTGTGACCTATGGCTAAGATGGTGAAGTGCGTATAACGGCTTCAACATTGGCTACGATATCATCTACATGTATATTATGCTCATTTCTAAAGAAGAAATTGTGTCCTTTCGCTAGAATTGGATTCTCCTAAATTGTCGAAGCCCTACTGAACAAATTGACAACGGTATCTTTTTTGTGGGGTACTGTAGAGATAGATTTGTCCAGCAAGCGCGAGAACTTCTCTCAAGACGCTGTTTGATAGTATACGAGTACATCCGCCCATTCATAGATTTTTGCGTGATGTTTTCAATCGATGACTTTTCTTTGGTCGTCAAAAAATCAGGTAGATCTTCTTCAATACGAAGAACTTGCTCAACAATCGTCAGGTACGTCTAAAGATGCCTATCGCAGTTGTGGGTGAAACGCTAGGTGGCAATGACATTCCTATTGGACCACGACTGTAATGCCCGGAATATTCTAATTTTGAGATGATCAATGTACTTACGGATTTTGTAATATTTCAACTTGAGAATATTGAAAAGGAGCTTCATTGAATGATGAATTGTCAATCTATTCAATAGTACTATTCAAACATGTGAATTCAAATTATCAATATCTCAAGACGATTTCCAAACACAAAAATATTGTGGTAATCAAATTTTAACTCGAAAATACTGAACTGGTATTTACACTCAACTCAAACATTTCTCTCGCGATCAAGTTTTGGCAACGGCGGACGACGAAATTGCACCTGATCCTGACATCAGAAGAGGTCTGAATGTCGCCCTAAGTGACTTTTTTTTCACTTTAATTCCTTAATTCCAAACATCCTTCCAACCATCGTGCACTTTGTGCTTAGGTTTATGGTTTTCATCAGAAGAATCCCATATCACTCTTTCACTCACAAGGTATTCTAGAAATGAAATTATTTTTCATTGCTCCACTCCGTCGACATTTTTCGAAACAATTAACGATTTCAATCGATTGATACGACAACGTACGCAACGCAGGCACGACAGTAACTGGGCTGAATGTGATCACTTCATGCCACTTGCGCTGCCGGTCCTTTGACTGCCGCACGAAAAACCGCTAATTTAGGGAGTGACCGGCAACGCGAGTAGCAGCACGAGTGGCAGTAGAAGTGAGGTGATTACATTCTCACCATGCTCATTTCCCTGCTCACTTCCCTGCTCCATGCCGTGGAAGTGGGCTGAGTGTAATTGACGGGTTACATGAATAATAATTTTTTTGGATGCCGATAAAACTCTGTGATCGTTAATGAATCCACATGCTACCAATAATGCCTTTGTATGTGTTACTCATTCGGACAATGCTTCTAGGGGTCAACATCAATTCAAATGCAACCTGGCATGAGCACGTCTGCTCAATTACCGAGTCAGCTGCACAGAAGCTTAGCTATCTATTTCGTGCAAAAAAAATATTCACTCCAAAGCAACTATTATTACTCTACAAGGCACAAGTTCGTCCAGCTATGGAGTATTGCTCCCATGCTTGGAGTTCAGCTCCTAAGCACTCGTTACACCTACTTGACTCCGTTCAAAAAAGAGCAGTGCGCCTAATAGATGATCCAACATTAACTGCCAACCTTCATAGTCTCGATCACCGTAGGAAGGTTGGAGACTTATGCCTTTTCAACAGATACTACCACGGTAGGTGTTCTGCTGCCATTGCATCCATAATTCCATCAGGGGCACAATTTGATAGACAAACAAGGCTGGCCGATAGTAGTCACCGATTTGCCGTGCATCTTTCTACAGCTAGGACATCAGTGTATCAAAAGGCTTTTCTTTACCGAACTGCAAGGCTATGGAATACCCTACCACAAGATGTATTTCCTTTTGGTTACAACTTACAGCAGTTCAAGACACGCACAAACCAATTTCTACTTAATTCATCTCGGGACGCTTGAAAAGGTGTTATAAGCTCAGTCTTTTCCCGAGAGATGCGTATAAAAAAAAATTTTCACGTTGAACATCAAGGATTATAATTTTGGAAGGGTTTTAAGGTTTTTCAAAAATTGGTCATTCAGTTTGGTTTCATTGTGTGACTCATTTTAAATATCCGTTAGTTATTATGGAGGGGTAAACCGCTGGCCAAAATCTGTACACCGGACATCCCCCAGTCGAAGGACATCCCCGGACATCCCCGGGACATCCCTGGACATCCCCGGGACATCCCCGGACATCCCTGGACATCCCCAGGACATCCCTGGGTCATCCCCTTCCCCATTACTCAGCGTCTTCACTTAACATTCGGCAAATATACAGGAAGTCATTCCTTCTTCGAGAATCTCTTTTTCGAGAAGAAATATTGGGTGTCAAAAATGCGAATTTTTTTCACTCAACTTGATTAAATGATGAATTATTATCAATAAATATTTATGGATTTCACGATCGAATTCAACTTCAAAATTAGAATATTCCGATCTTTCTAGCCGTGGTCCAATAGGAATTTCACCTGACGTTTGGCATACAACTACGGTAGGTATCTCGGTCGGAGGTTATAACCCAACGATTGACTCCAAATTGGTGATGTTACTGGATCTATCGATGTATTTATTGGCACAGCCTCACCGCCGGCATGGCTGATCAGTTCATCCTCCCGCATCAGACAGGTTTGGTTTCAGCAGTGCAGATCGCTGGTAACCACGCACTATGAACAACGGGAGTCTCGTCTCTCCTGTTCATGTTATTTTTGGATTTTTATTTCCTCCATTTTCATCATAGGATAATAACTTGTCATATTGGCAATGATCTCTGTTTGAGCGAACATAATGTAGAGTCCATCCATAAGACCATGTTCCGCGACTCTGTTTGATACATTCGAAAACACCGTGTTCTATGATCCGTATATGAATGCTCCTTTAAGTAGTTCCGGAGTAAACTTTCCCACAATCGCAAGATATTTCTAAACATCAGCTTGAGTGAGTGGATCAGTTTGGTATTCGGCACCGCTTATGACATGTCCCAGTTTTTGTGTTAGTTTATAGACTGTTTTGATGTTTTGTCTTTTCAAAAGTTGGCCACTTTTGTCCATAACCGATGTAGTGTAAGTATGCCTTTTCCTTGGAAATATCTTCGGAGAGTCTATTCTTCTTTGTTCTTCACTTTGATCCATTGGAAATAAATGCTTGTCGCGAGTGTTTCAACTAGTCTGTTAGATATTCGGGCTTTCAAATACGACGAGCTCTCTGTACAATAATTTTTATCACACCCCGATTTTATTTGGGATGGTGATTGGACTTCTTGTGGAGATTTCTGTCTGTGTGGGTCGCTTTTCCATAAACCTTGTGTCCTAGTTTTACATTACGATTCCTTTGAACAGTTCAAACCAATACATCCAGTGAAGGTAATGTCAATCTGTGTGAACTTAATGTTTGGGCACAGTGTAAGGAAGAGATAGGGCAATCTATGTACCTCATACTGTGGTTACTAGTTTGGGTACCAGCTATTGAAACCGAAGACATTCAGCTGTTCTTCTTCGTGACTCCAAATCACGCAGGTATCATACATATATCGCAGCCAGTTGGATGATTTCTTTGGGGCTGTTTCGATGGAGTTCTTTTCGAATTTCTTCATAACAAAATTGGTACTAGCACGAATTAGAGGATTACTTATAGCGGCCACGTCCAATTATTGGTTAAAATCGCCTTTCCACCAGAAATAGCTCGATGTAAGGCAATGTTCGAAAGGACGAAATTTCCCCCAAAAATATTTCCGATGAATTATTCGAATAACTCTCTGATCAGAGATTCCTTTATAGGGAGAGAGACATAACATTGAAGCTTACGAGTAAAGCATTCGGTTTAATTGTCATAAGCTGCAGTTTTTCGACAAACTGGGCAGAATCTTTGTTGAAAGCTTTTGTGTTTGCCACGTGAGGCCTCAACATGATTGTTAAAGGCCTACCACATGCTCAAGCTTCACGACAGTTTTGCTTGGGCAAGCCGGCTTGAGCTCTTGAACACTGATCGTGAGGTTGGGAAAACTGTATACCTCGCAAACCCCACGGTCTCCACGGCTTGGCTTGCGTAATTTTCGATTTGCTTGAAATTTTGCTTGTGCAAGCCCGGCCTGTACGTGCGGTTGACGTACAGTATTCAAGCCTCATCGAGAATAGTCTTCATTCAGTGAAGCACCCGTTTTTCCTGCGAAAATGGCCGATTTAAGGATGTACAATCGCGAGTTCATCACTGAATTTATAAGCCTATATAAATCTCTACCAGCACTCTGGAAGATCAAATAGAGGGATTATTTGGATAGGAATAAAACAAACGAAGCCTACAAAAAAATGATCACTAAAATGGAAGAGGTGAGGACAACACTGAAAAAATTGCAGCTGAAGAAATAGTTCTTCGTTCGGATGCATTGTTATCGTGTCGATGACTTCGTCAAGAATGAGGCTTGCACGTACTTATCTGTGCCGTGTGGTACCAACTATTATATGGTGTTCAATCTTAATGTACGAGATGCTCGCGCAAGCCAAACTGTCGTGGAGCTTGAACGTGATGTAGGCCCATTAGAGCCCTCGCCAGATCATATGTTGGCTAGTCTTTTTGGAGCCATAAAGCTTTTTCTAATGAATTTGACTGCCTTGGCTTGGACGACATATGATCCCACTTCAGTTTTTTTCATATTTGAATATTTCCAGTAAATCCATCATACTTTCATCACATTTTGATGTTTGCATGACCACCGCTGCAGTGCCGCACTTGTCATCATTGATAATCCTTATATCATAGCGTTCTCTGAGCGTTATGTTGCTCTTCGGTGATTTCCTGATGAATCTAGAAGCCTCAGCCGTCACTTCCTCAGCTGTGACCTATGGCTAAGATGGTGAAGTGCGTATAACGGCTTCAACATTGGCTACGATATCATCTACATGTATATTATGCTCATTTCTAAAGAAGAAATTGTGTCGCTAGAATTGGATTCTCCTAAATTGTCGAAGCCCTACTGAACAAATTGACAACGGTATCTTTTCTGTGGGGTACTGTAGAGATAGATTTGTCCAGCAAGCGCGAGAACTTCTCTCAAGGCGCTGTTTGATAGTATACATCCGCCCATTCATAGATTTTTGCGTGATGTTTTCAATCGATGACTTTTCTTTGGTCGTCAAAAAATCAGGTAGATCTTCTTCAATACGAAGAACTTGCTCAACAATCGTCAGGTACGTCTGAAGATGCCTATCGCAGTTGTGGGTGAAACGCTAGGTGGCAATGACATTCCTATTGGACCACGACTGTAATGCCCAGAATATTCTAATTTTGAGATGATCAATGTACTCACGGATTTTGTAATATTTCAACTTGAGAATATTGAAAAGGAGCTTCATTGAATGATGAATTGTCAATCTATTCAATAGTACTATTCAAACATGTGAATTCAAATTATCAATATCTCAAGACGATTTCCAAACACAAAAATATTGTGGTAATCAAATTTTAACTCGAAAATACTGAACTGGAGGAAGCTTGAGTAAATGATTTTGCATAATTACCTCCGATAACTGACAAAGAAAACTGGAATATTCTTGGGCATCCCTGAACATCCCTTGGACATCCCTTGACATCCCCGGACATGGGAGAGAATCCATATTGATTACTTGGGACCAATCAAGGGTTTGCATTTTCTGATTATTACAGATGCATATACCAAGAGGATTGAAGCCTTTCCTGTAAACAAAATAACATCATCCAATACTATAAGACATTTAAGGGAAAGTTTTGCCAGATATGGAATCCAGGAGTTAGTGGTGTCTGATAACGAAACTCAGCTGGTGTCCAAAGAAATGGAAGAAATCCTTAAGAGAAATGGAAATAACCATATGACGTCCTCCCCTGGTCATCAAGGATCAAATGGTCAGGCAGAATGTGCGGTAAAGATTTCCAAAAATAAGTTGAAAAGTTCATATTAGAACAAACTTGACCGATAACCTTCCACAATAAGTTGAAAAATGTCAGAGAAGACATATTCACTCTGACTTCTAGATTCTTATATCATTACAGAAATTCTGTACATTCGTCAACATCAGAAACACTTGCCAAACTGATGTTCAACAGAAGAATAAGTAAGAACTAGATGGTCCGTGTTGAAAGACAAAGACTATTGTTCCAAAGACACTGTAGACAGCAAAGCTCTTTAGAGTTTGAAAAGGAGCAGAGAAAGACAAATCCGAAATTATAAGGGTGTTGAAAGACATTTCAGGTTAAACCAAAAAGTGATGGTGGCAGACTATTGTAAAACAAATATTAAGAGTTGGACACCAGACACCATCGAGAAACAAATAGGGAATTCGGTATTTTCGTGTAGGACAGAGTCAGGAAAACTTTGGAAGCGTCACAAAAACCAAATCCATGGCAGAGCGGAGCTTGACAAAGTGGAAAGATTTGTTGCAGAAACTAAATACAAGGGTTTCATTCATACCTTATGTTCCTATTCTGGATGGAGTGGATGAACCTAGAAATGACCAAAGAGAGCATTCCAGCATCATTGACGAAAACCAGCATGCATTGGACACTCCAGGAGGAAATAAAGAGGATCAAGTATTATAATATCGATTACGAAACTCAAATTGATGTTTTAGGTATCGGGTGCAGTAATCACATATAATTCTCTTTATTGTATCGACCCTAGCTTTCGGTCATCATTGTGACCATCTTCAGGGAGCTGAAACATCACACATAAAACACTACAACAACGCATTTCAAGACACTTACAACAATTCGAGATGTTAAAAGGTATTCAATATTCCTGGGAATGGAGCGGCAATATTAAACATATATAATTAAATTCCAAAGCACGCTAGTAGAATTGAGTGAAAGGACGCTTGTCAGAATTAAAAATGACATAATGTTTTCGGATAACCTCAACCTTACGTGGGATCGTCATCGAAAGATGACATTTCATTTTTTTTCTTTATGGTGTGAATTAGATATGTGTAGATTGGGTTTAGTCTTTATGAATCCGTCATAATATTGAGGTTACCTTCACAACAATGGATTTCGACTGTCTCGAGAAATGATCTTTTATATCTATTCTTTTCTTTATTGGCTACAAGGGGTTCTTCAAAATTCATTACATGTCCCGTGTCGTGTACATGTTTAGACAAGCCACATGTCTGTTTTCCGTGTCTACAATCTTTCTGGTGTTCGCCAATGCGCGTCTCCAAACTTCTGCCTGTCTCACCTGTCTGGCCTACATAAAAACGATCACAGTCACTACACTTTATCTTGTAGACTATATTAGTCCTCTTCTTAGTCTCCACATCATCTTTCGTCCTCGTAAACACTGTGTTACCAACAGTGAACGGCGTCTTCTTAGCTATCTTTAGTTCGAAGTTGCTCTGGTATCTCTTGAATAGATTGCAGATCTTTTGTGTCAGGCTGCTGTACAATGGTAAAGAGCAATACAATACACTATTAGGGTCGTCTCTTCCATGGCCAGTGGCTGTCCTAACCATGGGTTCATCTCGGTGGGGTGTCCTATAAAGAAGCCGGTTTATGAGCCTCTTCGGGTATGAATTGGAGATCAGTAGACCCCTCAACAGGTCTAAATTCGGAGCGATCAGATGAGGGCTGACCAACCTTTCTATTCGGTTTTTTTAACCCTAGTACTAGGTTTATTTTATGTTTCAATTCATGTGCTGACATGTAGTTCAAGTATCGGCCAGATGAAATGCTCTTTCTGTACCAGTCAACCTCAATATTACTGTCCTGTCTTATCAGTAGTAGGTCCAAGTAGGGAAGCTTAGATTCCTGTTCGATCTCGCATGTAAAATTTATATTTTCATTAATTTCATTTAGGGTCTGGGAAATTAATTCTAATTTGTCTGCAGGTAAGATGAAGAAAAGGTCATCCACAAACTTCTTAATGACAGGGATTGTTATGTCAGGCAGTCTCAACACTAGTTCATCCAGCAGGTCGTCGATCACCATCTGTGCCAAAATTGGTGAAATATCTGCACCCATTGGTGTTCCTTTTATTTGCTTGTAGTAATCGCCTTGGAATCGACAGTATGTTGTGTCAAAAATCATCTTTATGCATTCTATGAGCACTTCTTGTGAAAAAGGGCAATTGATTTCTATTTGGTTCCATCTAATGCCAACAGACTGAACGACCATCTCGAATGTAACATTCGTAAACAATGACTTTATGTCAAAACTCACCATGATGTGGTTATCTGGGACAACAACATCTCTAATAAAACTAGCAAACGCAAATGAATCACCCACGTAGTAAGGGTTATTTTTTATTTCTGTTGTATGATTGGTTCAATATGTTTTTTATGAACTTTGATAGTCCTGAATTTGGTGAATCTATGCAGGAGATTATGGGTCTGACGGCTAGTGTGGGTTTGTGTATTTTTGGTAACGCATAAAACCGCGGAGATACAGAGTTGTATGTCCTCATGGTTTTTGCTGTTTGCTCATCAATATTGCCGTTTGTTCTTAGCTTAGAGATAAACCTGTTAAGCCTACCTTGATAAAGGTTCGTGGGGTCAGTGTGCAGTTTCAGGTAGTGTTGCTCGTCGTTTAATAGTTCAAGGGATTTCTCTGTATAGTCTTCCTTGTACATCATCACGCTTACACTGGCTTTGTCCGATCTAGTGACTAAAATGTTAGGGTTGGACTTCAAAAACCATTTTGTCTGCTTAACGTCAGCAAGTAAGCAGCTATTTGAGGGAGTATGTTTACTCTGTATGTAGTTGGTAATAATATTAGTCGTTTGAGCTGTCATCAGATCCCATATATCAGTGTCGAATCTGTGAATAATGTAGTCAACATCAGCCAGTAAGGACTTGAAGTCAACCCTCACAGGGTCATCGAAAGAGAACCCAGGCCCCAGTGACAGTACTCTCAAAACATTTGGAGGTACAGTAATGTTGGTCAGGTTCTTGAACCAACCATCTTCGATATGTATTTCGAACTTTTTTCTGTGGGAGCTCATCATACGGTTGAACTTGTTCAGCTGTCTGTCTCTGATGTTCCTGAAACGCTTCTTGTAACTCTGATTCAGCCTGTGTTTGAAGCTGCTGAGAATCTCCAGTGGGATCATTGTAATGATCCTGGACTCAGTCGCCTCCATCTGTCGCTCCAAGAATGCAATATTATCGTTGCTAATCCCGATCTCCATATTCAAAAGTCTAAAGTCTAGCCTTCTCTCCAACTGTGTCATCTCGTGGTAATGTTTTCCAGTACTGTAAGAGTTCTGTGGTTTCAATATCGGTCTTCTCCTTCCCAGGTGTGGTGGCAAAATCTGGTGGGTTCTGCACTTGAGTAAGAAAACCCTCTGATTTCGTGAAGCAGCAAGCTTAAATTGAATGCTGGACAGGGACTTGAGGCCAGCCACTGTGTTCCTGCCATACTGTTGTCTCATGTCGTCGAAGAAACCCATCTAAGTAGATCAAGTATTATAATATCGATTACGAAACTCAAATTGATGTTTTAGGTATCGGGTGCAGTAATCACATATAATTCAGATCAATCTCTTTATTGTATCGATCCTAGCTTTCGGTCATCATTGTGACCATCTTCAGGGAGCTGAAACATCACATATAAAACACTACAACAACGCATTTCAAGACACTTACAACAATTCGAGATGTTAAAAGGTATTCAATATTCAGTATTCCTGGGAATGGAGCGGCAATATTAAACATATATAATTAAATTCCAAAGCACGCTAGTAGCATTGAGTGAAAGGACGCTTGTCAGAATTAAAAATGACATAATGTTTTCGGATAACCTCGACCTTACGTGGGATCGTCATCGAAAGACATTAAATGAAATTAATGAAAATATAAATTTTACATGCGAGATCGAACAGGAATCTAAGCTTCCCTACTTGGACCTACTACTGATAAGACAGGACAGTAATATTGAGGTTGACTGGTACAGAAAGAGCATTTCATCTGGCCGATACTTGAACTACATGTCAGCACATGAATTGAAACATAAAATAAACCTAGTACTAGGGTTAAAAAACCGAATAGAAAGGTTGGTCAGCCCTCATCTGATCGCTCCGAATTTAGACCTGTTGAGGGGTCTACTGATCTCCAATTCATACCTAAATATACAGATAAGGAATTCCTAGAACATTTCAAAGTTCCTAGGCCAGTAACGGAAAAGTTAGCTGAAGAATTTGAATCAAGTGAATTTTATCCGAAAAAGGATACAGGATTTGCAAGAATAACCCCTATTAAATGCATGTGGGTATTTTGCTGGTATGCAACACATGAAGCTGCATCATTTCGTGATGTTGCTGATAGGTTCAATATTTCACTCAGCACGCTGTATGTGATAATTGAAAATGTGAGTGTTTTTATCAGCAATAAATCTAAAGACATTATAAAATGGCCATCAGAGGAAGAACAATTTTCAATCGCTGAGGATTTTTCTAATATGGGATTCCCAAATGTTATAGGATGTGTGGATGGTAGTCATGTGAGAATTGACAAACCCAAACATGATCCTGAATCCTACCTCAACAGAAAAAAATATTACTCGATACAGGTGAGTAGTACAATGTTTCTCTAAGTGATAATCATCTAATGTGATTTTCATATTTTCAGTTTCAAGCAGTTTGTGATTCAAAGAGAAGGATAAGGGATATCTTTATAGGATTTCCAGGATCAGTGCATGATGGTAGAGTGTTTCACAATTCTCCCCTATACACAAATTTTTCGTTATGGTGTAGAGATAAATACATATTAGGAGATAGTGCATATCCATGCTTAAGAAATCTCCTCACACCATACAGAAATAATGGCCACCTTATGGAAGTGGAGACAAATTATAATATTAAATTAAGTCATTGTCGAATACTTATCGAACATACCTTTGGTATATTAAAACAAAAGTTTCGGCAATTGTATCACCTCAAACTGAGGCGTGTTCCTTCGATTTGCCATTTCATTAGGACCTGTTGTATATTGCATAATTTAACATTAGGAGAAGGTGACAGTGAGTTCCTAGATGAAGAAAATGTTGGTGTTACATCACAAGCACAAGGAAATGTGGAGATGAATGAAGAAAATGAAGGAAACATTGTAGGATTTAATTTTAGGAATTATGTTGCTAGTACATTGTATATAAATACTTGAAAACACTTTTAACAAACCATTGGTTATGATTAATGTTTCTTTGCTTTCTTAATTTGTGTATGCAACAAATTACTGTGATGAAACAGTTACTTTTGAAAAATAATAATATATTAGTGAATTAGTAACATCAAATACTTGGGTATTATAGTGAACAATACACTGAAATGGGACAACCACTCAAATCACCTAACAGATAGATTGAGAAAGTTAGTGTATACTTTTTATGAGTTGAGGAAATTTTTTCCTATAAATATTTTGAGGATGGTTTATAGATCTTTGGCCGAGTCCATTCTTTCTTATGGGAATATTATATGGGGTGGTACATACGAGAGCCAAATAAAAACTCTAATTTTGACCCAAAAGTGGATACTTAAGGTGATAATTTCGAAGCCCAGGATGTTTTCTACGAAGGAACTGTTTGCAAATGATTGGATGATGGACTTACAACAATTATATATATTCAATGTTTCTAAAGTTCATGTATAAAAACAAAATTATAAAGAACATAGATTGTCACATGTATGAAACAAGAAAAAAGCAGAATTTGAAAGTACCTCAAGCAAAGACTACGATGTTCCAGAGGTTCATCTGCACCACTGGACCGAAGATATTTAATTGTATTCCACAGGATTTGAGAGATATCAGAAATTTCAAGCTGTTTTCGAAGAGGTTGAAGCAGTTCATCATAAAGAATAAAAGCAGTTTTCGGTATATCGGTTGAGGGAGGCTACTCACCCTGTTGTAATCCAAATAAGGGGAAAGGGTTCAGGGAGGGGGGGAAATAGATGGGGGGAGGAAATAATGAATTGATGTTATGTTACTTCTGAGAATGTGTATCTATGTGTACCATGAAAATACCTATCTATACAATGATTTTTTTTTTCAATTTATGCACAACACAACTCCTCAGGAGTTAGGTGCAAAATCAACCAGTTATTTTAGTCATGTATTTGCTGTTTTTATGTAAGAGTTGTTCAATAAATTATTTGATTTGAATCTGTTCCTCGCATCGAGATTAAGGTGGGCGTTCAATGTAGTGTGTTTTTATTTCAAGTTGATTTCGAAAACGGTTTAACTTTGAGAACTGAAATTTTGTGGTTGAACTCAGAAAGGATTAGGGTTTTTGTTGAAATAATTTTAATTGATTTAATTCCGACAGTCAATTTTTTTTCTTTCAAAAATAGAAGAAAATGCTTCTGTTTTATTTCAACAGAAAGACCCATGAAAATAGTTCAACTTCCGATTAAAAGGGAATCTACTGATAATTTCGTTCAGAAGATTAACTTGAAATACGGAATTGGCAGAGAATGGCCAAATTCAAATTTTGGCGGGAAAAAATTCCTGCTTTACCCACAAATTCGCTTATTCCATAGTTCGGCGATTTTCGGATAGAGAGCGCCATTGTACATTTCATTCATGATTAGAGAGATATTCATAGAACTTGATAGTGATAGTGCATGTTCTATGGAGATATCCATAAAATGGACGGTGGCGCCTCTATCGGCTGAGCTTTCGAACTCGCTTTAAAAGCCGACCTTAATTTATCTAAAATAGATAGCATGGGTGAGAAAGAATCTGAGTAACTTAAAAATAAATATTTCATAATATAAAATAAACATAACAAAGAAATAACTATTGCAGAAAGTAAAAATAAATTAGGTGAAATGACTAAAAATGTGCAGAAACAATCTTTTATTTTTCTTTTTGGAGTAAATATGCTTCCAATAGTTTGGTTCTCTTGAGTCTATCTTCCACTTTATCTTTTTCCAATGCTAACTTTTCTTCCTGGATTCTCAGCTTCTTCGTGTAATATTCCTTCAAATCATTCCTCATCTCTAGAAGAATTTCATTTCTTTTTGTATATGATCCCGTTGTCTTTCTCAGTGATTTTTTTCTGGGAATTTTCACACCAGAAGCTTGACTATCTTGGATTGTCAGAACTGGAATGTGAGATTCCTCTGATTTTGATGTGGTTGTTGAATCCTCTGAACATTTCACACCTTGGCTCAGCTGCTTCCACCAAGGTCTGTGATGATGAACAGACAGTGTTCGAACCAAGCAATAACATTGGTCGAACACTGTTTTTCTTGCCATAAATTTCGTCCAATTCTTTTTCGAATTCAAATTTTTTAAATCCTCTTCCTGTTTGTCTATTGTTGTCAATGCATTTTTTATAATTTCTTTCTAAGACTTTCCATCTGTTCTCGCATTTCATTGGTGTCACCGGGACCCCAAAGAGTGCGCTATGCTGGCTTGACAAAACTTCCCAGAGTTTTTTATTGGTTCTGATTTCCCCAGAACCAACTTTTGGCCTCCATTTTTTGTAGAGATCAATGAGAGCCAAGGTTCTTGAACGATCAAATACATTGATCTCATTCTCCATCTGAATATTGACATCTGGAAAAAAAGCGAATTAAATAAAATAAAAAAAAGGACAGTTTATACTAGTACTCACTCGAAATTTCTCTATCCATTTTTTTTGTCTTATTAAATTCACTAATCGCAGTAATACCTATATCTGTTCAAACTCAAAAAAGAAATAAAACGATGTTTCAATTGTTTCAAATCTCACCGCCGACGCCGACCTTGCACTATCCGAAACATAGAATAGTGTTTTGGTTTTATAATTTTTCGAACTGTTCTAGAATCGTTCTGAATCGACATTTCAATGCGCATCAGTTCGACACAGATTCGGAACAATACCAGGACAGTTCCGAATTTCCGAACCAAAACAAAGCTTATTATGTCATTTTTAATTCTGACAAGCGTCCTTTCACTCAATTCTACTAGCGTGCTTTAGAATTTAATTATATATGTTTAATATTGCCGCTCCATTCCCAGGAATACTGAATATTGAATAACTTTTAACATCTCGAATTGTTGTAAGTGTCTTGAAATGCGTTGTTGTAGTGTTTTATATGTGATGTTTCAGCTCCCTGAAGATGGTCACAATGATGACCGAAAGCTAGGATCGATACAATAAAGAGATTGATCTGAATTATATGTGATTACTGCACCCGATAGAGATGTTAATGCGAAAACGTTCTGTCCCGATTGTAACGTTGAAGGAGGAAATAGACCAGAAGAGAACACAAAGACGAAAACGCCAGGTATTACTGGAGGGAATGGCATGCCCGAAAGTAAAGTTAAAGGAGTAGAGAGACCAGAGAATGAAAAGGCGACAACGCCAAGGTTTACCGAAGGGAATGGCATGCCCAGAGGTAACATTGAAGAAGGAGATACACCAGATAAGATTCCAAAAAGACCGAAAAGGAACAACATAAAGCCTGCTAGATTCAGAAAGTAGGGAGTTCTTCGGTACAGTGAACTTTTGAAAAAAGGTCCTGTTGGGTGAGATACAATTATCTCACCGTGTTCTGGTTTGCAGCTCACATAAAGCATGCTATGTAACAGATTATTAATACGTTTTTTTGTAGGGTTACTGGAACCATGTAACTTTCCTTTACAGAGGAGGCTCTAATCTGAAGGGGGAGGTGTTGGGTCTATTCAAATGACCCACCTTAATCAACCGGAAGCTACCACAGCGACATCCAACTGAAGTACCCGGGAAACTGTCCAACAAGAGGAAACCAAGTCATTCTGAGCGTACCCCCTAGCGATGCACACGCGTGGTTCACTGTATTAGTTACCTTTAGACTGTTTCCGACTTAACGTGTAGTGACGGCCAAATAAACGTGTGAATATTGTAACCGCTCTATTTCTCACTCAACCTATCCCTTAAAAGAACTCACAAACATAACACTGAGCGACCGGCGAAAACCAATTAAACAATTTTATGTATGCCATCGGGCAACTGATACTCTGCAGAACAAAATATGGGGCCACTAAAATCATCAAAGCTCTTCTGATAATTTCAAAATCCGAAACTGCTGGAAACGGGGCACCAGCCGTCACCGAATCGTTGAGAACAATAAGAAACCTCACCTGCGAAAAAAGTGCCGAATCTATTGAAATTGATGGGATAATTGAAAATGAATTGCTTAAGGAGAGTGACTTGAAGGTTACTGATGACGTTGAGTTGGAGTTAGATGGATCTGGTGTGGGTTTTCTGAAAATATGGGCTTCGAATCTTGAATCAGAGGTGGAAAGCATCTGTAGAGATGAGTTTGGGTTTGGTCGATTGCTGGCCACCAGCGCTCCGGTGGAAAGTGAATTCAAAACACTGAAAACCCACATTGTTCCTAAAGCAGTTAGGTTAGATGCAGCAGTGGAAAAAATAGATACTATAAGGGAAAATTGAAATTGGTCAACTGTTCAATGCACACCACTGCGAGAACTAAGGAGAGCGCAGAAGGACAACTAACTTCAGCACAGCAGGGCAAACGGAAACATCCCGGAACGATTTTCCTACAAGGGAAATAAAAAAATTAAAATATGGAACAACTCAAAATATCAGTGAAGGGGATAACGAAAAAGCATATTTTGACCAGTATCCGAATACAGTGGAATTTGATGAGAATGATGTGACAATGTGTAGAGCTTGCCAAGACGGAAATTTTTCAGGAACTGCACACATGTATTTTATATATGCGGGAAATATGTTCATATTCTCCCGGGTTGTTCAGTTGCAATGGTAGAAGAAGAAGGACATGGAGAGGATCGATTATGCATGCAATGCTTCGAAAATTCGACAAGAGATGCCCGGGTAGCAATGAATACTTATGAGAACTGGCGAAATCTTGGCAAAAGTAAAGAAAAAATGAAACGCAATACCTATTTGGAAAAATGTGGACAGGAGATTATTGATCATGTAAATACGGAAAAGTTTCAGAAATTCCTTATACTTAAAAATGGAAGATCTCCCCAAATTTGGGGTTTGTGGCCGTTCAACAACGGCGCATTTGACAGTTTGTTTCAAATAATCTTAGCGGCCGTGAGGGACAACCTGTCTTTCAAAAGTCACGGACAAAATTGGATACGAAATAATAAACTGTATGAGCTGGTGTTGGACGTTGCTGAAAAAAAAATCACGTCAAAAACTTACCAAATGAGGGCAGAACTTCTTCTGCAATTTTTCAATAAAACTCTACCGAAGAATTGCATTTTCAAACAAATCTGCAATTGTAATGTCGTTTCGTTGGCAAATTTCAGTTCCGAAAACTCTCCGAGTTTTACTGAAAAATCCATTTCTCCTGTTGGATGTCCAGTCAAAATTACACCTCATCCGACCGTTACCATAACGGAACAAGAATTAGCACAACCTCTTGAAAAAGTGTTAAGGAAGCACATAGCCCTAGACGCCTAGAAGGTGCTGAATGTCAAAGAAATGGCTGTACTGCAATCAAGGATAATCATATAGACGCAATGAGCATTTCCAGTACCTCAAAATAAGCACTTTTGTTCACATGACGTGATGGAAGGCAGTTTATGACACAGTTGTACCCATTTATTCACTCTGAATTTTGAAGAACTGATTTATTATTCGATATTGAAATAGTATATTTCATTACTAGTCCAGAAAGTAAGCTTTTTCCGTGTGCGCGCGAAGAGTTCCCGTGTGAGGCGGAGCCGAACACGGGAATTCGTGCAAGCACGGAAAAAGCCTTTCTGGACGTGTAATGAACGATATTTTTCATTACACCTCTCCTAAAACAATCCAACGATATTTGTTCTTCGACAGAAAGCATTTCGATAATGTAAAACAATAATTATTCGAAACACTGACGTCTACTGTCATCACGCAATCGTTGCTTTGTGTCTAAGCATAGATGCATCTATGTCTCACTGCACGGAAAAGGGCCACTTTCGGTGCGGCCGCACGGAAAAGGGTCACTTTCGGTGCCCTGAATCGACATGTTTTGATAGGGTTTTCAGAGCGGTGTAATGAAAATGTGATTTCAACGCGTGTAAAGTTCTATGATAAAAACATAACCCCTCTAAAAAGTTCTAACCCTGTATAATGCCAGTTATACAATGTTATAATTGCCTGAGATATGGTCACACCAAAAAAATATGCGGAGGAAAAAAGAGATGCAGGAAATGCGGAAGTGAACATGAAGAGAAAAATAAATCTGTTTCAACTGATAGAAAAACAAATCAGAATTGAGATGGATACTGTTAATATGCTATTTAAAAAACATCCCTCATCCAATGACATTCGTGCTTTTCCGCCCTTACCATATCTCCCTTCACGAGACCGGAGTATTAAAGAAATTGTGGAAGTCCACAATAGAAGTCTACTGAATGAACCTGTTGGGGAATCATATAAAAAGAATCTCAACTACCCCAAAAAAAGGAATTAAACATAACACCTGATTATGACGATACCGCGCACAAAATGTCTCTTATAAGATTACACCCCAGGAATCAAAATCTGACGGTATCATGTTGGAGAAACCACTCTTTCCAAGAGTTCAAGATAATAAATATATCTCCAATAATAATTTGAAGAAGATAATATATGCCAACCACCAAAATATTGACAAAAACCCAGATATTATTTTCGAAAAAGACCAATTCTCAAAAAGATATCCTAATCCTCAAAATGTTGATAAAAATCCTGACATTATTTTTGATAAAGAACAATTTTCTCAATCTTCTTCCTTGAATATTTCCGACAATTTGAATATATCTTTCCCAAATCCGCTATAATGAATAATACGAAAAACACAGATACTGATATTCATAAATTCTATAATGGAATATACGATCCGCCAAAGCAAATAAAGAGGAATTAATATTAAAAATAAGGGAATATAATCCTGACATAATTGCATTGTGCGAAACATTTTTCAAGTTTGCGGATAATTTTTTTATTCATAGATATGTAGCTGTTAGAAATGGTAGGGAGGATGGTTTTCGAGGTACGTATTTGCTTCCTTATTAAGGATAATATTATTTTTAATCAGATACAACCCATAAGAAATGAGCTCCCCAAGAAATTCCAAGTTCAAATAGTTCTGGTGGGAGAGATCTCCTACATAAATTGCTATTGTCCCCCACCGATTAACTTGAGTTTGAATTACCTTGATGACATCTTGCAGGAAATTAGTACCCCTTATATATTATTAGGTGACTTTAATGCCCAAAAAACCCTATGTGGGGTTCAGGACTATAAATACTAGGGAAAGGGTTATGGAAGAACTTTCAGACCATCGAAATTTGTATTTGCTGAATGGTGGTAGTAGTACTAGATATAGTACAAAATGAAAGCTGCCCTGATCTTAGTATTATAACGGTTGATATGGCTACTAGATCACAATGGACACTGATGCCAGATTTTGAGTTTTCCGATCATGATTACAGTTGCTTTGTGGTTCATGCTAGGATACCGGGAGAAGTCCGTTTCCTTTTTCTAGATTTATGATCCAGAAGGCTAATTCGAAGGTTTTCGATCCAAACACAATCAGAGGAATGGAAGTTATCGATGATGTACGTGCCGCAATTTTGGCTGCTGCCCAAATAAAAAATTCCACATCACACAACTTTAAACCTCCCACATGGTGTAATGAAGAGATTGCAGAGACTGCTCAGTGAGAATCAGCTTTCGAGACTTTTATAAAATGTCCTAGACTAAAAATTTTGTAAAAACAAAAAAACTCAGAGCCAAATTTAGTGATCCGTCAGTCAAAAAAGTCTTCTTTCCGGAGATTTTGTGACTCATTTCGTGGAAAAGAGTGTAAGGAGGTTTGGCTAGAAAATTCGAGAGAGCATGTATTGTATCACCTATAGAGTCTTTTCCACGAGATCTTGCGCTGCTGAACTTCTGGGCTCCCTTGCTCCTCCCACTCATACAACCTTTTCCTGACCAAGCTTCCTCGGTTGAACAGACAATGAGAAATGAGTTTTCTATTGATGAGTTGGAGAAAATTTTGAAGAATAAAAAAGACAGTGGGATGGATAGCATAACCTACTCTATGATCGGAAATGCCTTTTTTTCAATAAAGATAAAAATCTTAAGTATTTTTAATACGATGCAGATTCACATTGCAGATTTTGGGCAGTTTAGAGGCTGAAATAAAGATGAATGATGTAAGAAAAACAGCTACTCTTCACGTTGTGAAGGAGTCTTGAAAATTGGCATCGGTGTTTGTTGAAAATTCATCGTTCACTGGTTCACTCCAGTTCATCTCTCCATCTTCAGATGGCCCCGCTGCATCTCTCCAGCGCATAATTAAGGTATGTATCCAAGGTTTCGCTTTATTCAAAATTATTGCGCAAGTTCATAACCTTTTAAACTATTAATGTCAAATTCGCTGTAATTACCTGCTGCATTTTTCTCAGGAAAATTAATTGCTTCCTGCTTCTTATTGTAATAAGTTGTATTAGATATAAGATTAAAAGAAGACTTATGTGTTTCTATGGCCTAGGACGCACAAGAATGTCAATGCATCACTGGCGTAGTTAGTTTTAAGGTTGTAAAGGAACCAAAAAGACAAATGGAGATTGTGTATTTTGTTTAAATGAAGTATTATTCAAAAATATCCAATCAATCTTGTTTTATTAGCAAGAATAATACACGCTGTCAGGTCGATTGGAGTCGTATAGTGACAACGGAAATTTTAGTATCGACGAGGCTGAGAGATTTGGAATAAAAGGAAAAGCATGGAGTCAATGTTCAGACCGCCCAAACCTCTCGTGTTGGATGGAAATGTTGCAGAAAATTGGAAGCTGTTCGAGCAGAAATTTGATAATTTTTTGACTGAAACAGAGTTCTCAAATAAGGGCGAAGAAACTAAAGTTGCTGTTTTTCTCAACCTAATAGGTGATGATGGCTTGGAATTTTTCAACACCTTCGATATGACGAGTGATCAGAAAAAGTCTCTACAGCAGGTAGAGCGAAGATTTGAAAATCACTGTTTACCGAAGAAAAATGTTATATTTGAAAAATTTGTATTTAATAGTATCAGTCAAAAAGAAAGGCAGCCATTCGACTCGTTCTCGAAAACTAAGAAAAGCAGTCAAATCCACAGGTTACAAGGATAAGGACGACATGGTAAGAGACAGGATCGTCATGGGTATCTTCAGCAAAGATACCCAGGAGAGATTGCTCAGAGCTTCGGACCATACACTGGAGATGGCTATAAACCATTGCAGAGCCTTTGAAGTAAGCAAGAGACAGTCCAAAGTTCTACAAAATGAAGTTGCGGTAAATGAACTGAAAAGGAAAAACAAGCATGACAAAAAGAAACCTAACTGTGCTTGCAAGTATTGTGGCACTAGCCATACCCGGTTTATGGAAAGAAATGCAAGAAGTGTCAGCGACTTCACCACTTCGCGACAGTCTGCAGATCCAAGGAAAGCAAAGAGGTTCGAGATGACAAGAAGAAGAAGAATGTACATGAGGTGGCACAAGAAGAAGACTCTGGAAGCGAAGGAGACCAGTTCTTTGTAAGTGCGATTGTGAACAAGTTCGACAAGTCAAAGAAGGCAGCAATGTGGCTCAAAAGCATAAATGTACACGGTAAGACAATAGAGTTCAAGCTGGATACAGGAGCAGAAGTGAGTGTTTTTACCTTTACACTTTTTAAATAGACTAGATTTTAAGAAAAATTAAAAAGAAAACCAATATAACTCTTGTTGCATATGGCAGTGGTGAATTTACCATAAAACCTATTGGTGAGATTACCTTAGAACGCAATGTAGATGGCAAAACAACCAAGATATCTTTTATTATTGTTGATAGTAAAGGTCAGTTACCCCTTCTAGGACTAAATGGTTGTGTAGAGTTAAATTCAGATAAACGAACTGATTTCTTGAAGATTAATAAATTTGAAAAGCTTGAGGATGTTATATCAAGTTTTTGAGGGTTTAGAAGAGTTTCCAACTCCACATAAAATTGTATTGAAAGAGGATGCTGTTCCTCACGTGCAGCCCATAAGGAGAATTCCCAAGCATTGCATTCTCGGGTAAACCTCAAGTTACAACAGCTAGAAAAAGATGGAATTATTGAAAAAGTTGATAAACCAGCTGAGTGGCTCAACCCATTGGTTATAGTAGAAAAGAAAAACAATGATTTGAGATTATGTTTAGATCCTAAATTTTTAAATGAAGCCATTAGCCGTGAGCATTTTCTCATTCCCACTGTGAAGGAAATAGCTAGCATGTTATCAAACAAATCCTATTTTTCTGTTTTGGATATGAAAAATGGCTACTTTCAGGTTAAGATTACTGATGAGAGTTCAGATTTTTGTTGTTTCGGAACACCATTTGGAAGGTATCGGTTCCTAAGGCTACCATTTGGCATACGCTCAGCTCCTGAAGTGTTTCAGAAAAAAAATATGAATTGTTCGGGGATATTAAAGGAATAGGCATTTTTTTTTTGATGACTTGATAATAACTGGGGAGACTGAGCAGGAACATGATGACAACTTGAGGTTAGTTCTTGAGCGAGCAAAGAAATATAACATTAAATTCAATAAAAGTAAAATTCAATTTAAGTCTAGACAAGTTAAGTTTATGGGACAGTTATTTTCAGGCAATGGAATAGAACCTTGTGAGTCTCATGTGGAGGCCATTTCGGATATGCCACGGCCACAGCAAAAAAGTGATTTATTGCGATTTTTAGGAATGTTGAAATTTTTGGGCAAATTTCTTCCCAATTTAGCAAAAATTTCGGCCCCATTACGAAATCTTACAAGATTAGATGTTGAATGGTCTTGGAAAAAAGAACATGATGATTCTCTAGTTCAGCTCAAGCATTTGTTGTCTGATGCACCTGTTCTTGTGTTTTTTAATCCGTCCATAGACGTAGAAGTTGAAACTGATGCTTCCAAAGATGGTCTAGGTGCCGGTCTTCTACAAAATGGGCATCCTATAGCTTTCAGTTCTCGCAGTCTTTCAAAGAGTGAATTATGCTCAAATTGAAAAAGAAGCTCTAGCTATAGATTTTGCATGCCAAAAATTCCATTATCTAATTTATGGTGTGAAAAATGTTGTAGTACACACGGATCACAAACCGCTTGTATCCATATTTCAAAAAGAATTATACAATGTAACTCCTAGACTGAAAAGATTAAGACTGAGATTACTTAAATGTGACCTAAAGGTAACATATAAGCCAGGAAAATATTTTTATATCGCAGACACTCTGTCTCGAGCTTATTTGATTACTCCTGATTTTGAAGACTCTGAAATGAATATAGCAGTTCATTCGTTGGTAAATTATCTTCCTTTGTCTGAAGAAAAGAAACATGAACTAAGACAAGCCACAAAAGATGACCTTGATTTGAGTGAAATTGTTAAATATTTAAAATTTGGGTGGCCTAATAGAAATAGAATTCCCTTGCATCTTCATCATTATCTTAAAATAAAAGATGATCTCTTGGTCTGTGATGGACTTTTTTTTTAGTTCCGAAAAAATTAAGACCGTTAATGCTTCAGAAATTGCATGAAGGCCATATTGGTATGGATAAAGTGAAATTAAGAGCGGGACAGATATTTTACTGGCCATATATGAGCTTAGATATAGAAAAAGTGACAAAAAAAATTAAAATATGTGGGAAGTTTGCAAGAAAAAATATCAAGCAATCTTTAAAACCATACAAATTGCCTGATAGACCATGGCAAAGAATTTCTGCCGATATTTTTTCTTATGCGGATCACAGTTACTTAGTAGCGTATGATGCTTACTCAAATTGGCTGGAGCTGGTGATCTTGAAAGAAAAGTCAGCTAGAGAAGTTATTTCTAAATTGAAATCAATTTTTTCTAAATTCGGATGTCCTCCTGATGAACTCACTTGTGACAATGTGCCCTTCGGTAGTGTATCGATGAAAGAATTTGCTAAAGAATGGAATTTTGAGATCTTGTTGAGAAGTCCTCAATACCCACAGTCAAATGGTTTAGCTGAAAAAGCTGTAGGTATAGCGAAAAACATAGTAAAAAAGTCTCTTGAAGAGGGAAAGGATATATTTGGGGCGTTGCTTCAGTATCGTAATAGGTACTCCCCTGAAATATATAAATTATTCCCCTGCTCAACTTTTAATGAGTCGTTCTTGTAAAACCAAAATGCCCATTTCAGCTGAACTTTTAAAACCAATACTTTGTGGTAATGTTTCAGATAGGCTTGAATACCGATTGAATCGAAATGAATCGTATTTTAATAAAAGTGCAAAAAGATTTGCCAGATATCAATGTAGTTCAAAATGTAACTGTTTTTAATCATAATAACAAACACTGGGAGCCTGGTCAAACTGTGCGAAAGCACGCTCATTTGTAGTTAAAAGAGAAAAGGGAGAAATTGTAAGAAGAAATAGACCAGATTTAAGAGAATAAAAAAAAATGATTTTAATGTTATTGATTTGTAAAACTGATTGTTGTAATTTAATTTGCTGTATATGATTTTTGGATAGATGGATTTTATATGGTTGTCAGAAATGAAATTGTGTTGTCCATATTGTAAAATCCACGAGCGGATATATCCATGTGGATTTTTTTTTATTTGTTCAGAATTTTTGGATTGTTGAGGATTGATGTTTATTTTGTATTTTGATTGTTTCTCTCTGAATAAATATTATTATTATTATTATTATTATTATTATTAATAATGATAATCACAATGAAATATTGGAGTCTACAGAAAATTCTCCCTCTCTCTGAAAACAATTGTAGCCCTAAGTCCAGCCCAGAACCCACAAACCAAAATTATGTAACTCGGTCAGGGCAAGGTCAGGCAATAAAACCTGTTAATAGATTAGATTTGTAAAAATTTAACAAATAGGGGAAGGATGTATTAGATATTAGATTAAAAGAAGACTTATGTGTTTCCATGGTCTAAGAATACTTTGGAAAATATTTGTTTCTCAAAACTCAAGTCTAAGACCCCAAAGGCGCTAGAATCAAATTAAGTATATAAAATTAATTGTAGCAATTGCGAAAGCAAAACAAAATATTACATAAATATGGAGATATGATTGCTGTCCTAAATTTCTGCAAAAGAAATGGACCAAAGACAAAAGAGAGTTTGATAGAAAAACTGAAACAAAAAATGGAACAAAATGACAGAAAAGAACCCCCTGATTCCTCCAAGAAAAAAAGAAAGAAAGAAGACGAGAATTATTGAGATTGCGTGGCTCTGTATCCACCTAAAACATGGTGAACTTGAAGAAGTGTGGGCCAAATTTGGGGCTTTCTGTTGACAAGGACATAAAATGTGCTGAAATACTCCAACAGGCCAAAGGATTATTTTTTCCCAATGGATACTCAACAAAGGTAAAATTGAAATATTTTAATATTGATCTTCTTGACTACAAAAATCATAAATGCATTCTAGATTTGACAATAGAAGATATGTATGAGATAGCGGCACTGACCACGTTGAGATTCTACTTATCGATAATACCCAAAAACGGATCAGCACGCGGTTCTGATGATGAGACAATTCAGAAACTTCAACAAGGTCTCAGGATGCAATTCAATTGGATGATTTGAACTTAACCTATTCTTCGAGTAATCCAAGACGCTCTTCTCGACTAATGGAACGAGATTCTCTCACTGACTTTTATGAAGCATTCAACGATCACTTGGAAGATGTGAGTGCATCTTTATATTCATTATAATTTTATAGGAAATAATTTACGGGACCATCGATAAAACTAGCATTTTCTTGTTTGAGATGTTAATTTTTATTTCTACTAATTACACATTTTCTACCATTCAGGACTTCGAGCTACAGGACCTGTTGCCAGGAATACTTTATAACGAAATGCCCACGGAAAGTGTAATAAAAACACTGGTGCTCCATCGTGGAAAAATCTTCGAGGAACTCTTGGATGCATTCCGATGTCACGATTAAGAAAAAGGTGATTTCAAAATTGTAATGATTATGACGAATGGTAGCATAGAAGCTGCTGCAGATTTTGGGGGAGTTTTCAGAGATGCGCTTTCCGAGTTGTGGTCATCATTTTACGCCAAATGCACGGTAGGGACATCTCAGTGCCGTTCATTAGGGATGACTTTAAAGACAAGCGTTTGAAAAAAGAAAATTATTTTCCGATCAAATTAGCTCCGTCTTGCATTAAGAAGTGTTTGGATCTACAGGGTATTCATACAAAACATGAGGGTATTCCTCAGATGGCGGCTGGTCGATTCTGAGTATATTAAAGGAAATGAAAATGGTGCAGCCGACGGTTTATCGAGAATGCCAGTAAATGTAACTGAAGTTACATTAGTTAGGTTAGTTTTGAATATTGCAATATTTTGCTAGATCAAATACCAATTAGCGCAAATCAAATAGTAAGGGAAACAAGAAGGGATCCTATTTTAAGTAAAATTTATTCATTTGTCAAAGATGGTTGGCCAAAAGAAGTAGAAGGCACTTGCCCTGGGTGCCAGCTCAAGGGGGCGCCAAAAACAACCAGGGGATAAATTTTTTTTATTTTTGATTTTCTCGGAAAAAAGTATTATTATCGAATATGACCCGACTCTGAAGTGCCATCTTGACCACTCAAAAAAAGGACAAACATCCTTTCTGTCTAAAACTTTGCAACATGAAATTTAATGGCCACCAAAGTTCGGAATAAAATTATGAATGAGATCAAGGAGGCCAACTATTTCACTATTATGTTCGACTGCACTCCAGATGTATCTCACTTAGAGCAAATGAGCCAGGTTATACGATTTTTAAAGAGAACGTACTCTGGATATGAGATAAAGAAATGTTTTATTGACTTCTTAGAAGTTGACGGAAAAACTGGAGAATGATATCATTGCATAGTTGCAGAGGATATCTGGTGTAACGAATCCTTACTAAAAAACGTGACCAATATTTGAAGATCGAAACGGCATTCTAGTTACGGAAAAAAAAAGCGCGACCCCTTTCGAGAGAAATGACAAGCAGGACAAATTCTCAGATTTTCGATCGACAAGAAAGTCTTAAACAAAATTTAATCAGTGTCAACACCAGGTATTCTATGCATCATGCATCTATATCATAGCGAATTCTAGATGAACCGCGAACTGATGACTTAGATATCAAAATTCTACGACAACGGATCTAATATAGCTGGAGTCCAATCCAGAATTCTACAGATGAACGAGCTGGCAGTATTAGTTCCATGCCTAGGACACTCTTTGAATCTTGTGGGTGTCCATTTGGCTTCATCATGTTCAGAAGCAGTAAATTTATTTGGTGTTCTACAAAAACTGTATTTTTTCTTGTTCAACCATCCTCCTCCTCAGTCCTTTCTCCTACGTAAGTAAGGAGATGGTGACGTTCAACCATAAGATGGATAATTATTATGAAAAAGTGCATGAAAACAAATTTGAAAGGAAGTAGCCAAACAAGATGGGCTAAACTTCAAGCTGTTAATGCCTTGTTGCTCAATAATTTACCGGGAGTTGTGAAGGCTGTGGAAGAAATCAAAGAATCCTCACTAGTCGCAGAATCCAAGTATGAAGCTATGGTCATTTGCTTCGTGCTGTGATGGATTTTAGATTCATCCTGAACCTAACTTTTTGGTATAATATTCTGCGAGAGATCAATAGAGTCAACTTGGAAATTCATAAAGGGGATATAGTTATTTCACGTTCATTTTCGTTGATGCAATGTCTTGTGAATATCTTGCAAGGAATGAGAGAAAAACCTCTTGAAAACTGGATGTCGGAAGCTACACTTCTTTCGAAAGAATTGGATGTGGGGCCAATTCTTAGAAATAAACGTGTTTCCAAGAAGACAAAGCAGGTCGACGAAATGTGCGAGGATGAGTCAAGAACGTTAGATCAAGTTGGTTTATTCTCGAAGGAAATTAAAGTTGTTGTCAACAGAATATTGTCAGAAATTAGAAAAAGCTTAGAAAGCCCATAGAATCTGCACAAGAATTTCGCATTCCTCAACGGCCATGCCCTTTTAAACATGCAAAAAGAGGATCTGCAGAAAAATGGGACTCTTCTAGCGCAAAAATATTGAGGATACTCAAATGCAGTTGATTTTTGTTAGGAACTAGCGGTTTTCAAAGAGCTAGTTCCTGAAATTATCGATTTCATTAGACCTGCTGCAAATTCTTCACTGGCAAGATCTGCAAGAAAGTCAGTTTAGCTCTAAGAATTCACTGCACTACCACGTCTGCAAGATGAACGCAGTTCAAGCAAATTGAAAATAATAAAAAATTAAATTAAATTAAAATTTCTTCGCTTTTTTTCCTCATTATTAGTATTAATTTTGATTATTCATTTGTATTATATTTATTTTTGTTATTTTTTATAAATTCATGTATTACACAAATGGGGGGGGGGGGCATCATGAACTTTTGCCCCGGTCAGAAAATATCGTAGATCTGGGCCTGGGACATTGACACATAATTGTGATGCTTGTATGACGTTTAGGAAAACGCGAGGGCAAAATCAGTGTGGAATATTGGTGTACACTCTACTAGAATATAGTAGAATTTGATAGAATTCACTATAATTTGAAATAATTTAGTAGAATTCAATAGAATTTAATAGAATTCATTAGGATTTGGTAGAATTCAATGAACCAAAACATTTATGCGCATGCGTTATTCGAACTCAAACTGTTAATAAAAAACTATATACCGTGAGTATTGTCCCTTTTTTTTTTTCACAATTGTCACCATGCAATCTCTGTGAAACACAGAAGACTGCAATCCGAGCTACAACTATTTACAAGATTACTGCCCAATCTTTGAAGAAATTTGTTTTACATTCACTGTAGATTGCGAGCTAGATTGCCTTACAATTAGTACTTGAATTAATGAAATCCTATACAAAATAATAATCAATTTTATCCGAAATGATATGATATTATAACTCACTTTTAACCGATTAGACAATTAATACCAAAATGGACTCTGTTCAATGTTGTTTTGTTTTTCTCACACAGCATTCATATTTTTATTTTATTTTTCTCATATTGATCATGGTTTTTCCGAGTGGTTTTTCTGTAATCCGAGTCTACTTCAGCGCCGTCTAGTGGCTGTCCTATATTTCAGCTCTATGATAATTGGGGAGAGTGCCGCATCTAAGCTTGTTTCTATAATCTGTGCGCGTAACTACATCCAGCTGTTATAGGACCGAGACACTCAGAGGCCCCCCCCGGTCTCGCATACGAGACATTACTTTTTTTACTACAATTTTTATTTTATGAGTTCTGGTATTCTGTTGATTATAATTTTCATTTTTGAGACAATGTAGCATCAACTAAAACTAATACAGTAGGGCCTCGGTAATCCGGACTCTCGCTTGTTCGGTGATCGCTGTAATCCGGCCGGGCAATGGGATTCGCGGGGTGGAGGCCCGGCGGCGTGTAGGTGCGGGGGCTATCATGAGCCAATGCGCCGTCGCCCGACAGTCTTTTGTTTATCGCCTTTCGTGTAATACGTAGTGTCAACTAAGTGATCTCGCTAACATCATGGCGCCGCCACGTAAACATTCGACATTAACAATAAAAGACAAATTACGGATTATAGAAATGTTAGATAAGGGTGACAGCTACCCTGTCATTGCTCGGAAGTTTGGTATAGGCAGGTCAACTGTAGGCGACATAAAGAAAAACAAAGACAAACTCTTGAAGTTTGTTAGCCTAACAGAACGTGGTCCCGGTGTACGAAAAACACTGAAGAAATCGGAAAATCCTGTTTTAGAAGATGCTTTGTTTACGTGGTTTTTGCAACAAAGGCGATTGCATGTTCCTGTAAGTGGTGATATGATTTGTGAGAAAGCTCGAATTTTTCATCGCCAGATTACAAACTCCAATATCGGATTTAATGCAAGCCGGGGATGGTTAGACAAATTTAAAAAACGCCACGGAATAAGACGTTTAAAAATGGCCGGTGAAAAACTGTCAAATGATGAAGCCGCTATCGGACCATTCCAACTAGAGTTACAGAAAGTTATTAGAGAAAAAAAATTAACAGCGGAACAGGTTTACAATGCTGACGAATCTGGTTTGTACTGGCGATTATTGCCAGATCATACATTAGCCTCTGGCAATGAGCAGTCGGCTTCCGGAAGGAAAATGATGAAGATGAGAGTGACATTCATGCCTTGTGCAAATGCGGCTGGAACTCATAAACTTCAATTGCTTGTTGTCGGAAAATCAAAAAACCCACGGGCATTTAAATCAACACGTCTTCCTGTTTGTTATCGTGCACAAAAAAATGCTTGGGTTACGAAAGACTTGTTTCTTGAGTGGTTTAAAACGGAATTCGTTCCCGCGGTCCGCCGCCATCTTTTGTCTGTTAATTTGCCTCCTCAGGCACTGTTATTGCTGGATAATTGTCCTGGGCATCCATCAGCAGATGAACTTGTCTCTGAAGACGGCCACATTTTTGCAATGTTCCTGCCACCTAACACCACGGCGTGTATACAACCAATGGATCAGAACGTTATACAAAATGTGAAGTTAAATTACCGCAAATCACTTTTGGTTAACTGTCTTGCATTATGTTCTGAAAACCTCATGGACTCATTAAAATCGATAACTTTAAAGGACACAGTTTTTCTTTTGGCTAATTGCTGGGCCAATGTTAAGACATCGCTAATTAACAAATCATGGAAGAATTTGCACCCTGAATTTCTCACTGATAATGACGAACCAGAAGATGATGTTCCTTTAGCCCAGCTTTTTAACAGGTTGAGGGGACCCAATGATCCTCAAATAAGTGAGACAGAAGCTCAAGAATGGGCTGCTGGTGGTGCCGAAAGCGAGTTACAAAGATATGAAGTGTTAACTGATGAGGAGATTGTGCGAGCGGCTATGTGTGAGGACGATGAGGAAGATGAGGACAATAGCGTTGAAATTCTAAAAAGTACAAAAGTTGGTAATTCAGAGGCAGTAGGAGCTTTACACACTGCTTTAAAATGGGCTGAAGATAACGAATTTGATAGCCACGAAGTTATGTTTCTCCGTCGACTTAGAGACCGGGCTTTCGAAATGAAGTGCGAAAATTATAAACAGAAGAGTATTACAGACTTTTTCAAAAAGAATTAACTAATGTTTTATTATATGTTTTTTTATATGTTTACTTGATTAAAGAAACTGAGGTTAAACATGTGTTTTATTAACATTTAATATGGCATACTATAATCCGGACGCCTCGATAATCCGGAAAGGGTCTTGTTTTTGCCTCTCCGGATTAACGAGGCCCTACTGTATTTCCAGATTTTCGCGCTCATGGATTTTTCTCGCATTGAAGCTGCACTGGAATGCTAGATACCAGAGAATCTGAAGAATATCTTAAAAGTTACCGGCTACGAAAATAGTTGGGCTCTAAAAAATATCACGAATAGTGATTTGAAGCAAATAGAAGAATTTGTACAGGAAAAGTTGCCAAATTGTATTCCTAAGCAACGATATAAAGAATATTTTGGTGGAATATTTTCATTAAACACCTCCCAATATGAAATTTCACTTGGTCATAGAAATATAATTTTTGGAATGAAAAACTTCTTGAATAACCAGAAAGGGCCTCAAAAAAAAAGACAAATCTTCAATGACTACCCCGATAATCATGAAAGATAAATACACCACAACTGAGCTCGTAACTGAGTTATGAGTATACTTCGGACAATTTTAACACCGATTCTAACTGTTCTTTACAAGACATAAATACAAAAGAAAATAATTGCAATTTTACTGAAGAAACGTCCCACATATTCAAAACGCTCAAAAAGTGGATAAAGCTACAGTTAAATGCTAGCAGTAAAACTGACCCGAACTTGGACTTCAATTTTGATAACCTAACGCTGAAAAAAAAGAATATTTCTAATGTTATTTACTGTGAAATAACGTGCTTCTGTAAAACACAAATTAACATCGAAAAGACATCGCAACAGAAAAATGGACAGTCCTCTAAACCGAGGTGGATTTTCTCCAATTACCATACCCATTTTTCAGCCAAACATTTAAATAAAACAAAAAAAAACCAAAAAAATATCCAATCGAAAATGTCATCTTATTTCCAGACAAAGGACAATATTCTAAACAAAATGGACGCGACTGAAAATCTGAAGAAAGAAAAAAAATGGTATAAATCCAATTCGAAAGTAATCGTTCATAATTGTTCAATTTTTAAACCTTACAAGAATTCAAAGACTGGATAACCTCACTGATAACTGCGATTTAGAAAACAATAATAACGGACACCTAAATAATGTTAACTATGCGCTAGATAACACCGGAAAAATAAAAAGAAATCTACGAGGACTTGAAAGGTGTGACTCGAATTCAGTTTACGGCATCGAAACCGATGAGTCAGAAATTGAGCCAGTTGCTTTTAATTGCAAAAACTTCAGAGACTTTTCTGGTAATTGTGATATACTTAGTGGTACTAACTCATCTGCTTATTTGCAGGGAGACAATAATGAGTCTCAAGTCTATCCCTTTTGAGCTCAAGAGAGCGGATAAGATTCAAATAAATAAAGCCTAGAAAAATTTTAAAAATTTCTTTTGAAAATAGCTGTTTTTGATATTTCGACTTTTCTTTTACCATAAGAACTTGAAACTGTTTTTTTTATTTTTGAAGATGTGATATTTTGCCTTTCCTTTCACCATAATAACTTGAAGATGTTTTTTATTGTAAATTGGAAGAGAATTGAGTATTTTTTATTTTAATGTGCTTTCAATTTTAAATTTGATCATGCATCAATTTCTAGAAATCCATAGAAATTGTATTTTCTTTAAATTCGAAATCATCCTTTACATAAATAATATATACATACTCTTGAATATGTGTTAACGGAAATTCGTTGATTGTAGAAGCTTTTTGACAAATAAATGATCGTGTTTACTTCATTACATCATTTTTTAGAGGTACTCATAGATATATAATTACTAGTTGAAATCATGGATGTTATACTATTATTAGATCAACGGTTGTAATGTAAGTCAATGGTGACACGCTACCAAACTATGGAGATTCTACTCGTGTTTAATTTATTGCATAATTTTTTCAGAGGAACTCATAGATATATAATTACTACATAGTTGTAATCATGGATGTTAAACCATTATTAGATCAATTGTTGTAATAGTAAGTCAATGGTGACACCCTACTAAACTATGGACATTCTACTAATGTGTTAATGGTATTGTAGATTTGTATTTATTATTTTACCAGGCCAAATATTGAACTATTTCTTTTTAGGCAAATTATTTGGCTGGGAAGAATAGGAAGGACTGAATGGATTACGAAAAAGCCTGAAGATCTTCATAAGAAAAGAGAATGCGGTGAGCATTTCTCCAATGAAATGATTTCTGGATCTAGGCTAAAAAAAGATGCTTTTCCAAATTTATTCAAAGAAGGCATTGGTGAAACAGGTATTTATTGAATAAATTGCAGATCTAATTTTTTATAATTCATAATATTTATGCAATTAGGAGTAAATGTTAATGCTTCCTCTTCGGCTTCATCATCGTCAATGGATATTGGGAACAAGGTGGCTGAAGATCAATAGCAACATATGTGCTACACCAGGTAAGGAGTCAAATATTACCATTTTATTTCATCAGTTAAATCTTATTGTGTTTGTCTTTATTCTTAGAAGAGAAACCAGAGGCAACTCAAACATCACCACGCCTATCTGCCGGAACTCCAAGAAAAAAGAAGCTACAATATGAGGTGACAAATTTGAGGAAGAGAATTTAATCTATTTCAGAGGAGGAGAAAATTGGGGATGAAGATTTTTTTCGATTCTGTAGAGAAAATTTCAATTCGAGCATGGCAGATTTCATGATCTCTCAATTGAAATTGCAACGAAGGAAACCCCGTGGCCACAGGTATTCATCAAGTTACAAACAATTCGCCCTTACAATTTACTTTTTGGGACCAAAAGTGTACAAGTTCCTAGAAAAAACTTTCATTTTGCCACATAAGGCAACTCTTTGTAGAATAACCACAAATTGGGATTTCTCAGTTGGTTTGAATGAATATATATTTCATCTTATATCCTTGAAAACGAAGAATATGAACAGTGCTGCTAAGGATTGCATTATATGTGTGGACGAGATGTATATTGAAACACATCTCTTTTATAATAAATCACTAGACCAAATAATTGGATTTCATCAGTGCAATGGTTGTAGGTCTTATGAACCTGCAAATAGTGCATTAGTAGTAATGACAAGGGGAACCCAATGTAATTGGAAGCAGCCTGTTGCATATTTCTTTGTTCATAATTCTTGTAATGTAGAATATTTGCATGAAATAATAACCACATCTGTAAGAAAATTGAGGCAGGGTTGAATGTTCTAGCACAAGTTAGTGTAAATAAACCTTTCAGCACAACTCCTGATGAAGTCATAAATAAATGACGAAATATTGAGTAACTGAGAAAAACTTGTTTTTATTCAAACAGACCGCAACACCTGAAAATTTCCACATATTAATCGTCTTGTTCATCGAATAACAGATATCCATATCAACCCAAATCAGTTTCAAAAAATGAACGTCTCCCTTGCTGCTCCGATATTGAGCAATTCCGTTGCATGTGGCATAGAAACTTTAGTTTCTTTTAATTCTCTGCCAGCAGATGCCATCTACACATCAGAATTTGTTGGGGATATGGATAAATTGTTTGACATACTGAATTCCTCCAATTTCAAATCCAGAAAAATTTTGAATAGGCCTTATCAGGGTAGTGCAGAACAGAGAAATCATCTCTTGAAATCTTTGAGCATTTTTGAAAACCTTAAAGTTTTCAATGGAGAAACTGATATTACCAATAGATATATAAGATTTATAAAAGATTGGAGACAAACCATCAGAGCATTATTGTTGCTCTGGGAAGATTTGAATCCCAGAGTCAAATTTATATGTACTAGGTTTATAAACCAAGATGCTCTGGAGAATTTTTTTGGAAATAATAGGAGTCAGGGAGGAAATTCAACAAACCCGACTCCTATCCAATTCCAAAGGTTTTTCAAAAAAAAATTTTGCCTCCAATTTTTCAAGCATGTGGAAGGTGGCAATTGTATCAAAGATTTATCAGAAGTGCTGATTGATTTTAATGATTTTGAAACAAAAGAAACTTCAGAAAATGTTTCATCTATTCCTGAGAAGAATATATTTTCTGAAGTTCTAAGTGTCGATCCAAAAGACTATAATGATATAGACTTGCCGGAAAAAAATGTCCTCTCTTACGTTTGTGGTTATTTGATAAAGAAATGTTCAGAACGTCATAAATGCCACCAATGCGAGGAATATGCAAGAAGTCAAACCAACTTGACTAATGAAACAATTTATTGTCATTTGCGAAATTTTAAAGTGGGTGAATTGTTTTGGAAATTTGAAAATGCCTCCGCACAGTTTCTATGAATTTGTCAATAGTCTGGATAATATTTTTATCAGTTCGTTCCCCAAAGTACCTATCCAGAACAAAATGGTTTGAAATCGAAGGAAGAGATGGAGAAGCAGATTTCTTTATTCCAAATATCCAAGCACTGAATTTCCATTGAATTATCTGCTAAGTCTATTTGTTAGACTAAGAATTTATTATTGTCTTAAATTTGTCAATAAAAATTTTTCCACTCAAAAAACCAATAGAAAACAAAAGAAAATGATACATCTATTGAACTTGTAGATATGTACGTATGATTAGTGAATTTTCAATTCGTAATTTTGATGATTTTTGTTAAGTGTGGTTAAACCAGATTTAATTGTGCATTTCTCAAATAAATATTTTTTTCTATATTTCTCTGCTGTATCTTTCAATTTAAAATTATTTATTTTATACATTATCATTAATACAAGGTGCGGCACGGAGGGCGGACGTTTTTCAGATGGGCATAACCTTCCCCCACTGAGGACGAGAGAAGTGGGGAAGGTGCCGTCAGACTCGTGTGTTCCTAGCATTTATTTACCAGTTGTCGTCATGGAGCCTTGGACGGTGGAGCATCGTGTTTTCGCCTATCATTGGCCCTTTCTTCTTCGAAGACGTTAATGGTCGTGCTGTTACCGTGAACTCAGAGCGGTACGTCGAAATGATCAACAACTTCTTTATCCCCGAATTACGACGGCAACGTGTTCCAATCCGACGTGTGTGGTTCCAACAGAATGGGGCGACCGCCCACACAGCCAGAGCATCAATGGACGTTATTCGCCCTCTCTTCCCTGGTCGCCTTATTTCCAGGTTTGGCGATGTTCATTGGCCTCCCCGGTCCCCAGATTTATCCATATGCGATTTTTTCTTATGGGGACACCTCAAGGCTAGAGTATACGAGACCAAGCCCCGAACTCTGGACGAATTGAAAAGGGCTATTCGCGTGGAAGTTGCCCAAGTTGAGAGAGCGATGTTGGAGAGAGTCTACGCGAACTTCCAAGAGCGCCTCCAGCACTGCATCACCGATTTCGGCCACCACATGCCTGATGTGATTTTCCACACTTGACTGTCTCAAATGCTATTTCCTTGAGAATCTGATTCCGTCAATAAATGTGTTTTTGAGTAAAAATTAACGCTTTTATTATTTTTTTAAAACCATCCATCCTCCGTGCCGCACCCTGTATATGCTTTATTCTTACCCTATGCTTTTTTAACAATCCTTTTTCCAAAATAGCAAGATATGAATCACTATTCCCAGTCAGTAATTCATTGAAAGCTTTGCAAAAAATTAAGTACGGTAGAGCGGTGTGGCTTTGCCAACGAAGGTGACTTTGCCAAACTACCTAATGTTTTATGTTGCATTTTATTTTGGTAAAGTCGGTAACTTCTCAACGACAGCACGAATCGGAACCTAAGAGACACTATATCCCTACATTGTTTCAACTGTCGCAGTCCTTTGGCTTGGATTGAAGGGTGTGCTATGCTATGCTGTGTGATCAGGTAAGTTTTAACGTGTTTATAAATGCGAAATACTAAGGGTTGTGTAGAAAACATGAAAAATGGTACATCAAAATACATTTAGCAGCTTATTTCACACGTATTTAGAGTCGCGTAAAAAAAAACTGAGAGCATTTGGTTGGGCGGGTCTCGAAATTTCAGGAAATTATTCTATTGTTTGCAGATTTATGCAGACAAACCATCTACGTCTGGAAGAGGAAAATGGAAGCGATTTTTTGTAGGAGGATAAAATATTGAATGGATGCAACAGTTCTGCGGTTTTGGAAAATGAATTATTATTATTATATGTATATTGTTCATTTACAAAGAGACTGATTTTATGTATTTATTCATTTATTTACATTTCTCAATAACTATTTAAAATATATTCAAGTATTTTCAGTACCTCAAGAATAGAGAGAGAAATTATTGATTCAAATCAAATGGCTATCGACCAGGCCCGCCGTAAGCGGGCGTGCAAGGCGTGCCCGGCACAAGGGCGGCACGTCCAGGGGGGCGGCAAATCCAGTGAAATTGAAATTTTTTTTGAAGGGGACAAACAACGTGGTAAGCGGGGGGGCGGTTGTCCAACTCCAACTGCTTTAAAATTTTGCCTAATGTCATAGAAACATAGAAATTTTGCTGCTTTGAAATTTCTTCAACTCCGTTCAACATTGGGGGCGGCAAGGTCTCCCCATCCCCCTTAGAGAGACTTTTTCTCTGAAGGATCGGGAGGACAGGCGGCCAACATCGATAATTTCCGTATATCCACGGAATTCAGTGAATTCACTGCAGTGTTTCTTTCAGGTATATTTCCGGGAGGGGCACTGCCGCTCCCCGAAGTTCCGCAGATTTTATGTATTTTATGAAGAATAACAGATTTTATTTTCTTATAGTTTGTTGTTTTATTCGCGACTAGTACCTAGCTTGAAGAAAAACGTTCTCGTTGCAAAAATACCACCTGCACTTGATTAAATTGCCAACAAACGCATTTTGATGCAAGTGGCAAATTCGCACCGATGCGCGATGTGCGGGTGACTTTGCCAAATTTTTGAAGTGGAAAAAAAAATTGTTGCGCACTTTTTCTTCCGTTTCTAATAACAGCAATCGATAGCTAGATTGTTGAAATTAAATATAATTCAAACACAACTCATTCTACAAAAAAACGAGAGAGTTACATAACTTTTATCACAGTAGATAATCATTAAAATTTTGTTCGTCCATTATATTGATAATAATAAAAACAAAATATCAGGAATCGGACTATATAATTCTCCATAACAAAATTCTTCAAGCCAACGTTTCGAAACAGCACTGTTCCATTCTCAAGGCTTTCGAAATCTTAAATTTACGGAGATAATCTAAAATTATGGAATAAATTATCTACGTTGGCTTGAAGAAATTTGTTAAGGAGAATTATATAGTCCGATTCCTGATACAGTAGATAATGTTTCAAACGGCTATTGACCAAGGTCTTCCTGCCCTTGTACAATTTAGGTTTTACAGCATAATAGTATTTATAAGGTTTTCGAGTTCGGGAAATATAGAATGTCTAGCATTTTAAAGTAGGCTACTTAATTATGGAATATTCTTCGTTCTGTTATCTTCTTTTTGGGTGATTCAGGGTGGGTTGAATTATGTATCAATTGTTCCATTATATTATGTTGTGCTGTTGACCAATTAATTTCTTATTTAGTCTTTGTATTCTGCTACTAATTGCTTCAATTTTGGTCTTGGATTGTTCAGATGTCTCCGTTTGGTAATCTTTCGTAGACGCGTTCAGCCACCTCTATTATTTTGAAAGTGAACTTATTGTACTGTCCCATAATGATTAAATCAAATTATGTGATTAGAAATATGGGCGTTTTGACTAATAATATAGTAAACAAAAAAGCAGGTTTCTAATATTTCAACCATATTCAAGATAATATCATATTTTGTATATTGCAATGTCTGAAAAAAATTTTGCCAAGAATTCATTTTTCAACAGATTTTGGTTGAAATAAAATATTCGCAACAACCACATTATAGACACTAGCCTTATAATTTTTTTATAAAGAATGTGCTCTAATTTCCTTGGAAATATTATGAAAGTTGTCCTTATTTCTAAATACATTGGTAAATGAATTTTGAAAATCATTGTGAAAAAATTATTTCCGACTCAAATCTTCCAAACTAAAAATCATTAGACATTATGAGAAATGAATAAAGAACTCTGCGATAAGGAACTCGTACTTTCAAATTCCCGCTCAACTGAATGCGTATCCTGATGCGAGCCGAGGTATGCGCGAAATCCCGTTGGAGTAGAAATTTCAGTTCATTTTAACGAGAGTGCGACTACTGGTTGGTGTATCTGAAAATTACAGTGGCTTTGTACAAGACAGTGGCGACAATAGGGTCATAGAACACGTTTTTGCACAAACATGGCGTATATTTGTTTACATTTGAGTGTCGTGTTGTTTGACATTTGACTCGATCTTGAGCTTTATGTTTAGATCATATATCTAATAACATCAATATGGATTATACCCCTGATTTTCACAGTCTCAAAATGAAGCCAAATCTTTGGTAACGATTGAATTGTACGCTTGCGTCAACTGGAAATGCAAAAATTGCGAGAAATTTAGAGGTTATGTTTATTCTAAAAGACAACAAGAAAATAGATATCGAGAATGAAAATATGTTACTTAAATACTTTCAGTTTAATTTTAGAATATGAATAGGAGTTAACAATGATATTCAGGACTTGGAGAAAACGAAATGAAGCGATTCAAACATTCCACATGAAATTGTGTGGTTATGATCGAAACTATTCACATGAAGTTAAGAATGACATACGTTTCACGACATAATACGATGTGTCGGAGAGAGACAGAATTAAAAAAATATTTTCATTCTTAATATTGCCGCACAAGCGCAGATCTGGATTGTTACCAAAGCCCAGCTTCAGTTTTGAT
Organism: Adalia decempunctata; assembly: GCA_951802165.1. Taxonomy (NCBI): domain Eukaryota; kingdom Metazoa; phylum Arthropoda; class Insecta; order Coleoptera; family Coccinellidae; genus Adalia; species Adalia decempunctata. Next base: position 33,347,537 of record OX637702.1, on the reverse strand, counting down.
TGGCTCATGGCCCATATAGGAATTATTAGATATATGGTTTAGATACATGACAACAAAACAATGAAAGTCCGCCATTAGTGGTCGAAAACAGTCCGACCAATCAAAACGTGAACGTCTATTGTCGCCATGGTCTTGTATAAAGCCACTGTACTGAAAATAAGAATGCAGCGCGCCAAGGTGGGCAGTCGTGGAACTACAGAACTACATTACAGGCCCGGATCTACGATTTTTTCGGACCGGGGCAAAAATTCATGACGGCGCCCCCCCCCCATTCGTGTAATATAGGAATTCATAAAAAATAACAAAAATAAATAATACAAATGAATATTGAAAATAAATACTAATGATAAGAAAAATATCACAAGGAAAGAAATTAGATTTTTTTCTTCACAACTTCGGCGTGATTTTCTTTCCAAGGACGCATCTAACAGCTCCTCGAAATATGTTTCGGAAACCGTTTTGTTTTCTATAGCTAAGATCGAGAGACCATAGAGACGTTCCTGCCTAATTGAGGAACGCAAATATTTTTTTTTTTTAATTAAAGTACTCATCAGAAACGTGGACAGTTTATTTCTCTAATTAAATCTACAGAGCCAACGTTTCGGAGACAATATTTTCTCCTTCTTCAGGGCTTAAGATTATTAATTCTTCTTAAGCCCTGAAGAAGGAGAAAATATTGTCTCCGAAACGTTGGCTCTGTAGATTTAATTAGAGAAATAAACTGTCCACGTTTCTGATAAGTACATTAATTTAAACAAATAGTATGGATGAAAACCAAACTGATATTTTTTTTTATTCTCAATTTGCTGAAACTGGTAGGTGCAGTATATTCTTAAAGCTATACTGTCATTAGGAGAAGCTTCTTGCAGATCTTGCCTGTGAAGAATTTGTAGCAGGATTTATGAAGTCATCTTTCACTAATTTCAGGAACCCGCTCTTTGAAAACCGCTTGTCCCAAAGAAAAATCTCTTCAATATTTTTGCGCTAGAAGGGTCCCATTTTTCTGCAATCTTCTTTTTGCATGTTTGAAAGGGCATGGTCATTGAGGATTGCGAAATTCATATGCAGACTCCTTGCTATTTCTAATCTTTTTCTGATTCCTGACAATAATCTGTCGAAAGCAACCTCAATTTCCTTCGAGAATAAACCAAATAGATCTAGCGTTCTTGACTCATCCTCGCACATTTCGTCGACCTGCTTTTTCTTCTTGGAAGAACGTTTATTTCTAAGAATTGGCTTCACAGCCAAGAACTGTCTGAAGTGTAGCATCGTGTTTTTAGCGAATTTTCTTAAATAAAATCTATTTCCAAATTGGAAGGAAATATGAGGTTGAAACCTAAGTGTACCAAATTGTGAGGATAGGACCTGGAAGCGTCATCGGTTTCCGAATCCAGGAAAATATCTTACACTCTTCAACCTTTGTTATTTTTTTGATCTCCATCATGTCGTGTCTGAAGGTATCTGAAAAATTATTTATATTATGATAAATGATACTTTGTATAAAGTATACCGAAATATAATGCTTTATTTTTGAAATTTTTGTTTTTCTCAATGCCCTTATATGTGAATTCGATAAGATAATATCTTATTTCAGTAAGTGGTTAAGCATTCAAAATAAGAAATAAACAAAGCATTGGTAGGGTGAGGTCATTTTAAATTTTCGCGCCAGTTAGTACTATATATCACCACTAGGTGCTAACATTTTCTAAAATAACTCCTTCAACACCCACCAGGGAGCGTTTCAAACCCAAACATTAGGGGGAGAGTTTCCCATCTATAAGTTGTTGTCTATGGATATATCTCGACATAATATAGTGAATTAAAATGGAGGTGGAGTCAGTATTCTATAGTTAAGAGAAACTCCATACATTTATTAAAGAATACCAAGATAAAAAACAACTTTGTGCAACTATTTATGAGAGATGCCAAAACATTGAATTCTGTGAAATTAACCAAACCAAACAGAGTAAAATTTGCCAAAGAAGAATTAGGCATTCTAAATCACGTGACCTAAAATGGCGTAGGCTGAGGGCAAACCATAGACAACAAGTTGTCTATGGGGCAAACAACTTTCTGAAGTGTCATAACACGTCATAAGGAACCTGGTGAATAAATTAGTTGTGTGTATTTGTTGTTGTTGTTGTTGATAGACTTTTTAAGATGCAAAGTGTTTATTTAAAGACATTATTGTCGCAAGATCCATAGAACTTATAGTACATGTACTATGAGTTCTATGGTTTGCCCTCAGCCGCCATATTGAGAATTTGTTTTGACAGGTCATTAGAATGCCCTATTAAAGTATTATTCAATTGTATATAGTGGTTTAAAAGGGGTTCGCAAATTTCATAGTAAATCTGCAGGAAAAAGAAACTATGGGTAAGTGCAAACATACAGTACTGCTTACTAATTCACCTTCTTTCTATCAAATATTGAAATATTTGTAGAACTATGAAAGAAGAATGCAACTTCAAATTAAAATTCTCACTATCAGAGGATGGCCAGAGTTTAATTTTAAAAGAAAAATTTGGAACACATAACCATCCAGTGTCTGAGAAAATTTACAAACACTATCCAAAACAAGTTAAATTCTGAAGACCAGTCTGAAGTCGAAAAATTATTGGATATGAAATGCAACAAAAAGATGGTGCAGGACAATGTCTCAAGAAAAAGTAATAAAATTGTAACTTTACGAGACCTAAGCAATATTAACTGGGCAAGTTTTCAAATTGGACAGAACCCTACATTTTTTGAATTTGTTTTATTCAGAGATGCAGCAACCTTCCATAATTCAGGAGCCGTCATTAGGCACAATTTTCGTTATCACTCTGTAGAAAATCCAAGAATTATGAGGGAAATAGATAATCAACAAAGGTGGTCATTGAATGTCTGGGGAGCAGTAATCGGCAATCATGTGATAGGCCCTCATTTTTTCGAAGGAATTTAGATGGAGCTGCATATTTTACTTTCATTCAGAACATTCTTCCCGGAATGTAAGAAGTGTTACCTACGGAAATACGGAATGAAATATGGTTTCAGTATGATGGAGCACCCACTCCTTATTCTCGTCCTGTGAGGGATTTACTGGACCAACAGTTTCCAAATAGATGGATTGGTAGGGGCGGACCGACAAGATGGCCTGCTAGATCACCGTATCTCATCAAAATAGATTTTTTCTGTGGGGATACATAAAGGGAATCGTGAATGATGAAGTTCCAACAACAGCTTCCTACACTGAGAAAAATGAAATAAATAAACAGGTTAATTGACATTCGAATCTTTGCAACATATGAACAGTTTGCGAACAATAAATAAAAATGAAATAAAATCTGAACAAACGATATCAATTATGGTAACTGATGGACCTTAAGTAGCTCAATAATTCAAATTTAGTCAAGCCAGATAAAATGTTTAGTTAGAACAAAATCAAATGACCGTTTCATTCGCAATACATAAAAAGTTTGCGTACCCCAAGTAATTTGACTATTAACAAATAAAGTTATTAAAATAGATAAATTGATTATTTGTGGTACACAAAAAATAAGTTTCATCCATCATTTATATTTCAGTCAATTAATAAATTCATTCAAAACAAGAAAATTTGTTTATTCGCGAAAGCGATCGAAAATCATCGATTGTGGCCGAATACCGTGAAGGGCTAGAGCTAGTGCCAGTCTGTTCCTGTCTCTGCCACAGTATAAGGTAGATTATACTGTGTCTCTACTGAGTACGAAAAATTACTCGCTGACTGGGGATTAGACTTCCTTTCAGAAAGTTTCAGAGGTAAGTGCGTATTTTTTCTGCTATTAGGAGGATAATAAGTCGGACATCTAACATCTTTCAAGGGATTTGCCGCCAATATTACCAAAGACTGTCTGTGCCGTTAGAATTATTCAGTTTACAGCCCCCCTCATATTTTTGATTTTCAATGTTTTTTCGTAAATTGAGGATTTTGGGTACAAGACACAACCATAAGATTACCAAACCTTGCATTATAAAGGGTTGCACAACCTCATAATTAAAACTTATTTTCCATACAGTGCTGAAATTGAAACTAGTTCATATGGAAATCATTATGGAAAAAATAATTTTAAAATATTTGAGGCGCTGGCGCTGGTACACTAACACTACCTACATTCATACTAACCATTGCATTTTTTTCATTTCTTTTTCCTCAATGAGCCTCTGGAGAATCTAGAGAGGTAATCCCATTTTCATTTTTACAGAAGAGGGTATTACAGACGAAAGTTTCGACTTGTTGGACGATGATACCATAAAGGTGATGATTCCGAAGGCAGGCCCGAGACTCATTTTAAAAAAAAAATATGAAAGTCATGTAAATAAAAAATTTCAAAAAAGTCCTGAAACAACTGTTAGGAATTATAAGGTATAATATATTTGTTTCTTCAAACAATGAAAATTTTTTATAATCATCTTGGATTTTAGTATTTCGAAGAGACTGAGAGCACGTGTTCCACTGAAACCGCAAATTCAATGGTTATAATGAATCCAGATGAAGAATTGAAAGTGCTCCTAGAGTCGTTTGATGAGTTAGAAGATAATTTAAATCATAGTAAGAACTCATCGAAGAGGAAAGTTTCATTCACTGAAGAAGAACCATTTAATAAAATGGCAAAAATTCCTAGTATTTTTTATCCATTGGTTAGGGTGGATCCATGTTAGTGTGGGTTATTTATAAAACTTCTAATTTTTAAGGATATGGAATCAATTCTCAAGAAAACACCAGAAGGAAATGTGCTATTGTATAACAGGGCCAAATTAAACAATGATTATAGAAATAAACTTTCCAAAATATTGGTAAATGAATTGATATTTGCTACCGGGAAGAGGTAATTTATTAGTTTACTGTTTACATCCATTTCCCAATTCACTTCTTTTGTGTATACTATTATGGTTCCTAAAAAAGCATATTATATTATGTTTCAGTATAAAAAGAGAGGCATTTGTAAAAGTGTGCGAAGAAATAGTAGAGGTCTTTCCCAATGAAGTGACTGAAACATATTACATACCGTATGTTTCATCCAAACATGGATTAAGAAAACAGGCAGCAAGGGAGAAGTTATGGTCTCGTTACTTAAATGTAAGGGCTCTTTTAAGAATGACGTCTGATCCAAAAAAAATTGAATCTGAAGTAGAGGGAGAAAGGGAAGATTCAGATGAATTGAAAAATGATTTGATATTCTTGGAGAGTGCAGTGGAACCTTTTGTTAGAATTTTGGAATCATGGGAAAGAACTTTTGATTACAGACAAAATCTGTTCAAAGAACCAAGCTTTGAAATCGATAAAATCTTCAATAAGTTCCCATGTCTAAAAATGCCTTATGCCTTAGAATTGGTGAGTTAGTCTCAAAACTTTTTGTGTTTTTAACTAAGTAAATTTATAAACACTGCTTATTATCCTTCTCATCTTTCTCTAATTCATCGTTAATTAATATAACAATTAAAATATTTTATTAATTTCAGTTTGAAGCAGACTTCAATCGGATATACGCTGAGAAAATTGATATTGTTTATTCAGAGGGCCCAAAAATATGTAGGGCGATCATTAAAGAAAGTGAAGAACGTAAAGTTTCACCATTCAAAGAAGATATAGAAGATACAAATAAAAAAGCTCTTTTTCTATTGCCATACATGTTTTCACCAGTAACCATCAAAAAAGGAAAGTCTAACTCTGGAATATATAGACCTACAAGAAAGGAAGTACAGGAAAGCTTTTTTGTACAAGCTGAGGTAAGAACAAAATGTAGTTTGGTCGTACAATATGCAATTCATTCATTTGTTTCAGAATTTTGAAGAAATAGAAGATCTCATCGCCAAAAGATCAAAGTTGTTGGATCCTTTAGAAATACCAATTCAACCGTTTATGGCAGAGGTAGGGAATCATTTTTTCATTTACTTCTACGGAATGAAATATAAACTTGACTCGAGTTTGAGAAGTTTGGAGCTTTTATATAAAATCTACCACTCTCTTAACTTGGAGTACCCAGCTGACTCAAAACATGTATGGCAAGTTATTCAAGAGGCAATATTCAAAATGCCTATGAGTGGAAAGAGCAGCAACGTCGTTACCTTCCTTAATGATCTCAAAGTTCATACAGTATAATTTCGAATCTAAGTATTGATCTTAGTTTCAACGCAAAATAGTCATTTCCAGAGTTATATCATCTTTATTTTTATTAATTTGCACTAACAACTTGTATGTATCTCATATTTATAAGGTACTTGGTTTTGAAAAACGCCTATATGTTTTAAATGTCAGTTAGACTATAAAAATTTAAAAGGTTTGGTCAACCATCTCATAATAATCCACAAATGTAAAGATGCATTTCAATGTGGTGAACCGAACTGTAATAGAACCTATCCGACTATACATTGTTTTAGACAGCATTTTTTCAAAAAACATAGTTGTGAGCCCATTTCATATTCGCCTAGATGTGAACAAGTTTCTTCATTAAATTTATCACCTTTGATAGATGCTAATGATCAGTATTCACAAAGAATTATCCACAGTCCAGAAATGGAGGAAAAAAATATTTTTAAACCAGATTTTTTCAAAAATTTTTGTGCGCGTTTGGATGGAAATATGTCGTTGTTTTTAGCAAATTTTTATGCAGATAAAACCTTATGTAGAAAAGATGTTCAGAAAATTATGATCAGCATATCAGAACTCTTAAATGAACCATTGAATATTTTGCAATCTTATCTAATCGAGGAAGGCCGTTCACTTTCAGATCCAAAAGAAATAAATAAGTTCTTCAAAAAAATTAAGGAGATTTTCAGTAATTTTTCTCAATATAAAAGTTTCAAGCAATTCAAAGATATGGGGAATTTCATTGAACCTATTGAATATGTTGTGGGAAAGAAACCTGATTTGTTTGCTAATAATACTATAATGTCAAAGACTTATAGGGCAGCATTATTTCCTTTTGAGTCAGTTATAAAGTGTTTTCTTGAATTGCCTGACGTTCTTCCAACCATAATATCATATATGGAAAGTTGCAGAAAGCAAAAAAATCTATGTAATCTTATTCAAACTGACTATTGGAAAAGTAAGATAGGAACATTTGGCGAAAATTCCATTGTCATTCCTTATAATCTGTACTTTGATGAATACGAAATTGGAAACCCTCTGGGATCTCATAGCGGAATTCACAAATTGGGGGCACTATATCTGTCTATACCAGTTATACCACCCCAGTTCCAATCTAAGCTAGACAACATTTTTTTGGTGAATTTATTTCATTCTTCAGATTTGAAAGATTTTGGAAGCAAAAAATATTTGGTAAAGTAATTGATTCATGTAATAATTTATCTAAAAATGGATTAAATATATGCAATGGTCAGGGATCTGTTAAAGTTTATTTTTGTCTTGCACTTATGCAAGGTGACAACTTGGGCTTACAGACTTTGTTAGGGATGACCGAATCATTTAGAGCGAAATATTTCTGTAGGTTCTGTAAGACATCAAGAGATGGAACTTCATCTCAGCTCCACCAATTAGACAAATCACTTCGGAACCCATCTAATTATAATACCGATCTGGCTCTCGAAAATCTGTCAGAAACTGGTATAAAAGAGAAATGTATATGGAACGAAGTAATGTATTTTCATTGCACGACAAATTTTGTTGTAGATATTGCACATTTTTTTTTTGAAGGTGTGGCCATGTTCGATTTAGCTGAAATTTTTTATAGATTTGTCTTTGTGGACAAACTGTTATCGCTTGATGATTTGAATTCCCGTTTGAAGTATTTTGATTACGGACATCACAATATTAACAAACCTACTATGATATCATATGAACATTTGAAAGGAAAAAAAATTAGAATGTCTTGCTCAGAAATGAAAACTTTGGTTCTTACTGCAGGAGTTATGTTTGGGGATACTATTCCTGAGAAAAATGAATTGTGGGAGATATATTTACTGCTTAGAGAGATTTTGAATATTGTTTTATCCGAATATGTTACAGTCGAAAAGTGTTCTTTACTGAAGAAAAAGATAGCTTTTTAAACTACATCTTAAACCTAAACATCATATTTTGATTCATTATCCATTTATAATGGAAAAAATTGGTCCTGTAGTTAACTTATCAACCCTTAAATATGAAAGTAAGCATCGAGAATTCAAACATTTTGCTAATGTGATCTCATCTAGAGTCAACATTACAAAATCTCTTGCTATCAAGCACCAGCTGAAATTGAATTCAAGATTTGTGTCTGGGATGGGATTCGAAAATCTAATTTCTTTCAATGGTGCCTTTCAATGTGATCATATTGATGCAGCCTCTATCATAGATGAATTCGAAAAAATTTTTATCTCTTCAGGCGTGAATCATGTAAATTTTCAAAATTGTGCCAAATTGGAGAAGATTACAGTAGGAAATTATACATATCATAACGGAGATATTATTTTGTTAGAAAATATTGATATTCCTCATTTTGGCAGAATTGAATTCATTCTCACAAACAGAAATAACAAAATTTGTTTCATTTATCATGACGTGAAAACTATCTCATTTAATAGGCATTTTTTTTCATACGAAGTTCTGTTCACCACGAAAAAAAAGTGCATCCTGTTAGAGGAAGTTATATTTACTTCTCATATCATATTGAAAAAAGTGAATGGAAAAAACATGCTGACCAAACTATGAATATTTGAATTCTGCAGACATAAATTTAATTTCTGAATCCAGTTGCTCAAAATCTTTGTGATGAAACTGATTATTTATTGATATTGTATTACATATAGGAATTTAATGTGATGTCTTGAGGCTGTTATGAAAAGCGTCTTTTTATTTAAAGATATTTTTTGAATGAACTGTGATTTTTAGAATATTTTAGGACATCTTTATTTCAGTTTTGCCTAATGGATTGTGTTAAAAGGAGATTTTTGTTGATTTATAAGAAATATTCAATGCGAGTTTACTCACTGCGTGAGTAATATACAGTATTATTTATTTTTGACTTCAAGCATATGTGAAGGATTTTTATTTTCAGTTTTCTTATACTTCATGACTTAAATACACTTATTTTCACTTTATTGTAGAACATATTTTTTTTTACCTCAGGCAGTGTAAAGAGAAATTTTTTGTCGTAATAAATTTTTATTTTATTATGTCGTGTTTTTTCTCTTCATAAACCATTAACGGATTGGTACTCTAATTAAACATGGTCCAAAAAAAAAAATTGATGACTCATTCAATTGATACTGTTTTGAAGTTATCATCACTTATATATGTATACTATGAAGAATATCCCAGCATTAATTCATTATTATGGTGCGCGCCAATTCTGGTTTTACAGAAAACCTTTTTATTTGATTCAAATTTGCTGCAGTTTCTAAACAAGAACTCTAGAAAAAATTTTTATCTCTATTCTGGCTGCAGCAAATCTGATTCCAATGAGGAAGTATGCACTAAGTATATCAGAATTGATGTGCACCATAGATAAAAAGTCTATTTGTTATTTTGAAAAGTTTTGCTGGTGTAGGTGAACAGATCATTTATGGTAGATAAACCATTCATGTGCCGCAAGTAAACAGTTCATCTTCTATTAGCTAGAAGTCTATATGCCCCACTAAACATTTTTTCTGGCTCAAGTGGGCACATCATCTGTTGAAGAAAAACCATATATTTTTCACAGGTAAAAAGTTTATCTGCCTTAAGAATAAAGTTCATCTTCTCAAATGAATAATTTATCTATCGTTAGTGTACACTTCACTTGTGGTAGGCGAAAAGTTTATCCCCTCTGAGTAAAAAGTTATTTGCCATAATTATTCTGGTGTATATGGCGTGAGAAACGTTTTATTTAGGGAAATTATCAAGTGGTCTACTGTAGTTAATTTAATTCAAGCATAAAAGCCATTTGTCCCAAATGAAAAGCTGCAGGTACACTCGTTTATACACCTCTATTACTCTGTGTTCTTGTGATATATTCAAGTACATTTTTTATATGGAGTGATCAAAATTTTATCTGACAGAAGCAAACATTTTTCTCAGTGTATATGCGAGAGAGGATTGTGACTGCTTTCCGAAGCATTACTCCAGGGTGTCGATTCTTGACGGCAATAGAATAGAACGTTCACCGGGGATCGATTCTACTCTATTGCTACTCCCTACAATCGTAATTCCGTATTCTCGGGCTTAAAGGAAGGAGCATGAAATGGTAGAAGCATCAGGGAGCCATCCTTCTATTACCGTCCGATAGAAAGACATTCAAGAATACCACTGATAGATTATCAGTAGAACCACGTCACCGTTCTCTCGATTGTTCTATTCCCTGGTTTTCAAGAATAGAAGCCCAGCTATACTGAAGAGGGTTAGTGGGACAACGATCGGATCGCTTTGTGTTCCAGAGAAGGCGGACGACTCTTTGAATATCTCTTGGATCTTTGACACAATTTTTCTTTGTCTTTTTCAACGCCTGTTTGTCTTTATATCCAATATTTGACTAAAATTTTCCGTTCTGATTTCATTTTTCGTACCTGCTGGACGCAGGAGTGAATGTAGCCCTTTGGTAACTTCTGAAAAAATGTGAGGTTTTAAACTGTGTACATCATCCTGGAAAAAATACAGGGTGTTACATTTAAAAAAATCGAGAAAAAACAATTTGAAATTATTCATATGTGGACATTGATAATGAACACCCTGTATAAGAGAGGTTGATCATTTAGGAACGATGACTAGGCAAATTCTTGAGTTAAAAGAAATCCTGATCAAATTCATGTTTCTATCGCTTCTGGAAATCGGTAAAGGGCTTTTACCGAACTACTGTTTCGTCGAAATTTTGCAGTTTTTTCTTAATAAGATCCGTACTGTTAGAAAAATATCCCTAATATTTTGCATCATGGTAGAGTTATTGAAGAGCATTGAAAATATGCAAAAATATAAGGGGTGTTCCATTTAAAAATCACTAGTTTGTTGAATAATTTTATTTGGGAACACCCTGTATATAAAACAATTTCCTGAGATGCAGAATTGCAAGTACAAAGGGAAGGCTCTTCAACTAAATTCCTAAAACGTCTGGTTAAGCGGATGTAGAAGCACTATTGCAGGACCCGGTGAAGCTGATTTGTTTTTGGCGCAATATTTCTGCCTATGTTTTGAAAACCTAACCTCATTTTCAATTGTGGGTGTTTTTCTTTTTTTTTGCTGGCTGCTTTTTTTTTGTAATGTACTGAGGTAAGTTGAATATTTGTTTTTCTTGATAAATAAAAATAAAAGAGCATGTAATAAAGTGTGTTGAGTAGGTCTGGGGAAAACACCGCTTATCTACATAAAGCGGGTGGAAATAAACACGTACCATACAAATACCATATGATTTCTTTGCAAGCCTTATCAGAATGACTACTATACATACTTTTCTATTGTTTTCTTTGAAATTGCAGGGACTAATTACTTCAATTTCCTTTAGGATGTTTAAAATAGTGGAAACGGTCGAGAAGGGGTCAAAAAAATTAACAATTGTCCCCTATGGTTGGGAGAAAAATGGATGGGAGAAAAATTCAGATCTGACAAGTTGATTAAAATTTCGAATGTGTTGCAAGCTGAAAAGAAATCACTCAATTAATTATGACCGAAAAAGAACTTTCCTCCATGCTAGACAAAGATGACACAGAGCAAAAAGATTCAACTTCTATTGAAAGAATTAGAAAGTCAAAAAATAAATATTCTCTCTCACAAAGTGATTGACGCTCAAATCGAAGTTAATGAAATCAGACAATGTGATCGACATTTTACTCAATGAAACTGATAGAAACAACAACACTGGCGAACTCTTTTTTCTGCAATCAAATGTCCAAGAAGAGTTGGGCCAGTCCACCTTATTCGGATCAGAAGAACTGAACAACACACTTAATATGATTTTAGGCAATCAAGATAAAATTATACAAAATCAAAACTATCCAAAAATTACTTGAAACCACTGCAAACGAAAATAATGAATAATTAATAATTCAGCAGCTGGCTAAATATGAAGTAACTTCAGATATGATGGCAAAAAGACTTAGTAACACTTCTCATATGTACGATGAATCTACCGAAAATAAGAAGCAAAGTAACAATATGGCTGTAGAAGAAATTGAAACAGTGGATGATTAGAGAAACTTGAAAGTCTGTTACAAGATAAACAAGTAATGACAAATTTTGTGGACACGCTGAGTATTGTGTTTGGCCAAAAAGGTAGTGGTAATGGTTTAAATGATTGTTATATATACTAGTAGACAGAATATTTTCAAGACAATTCATGACACTTTGTTCTTGGGCTGGAGGAGCTAAAAGAAAAAAATCCGTTTAAAATTTATGAAAATGTGATCAATTTATTTTTTAAAGTCATTCATTTGTCGGATAAAACATTTACACTAAAAGATTGTGCAGAATTTAAAAAAAAATGTTATACGAAACTCAACGAGAAGAAGCCAGAGTAATATGCTTAGAAATTCAGCTGTGGGAAGAAGACCCAAAGACCTGTCATATACAAAAGAGAAGAAAGTAAGAGCAGGCGTTAAGAAAAAAGTTAAAGCAAATCTAATTGAGCCAACAGAAGATGAATGACGATCTGATCGTGAAGAAGAAAAGCTGGATGATCATGGAAATGAAGCAGATATTGAAGAAATTATTAGTTATAAGTAGTTTTAAATTAATTTTGATGTGTTTTCCAGTGTTCCTTTTTAATTTGATACCACTTCTATAGTACCTTTTAGGGGTTTATCCGTGCTGTGTAGAAGTTTCCTAATTACATTATAGAAAAAATGTATTCTTACTAAGATTTTTCATGATGTTATATTTTTATTGGAATAAATTAACTTCAAGATTTTCCTGTTTGTTTTTTTTTATTTGACACTCTTGTTGATAATATAAAAGTAAAAAAAAACAATTTTTTTGGTATACTTATTAATAAAATAAATGAAATTTATAAGGAATGAACCAATGAAAAAATGAACATTTCATTATCATATGCTACTGCAACCAATTTGCATTTAATACATGTTATGGGATAAAAACTAAACTCTTCTCTATCTTCATCAACTAATTTAAATTAAAATATGTTTAGGTAAGAAGATTTTGTGGGCGTCTCAAAAATATTACTTGAATTTTCAACTATACTGCCAAAAATATAAGGCGTTGTTCCGTCTTTTAATATTACATATTTCATAGCAGTAACCTGATTCTCTTTTGTCAGAAACCATTTATTATAATTATTATATATGCCAGAGCAAAAGTCTTGAATTCAATTCCATAGAAAAAACCGTCAGACTTGTTATTTTTTTAAATAGGAAATAAGTAAGATCGCGAACAATCAAAATCATTATCAGAATTGGACTAGTAGAGATCTAGTTTCCGAAGATCACCACCAGGTGGCACCACTTAGGGACATTATCCTCCTATTTCATGATTAAAATCATTGTTTAATAAACTTATCTCACTTTGTATTATTTCGCTCATTCTTTCTGCAATTTGGCTTAATGGCAGATTTCCGTTTCTTAGCAAATTTTTTATCTGATATAAGGGCCAATTCTGTAAACAACTGTTAAATTTTAAAGCATGGTTAATATTTGAACTATCCGCTAACTTCATTTTACTATTCTGTATATGCATCATAAGCTTTAAAATATTAACGGAAGACGCTTGATTTTAGCCGATATATGTTGGAATTCAAACCCTAATATAGACTAAGACTTTTTTGATAATGGAAACTTAACACATATAACCGAATCGATTTAAATTCTAATTGAATAATATAGAAATGGCTTTGATATTTGATGTCTTATTGAATGAAGAAATTCGAAATCATAGGAACGCACTTAGGAAGTAAGTTAATTTTGGGATTATGATATACTTATTATGTTACTCACAAATCAAATTCTTTTTGGGAGAATTCAAAGAAATATGAGAGATAATTCAAATCCTTTCGAATTACCCGATAAAATATTCACCAAGCTTTTCAGACTTGAAAAAGAAACTTGTCAATTAATAATACATTCAATATCTGAACAATATGCATGGTAGTCAAAGATCAACATTTGTTACTAAACATCTCCGCATACTATATACTTTGCATTTTCTTGGTCATGGTGGTTACCAGACACCTACAGGTCAGCTTCATCAAATTGCATTGAGTCAGCCAATGGTCAGTCGCAGTATTACAGAATTATAGCTCCTCCTGTTAATCATGATGTGCATCCTGCTGCGCCATATTACTGTCGCAAAGGATACTACAGCATAAATACGCAAGTTATTTGTGATGTCAACAAATAATTCTCAATATGAATGCCAGATTTCTTGGTTCAACCCACTATGCTGCAATATGGCTTAGTTCTCAAGTAAAGACCTTGATGCGTCAAGAATATGTAAATGGAGGCAATAGCTATTTGATTGGTGATAGTGGATATCCTCTGGAACCATGGTTATTACTACCATATGATGATCCTGCAGATAATTCACCTGAGTAAAGATTCAATACAAGTATTTGCTCAGCACGAATTTTGATTGAGCATACCAATGGACTTCTAAAAGCAAGATTTAGATGTCTATTGGGTCACAGGGCACTTCATTTTGACCCAACTCGTGCTGCAATAAAATATAATTTATAGTTGTGGCGTTTTGCACAACTTGGCAGTTCAACATCATATAGAAATACCAGATGACGATGTAATCATAAATCCCAATTATAATGTAGCACAAAATAGAACAAATTTAAATGTTATTGGAAACCAATGGTTACAGGCTGGAATTCAAATTCGTAATATCACTCAACAATTTTTTGTATAATTAAATAAACTGATTAAATAAAAAGGCCTCACTGAAAATATTGGTATTTTATTTTAAAAAAAGCATAAAAATATAAAAATCACTAGTTAAAACTAGGTTTAAAACAAAATATTCGTTTAGATAAAAATCACAATTGGTTGAGACTAGTTCTGAAATAAGATATATATAACTAGTAACTCATAAAAAGTGAAGCAATTATGAAAAAAAAAACATAAATAAAAAACAGATTCGCCAAAGTTTCCTATATATAAAAATACTGATTGGTTAGGACTAGCTTTTGAATAGTACACATAAATTTAAAGTAAGAAAAGTCTGAATTAAAACGTCTATTAAAATCTCAAATGATTAACAGGACTCCTGTAGCCATTTATTTTAGAAAATTGCTTCGCTAACTGTGAAAAAGCAGCAGCCATATTATTGTTAGACTGTGCTAATGAGAAAATAAATGAAATTGAGAATTTTGCAAGAAATACAAGGTGCGGCACGGAGGGCGGACGTTTTTCAGATGGGCATAACTTTCCCCCACTGAGGACGAGAGAAGTGGGGAAGGTGCCGTTAGACTCGTGTGTTCCTAGCATTTATTATTATTAGCCCACTTTCACCTCAACGGCATGGTTAACCGGCAGAATTGCCGTTATTGGGCTAATGAAAATCCGCAACACTTACAACTCAGAGCGGTACGTCGAAATGATCAACAACTTCTTTATCCCCGAATTACGACGGCAACGTGTTCCAATCCGACGTGTGTGGTTCCAACAGAATGGGGCGACCACCCACACAGCCAGAGCATCAGTGGACGTTATTCGCCCTCTCTTCCCTGGTCGCCTTATTTCCAGGTTTGGCGATGTTCATTGGCCTCCCCGGTCCCCAGATTTATCCATATGCGATTTTTTCTTATGGGGACACCTCAAGGCTAGAGTATACGAGACCAAGCCCCGAACTCTGGACGAATTGAAAAGGGCTATTCGCGTGGAAGTTGCCCAAGTTGAGAGAGCGATGTTGGAGAGAGTCTACGCGAACTTCCAAGAGCGCCTCCAGCACTGCATCACCGATTTCGGCCACCACATGCCTGATGTGATTTTCCACACTTGACTGTCCCAAATGCTATTTCCTTGAGAATCTGATTTCGTCAATAAATGTGTTTTTGAGTAAAAATTAACGCTTTTATTATTTTTTTTAAAACCATCCATCCTCCGTGCCGCACCCTGTACATTACATCAGCTGTTAGATGAAAAAGCAATGGAGTCGTATTATGGTGAATTTTTCAAAAAAAAAAACGAATTATTTATATTAACAATAGGACCAAACACAATATTACAAAATATTTGTGAACAAAAAATTGGGAATCATTGTGTGAAAAACTCGAGCTCAAAAGCTAATGAGTTAGGAAGAAAATGTAGGAGTGCAGTTACAACAAAAATATCGGAAGAAACAATTGATGTAATAAACCGTGCCCCTAACATAGCAGAAGGAAATATTAATTTAAGAAAAATATTATTATTATTATTATTATACATTTGACAAGAGTTTAGAAAAATTCTATAAACTCAAATAAAATTAAAAAAAGAAATGCACATAGCTAGACAAAAAAAATAAAATATAAATTACAATTGAAAATAGAAAGAAATAATATACAAAAGCAAAAAAGGAGAAAAGAACTTCATCTCAAGCTTGGCGACGATCGACTCTGCATCCACCTGTCAAATCGGTTTTTGAACGAGTTGACAGAGGATGCCTCCATAGTGGCAGACGGTAGACGGTTCCATGTAGAAAACACTCTGTTGGTCAGGAAGTGTTCTCTCTGAGTCATCCTGAAATTCTCCCTTCGCAGCTTGTATCTATGGCCACGCAGACGTTCGTCATCATTCAGAGTGAACATTTCACCCAGATCTGCGTTAAAAAGACCGTTCAGAGCTCTGTAGGTGATAATGAGGTCACCTCGGGCCCGTCTGTCTGAAAATAAGGGGAGATCCATAATAGAGAGCCGTTCAGGATAGCTGGGTCGCAGTACACCATAGGGTAATCTAGTCGCACGACGCTGGACACTCTCGAGCAGCTCCACATCGCGAACCAGAGACGGAGACCAAACTGCCCCGGCATATTCCAGGATTGGGCGCACGTAGGTAGTGTATAGAATTCTACAGGAGGCCGGATCGCAACGGGAAAATGATCTGCGCAGCATATAAAGAATTCTCTTCGCCTTGTTAACGGTGTGCAGGATGTGATTGGACCAAGAGAGATCATCGGAAACCACGACTCCAAGGTCACAATGAGAGGTTTCGGCAGAAATCGTATGGCCGCCGAGAAAGTAATCGTTACCAGGATTGTTTCTTCCCATGTGAATGACCGAACACTTCGAAAGATTTAGGGGCAAACACCAGTTCAAAGACCAGTCGTAGAGGGCATCGAGGTCCCTCTGAATGACACCAGGGTCCCTAAGCGGATCACCAAAAATTTTAGCATCATCGGCAAAAAGCGAACAATTAGATCGAATGGTTCTTGGCAAATCCCAAGTGTAAAGAAGGAAAAGAAGTGGGCCTAGGACCGAACCCTGGGGGACCCCACTTAGCACTGATCTCGTGGTCGATAGAGAATCTCCCACGCGAACGCGAAAAGTGCGGTCAGAGAGGAATGACCTAATCCACTGAAGTAGGGAACCACGAACACCCAAACTCTCGAGCTTGAGAAGTAGACGCCTGTGTGGAACGCGATCGAACGCACGAGAAAAATCGAGGTAAACACCCCCGTCTAGCATTCTCGACCATTCATTCACACACAACAAAAGGTTCGTCAACACAGAACGGCCAGGCAAGAAACCATGTTGTTCCTCTGGAATTAACCTGTTATCAAGCGCGAATTGAATGATTTTATCCAGGATTATCCTCTCACATAATTTTGCGACAATGGGTACCAAACTGATAGGACGGTAGTTTTTGGCGTCCAATTTATCGCCCGATTTGAATATAGGGGTAATAAACGCCATTTTCCAACAGGCGGGTAGGGAGTGAGAAGAAAAAGATTTGTTGAACAAAATGGATAATGGTTCAGCCAGG
Organism: Adalia decempunctata; assembly: GCA_951802165.1. NCBI lineage: Eukaryota > Metazoa > Arthropoda > Insecta > Coleoptera > Coccinellidae > Adalia > Adalia decempunctata. The sequence goes on along the minus strand of OX637702.1, from coordinate 33,329,699 downwards.
GAAGATGCACAGTGCTTAAGGACCTTCGAGGAAACTCCATCTGGACCCGGAGAAGAAGAGACGTCTAACTGTTGGAGATGATTCAGAATAATGGCAGGAGTGAATTCAACGTCACTCAAAATAGCAGCTGGATTCCCAGCCAACAGCCTCGGCAACAGAGGAGGCTCCAGAGAAAAAGAAGACTCAAAAACGTCGGCTAGCTCCTCTGCAGATGTCAACGGCGAAGAGGTGCCATCGCCATGCTTGTGTCTGACTAGTGGAATGGAGACCTTCGTTTTAAGGGATGACCTCAGATATTTGAACATTCGCTTACGATCACCAGAGGAGACCAGTTTGGACACAAATTCAGACTTAGCTCTTTTGATCACGTCTGACAGGTAATTGGAGTATTCTCTATGTGCTTGGTAGATATGAATAGACTTATGACGCATATATCTCTGCCAAATCGCTTTTTTATGTCTAATCATCTTGAGGATGGTATGATTGATCCAGGGTTTGGCAGGAACGCTGACAATTGTCTTAGATTCGGAGCAACCATCAATCATAGCCTTGGTTGTGTCTAGAAAGATGTTCCACATCGCATCAACGTCGGCACTAGGAGACAGAATCTGACTCCAATCAACATCAAGAGCTTCAAGTAGAAGGTCAAAGTTTACCGTCTTGATTATTCTCGTACTTTTGGTACTTGAAGAACCCAGAGACAGTTGTATCTTGGATGAGAGGGTGACATGGTCAGACTTACCGAAAGGAGGAAAGTAGTCAAGTTGCGATACCAGGTCATTGCTGTTGACCAGAATAAGATCGAGAAGCGATGGGTTTTGGCCATTTCGAAATCTGGTGGGCTGCGTTACTAACTGGATGAAGTTGTTATCGCGAATCATATCAACGTAGGGCCTAGAGGATGAGTTACACTGTCGTCCACCCGATAATGGCCACTGTAAGTCAGGTAAATTAAAATCACCGCAAAAAAACACATTAGCCTCCGATGAGGAGAGTTTAGCAAGAGAGTCGCAAAAGTTGGTATCGTGCTGACATTCACGGGGTCTATAAATACAACCAATTGTCAACACAGTAGAATTATTATCAGAAATTTTAACAAATATATTGTCAATACCAGGATAACAGAAGGAGAATGAACTTAGAGTGAAATCTCTGCTTATATCTTCGCTGCAGTAGATACATACTCCTGCGTGACCAATCGTGGTTGTACTGTCACTGGGAAAAATGGAATAACCAGGTATTGACACGGATACATCGGCTACACCGGGGTGAAGCCATGACTGAGATCAGTATAAATTTGGGGTGGCAGTTTTTAACGAAGGATTGGAGTTCAAGAAGTTTGGAGTGCAATGATTGTATGTTGGTATAGGCAACAGTCCATTCCGTGAGTGTAGAATTTAGTTTTTTGAAGGTGTTTTAGAAATGGGTACTATAGTGGGGACACCCCTTACAAACTTAATGTCGATGTTGGTCTCTCCTGAACTTCTTCTATGTTTGAGCTCTTGCCTCAACATGTTGAGTTCGGACAGTTGTCTGGGCGTTTTATCATCGGATATGTAGACCTTCTGGTAGGATGGATTGTCGAGTACTACTTTCCAGTTACGCAAGATTCGTTGGACGACTAGCGGGTTTGAAAAGGAAACCTTGATCGGTCTAGGCTTGGAGCCACCAGACCTGCCGAGACGCCTGTGATCCAAGCGGCACTCATTAGCAGACGGAAAAATGATAGTAATAATGTTAGAAACAGCAGCACCGTCGCCGGCTGACCCCCCTTCAGGTATGCCCCTCAGTAAAATGTTGTGAGATCGGTGAAGCCGGTCAAGCAATTCGGACTGATCACCAGACGCGTTAGCAGTTTCACAAGTTCGAGCGTTCTGGTCGAGCTGATCAACCCTGTCGACAACAGAAGAGATATTTTCGCCTAAACGTTTGGAGTCCTCGAGAATGGAGATTATCTGTGACCGACACGCAGCGATATCGTTCTCGTGTTTATCAATAGATGCAGAGTGATCGTCTATGGCGTGCTGCTGGTCTTGCAATGTCTCCGAGTGGCTGGATAGAATTGACTTGCACTCGACAAGTTCAGATTTTAGAGCTTGTTGAGTTGATTTGATGTCGGCGATGTCCCCCGCAATTAGATTGAGCTTGGCCATAAGGAGATCGAACTGATCCACCGAGAGAGGACTCAAGGTGGAAGCAGGTTTCCCCCCATCATGGGGAGGTACCGGCCTGCTACGAAGAGCTCTACTGTCTTTCCTGCAATAGCGACAGACCCAGTCATCACAGGGGACTTCAGAAGAAGTCACCTCAGTTGGAGGTAACTTCAAGCAGTCAAGGTGGAAGTTGTTTTTGCAAAGTGAACAACACAGACTACGCTGTTTAGTTGATATCGACTTGTTACAGAGTTGACACTGAGGCATTTTAATGGGATGGGTTGATGGGTAACAGGTAGAAACTCTTCACTCTCTTGGGCCTATAAGAGAGACTCAGCACAGATGGGAGGGCCACGGAGAGAAGGGAGGTGTAATGAGAGGAACGAGAATGAACTAGGAAAATATGCTCAACGTGACAACAGCGCGCTACGAGATCCAATCTTCCCGCTGTAAGATAACTGAGAACAGATCTATATATTTTATGTTCTGTGTCACTGTGTCTATGACAGACAACAACAATGAGTTCGGATATAGGTTAAGCCGTAAGCGGGTTCAGAAATTATCAAGGAAAACGTTCACAGGAACAAACTAGATTGATCCTACCTTTCAAATCCAAAGAAAGAACACTGTTGTGATATCGTGGTATGTGTATTATGAAAAAAAAATCACTCAAATCCACCAAATATTTCAATGTAATCGGAACATAAACAACACGTCTGTTCACTATGCGCATATTGAGCAAAGGTGAGTACTAAGATCTTTTTATCTTCAATAGATAATGTCTACATATCTTCATTCTTCGCTTTATTCACAATCACCTCAAAATTGAAGTTTCATTCGCCGTTATTAACCGTGTATACGGTAAAAAATACTTTTAATGGAATAATAAAATTATTAGCTTCTTGAGTAAAAAGATTCCATCAATAACACAATTAATAACTATTAGGGACCTGATACGGTTTTATCATAATCCAGGTGAAGTTTCAGATGTTATAGTAGAACAGGCCTACAGTTCATTTCAGCAAAGAGAGATTATAGCCATAATGTGGATTCCTAGCTTTAAAAACTTTTCTTTGTTAAATAATGTCGAGAATAATGTAGATTTCAGATAGGATAATTTGTAATTCGGATTAACTAATCTGAATTACGGGTTACTCTTTCTGAAGTATAACACTTACATTTTACTTATTGCCCATTGCAACTTTTGTTTACCTGCGTATGTGGAGTCGTATGTTGAGAAACGAATAGATGAGACTCGAAGTCAAAGGAATATTTTTTAGTAATTCGTCAACTGAATCTTCACCTTTAGCTTGAAAATAGCTGCCAGGACTTTCTATATCGTTGAAAAAATACTGGTAGAGAGTAGGTGCAGAGACACGAGCTTCTCTTTCGAGCCCTCTTTCCCCCTGAACTAAAACTCAAACCCACTGCACTTTCATGAATTTTTTTAATGTTACCCGAACATTTTCCTCACTACGGCTATAGTGAATTCAAATCCTTATATGAACATTCAAGGTCTCAGAGAATTTTCTTAAAAATATAAATTGGAAGAAGGATTCTGGCAAAGCAAGTCAGAATATCTCTCAATAAATTGTAAAACTAGTGAAAATGTAGAAGGAATTATAGGCTTTATCGAATGCCGACTGGATTACCCATTTGAAAAATGTAAATCGAAAAATATTGTATCTCATATCGTCACTTGTCACCTTGGGGAAGAATATCGCTGGGTTTCACAAAAGTTGATCGTATAACCAACTATCCAATCAAGCGATTCTGTGATCAAAGTTCCGTAAATTTGAAATTCATATTGGTCGATTTGAAAAAAATCGACGAAACATTCTGTGAATCTTGTTCAATCAACGATCTTTGTGAAACGCACCATATGGTATCTTCTATTTCCTGAACCTAAAAAAGTGATGTTTCGCAATACCTATCCGCTCATGTTTTATTGAATGTAGAAACGACATCGCAAAGTAACAGTCTCTTTCTGGTTGTAGGTAAGGAAATATAAGCGGCCCACACACGACCACTTCGGAGCGCACATCAAGCATTTGGCGTTCCGGAGCGTCACTCCTGAATGATACACGCAGGAGTGTCGCTTGCCCACTAACGTACACAAAATATCTTGCTTCTGATGTGACAGTATTGAATGTCACGTTCAAAAGTGATGGTTAGTGGGGTAGAAGTTTCCAAAATTGAAAGGTTTGGAGTGGCTCGTTGAGTTTTAGAAATTTTAAAACTTTGGAGCGCCACGCCAGAGCGCCACGTCAGAGCGACACGCCAAAGTGAAACGCCTAACCTTTGAGCGTTGATCGAACTAACCAAAACTTTTGCACGGAAGTTTGGAACGGCGCGCATCAAATCTTCGCTCCGGAGTGTTCGTGTGTGGGCCGCTATAGAGATGCTGAACGTGACACATGGGTACTTTCAAACTTTTATTTACAACCACATATGTAATGCTGTCATTATTAACGTCATTGAAGGTTGGGAAATGTCACATTACACACCTCTACTTCCCAACCTCACTTCCCGCCCTCATTTCCCGCCCTCATTTCCCACCCCCATTTCATCTATTCTACATAAATATTGTTCATTCTTTGGAGCTTTATTTAAAAAATCCTCTATATTCTTTCTCGAAAATACGTTCGATTTCTTGGGCCTAAAGCCAACACTTTGTCGTTTTAGGAAGGCTAGCAGTTTTCCATGTTTCGAGGTATCAGTTTTTTCTTCAATCTAGCATCGTTCGTATCATACCTACTGTACATTGCCCACAAAGTAGACGGCTTCTTCTGTCTGCTATGTTCCCCAAAATATGCCAAGAGTAAACTTTCGGAAGCGATATGTTTAACCTTTAACCTTTTTTTCTTCGCACCATTTCCTATATAATTCGAAGGCTTTCAGATACCTATGCAGCCTATGCTCACTTTTCTCTGGCACCGAACCCTGAACTGCTGCGTGAACATGATTTTCAATTTATTATTCGCGAATTCGACTTTACCTGACATTTATTTATATTGGTGACAATTGTATACCCCGTAGTCACGGTAACAATATAGATCTACTTGATTATTCTGAGATCACCGCGTTCTTGGTGATTTGTCGTTAAACACAAATTTACTTATTTTAATTGAAACATGATGGTTGTAAATAAAATAGTATACAAACCTTGGTAGGAAGTTTCATTCCTGTCTCGAGATCATGGCTAACCTCGACGCTTCGCGTCTCGGTTAACTAACTAATCTCACGACAGGAATGAATCTCTTCCCACCTCGGTGTGTAATATACTATTACCGTCATATGGAAAATATTCATTTGTCCAAAAATTAATCCCCTGAAGAAAACAAAAAAATATCCACATCATTCAGAAGCAAATTCTACACAAACAAATTCACACCATTTTCTGAAATTGGGCACAAGCGGGGACCCAAGATATGATAGCAGTAAAAATCCGGTAAAATCTAATGAGCACAAATCAACATTGCGGCCTGAGACTTCTTCCAATAATACAGAATCTATTCTGAATTCACCTGGAACTAGTCGCTGTGCTAGTAAGATTCAAGCTGAATATATAAATACTACCATGGACCTTCCCGATAATACCGAGGATAATACTAAACATGACAGCATTGATTCAGAATCTGAAAATATATCTCCATTGGAATTACGCGTCAAAGCAATGAAAAGAAAAACAAAAGATTGTTAGAAATACCGAGAACCAGAAGAATCCGAGGAAAAATCCAACAGATGGCGATGTTATTTTGGATTCTAGCTCGGATTCTAGTCGAGAAAAGGGGTCGATATCTAGCAGACAAATATTTCCACTATTCCCAAAGTCTCCAATATTAACCGTAATCCACCATATCGCGTTGCAAAGATCAGCTGAAAATAATCCATGCATTACGAACTTCTATGAATATCTCGACGAGATTTCAATTTAAATCAAACAAAATAGAGATTTAAGTTTTCGACTTTCTAAGCTTTCGAGATCCACCCAAAATCTTTCTAATGTGAAACAAAATGATAGAATCAATTATCTGTTAGGCTTGGACACTGCAAAAAAATATTGGAAGGGTAAAACATGATCAGTATGATTCAGAACCGAGACAGTTCTCAATTTACCTATTTTTAATTTCTGGGAGACTGGGTTACGAAACCTTATATTCCAATAAGAAAGGCTGTTTGCCTTCCCCTTCTGTGGTACGTAAGGGAATTTAGTTTTCTGAGCATTTTGATGAGGGACATGTTAGAATGGAGCAGCTAAGTAATTTTCTCACTGAGAAAGGATTACCAAGGGATGTATGGATAAGTGAAGACGGAACTCGAATTAATAGGAGAATCCAATATAGTGCTCAAAAAGACTGCTTAGTTGGATTTGTTACTCCATTGGGTGATTGGGTCCCAACGGTTATCCCGCAGCACACAGATTTCCTGCAAATTCCGGTAGTGCAATAATAGGTAAATATTTTGAAGAAAATACTATTGCCCCTTACGCTTATGTTACAGTTGCTCAAGTTCCTATCACTGGTGCTCCAAGCTTCTGTTTGAATACTCGTATATTCGGTACAGATAATCGTTTCACATATGAAGAATTTAGATTCTCAAGCACAACGATTCCATATTACTATTTTGGGCTTCTCAAGCGATGGAGACTCTAGAGCATAGATTCCCAAAGTGGTCCAGGTGGACCCCCAGGGGTCCATGGAAGACTCGACGGGGGGTCTACGTTGGCGTGACAATAACATGGGGGTTCATCCATCCTAAGCGGGGGTCCAGGAAAAATTTATCTGGTTTCGATAGTGAAGAACAAAAGGGTTGTTTTTACTTCACCTACACTCAAAAAAGTGCTTCTGTTAACAAAACATGTTGTACTGGAAATATCAAAATACGGCATATTCAACATTTTGATAATATTTATTAAGGTGGGCGTTCAATGTAGTGTGTTTTTATTTCAAGTTGATTTCGAAAACGGTTTCACTTTGAGAACTGAAATTTTGTGGGTGAACTCAGAAAGGATTAGGGTTCTTGTTGAAATAATTTTAATCGATTTCATTCCGACAGTCAATTTTTTTTCTTTCAAAAATAGAAGAAAATGAGCCAACCCATGCTTCTGTTTTATTTCAACAGAAAGACCCATGAAAATAGTTCAACTTCCGATTAAAAGTGAATCTACTGATAATTTCGTTCAGAAGATCAACTTGAAATACGGAATTAGCAGAGAATGGCCAAATTCAAATTTTCGCGGGAAAAAATTCCTGCTTTACCCACAAATTAGCTTATTTCATAGTTCGGCGATTTTCGGATAGAGAGCGCCATTGTACATTTCATTCATTCTTGTGATAATGTAAGTTCTATGGAGATATTTCTTAAAATGGACGGTGGCGCCTCTATCGGCTGATCTTTCCTACTCGCTTAAAACGCCGACCTTAAACGTCTTGCTGTGACAGTTACGAATGTTTTTCACGACATTGCCTATTGATAAAACTTGTAACTGTACTAGTAATCCGTGCGTACACTCACAGTGAAATAAAACTGTGTAAAAATATGTATAATTAGTGCTAGATTAGATTAGAGGAGGGGCGGAAGATCATCTGAACTCGCAAGCACCTTGACCTAAAGATCTATTGTGCATATAATTAGTGCTAAGAGAGAGTTTAACTACTAATAATGAACAGATTTTCAGTTATTTTTCGAATATCGACCAATAAGCATTTCATCGATACAGTTAGTCTTTTTACCGCCCGTATTATACAGTCAACACATGCGTATTACATTAGGCGGACTGGAAACTACGAGTGAACACGACTTTATCCGACGTAACAAGAGACGCGGCCCCTCGCGTCTGCGTCGGCTTCTGTTCGGTTCATTTTTATGAAGACGGTGCTCATGAGCAAGTGTTTAAAGCGGCCTACAGACGAGCAACTTTGTTGACAACTATGTTGTCAACACGCCGTGTTGACAACCAAGTTGATCGGCTGTGGGCCGGTTGGTGGTTGATACTCCAGATCGACAACTAGGTTGGTGTGAGATCAAATCGATTTGATATTTGATGGGCGGAGCCCGATGTTGGCTATTAGATTGCAGCGTCTGTGGGGCAGTCAGCAACGCGGTTGACAACATCAGTTGGAATTGTGGATGTTTAGAGAAAAGATCTCTTCGCATCATTGAGTTCAACGCACGCATCCACGACTTAGTGAATATTATACATTATACAATGAGCAATATTCCGAATATTCCGGTTTGGGTGGATTTCTTTGAATGTTTGAGAGATCTGCCCGAATTATGGAAAGTCAAATCCGAAATATTCAAAGACCGGAATAAAAAAAGAGAGCCTGGGATATTCTTCTGGAAACATATAGAAAAATTGATGAAAACGCGCACATTGATAGTTTAAAGAAGAGGGTAAACAATATTAAAACTACATATCGGAGGGAATTAAAAAAACTGGAACAGGGCAAGAGGTCTGGTCTGGAGCCGGTGCCGAAGAAGAATATATACCGAATCTATTGTATTTTGAGAGGGTGGATTTATTGCGCGATCAAGAGATCCAAATTCGAGGCATTTCTACAATAGAACCTGCGCCCTCCGAACAGGATGATGTAGAAAATGAGGAACATTCTCAGGAAATTTTTAAAATCATCAGGTGCACTGATACGTAGTTCTTTCATTAAACTGGAATGAGAAAACTGGGACCGATTCTGGTACCATTCCTTTGTCCATATTCTCCTCTTTTTAGAAGTGTGCTGCACCTCAACATCGTCGCATAACTCGTTTATTATTATATGTAATAAAAGATCTTCCTCCATTTTCAAATAATTCCTCCGGCTGAAACGACTAGTTCACTCGACGGAAATCTCCACAGAAATGATGTTGACAACCTGGTCGACAACCGCTATCTTCACCCTCGTTTGGTTTACAACATGGTTGACAACATAGTTGTCAACTAAGTTGTTCGTCTGTAGGCCGCTTAAGTTCAACAAGTGATGGAACCCAAATTCATCAGTTTGTTGAATGAGTGGGGTTTTTCGACTTATGTTGAAGCATTCATTGGTAAGTATGAAACTGACTTTATTATTTTATAGTTTAATAACTAGGAATTTTTACTTCCATCAAAATGGCGGTCTGATGACCACGATAAGTGAAGAAATACTTTCATGAATTTTGACGCTGACAATATTTAATTAACATGGAAACAAATCTTCCACCTCATCCTTTTTTTTTCTCAGTGCTCGTCCAATCGGATGAATTCATAATAAGCTTAAAATAACTTCATAATGAGAAAATTGTCCTTATCTATACATATTAGGTACTTTCAAATTGCAATTCTCCTTAATTTAAAAGAGGTAACTTTCTCAAGATAGCTAAACAGTTACCCCTAGATTAAAATTCAAATTAGGGGTGGACAAATTATGATTTCAACTGAAAAAATCAAACATACTTGACTCCTTCCCCTCGGCGCGTCATAGGAATGCACATCTATCCCTTTTTTCAAATGGTAGAATTTACCTACTTTCATCCTTATCTAGAAGGAGAAGGAAGAGTGTACAGATATTCGCTATTTTCTTTTCTTGTGCGCTCCCTAGGGAGCATAAGTGCTTCAAAATATACGTGTTTAGCTTCACACGTATGGTAATTATCAATTACAAAACGAGATATTCGCTGGAAAATTTGGAACCCTCCCTTTTCCTTCAAGATAGGGATGAGAGTAAGTAAATTCTAACATTTTTTTCAGATATAATATAATAATCATAAATGAATGTTATCAATGTTGACCAGAAACAAACATTTAATTGCCTTTTTTTTCTGAAGATCAGGAAATCAATGACGAATCGTTTGATATGATGGACGATGAAATCATGAAACAGATCTTTTCGAAATGTGGTCCCCGACTTATTTTTAAGGAAAAATTTGGAAAACACCTGAGAGGCATGGAGAATTGGGAGGAGTTAAATAACTCAATGGTGCGAAAAATTATAAAGAAATAATAATTAAATTATATTTCGGCCTCGTTTCGTAAAAAAGACCCGTTTCACATGCGACTGGTGGTCGGTCGGGCCCGGCGATTTCGCAATCCAGTTCAAACGCCGGCCCCGACGCGTAAAGGAAAAGCCTGTATAGTACAGAGCGCGAGGTTCGCGCGACGCTCTGTATCACTCGTGGTTTTGTTTATGGATACGCTGCGTTGCGTGTGACAAATCGCAGTAAGATACAGAGCAACTGTCAAAATTCCTCGTCCGGCTCACTTGAAATCGTAATATTTACTAGTTGCATATTACACGTTCACGTTGTTATAGGTTATAATTTCTATTTTCTCTTGATTCTGTCGCGTGCATCATGGATGAATCAACCTTAAAAAGTTTGGTCGGGCGTTTGTGCGAAAATGTAAACATTCTCAATATAACCGCTGTGGACAACAACGAAAAGTTCAGTATTTTAGTGCAGTGTAAGCTTTCAGGAGTGGGTACAGTGGATGAAAAATGTGACAATTGGGTAAAAGATTTTTCATACTCGACCAATACAAACTGGATAACGTTAAGACGTTATCCTATTGCAACTCGCTATGAATTTCGAAAGCTATACGTGTGTCAACACTCATCATTGAATAAAGTAGCTGAACGAAAACGGCAGTCGTGTGAAGTTAGGAACAAAAATTGCAAAGCACAAATAGACATTAAATTCAAAAAAATTAAAAGAAACACAATATAAAATGATGTGCTGTTAAAAGATGGAATTAACGTAGTGATAAAAATAAATTTTCAACATTCCCATAGGATAAATGTGGCACAAGCTTTTCGATACTTGCGTGTGAACAAGACAGTATACAAGACATTTTTGAGTCATACTTTATTTCGGGAATGACTCCGTCAGCTGCTAGATTTTATCATGAAATGAAAATAATTGAATCTGGTTCTGAAGAAACGAAGGAAATACAGAATGCAAGTACAGCATATCTTCTTGCTAATGCTAGAGAAAATCCTACTGAGAGGCAGATAAAGTATTTGTATGATAAGTGGCGTTTCTCTCAGTACGGTAGTCGAGAAGAAAAAAGTATGATAGAAGTTCTCAAGAATAGACAGTCCTTGTTGCAGAAATCCGGCGGTACACTAGTCATCAAAGAAAATCCTTTTATCGCAGTTGTTATTACTCCAATAATGCGACGCGCATTTCTTGAAAATTTATCCACTGAAATGGTTTTCGTGGACTCCAGCGGATCTTGCGATCAGACATATACTTGTGTCACATTTCTATTCACTTCAAACAAAACAGGGGCTGTTCCTATCGCATGCATTCTTCACACATCCCAAACTGAAGCGAAGTAGAAAATAGAAAGTTCGATCCAAAAGTGTTTATGACTGATGACAGTGCATCCGAGCGCAATGCGTTATCAGCTGTATTTCCGAACTCCATATTACTTCTATGTACATTCCATCTTTGTCAAGCTTTATGGAGATGGCTCTGGCAAACTGACCATTACGTGAAAAAGGAGGACAGAAGAACACTGATGGAAATGTTTAGGAACATACTTTACGCTCCAACATTACAAGATTCACAAGAGAATTATGATTTCTTGATGAGTAATAATATAGTACAAAGTAACAAAGCATTATATGATCATCTGGAGAAATTGTGGGTCCGCAGAAAAGAATGGTGTATTTCGTACAGAAATAATATAATAACAAGAGGTAACAACACTAATAATTACACTGAAGCTTCAATTCGGATTTTTAAAGATATAGTTTTGCAGAGGTGCAAGGTTTTTAACTCTTGTGCATTGGTTGATTTTATCATCAATGTGTTCGAAAACTACTATAAGCGAAAATTATTGGAATTTGCAAATTCAAGAAGATCTAAACCCCAAATTGATTATAGAAATATGTGTTTTAGAGCAAAAGAAATTAACATTATTTATCAAAGGGACAATACAATTTTCCATGTTGCATCTGAAAAAGATTCCAATTTATTTTATGCAGTGAATGCTAAAATTGCTTTTTGTGATTGTCCATCAGGCACAGGTGGCAAATTCTGTAAGCACCTATGCGGAATAGAACAAAAATATGGTATATTATTCAAAACGTCTCCAGTTCTAAGCGTTCATGACAGAATACAGTTAGCCAAATTAGCTGTTGGGCATTCAGCACCAGAGGAATATGGATTCAAACACAACTGATTTTGAAAATTTTGAAAACTCAGTTCAACCAACTAATTCTGTTCCTGCTGAAGTAGGCTTAGCAACATCAATGGATTTACAAATTAACGCCGAAGAATGTGAAAGCCGATTAAGAAGAAATTATAAGAATGGGCTGTAAATTTGAGCGCATAACAAGTACGCTCGAAGACAATCAAAGCCCAGAAGCTACTTTATCCATCATTAAGTTTAATGCAGTAATGAACAGCCTGAAAACCCCTTCCCAAATTTTGAACTTTTTGGAAGCTAAAAGTCGAATATGCGGGAGAAAATCTAGAAAAATTCGAGTGCAGCCAACGTCAATTTCGCGACGTAAAATCAAAGCATTGCCTCAATCTGGGAGAATTCAAGCTGGCAGGCCTTCCGAAATTGAAAAACTAAAACGGAAGCACAGCCTTGGAAGCAACATTTCGCATAACTTACCAAATGCTAAGTTACATTGAACCTAATTCTGTATTTCGTTATTTAAAATATATAATGACCCACGTATATATGACTTTTATTGTACGAATATCTACCATTTATCAGGAAGATGAAGGTAGGAATAAATAGATTTTAAAATTTACGAGACAAACCTATTATACTGTCCAATTGGGTATTTCGCCACACTATTCTCAATTAAATAAAAAATAATTCAGATTCAGAATCATATGCCAAATTAATGTAAAATAATATGAAAATGCAGTGTTGCAAAATACCTAATTAAGCACGTATAAATATGAACACAAGACAAAGACATATATGTTAGCAATGTGAATTTTGAATCCCCTATAAATTGATAGAAAATGCTAAGACCATAGCGTAGGCCAAATGTCAAAACACTCTGTGATCTGAAGCGATGGTTTTCGATGATCTCGTTACATATATGTTAGCAATGTGAATTTCGAATCCCCTATAAATTGATAGAAAATGCTAAGACCATAGCGTAGGCCTAATGTCAAAACACTCTGTGATCTGAAGCGATGGTTTTCGATGATCTCCCTACCACGCTCTCTCCCTCTCTCTCTGTCTAACAACGACGCCGCATCGGGCATCCAAAACAACAACATAACCTGCCATTTTGTATTCCATGACGGAATTTAAATAAAGCACACTGAACTGTTAATAAAGGACACGTTAAACCACCCCGAGTGTTTTATTATCTTACATCAGAAGTGGGATTGGTTTTTTCTTAACAAAGAAAAAATTTGAACCTGAATTCTACGAGTTTCACCGAGTTCTTTGTGCGAACGAATTCGAAATGGATCAAGAGAATGCTGCCCAATCCGAACCAATGACGATGATTGAAATGATGGAAATCCAAGCTCAACTGCAGATGAAAATGATGGAACTCATGGTGAACATTCAACCAACACGTGAATTTCATGCAGTACAATCACAAGTTAAGTAATACCTCAAACTAAAAAAATTATGGGAATAGGAAACGTTGAATTTAAAACATTAGGAAAAGCAAACATCCTATTTTTCAAGTGTGAATTAGCTATAGAAATTGAATTCAATATAGTTACAGATAGTAGTAGGTATTCCACATATCTAAGGATATTGATGCTTTAATCGGATTAGATATACTCAAAGAAGGGGATATTCAACTTGAAATTAATAAGGATTGTAATGATTTTGTGACATCCTTTAGAAAATCTCTTAAAACGTTCACTTTAGTTTGTAAAGATTTAAAATTAGACTTGTCAGGATTGGACGAACAGTTGAAAATTCAAATAATTAAAAAAGGGGTTGAATCTAAGCCTGATGCAGTCATCACAGGTAAATTAAAAATTCAATTGAAAGATGAATCTCCTGTCGTTTTTAGAGCAAGAAATTTAGCGTATCAGGAAAGAACAAAAGTTAAGGAAATTATTCAAAACCAATTAGAATCTGGTATTATAAGATGTAGTGAATCACATTATGCAAGCCCTATTGTCCTCGTTAGAAAACTTAATGGCGAAATAAGACTGTGTGTTGATTACAGAGAACTGAATAGGAAAGTTTTGCGAAATAGTTACTCCTTACCTAGAATTCAAAATCAAATAGACTTTTTAGCAACAGCAAAGTTTTATACAAAGCTCGATATGAAATCTGGTTTTCATCAGATCGAAGTAGAAGAATCTTCCAAACACATAACAGCATTTATCACACCTGATGGATTGTACAAATACAATAGAATGCCTTTTGGTTTCATAAATTCTCCTTCATGTTATCAGTCAGCAATTGATAAGGCTCTCGGAGATTATAAAGAGAAAATTGCCCTAGTTTATGCTGATGATATTCTTTGTCCATGTGAAAATATTGAAGGACTTGTTAATTTGAATAAAATTATTGATAGGCTGTCAAAGTGTGGCTTCGCACTTAATTATCAAAAATGCGAATTCTTCAAAACGTCAATAGAATTTTTAGGAGTAATAATTGAATGCGGTATGCTAAAAACCCAGTCCACGAGAAATAGAAGCATGTCGATTATTTGAGTAGGAATTTGCCTTGCGAGAACAAAATACTGGTGCTCAAATCTGTTACAGGTACTCCTCAATCTATTGGTGAATGGCAAAAAGTCGACCCATTTTGCATGGAGATCTTAAGTGGAAATCTACATGAGGAAGGTTTTGCAGTCCAGGATGACTTGGTTTACTGGCAAGGGAAGAGGACTCACCCAAGGAGATGCTTTGTCCCGATTTTGGCTAGATTGGAGATAATGGAACTGCACCATGATGAATCTTCACACATAGGAGTTGAGAAAATCGTCAACAAGATAAGTGAAGACTGGATAGTCATAATAACAATAATACATGCGTGAAGACTGGATAGTCATAATAATAATAATAAATGCGTGAAGACTGGATAGTCATAATAATAATAATAATAATAAATGCGTGAAGACTGGATAGTCATAATAAATGCGTGAAGACTGGATAGTCATAATAATAATAAATGCGTGAAGACTGGATAGTCATAATAATAATAATAATGAATGCGTGAAGACTGGATAGTCATAATAATAATAAATGCGTGAAGACTGGATAGTCATAAGAATAATGAATACGTGAAGACTGGATGGTCATATGTGTAGACTGGATAGTCATATGAGAAGACTGGATAGTCATATGACAAGACTGAATAATAAAAATAGGCTTTATTTCAGATAACATCGGAATTTACATCAGAAGATTAAATGAAACTGAATGAAAATAGTCATATTATGTAAAGACTGGATAGTCAAAATCTTTAGTGAAGATTTAAGAAATTTAAATTTTTGCTGATTATCTCGTTTGGATCTAATCACTTTTGTATGTGATAGTTGGTTTTTGGTTCTTTTAGCTTTGTTTTGGCCTGACCTATTTCTGTGCGAACAGATAATCATTGCAATAATCGATGTACCATTATGGAAATTCTGAAATGAGTTATTTTTCAGGAAGATTAGAAGTTTATAGCCTCGAAATATTGTTATTCAATTGATTGTTGATCATGGCTCTAAAATCGTCTAACAAAGCGAGGATTGGAGCTCATTCAAGAAGCAAGGAATTGTGGAAGAACATTTTATAATTGGTCCAGTGCATAACCTGAATAATTATAAAGCAGATCATCAATTTTGTGGTAATCAGCTGAAGCTGACTTTTAGTTCTTGACTAATTAGTTCTAAATCTTGAGTGGTGAGCATGTAAGCGGTGGTGGGTTTTTTATTTGCCTGGCTCTTTTTCCCACCTTAAATACAAAGCCGCAGCGCGAGCCAGCGCTTTGAACATAGTCATGCCTCACAAAAACTCAATTGTATCAAATGTAAGTGAAACAATGCTTTATGTAACCTGAAAAGTATTATTGTTTGCTATGTTAATGAAACGAGGTCGTTTCAAGTGTCAGTATGGCCGTGTTAGCAATGTGAATTTTGAATCCCCTATAAATTGATAGAAAATGCTAAGACCATAGCGTAGGCCAAATGTCAAAACACTCTGTGATCTGAAGCGATGGTTTTCGATGATCTCGTTACATATATGTTAGCAATGTGAATTTTGAATCCCCTATAAATTGATAGAAAATGCTAAGACCATAGCGTAGGCCTAATGTCAAAACACTCTGTGATCTGAAGCGATGGTTTTCGATGATCTCGTTACCACGCTCTCTCTCTGTCTAACAACATGGCGGCATCCTAGACACAGACGCGTGTTATTAAACACAACATAACCTGCCATTTTGTATAAAGCCCACTAATAATCTGTGAACTGTGAAATAAACAACAAGTTAAACCACCCCGAGTGTTTTATTATCTTACATATATAATTTTATTTATTGGCTCTGTATTACACTGGAATTTGTCTTCTGCCATGCAGCGTATTCATAAACAAAGTCACGAGTGATCCAGAGCGCCGCGCGGACCTCGCGCTCTGAACTGTACAGGCTTTTGCCTTTACGCGGCCCCGACCGAGCTCCGACCGATCATCAGGACCGACCATCAGTCGCATGTGAAACGGGTCTATAGGCGGTCTGCATATTCTTGAAATGAGACATCTGGTGGTTCGTCAAAACATGAAGTAAAGCTTAATGATAGGTTAGCTTATTGTTGCTTATTGTTTCTGACTTTTGAGCGAATTTTGATGTTTATACAATGGATATTCAAAGATGTTTTGGATTTTTAAAAATAAAATTCGATCATTTCTCGAAAGTAAATGAAGAAAAAGGCCAAGCTTTGAAAAAAGCTGGTCATGTGTATGAGGTGAGAGAGCGGAGTGGTCTCATAACTTCTAAAGTAATGAGACAAACCTCTGTTAATTTGCCACCGTATATGGTCGAAATCACCGTAAGTACATAACAGTCAGTATTATGATCTTTTTTTTTTAATAATGCATGTTTTCCAGCTGGACAAAGAGAGAAACGTGAGGCGTGCAACATGCTCTTGCATTGCTGGAATTTCTGGACATTGCAAACATTTATCTGCGACAGTTTTTTGCGTAAATGATGAGAAGTCTACAAGAACAAGTGTACCTTGTACTTGGAAAGAGCCATACATTGCAAAAATAGCAAAGGCAAATTATTTGAAGGGGCAGAGATTTTCCGATATATTTGGTGTATCGAAAAGGACCAATGTTTTTTCTCCAGTAGAAGTTACTGCAGAAATGGTGACATTTTCTCCCCCTTCGATGCTCCAATATATGCTAGGAGCTTCAACTGGTGTTAAGCCTTCCACTTTCACAGAAACAAGTCGGACATCTTCAAGGTTGTATAAATACAATTCAAAAGAGCCGAAATCGGGGCCTAGCAATTTTGAGCATGTCATATATTTTATTTGTCAGTCCTTTTTGCTGTGGGTTTTTTGTTTGTTTCAGGAATGTTACAAGTAGGGAATTCGAACCTGCTCTTCAAGTCAGTGAAATTTCAAATGGTATTGAAGATATAATTGACAGGCAGAGAAATTCTAAAATTCTAAATTTCCTGTATCAACTGGACATTGAACTGCCTTATAACTGTTGTAAGGAGACTTACAACAATTGCATACCATGCAATGCTGTAGAAGTATGCTCTTCTACATTGAAGAATAAGGTCAGTTGGATGATGCAGAGGAAATTTAGAATCACTGCATCAAGAGCAAATCCCTTGTTCACCTACAAGGGTAACGACTGGAACAGCAAGTCGCAGAAGTATTTTTCTAATATTCCTTTCTGCAATAAATACACGCAGCATAGAATTGATTGGGAACCTGTAGCCAGATCAGTGTACTCAAGGTACTATTATACTTATTGTATTGGCCAAAAATTTACTATCTTATAAAACATTCAGAGAAAAGAATTGCTTCATTCAAGAAGTAGGACTTGTGGTTTGCCAATCAGACCCATGGCTTGCTGTTTCTCCAGATGGGGTGATATTTGAGAATGGAGAGCCAGTGAAATTATTAGAAATTAAATGTCCATTCATTGGTACCTTGCTAGGAAGTTATACAGATTATTTTTATTTAATTGTTTCTCATTTCAGGTCAAACTATTTCTGCAAATAATATTGAGCATCATTGGCAATATTCAAAAAGAGAAAAAGGACAGTTGATTCTGAAAGACACAAAAAAACATTATGCTCAAGTGCAATTGAATATGGCAGTTTTGAATTTGAAGGAGTGTGACTTTGTAGTGTTTTGTTCATGTGATAAAACATTCAAAACTGTTAGAGTGCCGTTCAATGAGGAGTTTACAAAAAAACTTCTCTCAAAACTTAAAAAGATATATTTTGGGAATATGCTTCACACATTGTGCGGCATGGAATTTTAAATATGGATGAGGTTTTGACTCAAACCAGGTTACACACGAATCCGCAGCACCACAACATCTTAACGGCCAGTGCTGTGGAGAAGGCATTAGCTTCCCCCTACCTCAAGGGCCAAAAAAAAATAAAAAAAATAAAAATTTTATTAGATAACATGCGTTCAAAAAAATTCGAGGTCAAGTAGGCTATGGAACCTGGAATGTCAATATTCTGCGTTTGAACGCAGTTCAAATATGGTTCAAATTCGATAAATAAATAATTTCCATAGCCTACTTGACCTCGAATTTTTTTGAACGCACATTATTATCATTTGTATGTAATTAATTTATATTCTGTAAATTGTGAAATCCTCGTTTCTTCAATTTCATTATTTTTATATTAGAGCCATACAGAGTGTCAAATTTGTTTTTGCAATAGGTTGAAAACTTTAGGTCAATTTGATGAAGGGGTGGTAATAATGAATAAATATAACAAATTTGTAGTGTTTAGGAAATGCAAAAATATAGAAAAGATTTGTTTACTGGGCACTCAAATTTGTAGCTTGAGTTCAGGAGACCGGCAATTGAAATTTTGATGTCCATAAAGTTAGCAGTGCCACTTTCGAGAAATTCAATGAAACCTATTGCATTAATTGTCGAATAATTGTCGAGAATTTGTCGTGAAAGAAAAAAATTTGTCGCGTCCTTAGTTTTTTTTTCTACGGGGTGGCTTTGCTAACTTAACGTTAAGTTAGCAGAACCACTTTTTCAATATCGCCCGAATCTCATGAAAATGGTTATAAATAATTGTCGAGTAATTGTCGTAGTCGATATGAAGTAAAAAAAACCCAAAAAATCCATTCCTTTTTGTTTATTTTACGTCTTTTTCCCGCGAGTTCGAGATATTCCTAGAATTATCGCATTTTTGGCAACAGCGCATTCGTAATTGACTCTTTTTCTATTGCATTAATTGTCTAATACCTGCCTCGAATTTATCGTGAAAGAAAAAAATTTGTCGCGTCCTTAGTTTTTTTTCTACGAGGTGGCTTTGCTCGCTCTATATTAATTTAGCAAAAAGTGGTCGAATATCGTCACGATGATCATGAAAGATTGTCGAGTAATTGTCGATGTTGAAATAAAGTAAAAGAAACACAAAAAATTTAATCTTTCTAGCAAATTCCACTCCATTTTCTCGCGATTTCCCCATCTTTCTTGAAATATCGCATTTTTGGCAACAGCGCATTCGTAATTGACTCTTTTTCTATTGCATTAATTGTCGAATACCCGTCCCGAATTTGTCGTGAAAGAAAAAAATTTGTCGCGTCCTTAGTTTTTTTTTCTATGGGGTGGCATTGCTAACTTAAAAACAAAATAAATGGATGTTTTGGGTTTTTTTTTACTTCATATCGACTACGACAATTACTCGACAATTATTTATAACCATTTTCATGAGATTCGGACGATATTGAAAAAGTGGTTCTGCTAACTTAACGTTAAGTTAGCAAAGCCACCCCTTAGAAAAAAAAACTATGGACGCGACAAATTTTTTTCTTTCACGACAACTTCGAGGCAGGTATTCGACAATTAATGCAATAGAAAAGAGTCAATTACGAATGCGCTGTTGCCAAAAATGCGATAATTCTAGGAATATCTCGAACTCGCGGGAAAAAGACGTAAAATAAACAAAAAGGAATGGATTTTTTGGGTTTTTTTTACTTCATATCGACTACGACAATTACTCGACAATTATTTGTAACCATTTTCATGAGATTCGGTCGATATTGAGAAAGTGGTTCTGCTAACTTAACGTTAAGTTAGCAAAGCCACCCCATAGAAAAAAAAACTAAGGACGCGACAATTTTTTTTCTTTCACGACAAATTCGGGACAGGTATTCGACAATTAATGCAATAGAAAAAGAGTCAATTACGAATTCGCTGTTGCCAAAAATGCGATATTTCAAGAAATATGGGGAAATCGCGAGAAAATGGAGTGGAAATTGCAAGAAAGATTAAATTTTTTGTGTATCTTTTACTTTATTTCAACATCGACAATTACTCGACAATCTTTCATGATCATCGTGACGATATTCGACCACTTTTCGATAAATTAATATAAAGTGAGCAAAGCCACCCCGTAGAAAAAAAAAACTAAGGACGCGACAAATTTTTTTCTTTCACGACAAATTCGAGGCAGGTATTCGACAATTAATGCAATAGAAAAAGAGTCAATTACGAATGCGCTGTTGCCAAAAATGCGATAATTCTAGGAATATCTCGAACTCGCGGGAAAAAGACGTAAAATAAACAAAAACGAATGGATTTTTTGGGTTTTTTTTTACTTCATATCGAGTACGACAATTACTCGACAATAATTTGTAACCATTTTCATGAGATTTGGTCGATATTGAGAAAGTGGTTCTGCTAACTTAATGTTAAGTTAGCAAAGCCACCCATAGAAAAAAAAAACTAAGGACGCGACAAATTTTTTTCTTTCACGACAAATAAATTCGGGACAGGTATTCGACAATTAATGCAATAGAAAAAGAGTCAATTACGAATGCGCTGTTGCCAAAAATGCGATATATCAAGAAAGATGGGGAAATCGCGAGAAAATGGAGTGGAAATTTCTAGAAAGATTAAATTTTTTGTGTGCCTTTTACTTTATTTCAACATCGACAATTACTCGACAATCTTTCATGATCATCGTGACGATATTCGACCACTTTTTGCTAAATTAATATAAAGTGAGCAAAGCCACCCCGTAGAAAAAAAACTAAGGACGCGACGAATTTTTTTCTTTCACGACAAATTCGAGGCAGTTATTCGACAATTAATGCAATAGAAAAAGAGTCAATTACGAATGCGCTGTTGCCAAAAATGCGATAATTCTAGGAATATCTCTAACTCGCGGGAAAAAGACGTAAAATAAACAAGAAGGAATGGATTTTTTGGGTTTTTTTTACTTCATATCGACTACGACAATTACTCGACAATTATTTGTAACCATTTTCATGAGATTCGGGCGATATTGAAAAAGTGGTTCTGCTAACTTAACGTTAAGTTAGCAAAGCCACCCCGTAGAAAAAAAACTAAGGACGCGACAAATTTTTTTCTTTCACGACAAATTCTCGACAATTATTCGACAATTAATGCAATAGGTTTCATTGAATTTCTCGAAAGTGGCACTGCTAACTTTATGGACATGAAATTTTGGATAAATTGGACGATTTATAATTATTCATCATGTAAAATGGTGATTGTTTTCTTGGTAGAACATACTTTGTGTAAGTTGTTTGATTTTTGTGAATAATTTAGTTTTTGTTGAAAAATATTTTGATATGCTAAAGAATATCTGTGAAACAGAGTTTAGTGTAGTAGAGTCCATATAACATTGTTTATGATACAGAGTTTAAATCCTAGAAGA
The DNA here is from genome assembly GCA_951802165.1 of Adalia decempunctata. Classification (NCBI taxonomy): domain Eukaryota; kingdom Metazoa; phylum Arthropoda; class Insecta; order Coleoptera; family Coccinellidae; genus Adalia; species Adalia decempunctata. The sequence continues at coordinate 33,307,730 of OX637702.1, read as the reverse complement.
TATCCTTATTCATCATCTTCACAATTTGCGATAATTGGTGGTTGAAGATTAGTTAACACACAGCATATATGTACAATGTCATCTCAATATAATATATGATATTTCATGTAAAATTCTATAAATTTTTATACGTTGAATTGATCTTTCTACATGAATTCTAACACTCGCAACACTATAAGTTTCTTCAACTTCTTCAAGAGATAGTTGGCCATCATGTACAAAAGGTGGCAGAACAAGAATTACATCTTCTTTACATTTGATGTGTGGAAAACCTTTATCAGCTAAAATAACATCATTCGGTTCTAAAAGTTCAAGGAAACCACAATCATTTGTGATAAATGTATCTGATGATCTGCCCCTATAACATTTTGAAACAAAGCTGATAAAACCGGAAGGAGCAATTGCAACAAAAAATTTTGCTGTGAATGTTGATTTGTACTGAGAGTATGTATGAATTCTTTGATCAACTCCCCTTGGTTGATTTATCTTTATTTCAGTACAATCAATAATTGGGTAAGTTAATTTGATTGCTTTTGGCATAGTTTCATCAATTGCTTCTCGACTAGGCCAAAATATGAAATTCCTTGTTTTTTGAGCCAATTCTTCCAAAAGGGAAGAGAAAATTCTTTGGCAACTTGTAGGATGAAGTTGAAACAAAGCACCTAATGCTACAAAGGATAATCCAAGTTTAATTTTCATTAAACAGAGCAGAAGTCTATTCTCAACATTCAGTTTGAAGTTTCCATGATGGCTATTAATTAAAAGAGAACACAGAACACTGAATCTATCAAACACAACTCCAGCCAAACAGTTCAAGTCTTCATCAGTTTTTAAAGATTTTATACCATGAAAGCCCCTGCACTCAATGGTTTCATCATTTCCAACACATTTGTCATCTTTTTGAACAAATAATTTCGTCTTATCCGCAATATTACACTAAGTTGCTGCATCACACATCCCCCCTGCACTGAGGCCCATGAAATTACTCTCAAATAAAAATATATCCTCTTCCAAATCACTTGGGTCAGTTTGGCATAAAAATTCCACCTTTTGATCACCACCAGAGACATTACCGCAGAAGGATGGAGATGGAGAAGGAAACTCTTCCTCAGTTAAATTCTTTGTAGTGGTGGATCCGGCAATTTTTCTATTATATCTTTCCATTCTTTTAGCGGAATTATCCAATTTTTTATGCTCCTAAAATAAGTAGAATAATGAGATTGAATTCATGTAACATAATTTAAACTAAAACTAACCTTTGGAAATATTGTTGGGTTATATGAAGGACTCTCAGCATTATCACTCTTTTTGTTTCCTAGAAAATGAGCACTGCATATTCTATGGAAAACTTTAGGCTGCCATTCTCTCGAAGTATCATCAACACTACAATGAATTTTAGATTAATGCCATTTGTTAACGTTTCTCAATCATACAAATATTCTTACTTCTTACCAAACTCTTCTCACACTATTGATCCACATTTGCCTCCTCTCTTTTTCGAACCATCTTTTCGGAAAGGAATAAAATGTTATGGAGTTGTCTGTATTATAGTATGCATTGTGACAACCAACTACACAGCACTGAATTCGAGAATTTCGTGCAGTAAATGGCATGTCTGGCCATTCAGAATCCATATTCAATACAATAAATAAGTTATTGAAAAAAAAAAACAACTCAAAAATCCTTAATATCGACAAAAAAATTGAAATTTCAACAGCACTTTAGCATGCAAAACACGGTAAAATCGTTATGTTTTAACGCGAGTATTGCTTAATTTCACCACAGAGGCCGCCACCTACAAATATGCAGACCGCTTATAGCCCGCTCCACACTCACAGCGCGAATCGCGACAAGAATTCTTGCCGTGAACTTGCTGAACTTTTCGCCTGTTGAGCCAGCTATAAAAACGGTTTATTCCGATAATAATCAAGAAATTCTCATTCCACTTAACTAAATCTGAATCTATTCTAATTTCACTTCATTGCTACATGAATCATTCATTTCAAAAGCGAATAAAGTCAGTGAACAAGTATTAAATCATTATTGCGCAGGTACCGCGAAGACCTGTGAGTGTGGATGGAACATGTGTGCTTAGGCGCGAAGCCTTTGTCGCGGGACAGGAGACCGCAAACACACGGGGAAGGCCGCGAAGCGCGAACGTTACACAAGAAAGTCATCTACACTCACGTTCGCGGTATTGGCCAAGGTTCTTGCCATGAGTGTGGATCGGTCGTAGTACCTTCGCCGCGCGCCAAGTTCCACATGTTTCAAAGCAAACACCCCACTACACCTGGGCCTCTATTCTTGAAAACCAGGGAGTAGAACGATCGACAGAACGGTGACGTGGCCCTACTAATCAGTAGGGCCACGTCGCCGTTCTCTCGATCGTTCTGCTCCCTGGTTTTCAAGAATAAAGGCCCAGCCGCCCTGTATTAGATACTTACCAACAGTGATGCCAGATCTGGGGATTTTTCCCCAGATCTGGGGAAATTGGAGGTTATTTGGGGACTGGAGAAAAACATCTTTAAAATAAGTGAAATATGGAGAAAATCCACGAAGTATTAAATCTTCAAACTTTTTGTATCCGTGGGGAAAATCCAACATAATAATTTCATTACGTCTAGGCGATGTCATATCAAGCCGGCTTAGTTAAGCATGTATAAGTATGACAACAACGCTTGTTTCTAGAAATCATGCCCATACTATTTGACATTTGACAGTCTTGACACTTCTCACATTTTTTGTCAGAGACTTTTTCCCTTCTCTATGGTTTTGATGTTTTGTGCATTACTGGCATTACTGCATTTGAGGCATTTGTGCATGCTATGGAATGATGGAATTGGAAATATTGGAATTAACAGCTAATTCCACATTCAATTTTATATTGGTTCTAGCAGTTCTTGGAAGTATTAGAGTAGGTACCTACTTTTCTGGTGTTCCGGGTGTTCGAGAAATTGAATATATTTCTGCTGGTAGGTACATTTTATTTGATTCATATATTATTACATCCAGATATAATATTTGAACATATTTTAGAAAACTACATAATCATGTTTTCTCATGATGAAAATAATAACAACGATAATGAGATAAATGAAACTACATCAAAAAAAGATAATAGCACCCCATACACCAGCGGATAATCCGTCATATCTGATATGTGGCGAATCAAATTCGTAAAGATATCCTTGCGTTTATGGTTTACGACGAGCCAGATATGGCTCGATGAGAATTTCGTACGAATCAAATCTGCAGATTTGACTTGCGGACCAAATCTGTCCGTTTGTGGGTATGGGCGAATATTAATCATTCCACACACGAGCAGATTATCCGTACAGATCAAATCCGTAGAGATCTGATTCGACAGATCTGGATCGGACGAACTAGATCCGATCTTCTCCACAAACTGACAAGCCAAGTTCGCGAGCCAAATCGCCATATCGGATTCGACGTATCGGATCTGTCAGTTAGTGGAGTCAAATCCTACAATTTCACAAAGATTTGATCTGGCTCGTGGTATCTCAGGCGAGCTAAGAGATCGGGCTGTGGTAGCGGAAATTTTTAGTTAGAAGTGAGTGTGCAAGATGAGAAGCAAAAAACGTATGGCTATTGCTTGTGTTGGCATCGTGATTTCACAACTTCAACAGAAAAAAAAAGTTAGTAGAAAATGGGTGAAGAATTGGTTATTGCACTGACGTTTTACGAGACAAAAAAAACAATTTTTAGCGCGCCACCATGCGGCTGTTACTTACTGTTACTGTTACCATGGCAGGAGAGCACACTTTTGTCGCAAAATTCAAAATAGCTTCATTACTAGCTTTCTAGGGATTGGAAGGGTGAAGTTACGTTTTTTTCGAGACGACTTTTTATATATTCTCATGGTAACTACTATTTTGTTTCCAAAATTCCTCGTTCGGTGAAAAACATCTTTATAGGAAATAAAGCAGAAGTCATCAACAGTTATCTAAAGCCTTCTCAAGAAAAACGTACTTTTACTCTTCCAATGCCCATTTGTACCGAATAGAAGGTAATTCAAAGGCCTACAAACTCTGAAGTTGAAATATTCATGAATTGTATTAGTAATTCCAGCTTTTGAACAGTGTTATTACTACTCTGGTACGGTTCTTAGTAGGATCATTTAAAACAATTCTCCTTCATAAATAACCGAGTAAATACCTATATATTAATGTTTTCATAAAAAAAAAACATCATATATATTATTATGTATCCCAATCTTCGGGTTTGAAAATATGTTTTTGGGATACCTATGTCACTTGTTGAATACAACTTGACATCTTTTTCCAACTTCAGTTCGAAAACAGATAGTTACTTTGTGATTTTTCCCCAAAAGAACGCTGTCATAGCTACTTTTCATGAAGTTAAAGGAGATGAAAATCATGGTCATTTCACATGATTAATCTTCATTAGATATAACAAAAAGGAATTATCAATAGCCACTTTCCGAATACGAGGACAATCAATTAGTGTTGATGTTTGCAGCGGAAAATGAAAACCCCACTTAGGAGTATGCTATTCCACTTCATGAAGTCAATTTCTAATAACCTAAAGGGTTAAAATAAACAAAAACACAACTTTAAGAGAATATTCATCTTTTATCATGAGTAGGAAATATTCTTATGTAATATTATGAATATGAGGGTGGGAACCGCTCCGTTCAGGGGGTGGCTATTTCACTGATGAATTATCCATCAAAATAGGCCATCTGAACAAAAATCAACCTGTCTTTACGTTTTCAACAAATGTGGCCAATTCACCCGAAAATGACTCTGTTTCGTTTTCAAATGGCCATCCTGTATATGTGGCAACCTGAAAATTCGGACTACAATTATTAGTTTTTACGAACAATATCCGCAGTTTCGAAATAAAATAACATCTTTCTTTGAATTTATCTTTCCCGATATTTTCACATTTTCTCCAGATATTTTGAACATCCCATCTGACAACCCTATCATCTAGCCCAAGGGTCTCCAAACTACGGCCCGCGGGCCGAATCTGGCCCGCCAGTGTTAAGAATCCGGCCCGCGAAAGCTCATCAGCTTATATATGTATACAGGGTGTCCCAAGTTCGAGTGCCTATTAGACGTTTCTGGAGAACTGGATTATTTGAAATCTGAAAATTGGGATTATGATGTTGACTCTACAGACCTAAAATATTTTTGGAGCCTGAGCATTTCTGGTTGAACAGGGAGTGAAAATAAATTTGTTCAAACATTTTTTTTTTCAAATTTTTTCGTTTATGATATGATTGAGTATTCAATTCTGAGTACATTTCTATTGAAACCATCGTATTTGATCGAATAGTTTTAGAAATATCGAAAAAAAACCTGAAAAAAAGTCAAATATTCATAGTCAGTATCATGTTTATTTTTCTTCTTCTGGACATCCCGAGTGCAAAACTGTTCTCACAACGTGAAAGTAGAAGAATGTGGAAAGGTCATGCTCATTTTGAATTTCATAAATATCAACACAGGGTGTATCAAATTTTGTGTCGAAAACTATGATCGATAATTGGCCATAACTTCTGTTTTTCAAATTAGAACCCTATTTTTTTATGATTGCGTTGGAGTCTGCGAAGAAAAATAATGATAGCACTTTCAGATGCTCTTGCTCCTAAATTCAGTAACTTCCGAGTTATTTGAGCTGTTCTGGATTTATGTTGTACCTAGAGTCAATTTCATCTTATTTTTCGCATGAGAATATTCTGTGATCATAGAAGATGAATTAATTCACAAGTGACAGGTCTAATTATTATCAGTTGTTACTATGGTTTCAATGTTTCAAAAGGATATTCATCGAATCTGTTTAGATTTGATGAATTTGAATCTACGTACGACATGAATCCAGAAAAGCTCAAATAACACGGGAATTACTGAATTTAGGAGCAAGAGCATCTGGTGGGGGGCTATCATTATTTTTCTTTGTAGAATCCAACGCAATAATAAAAAAATAGGGTTCCAATTTGAAAAACAGAAGTTATGGCCAATTTTGGATCACAATTTTCGACACAAAATTTGGAACACCCTGTGATGATATTTATGAAATTCAAAAGATTCGTGACCTTTCTTCATTCTTCTACTTTGACGTTATGAGAACGGTTTACACTCGGGATGTTCAGAATAAGAAAAATGAACATAATACTGATATTTTGAAAACTATTTGAATTAATACAATGGTTTCAACAGAAATCTATTCACCATCGAATACTCCATCATATCAGAAACGAATAAATTGAAAACAAAATTTTTTGAACAAATTTATTTTCACTCCCTGTATAACCGGAAGTGTTCAGGCTCCAAAAATATTTTAGGTCTGTAGAAAATTTCGAACAATATCATAATCTTAATTTTCAGATTTCAAATATGTCCAGTTCCCCAGAAACGTCTAATAGGCACTCGAACTTGGGACACCCTGTATATTATTACTGTTGCTGTAATATGTTGGATAAAAAGCACAGAATGATGGTAATTCGGCTTTATTCACTCGCATGCTAGGTGAAGCCTATTAACAAGCAAAATATAGAATTCAACATAAGAAAAAACAACGCTCAAATATTTTGGCCCTCCGCATTTGCTGGAGTAAACATTATGGCCCTTAGGCTAAAAAGTTTGGAGACCCCTGATCTAGCCCAATATGGCTCGTTTTGAACCATAAACGCAAGGATATCTTTACAAATTTGACTCGCCATATCAGATAGGTAGGTATAACGAATTATCAGTTCGTATATGGGGTACTTTATTATGGGGTGTTAGATTCTGGCTCGCGAACTTGGCATGTCAGTTTGTGGAGAAGAACGGATCTAGTTCGTCCGATCCAGATTTGTCGAATCAGATCTGCGGATTGGATCTGTACGGATAATTCGCTCGTGTATGGGGCGCTAATGGTAGGAAAAAAAATTATCAGCATAAGTACAGATCCGAAGCACCCCATACACCAGCGGATAATCCGTCATATCTGATATGTGGCGAATCAAATTCGTAAAGATATCCTTGCGTTCATGGTTTACGACGAGCCAGATATGGCTCGATGAGAATTTCGTACGAATCAAATCTGCAGATTTGACTTGCGGACCAAATCTATCCGTTTGTGGGTATGGGCGAATATTAATCATTCCACACACGAGCAGATTATCCGTACAGATCAAATCCGTAGAGATCTGATTCGACAGATCTGGATCGGACGAACTAGATCCGATCTTCTCCACAAACTGACAAGCCAAGTTCGCGAGCCAAATCGCCATATCGGATTCGACGTATCGGATCTGTCAGTTAGTGGAGTCAAATCCTACAATTTCACAAAGATTTGATCTGGCTCGTGGTATCTCAGGCGAGCTAAGAGATCGGGCTGTGGTGTAGCGGAAATTTTTAGTTAGAAGAGAGTGTTCAAGATGAGAAGCAAAAAACGTATGGCTATTGCTTGTGTTGGCATCGTGATTTCACAACTTCAACAGAAAAAAAAAGTTAGTAGAAAATGGATATGTGCAAAAATTGGATAAAACCCAGCAGTAAGGGAAATCTTTTTTTCTGTTGTAATGCTTGTAAAGAAGATTATAGTGGAGGAATATCAGCAGTTAAAAAGCATGCAAGTTCCAAAAAACATTTAGTATCTTGCGCAGGCATTCGGAATCAACAGAAATTGGATGCAATGCCCACTGTAGTCAATTTCTCGTCACAAAAAAAATAAAAAAAGGGGAAATTCAGATCGCTATGTTTATGGCAGAATATAATCTACCATTTCAATTGTCAGATAGTCTGGTTGACCTTCTGAAAAATCTCTCTTTGAATTCAGATAAAAATGAAATAAAAAATATAACGTGTAATAGGACCAAGTGTTCAAAAATTGTAACAAACGTCATTGGTCTGAGTAATTTAGAAAATCTGTTAAATAATATAAGAAATGAGCCATTTTCAATTCTGGTTGCTGAGTCTACCGACATTTCCAGTCAAAAAAGCCTAGCCTTAGTTGTCAGATATGTATCAAATAATAGAGTGTATGACGAGTTTGTGAAATTATTGAAGGTTAATGATGGCACTGCACATGGGCTATATATTACACTCATTGACTTTTTCGAAAAAAATAATGTACCATATAAACAGAATTTGATAGGTTTTGCAGCTGACGGCTGTAACACTATGATGGGGGAGCATAATTCTCTTCAAAGCTTACTCAAAAAAAAATATACCTGATTTATTTGTGATGAAATGTATTTGTCACTCACTTTTGCTCTTGTAGCATCACATGCATGCAAAAAATTGCCTGATAACTTAGAATATTTAACGAGAGATATGTATTCATATCTGCAAAGTTCGAAAAGACAGAAACAGTTCGAAGAATTTCAGCAATTTTTGATGATTAAACCTCACAAAATTTTGCAATTGAGTCAAACGCGATGGTTATCACTCAGTATTGTTGTCAATAGGGTTCTTGAGCAATTCAATGCCTTAAAAATGATTTTTCAGTCACAATATACAGAAGAACGTGACAAAAAGGCTGAGGATATTTTTGGGGTTTTGAATAATCCTCTAACAAAATTATATCTACAATTTTTACAATATGTTTTACCTTTTATCGTAAACTTAAACCAAGAATTCCAGAGGGAAACACCAAAAATACATAATATTTATGAAAAAATAGCATCTGTTTATAAAACAATATTAGAATTCTATTTGAAATCTGAATACATAAAAAACACACCATTGGAAAATATCCAATATAGAAATCCCAAACATTTTTCGCACTTGGACAATATGTACTTTGGAGCACAAGTCATGGTTGCCTTATCCACTAATAACAATTCCTTGAGTAAGCATGATATTGAACATCATTCAAGTTAAAATGCCTCGATTTTAATATAGAGTGTTGCCACCAGATATATAAGAGATTTCCCTTCAACAGCGAACAAATGCAGAGCTCGAAACTGCTGTCTTTTTTAAAACCAAAACAAATTCCTAAACTGCAAATCATTGCTGTAACGGCTTCAAAATTTGTCAGACTTAGTAAAAATCTAGATATGAATGATTTAGACAGGGAATACAGATTATTAAGAAATATGAAATGCCTTGATTTGGAAGAGGATTTTGTTACATTTTGGTTTAATTTTTTTTTTTTGAAAAGAAATGATGGCAATGAACAATTTCCAACCTTATCAAAATTCGTAAAGAATATTCTATGCCTCCCTCATAGTAGTGCAGCTGTTGAGCTTCAGCTGTGTAAATTTGAACAAAACAAGGGTAAGAAACCGCCTGAGTAATAATGAATCGTTGGAAGGAATTCTTCATTCGAAAAATATATTGAAACTGCAAAATAAAACAGCGGCAAATTTTGATATTGGGTTAGAGATGATAATGAAACATAATAGCAATATGTATAATTAGTTGTGCAAAAAAACAAAAGAAATAAACTGTACCGTTGTATGTCATGTTTTTCATTTCCATAAAAGTAAACCAGTAGAATGAACCTTTTGAGAATGGGGGATTGGCGGCTGTCGCGCCACTGGGAGGCGCTAGTGTTGCGTGAGGTCTGAGCATAGAAATAATAACTTGAAACTTCGTTTCAGTGAATCTATGTGTCGGAGATATTTCAAATGTCCAACACAGTTGGCTTGCATGAGAAATTTGATTTTCTTAAATTCCTCAATAGATGTCGCACCCTTTGCGTATTCTTCACTACAGTGACTCTAACAAGAGTGTTTTAATTTGAGTCACTGTATTCTTTTCAATATCTGGGGAAATTCATTCCGAATTTGGCAACTTCCGGTACAAAATCTGGGCAATAAAAATTTCTGAACATGGCAACAGTGCTTACCAATATCATGCCTCAGACTGAGGCCCTCAGTCTTCGTTTGTGTGCCGCTCTGTGTTTATCGTTGTTTGGTGCGTTCCATAGAAGGGTGTTTGCCATGCCTAATCATCGGGCTCACAAGAGACATCGAAGTAGATCCCGCGAGGACGACGATTGGAAAAGAAAGAAGTTATCTGCTTTGCAGTAACAGCTGGACGACATTAATGAGCATAAATCGAAGCGATTGAAATGTAGAAACCGCAGCCCTAGCGTCGTTTCGTCGGGAAGCGATAGTAATGGAACTAATGGGTCGCCGTCACTCCGTGAGGGGCGAGACAGAGGAACTACGGGGTAATACGGAGGAAACCCAAGGTATTTTGAACAATTTATCAATAAATGATATTCAGCTATTTTTGGTGACAGCAATTATTGTTGATTTTGGTAACGACAGTTAAAGTTATTTTTGATAACAACTTTTATGGTTATTTTTGGCAATAACTACCGATGTTCTTTTGGCAGCCATCTTCAGTGTGTTTCTTGGCAACACAGTGTTTATTTCTTTTGGTAGAAAGCCTTTTATGATTGGCTCATAATTTTATTTATTTCTTCCAATTCAGGAAGGACAAGAGATTTTCGAATCAGAAGAAGGAAATACGATCCAAACGGGCTCACCTTACAACGCTATTGGGTAGCGAATCAACCCCAAAATCGGTTAGAGGGCCACCTGTTCATCAGGCTATTGTGTCTAGATGGACGAATATAATAAAATGCGGCTTGGAGGAAGATGTTAAACAAGAAATACTGAAGAAATATTTGATACCAGAGAACCTTTCTGCTTTAGAGGTTCCAGAGGTCAACCCGGAAGTTAGTGCAGCTATATCACAACAGGTTTCGCAAAGGGATTCTCGTTTAATCCGAAAGCAGGAACCGTTGGGAGCCAGCATATCAGCTATTGGTGAGGCCATCTCTCTCTTAAGGAGAATGGGGGAGACAAAAGGTGTATCCAGTTATTGGGTGATGCTGGTCGTTTGTTATGTGACTTCCACCATATGGAATTAATTACCCGCCGTGACCTCATATTGATTAATTTGAATGAAGATTTGAAAGCTACCTTATCCGGAGCTCCAGTTGACAAGTTTTTGTTTGGCGAAACCCTAGAGGAGAGGGTAAAAGCAGCCAAAAATTTGGAAAAATCAAGTTCGGATCTCAAACTTGTCAAAACATTCGAAAAATCGTCACGTCCTCTAAACTCCAAGAGTCCTCCCCAAACTGTGAAGGGGGCAGGGGTGGGACGCCAGTACCAGAGAGATCCCTCTCATCAGTCTCACCGGTTCAACTCCTTGAAGACCAACTACAGGGGGACACAAAGGTCCCGACAGAAGAAGACGAGAGAAGACCCTCAGAATGCTTACCGGAAAAATACCTCCAGGCATCCCCACCCATCATAAATATTGAGGTTTGTACTCATGCTGGTAGATTGAGTCTGTTCTTTGATGAATGGTGTTGACTCACATTTTTTAACAAAGCCACTTCAAAAGACAGTTCCCACGCATACACAATTCAATTCATGTGAGAGACGTAATATAAAACCCTCTATTAAAGATCTACTGGAGATGGGTGCTGTTTCGGTTGTGAGCTCTTGTGAGGGTCAATATATATCAATTTTTTTTTTGTTACCAAAGCCGGGTGGTAAACAGCGGTTGGTAATCAACCTCAAATCCTTGAACAATTATATAAAAACTAGTCATTTCAAGCTAGAAGATTACCGAGTGGTTACCAAAATTTTGCAGAAAAATTATTTTATGGCCACCCTTGATTTAAAGGACGCCTACTTTTTAATACCAATATTTGAGCCCCACAGAAAATATTTAAGATTCTTGTTTGACAATAAGTTGCTCCAATACAATTGTTTACCGTTTGGTCTCAACTGTGCACCTCTAGTATTCACAAAATTGCTGAAGCCAATCTTATCCAACTTGAGAGAAAAAGGTTTTCTTTCTGTTGTATATTTGGACGATTTTTTGTTACTGGGCCAATCGTTTCAAGACTGTAAAAATAATATAAATGAGACGATAAGAACATTAAAAAAATTTTGTTTTGTTATTAATTTTAAAAAGAGCAATATTACACCATCTCAGTGTGTGAATTATTTGGGCTTTACTTATAATTTTATAGACATGACAGTTTCCGTTCCCAAAGAGAAAATATTTAAAATGACGCTACTGAAAAAGTTTTCATGCTCAGAAACTTGTGAAATCCGTGATTTTGCAAAATTTCTTGGCACCCTGAGCTCCATCTGTCCTGCAGTTAAATATGGATGGATTCCTTTAATTCAAAAATTTTTAGATTTTCAAATGGGTAGTAGGGTAAAAGAATTTAAACAAGATTTGCGCAATATTTTATATTGTAGTGTACCTAAATTGAATTCGTTAGTTAATATTAGTCCGCCTTCAGCTGGAAAAAACTGGTATTTTGATGGGATTCGGGATTACTTTTTAAATTGTGGACAAATGAATAATCCAAACAGAAATTAGTTATTTTTGTATCTAGTGCGTGAAATGCTACTTTGGTGATCGAGAACCGATGTTTTTTAACGAGGCGCAGCCGAGTTAAAAAAAATAGTCGAGATCACCAAAGTATTTCGCGCATGAGATGCAAACAAAATTTTTTCTACTAACGTTCGTGCACTGGCTGCACCATAAATGTTAACATTGTAAATGATAAATAAAATTAGGCAGTGTTAAATTTTATCACAATTTGAAAGCATTCATTATTGTTATAAATAAATGATTTCTTGGATTTTGGCTTCATTGAGGAACATAAAGGTTAAAATATAAAAATCCCATATAGTTTACATGCAGTGTGCGAAGTAAGTATTTCGCACACTACTTCGCGCACGGTGTCATGGTAACGAAGGAAAATGAAAAAAAGGGTCACTTCGTATATTGTTGTCTATGCGCGAACCTTGTCATTTTTTTACGTTTGTAGAAAAAATACTTCTGCCTACCAAGATTGTCATAATCGGCGCTTAATATTTCGTAATGAACCGAACTACGAAAGAAGTGAATTGGAAAATTTGAAAATGCTATTTGCTGGGGATTGTTAAGTGTAAACCACAAGGTAATGTTAAACGAACTCCCATTATTGTTTTATCTAATTCAGAACCTTCTTTTGTAATACATTATGCTTTTAGAGATAGAATTCTTGCTTATTATTGGAAAACTGCTGAATTTTTAAAGGATTGTTCAAAAAAACCACATCCATGTGCAATAGTAGATTCATTATATACTTAAATATTTACAGTGTTTTATTTATTATACAGATTTTTTTGTTTGAGTGACTTAGTTCCTTTTTCAACTACTTCCAGTCTTTCACGAAGATCCCTAACGTCTCGGAAATTTCGAATAGCATAGTCTCTAACATTATTAAATTCTCTTGATGCAGCACCATCACTATCAGCTTTCCTAGTTAATGGTTGATCACTGGAAGCCTTAATAGCTGGTCTACCAGCTACAAATGGATAATCCAGGCTTTGTAATATCTGTTGGTATGCTGTCTCTCCTTTTGTATTAGTATATTTATGTACATTACCATATCGTACACTATCGGCAGAGTCATATGGACGATTATGAATATAATGAAATGGTTGTTTTTGTTCTAATACAATAGAAGCATTGACAGTCCAATATATTTGTGTATCTGCCCATTCTTGTGGGGCAAACTCATTGGCAGTTGTTTTTAATTGAGGAACAGCCCGAATGCCAACATGTATGGACTTTTGAGAGTGATATCCACTGATTGTCCCAGGTAACATGGAATATAATAATAATAATAAACGTCTTTATTTGATAGATAGTACATATCTACTCAGGGGCGAAGTCTAGCAGAGCTATTCAACTTAATCCCCCGAGCAGAAGCAGAAAAATAAAATAACATATACACTATGAAAACATTCCAAATCTGAAAAAAAAAGAAACAAAAAATCTTTGATTGAAAAACGAGAACAATTAGGAATTATATATAAAAAAAAATAAAAATAATTGAACATAAGAACTGAAATGAACTAAGGGAGACGGCCTCTCGGAACACTGAACTTACATTTCAATCACGACGATATACGGGCATGTACCATTGTTCCATTGGAAATTTATAATATAAACTTTCTTTATCAAAAGCTTCAATCACAAATCTCATATTGCCAGATACTTGCCCCTGGTTATTATGTAAAATATCTTTATTATACTTGAACATACGGGGTACAACGCCAAGGGAACCTGTTATGTGTCCAACAACATCTCCACTAAACTCATAAAGAGCAGCATCGTGTACAATAGGATGTCCTGGAGTTAAAATAGCATCTCCAAATGTATGCTCCTCTGATAATATTGTTTGACCAACAGTATCAACAGCATTATATTCTTCCACTAAATTATTATACAGGGTGGCCATTTGAAAACGAAACAGACGAGATTACAGACCTAATAAATTTTTTCGATAGAAATGCTCGGACAGGTCGATTTCTGTTTCGAGGGGGACAACTTAAGATGTAGATTACGGACGCATAGCGCTTCAACCCTTGCTACTACAACCCTCACCCCCAATTTTTGAATAGGGAAGATGGGGTGAGTGATACCTCATTTGAAAGGTATTTTTATACTGATTTCAGCACAGTAATTGTTTTTCATTTTATGCATTAGTTCTCGAAATATTCTCAACTAAGTATTTGAAAATGAAGTGGTGTTTTCATGGCACGTGTAGTGTTTTTTTGTGAAAAATCGACATTTTGAGCTTCAAAACAACCATGACTAGATTTCTTTCTTTGGGGTCACTTGAAGAGTAAAATTTACTCTACACAGCCCGATTCCATAGAAGATTTAAGAAGACGTATAGTGAACGAATGTCGTCAAATCACTCCAGAAATGCTGCAAAATGTGCGCCATCGTTTCGAACAAAACTTATTTCATTGTATGGAAGCTAATGGTGAACAATTTGAATATTTAATTAATTGATGTGAGTTTTCGATAAATTATTTACTTTACTTTGAATAGTCTTATTTCTTAGATCAATACTTCAAATCGTTCTGATACCGTACAGTTGGAGAATGATTTCAGTGAATAAAACAGCTAGTCGAACATCTGACCCTAGAAGCATTAACACGTACGGTATGACTTCATTTGCCCAGTGGTAGATGTTTTGCAATTTCAAATACAAGTACGGAAATTTTGGTGTTTCGGAAGCACGAAATGTCAATTATTCGCAAAAAATTAATTTAAGTGATAAAATTAACTAACGCATGAATATTTCGAGAACTAATGCATAAAATGAAAAAACAATTACTGTGCTGAAATCAGTATAAAATCAAATCAAATGAGGTATCACTCACCCCATCTTCCCTATTCAAAAATTGGGGGTGAGGGTTGTAGTAGCAAGGGTTGAAGCGCTATGCGTCCGTAACCTACATCTTAAGTTGTCCCCCTCGAAACAGAAATCGACCTGTCCGAGCATTTCTATCGAAAAAATTTATTTCGTCTGTAAGCTCGTCTGTTTCGTTTTCAAATGGCCATCCTGTATAACATATCCTGAGTAGATTAATTGTGAATGAAACAATTTTATGTAATGCTGCAGCATTTGGAAAATAAAAATTACTAACCAGAACCATGATTGATAGTTTCACTCACAATCAATCTATACTCAGAATATGGCGATATTGTGAAATTAGGAACATAAATTGAAGACCTTTATGGAATCGCTATTTTTTAGTACAAAAACTGATAATTCCTGTTTTGTTATCGCTTTAAAGAAATGTTACATTCCAAGTTAATCCTATTATTTATTTGTGAGCAAATGCTCCACCTCTTCAGGGACTATACCTATATGTGCCTCAAATAACTATAATAGTTAGTAGTATGATTTCTTGTCGAACTCAACAATTTACAATGGAAAGGATTATCGGGTTAAGAGTTCAAAGATATATCACTCAGTGTCGCTGAGCCATAACAAACTTCATCAATAAAAAGAACCACAAGAACAATTCCTACATGCAGAAACAGGTTTCCAATACGAAGATATTCCTAAACCAACATGACGAACTGATGGTTACCAGATCAGACAAAGGAAATGTAACCGTTGTCCTCGAAAAACAGGTGTATATTGATAAATCCATGGAGATACTCAGTGACATAAATTACTACACGACCCTATCTGAAGTTCCTACAGAGAAGTACCAAGGTAGAATAAACCGACATATTTCCAGGTTGAAAAGTGAAGGGAAATTAGACGAAAACACAGCCAAGAGACTGTTCACTTACAACTCAGTTTCACCTAAATTCTACTCCCTACCTAAGATCCACAAAGAAGTACTCGCAATGAGACCCATCATTTCCAGCCTGAACACCCCAAACAAAGATATCAGTTTTCGTTAAAGAAGTACTGACCTCATCCTACAGCACACAAAACCCTTACTACATTAAGGACTCCTTCGATTTCGCCTCGTCAATTAGAGACCTCAAGATGCCTACAGATCACGTTATGGCCAGCTTAGATGTGGTATCCTTGTTTATGAACATCACGTTAGAAGCATGTATAGGGTCCGTTGAGAGGAGATGGAACAGCATTGCACCGATGAGTCCACTTGGAAAGGATGAGTTTTCAGGTGTTTTGATACTGATATTCGAAACAACTTATTGCAGGTTTAATGGTTGTTTCTTTAAACAAATAAAGGGTACTCCGATGGGCTCGGTTGTCTCCCAAATTCTGTCCCAGATGGTGATGGACGACTTGCTAGACGAAGCCATATCAAAACTGTCATTTGAAATACCATACATAAGAAAATTCGTGGACGACATTTTCTGCATAATACCTGAACCGAAGTTACCAGAGATATTACTAACTTTCAACTCTATCGATGAAAACATCAAGTTCACGAGCGAGATAGAGAGAGACTCCAAGATTCCATACCTGGATGTGATGCTCTTCAGGCATACCGATGGACAGACCATAAAGAGCGGCTGGTACGTAAAGCCAATAAGCTCCGGTAGATACATAAATTTCAACTCCAACCACCAGACCAAACACAAGATAAACCTGATTTTATGCCTGAAGAACCGTATAAGGAATATCTCAGACCCAGCACACTACAATGACAGTCTGGAAACACTGAAGAAGATGCTACTTGATAATTCCTACCCTCTTAAGTTAGTGAATAAATTTTTGTTCAGCGTACCGTCTCTACCAGATAACCAGGAAAACCCTGGAAATGAGCAGCCCCGGCAAGAAGACACTAACTATCAGTTTTTTTCTCTACAGTTCTATAACGGCCTCACACCTAAGATCACCTCATTCATTAAACAGAAATATCCGCAATTTGAAATAGCCTGTAAAATTCCAAATAAATTAAGTTCTCGCGTTTTTTCAAAATTAAAAGACAAAGAAGAAAAATTAAACTCAATAAACACTATTTATAAGATCGATTGCGGCTCTTGCGAGGCATGCTACGTGGGACAGACGGGGCGCAAACTGAAGACCAGACTCAAAGAACACCTACGGGATGTAAGCCTACGCAATAAGAAGACAGGCCTATCCAAACACACTATTGAGACGGGCCATGTAATGGACTTTGGTAATGTCGACGTATTAAGATATGAACCCAACCCAAAGAAGCGCATTTTCCTTAAATCTGTCGAAATAAGCAGACATGGAAATAATATAAACATTCAAACCGATACTGACGAAGTAAGCCACATCTATTGCAACATCATTGAATCAACACAGAGGGCGCGAGACGGATTCGATGAATGACAGCGCCGACCACTGAATTTCGTGCGCCAAAAGCGAGGTTAATTATTACATTGTTTCATTGCGACGTAGTTGAATTTTGAGATTGATTAAATGTTAGATGAGAATTTTCTTTCCCCACCGAGATTTTTCGTTTGTATGCATGATAAAACCGAATATCCAAGACCTCGAATTGACTGTGAGCGTTTTTAATGTAAAATTTTATGTATAATGTTTGTGATACCATTTTTTTTTAGTTTCCCTGAAGAAGGCTCAAACCCAGAGCCGAAAGCTAGGAATGAACAATAAAGAGCGACACTGAGTGATATATCTTTGAACTCTTAACCCGATTATCCTTTCCATTATAATAGTTAGACTGATTTGATGGAAGCAGATTTAATATTATAATCTATAATCAGCATTTTCTCAATATGAAAACCTAATTAGTTCAGTTCCTGTTCACTTGATCATATTTATTGGAAAATGAAATGACCCAATTGAAAAAGCTATATATCATTCATAGAACAAATCATGAATAACATGATTTGTTGCCAATAATTCAATATTGAATGGAAAAATATCTTTCTTCACCACTAATAAATTCGTTATACAATAAGAATATCTGAATAATTTATGTTATTCATATAAAAAAATCATGAAATATAAATATAATATTATAAAGATAATAATTCATTATTTAATGAAAGCTATATTTCTTCACAACTAATAAACTTGTTAATTGATACAAATATATAAAATTTTTGTCTCGTTCCTTTTATTAGATATCAATATATCTTTGTTAGTCGTTAACTATCATTACTTATCAGAAAAAAATATATTCTTCTCATAAATAACAATTATCCTTTCAAAATAATTCATTATGGAATAAAAATATATATAGGTATGCAGTCGACTGATCTGGTCTATTCGGATATAGGGGCGATTTGGGTGGCAGTCAAGAAATACAAACGAGTTAAAGAGTACGCGTTTGTATTTCTTGACTGCCACCTAAATAGCCCCTACACTGAGAGAAAGGTTTATTTGCATGTAATTTTCCAGTTTGTTAAAACCATATAAATTGAATAATAACAATCAATATTTAATATTAATTAATTTTGTTGAATACAAATGCTCAAAATGAAATGAGCAGCTTGAATACAAGTAACGTTGAAGTTATAATCGCGTTCTCGTATGTATGTTAGTTGAAAAGAAAATATACAGGGTCTTTCACAAGGAACCTCACCCATATTTATACGGGAAACTACTGAACGTATTTTCATGAAATTCAGCACTTATAAGTATTTCACGATGCTGATGAAATCTAAAATATTTTCAAGGCATGAGCACCTCCGGTTTTTCCGGAAATGACGTCAACTTCCGTTTTTCAAATTAGAACACCATTTTTTTATTGCAGAAATAGATTCCTTAGAAAATTTCAAGTTATTTTGATGTAACATTTTTCAGTTTTGGTTGGAAAATTCTCTCTGAGCGGGAAAATTCGAAAAAAAAATCGAAAATAGAGCTCCGCTGAAACAAGAATAACTTCGAGGTTTTTGGATGGAAAATTTTCATTTTTGGGATTTTTCAAGATGTAAGATTGATGTATCCACTTTGAAAATCGAAATCGTGATTCATGATACAGGGGGTGGAAAAATCGATTTCAAAGTTAGGGGTGACAAAATCGTGAAAAATCAATTTTTTCAAATTAGAACCTCATTTTTTTATGGCAGATATTGAATCTACGTTAAAAAATAATGTGAGTGTATGCATCACACCCTCGACCTAAAGTGGATATTTTTTGAGTTATTCACAAAAAACTGTTTTTCGTCTTGAATTTTCAGCTATTTCTTTTCCCTTCACGCCAAAAAGATGAAATTTTCAGGAACTGTTATTTAAACCATATTTTAGATTTTACTACCCTAATATGCAAGAGAAAAAAGTTACAGGTTGTTCCTAAATAGATGGCGAATTTTTGGATTCGAATTTGTATCGGAAACCTCTTTATTTCAACTAATCGGCCATCGGTTTTCTCTCCAGTGATAAATAAATAATTCCTTATGAACCATATGCAAAAACTTACCATGTTTTACATTCTTTTTTTTTAATGATAGATATCTTTAATTACATGCTACTGAATAAAGATGAATTTGGCAGATGTAATTAATGATATCTATCATTAAAAAAAAAGAATATAAAACATGGTAAGTTTTTGCATATGGTTCATAAGGAAATATTTATTTATCACTGGAGAGAAAACCGATGGCCGATTAGTTGAAATAAAGAAGGTTTCCGATACAAATTCGAATCCAAATTCGCCATCTATTTAGGAACAACCTGTAACTTTTTTCTCTTGCATATTAGGGTAGTAAAATCTAAAACATGGTTTAAGTAACAGTTCCTGAAAATTTCATCTTTTTGGCGTGAAGGAAAAAGAAATAGCTGAAAATTCAAGACGAAAAACAGTTTTTTGTGAATAACTCAGAAAATATCTACTTTAGGGCAAGGGTGTAATGCATACACTCACATTATTTTTTAACGTAGATTCAATATCTGCCATAAAAAAATGGGGTTCTAATTTGAAAAAATTGATTTTTCACGATTTTGTCATCCCTAACTTTGAAAGCGATTTTTCACCCCCTGTATCATGAATCGCGATTTCGATTTTTACAGTGGATACATCAATCTTACATCTTAAAAAATCCCGAAAATGAAAATTTTCCATCCAAAAACCTCGAAGTTATTCTTGTTTCAGCGGAGCTCTATTTTCGATTTTTTTTTCGAATTTTCCCGCTCAGAGAGAATTTTCCAACCAAAACTGAAAAATGTTACATCAAAATAACTTGAAATTTTCTAAGGAATCTATTTCTGCAATGCAAAAATGGTGTTCTAATTCGAAAAACGGAAGTTGACGTCATTTCCGGAAAAACCGGAGGTGCTCATGCCTTGAAAATATTTTAGATTTCATCAGCATCGTGAAATACTTATAAGTGCTGAATTTCATGAAAATACGTTCAGTAGTTTCCCGTATAAATATGGGTGAGGTTCCTCGTGAAAGACCCTGTATACCTATTTCTGGAGAAGATATATGTTTCGGTGCAACTTGTTATGTTCACCTCAAATATTTTGATTTATTAACACGAAGAAGTTTCTTATTGTATTCAATCTTATATAGTTCAAAACAATCTAAGTTGTATTTGCAACAACGATTGCTTCCATCTAACAAATATTTGTTGCTATCAATAATCGAAACTTATATCCAACCAAGCGTATCTTCCCTGGCGCGGCAAATTACGTCCGAGGTCCGAAGAAGGAGAAGAATTACGTCAGCTTCTTTTTGATTGGCTAATTTATTCTGTCTCATATGTTCCATCCTGCGCGTGCAGGCCTGCAGAGCCCTTAGGCAAAGAGTAGACTCTTTGCCTTAGGCCCTTAGTTATTCGTTATTCCATTCCATAGATAAACATAATTGTGCATATCGTGCGTCCTGCAGTTTCCCGCGATTTGAAGTCTCTGCTTTTGTAGCTTGTCGGTGTGCCATTATTAAATCAATTAAATATTGATATCGACGTAATATATTAATCTGCAGTTATTATTTGTGTGAATTAGGTGAATTCCTAAAGTGAAAAAGTATAAGTAGGTCTTTTTGGAAGTTTGTCATGGAGTGCCAAACGCCATGCCACCATTCCACCATCAAAACACTTCTTCAACGGTGGAATTTGGAGGAATATATCAATGTGTTCGAAGGTGAGTAACGTAATTACTCTGTTCCTTATAATGAAGCTTATTTTTAACAATGAAATGAACTGAAGAGGTAGTAATCTGGATCTATTCAATCGTAAAACATTTTATTTCCAAGGATTAAAGCTTTTCTTGTAATCTGATGTTTTATATTAAACTTGAATAAGTTTTTAATGAAACAGTTGTTACCTATTGGTAATCATAATATTTCTCCTAATTCTAACTTCACTAACTTTTGTCGGGGAATGAATTTTCCAATTTTAGCGGGAAACCAGATTGGTATTGGCAAAAAAGGACGCCATGAATTTTCGAATAAACATTTCTTTACAGTTAATAAAGAATGCTAGCAGTTGAATTATTCTTTCAGATTCAATAATACCAGCATTTTGATAAAGCAGTATTTGTTAAATATAAAGATATTTATTTCAGTAAAATTTGAGAACTTAAATATCTATACTTGGAAATATTCATCATTCATCATTTCTTCGGAGACCTTCGAAAGGTTCATATTGTTCCGAGTTACTTATTGCGTGATATTTGTGATTCTTGTGTCTGTTACCCATAAGTCGGTAAATGCTCTACCTCAAAAGCAGACTATTTCATTCATAATTCTTCTCATGTGCAGGTAGTTGATTCTTTGAAATTGTCCCCAGTAATCCATCAGTTTAGGCATGTAAGATGGCGGTCATCCTTTGATAGTACAAATCCTGGTAAAGTAAAATAATTTCATCGCCGGCACATTGCCGGTATGTTACATACATACACTGATGGATTACCCCTATCTTCTAATGCAATCATTTATTTGAATGGAATTATAATTTTCATTACAGAGGAGAGTATTACAGTTGAGGTCCTAGAAAATCTAGTTAAGGACAAAACCTTACTAGAAAAATTGATACCAAAAATTGGTAAAAGATTGGTGTTCATTAGTAAGGTGGAGGAATACTTGTGGAATTCAAAAGAGGATATTTTGTCTGATTCACAAAATACCATCAGCTTCAACCTAACAGATGAGAGCCAAAGTAAAATCAGACACACTGATACAGAGTTTACAGTTTTGTAAGTAATACATAGTTAGGTATAGGATTGCTCTTTATTGAAGTTTTTATTTGTAGAATCGAAGAACCATCAAAAAATAATAAAGAAAATGAGGAGCCCTTACTAATTTTTTCCCCGTCTACATCCTCGGCAAGTTCAATAGTGCCTAATGATTTCATCAACGAAGAGCCAAAACCAAGAAAACAGAAAACATTAAATACATTCCTGGCAAATTTTGATCTCGAAAATACTTCACAGTCTTCTGCAATAGGAAAAGCTCTGCTAAATTGGTATAGTGTTAAAGGAAACTTTGACACAGCAAGACAAGGCTATTTGGTTGATATAATTGTTTCCGAATTTCTCAATAATGGCTTTATGTAAGTGCACAAAAATCATTAGAATTAATTATTTGAAAAAACTTTGTGGGTGTTATGTTCAATAAGTCTATCATTCAGACTCAAAATATTATATATTATATATTATTATATTATTTCAGCCACATCGCCAACAATGATTATGCCATTCTAAGCAGAAAAATTATTGACCTCTTTCCTTGTGAATGCTCTGAGGCTTACTACCTACCTCCCATAAGGAAAAGAGATTCCTTATCAAATAAACCTGGACTGGCCAAAGGTAAATTGGTAGACAAGTCCAGGAACAAACTCACATTTCTCCGAGAAGCAGTCATTCTACCATCCCGCAGTCATTCTGACTCAAACACATAAAAAAGAAGGTTTGTATAAACTAAATAGGTTTTCTTAGTATTGTAATGAAGCGCCCTTAATTTTAAGAATCCCGGTAAAATCATTTCGGAATTTCTCGATAGGCAACCCGTAAATCTCATTCATGTTTTTCGGGTTCGATTTAAAATCAAGCGCCGATTGTTGACGACCGGTTGTTGTTATCTCTCTTCGTCGTTTTTGTTGGTCGTGTGTTTTTCCATTTTTCCGAGTTTTTAATGTGACGGCGATTTGTGCGTCGTAGGTGCCTCTAGAAAAGTTCTAGAATGTTCACGAAAAGTGGGAACTCAGGTAGACCAATCAGATACCTTCCTGATCAATTTTCTCTTGAAAATTTGTGGAATTTTAACGCGCGCGACTCCCGATGGTGGGGAGGCCTTTTAGGAGGGGATGCACGCGACGAAGAGAGGATTCATTCGAGATTTGACCTGGAGGTAGAGAAATTGAAAAAGGTGTTTAGAAATTGAATTTTGAGATTCAGAGAAATTGCGAGAAGATCAAAAAGTTTGAAATCGGTAGATTCGAAAACAGTGTATACCGAATCATTTATTTTGGGACCGTGAAGTTGTATTCCACTGTTTAGTGCCTTGTGAAAACTAACGAAATCTCCATCAGGTAGGAAGATCTTGATCTGGGCTTTTCCGAATCTGTATTCCATATTCCAGGCCGTTATTGTGTTTATTTTATGTAGAATCATTTTTCCTGCTCGAACTACGTGTTATTTCTATTATTTATTTGTAACATTCCCGTGAAAGAAAACCAGTTCTGCTTGAAGCTACGTCCGGGGCAGCGGTCGAGTGTCTCGATTCAAGGTCGCCCGGTTTTCACCGCCCATTCCCTCGGACCTTTAGAAATTTTCGTAAATTTTGACTTGTCTCGTCGCTTGTTGGACAGTGTTGGGCCCATTGTTTCTTCAGCACATTAGTTTTGGTCACACAGAGCGCGGTGCAACCCAATTGTTGTGGCTGGCTGGTGGCTGGGGTTATTTTGGGGCAACACACGGCCTGTGAGCGTCGTGACTCGTCGCGACATTTTGGCTGATGCGCCGCGCCGTTTCCCGAGTCTTCGTAAATTTTGACTTGTCCCGTCGCTTGTTGGGTCCATTGTTTCTTCAGCACATTAGTTTTGGTCACACAAAGCGCGGTGCAACCCATTTGTTGTGACTGGCTGGTGGCTGGGGTATTTTGGGGCAACACACGGCCTGTGAGCGTCGTGACTCGTCGCGACGTTTTGGCGGATGCGCTAGCCCCTCTGACCGATCGAATTCTGGGTTATCTTTTCGACCGCTAATTAATTGTTCGAGTAGGAAATATTGTAGTGTTGTCTTTTCCCACGGGAATTCAGACATACAGTCGTGGATCGGAAACAGTAGCCCATTCCATTTTTCCATACTATTTTTTTGATTTACATACTCATTGCTTTGCTCCTTCACGGCTGCTTTGAATGCTCTCATTGTTCATTTGTTATATTCGTACTGTCATTTTCTATCACCGCTTATTTTCCGTCTGTCTCACCTGCTCACCCCGTTAACCCGCAACCGTTTTCAACTCTTTTCGTAATATCAGTAAGGCTTTTGTAACTTTCATGGTTGCATTTCAATTGCTTAATAGTTGATCTTTGGAAACAGTTTAGTTGTTTAATACTTTGATTTTGGTTGTTGCATACATGATTTAGTTGAGTTTACATTGTATTACATTTTAGTTTCACATTATAGTTGTTTAAGGTTTTACTTGTTTTATTATCCCAGTAACAGCTAGAAATATTCAATAAAGAACATACTTATCAATCGCTAACACCTTAGATGGAGCCGGGTAGTCATAGCTAAAATCTGTCACCGAGGTATTCGTCAACATCATAATACGCTTTTGATAAGAGCAAATTCTTCACATTCAACATAAATCGCCTTTCATCATAAATTTGACGTATAGTTATAGGCAGGTGATTAAACAAAACAGGACCTCTGAAGACAAGTGAACTTCGTATTTGAGAGGTCAACGGGATGGGTAGATCAATACTATAAGTTTGCCGAGTATTGTATCTACTTTTTGCTACTCTAATATTATCTCTATATTTTTTATGCAAAAGGCAAACTGTCTCCAATATAAACAGACTGGGCAGTGTCGAGATATTTTCCCTTTTGAAAAGTGGCCTACATGACTCCCGCGTCCTAACTCCACATACATATCTCACAGCTCTCTTTTGCAGGATGAAAACACTCCGAAATAGTTGGTTAGAACATGAACCCCAAAAACAAATGCCATATCTGATATGTGCATCTATTAGAGCAAAATATGAATTTTTACTTGCATGGAAATCGAGTTGTTTTGAAATAATTCTCAAAGCATAACAGTTTGCAGAGAGCTTCCTATTAAGATATTTAATATGTGACTCAAATTTAAGTTTTTCATCCACAAAGAGGCCCAGGAATTTATTCTCTGTCATATTGTTTAGGACTTCATCCTCTATATAGACAGGACCCAAATTACATTTGAAGGACATCACATTCGTCTTTGATACATTAAAGCAGAGTCTATTTGCATCACACCACTCTTTGATTCGCCTTATATCATCATTCATAACATGGAGAAGATTTTCAGGATCTTTATTACTCCATAGTATGGTGGCATCATCAGCAAACATGGTAAATTTGCCAGATATCCTTAAATGGGCGAGATCATTTATATAAATGAGAAACAGAATGATACCTAAAACTGATCCCTGCGGTACACCGCAAGTCAAACTCTGCCTATCAGACATATTCCCATCAAAAATAACCGACTGATGCCTTCCAGACAAATAGGACTCAAACCAACGCAAGCAATTACCCCGAAATCCATACTTTTTCAACTTATGTAGGAGAATCTGGTGGTCAACACAGTCGAAGGCCTTAGAAAAGTCACAAAAAACTGTACTGGCTACTTCCTTTTCATTAAGTGTGAGATACACGCTATGCAAGAAGGAAAACACGGCATCACCAGTACCCTTTCCCGGTTGAAACCCAAACTGTGTCTGAGCTATAATAACACGTCCCTCCTTGAACGTAACAATTCTCTTTTTGACCAGTTTTTCAACGACCTTTGATAGCGATGGTAATAACGCTATCGGTCTATAATATGTAGGGTCACCCTCATCACCCACCTTATATAGCGGAATTATACTTGCTCTCTTCAAACATTCAGGAAACACACCCGATACAAATGATCTATTTATAGCCTCAGTTAACGCCTCTAGAGCAACATCTGGCAACTCAAAAATTAATTTTATTGAAATGCCACAGGCTACGCTACCCTTGACCTCCAATAAAGTGGACCTGAGCTCAACCAGAGTCACTGGTGCAAGGAAACATGAATCAGAAACGGAAATATGGCTCACAAAATGTGCGTATTTTTTACGCTGTGTCTAGAATCCCGGTACCAGTAACAAAACTTTTACCGGTAGTTCTGATGAAGTCACCCATATGACGCACTAAGTACCGGGATATAAGCGAATCCCGGTAGAAATATTCGGTCTCAAAGTGAAACATAACCTTACTTTAACGTTTTAAGTGGTTATGTTCATGCGTGAACGTGTTTTCGTGAATTTACGATTAAAAATGGTTTTTAGTGTTGGACAAACCTTCGAAAGTTTCAAAGAACTTGAAGAAACTTTGAGAGTGCATGAAAATGAGACATTTTCGAAGAACTGGAAAAGGGACGCCCGTTTAATTGCGTCCAGCAGAATAAAAAAGGTAATAAGGCCGGAACTGCGATATTATGAATTGAAATACTGTTGTATTTTCGGAGGGCAACGTTTCCGAAAAAAAGAAAATAGCTCAAAACTGACGAAGACATTTAAAAAGGAAGTTTCATGTCCTGCCTTTGTAGCTTTACGCGTTTCCCAAAATGGAAAATTACTTGAAGTGAAAAGCTTGAATAACGATCATAACCATGAGAGAAGTAAAGCCCTTTTTGATTTTTTGCCGCAACAGAGAAAATTGCCCTATGAAAGTAGAGAAGAGGCAAAATTACTTTTTTCGGCAACCGTCCGGGAAGTACCCACTTCCCGGACGCTTTTTCTTTGAGAAAGTAGCATTTCCCGGCCTAGGCCGGAAAGTACGTACTTCCCGGCCTAGGCCGGAAAAACACGTCGTTGTTGTCATTGTTATGATCATCACAATAGCAACGAAATAACGGATGACAGTTCTGTTCTGTGTTCTGTTTAATTCAAATATGAATCAAAATCAATAAAGAGATGTGTCATCTCATTGATTTGTAATTCTTCACGGTTGCCGAAAAAATATTGTACGCAACACGCCCGGAAATAGTTTTTTTGGACTCACGGACTTCCAGGACTCGCCTCCGGCTCGTCCTAGAATCTTGTCTATTCGTCCAAAAAAACCCTATTTTCCGGACTTGTTACGTAAATTACTATTTTCGGCAACCGTCCGGGAAGTACCCACTTCCCGGACGCTTTTTCTTTGAGAAAGTAGCATTTCCCGGCCTAGGCCGGAAAGTACGTACTTCCCGGCCTAGGCCGGAAAAACACGTCGTTGTTGTCATTGTTATGATCATCACAATAGCAACGAAATAACGGATGACAGTTCTGTTCTGTGTTCTGTTTAATTCAAACATGAATCAAAATCAATAAAGAGATGTATCATCTCATTGATTTGTAATTCTTCACGGTTGCCGAAAAAATATTGTACGCAACACGCCCGGAAATAGTTTTTTTGGACTCACAGACTTCCAGGACTCGCCTCCGGCTCGTCCTAGAATCTTGTCTATTCGTCCAAAAAAACCCTATTTTCCGGACTTGTTACGTAAATTACTATTTCATTACACCGCTCTGAAAACCCTATCAAAACATGTCGATTCAGGGCACCGAAAGTGACCCTTTTCCGTGCGGCCGCACCGAAAGTGACCCTTTTCCGTGCTCTGAGACATAGATGCATCTATGATGAGACAAAAAGCAACGATTGCGTGATGACAGTAGACGTCAGTGTTTCGAATAATTATTATTTTACAATATCGAAATGCTTTCTGTCGAAGAACAAATATCGTTGGATTGTTTTCAGAGAGGTGTAATGAAAAATATCGTTCATTACACGTCCAGAAAGGCTTTTTCCGTGCTTGCACGAATTCCCGTGTTCGGCTCCGCCTCACACGGGAACTCTTCGCGCGCGCACGGAAAAAGCTTACTTCCTGGACTAGTAATGAAATATACTAATTTTTGGATGCCAATAAAAAGAGAGTTAGAGAGAAGCTAGAAAAAGATACAGGTCTAAAACTGACGTTAAAAGATCTTTCGAACATTAAACAAAGCGCTACAAACAAAGCCCCTGTGGGCCTTGATCAGTGCGTGCATATTTTGAAAGATAAATATGATTGTGATGTTAGTATTTTAAAGGATTCCGAAAATAATTTTAAAGGAATGTTTATACAAACGTCCCAGATGAAAAGTACATATGATGCTTATCCAGAGTTGTTGAGCCTTGACGGTACTTATAAACTTATAAATATAGGGATACCATTATTTTTGATTATATGCGAAGATGGAAATTTCCAAACAGAGATTGTAGCATTCTGTTTACTTTGTAATGAAGATGAAGAAAGTTTTCGGTGGTTTCTAGAAGAATTTAAAACTAGAAATGCCAACTGGACTAAAACTAAGTGTATAATAACAGATGAGGACCTATTAGAGAGAAGACTTGTGAAGGAATGTTTTCCAGAGGCTAATACAATTATATGCATTTTTCATTCAATGCGTGCATTTGGAAGACAAATTTCTGTACAAAAGATGGGAATCACGGGAGAAGAGAGAATTTCAAGTCTGGAAATAATACAAAAAATGGTTTATGCAAAAACATCTGAAGAATTTGATTTATTCTATAAAACACTAAAAGAAAATGCACCAAAAGTCGTAGTAGACTACTTCAATCAGAACTGGTACAATATCAAAGATGAATGGTCGATGTCAACAAATTTTTTCAATAATAACTTCTTAAATACCACTAATAATCGCATTGAATCCATTAATTCGAAATTGAAGTCAGTTATAAAGAAAAATAGCACACTTGAAGAATTTCTTCATAGTTTTTTTACCATAATCAAGGCGCTTGAAAACGAACGTGATTATAAAGCTGCGTTGCAATTTCAAAAACGCATCATTACCTCATATACAAATTGCAGTGATGAAAAGAAATATATAAACTATTTGACAAACGAAGCCTGCAAAACAGTACTAAAACAAATGGAATTGGGCAAAAAAATTATTTTGGAAAATATTGATGCAAATGAAAATAGATTTCAACTGAAAACTAGTGAAGGACACATCACATTTGGCACTGATTTTTGTAACTGCAATTATTCTACAGGAATGTTACTACCCTGTCGACATATTTTCGCTCTCAGAAAAAAACAGGCCTTACCTCTTTTCTGTGAAGCATTAATTCATCAACGGTGGACATTAGACTACTATAAACAAAAACAAAGACTCTTTGTCTCGTTAGAAAATAATATGGAAAATAATAAAATTTCAATGGAAGACAAAACAACTAATATATATCAAGATGTAGTAGTCACCAGCGCCAGCTATAGAAAAACACAAACATTTGCCCAGAAGAGAAAAAAAGCTCTGGTCATAACTGATTCTATCGCAAATTTAGTTGGACAGTCTTGCGGTTCTTTATTTGAACAAAAAATTGATGTTCTTAAAACCCTAGACCTGCTTTGGAAACAAGGTAAAAGTGTCAAGATAGAAATACTAAACCAATATGGAATGGAAGAAGTAGAAGCCACTAGTTCTGGTAAGAATGGCATTTATTCAATTTAGTTTTATCTTTTCAATTCAATTTAATGATTTATACAAGGTACTATTCAATTATAAGTACTTGGTAACAATAACTACACTTCCCACACAGCACATGTACGTACAATGGATGAACAATGGATGTTGATTATGGATGTTCGAAACATCCATTGGATGTCCAGAATTGGTACATATTACATCCAATGAACGTCCATGGGACGTCCAGGACACCACTTTGGACGTACAATTCAAGCCCAGATAGCGTCCAATGGATGTACATTGTGCCTTTCTTGGACATCCATTGTACGTACATTGGATGAACAATGGACGTTTATTATGGATGTTCGAGACATCCATTGGATGTCCAGAATTGGTACATAGTACATCCAATTGACGTTCATGGGACATCCAGGACACCACTTTGGACGTACAATTCAAGTCCAGATAACGCCCAATGGATGTACATTGTGCCTATCTTGGACATCCATTGTATGTCATATGTACCTACATTGTATGAACAATGGATGTTTATTGTGCGTAACCTGCAAATATCGGTCTATGCTTCACTTTCAAAAACTGCTAATATCATCCACCACAAGATGAGGAATTCATTATTATTAATAATATAAACAAATATTCAACGTAATTTAAATCCAGGTAATTATTTAGTAACACTGAAATTAATCAGATACGGCGTTACTAGATATACCTATAACATCATCACACGCCATGGGATCTGACTCAAACTAGGTAGTCAGCTTGCCACACATCATCATCCAAGGACCAAGCAAAGGTTTCAAACACGTCCATTCAAGATCTTGTACGGATCTCTGCAGTTAATCATATCATTGGAACGGAACGAAGGTCCTCTTAAAACAAAACGGAAGATCGTTTTGGGTAAAGACTACCACATGGCGACATCTAGTTAAGAATTAGACAAACAATTCGCTCTCGAAGTTACGCAGACGAAGATAGATGGCAAATCTCTCATTTTCTCCTTACAGTGACTATACGGTAACATAGTCACTGTATAGCAAGCAAGACTGTGAGTTTTCACATAATATCAAACATGCAAGCCGGGTGCGTGAGAATCGTTCATAGTTATCGGCATGTCCGAAAATAATAATTATCCAACGAAAGTTGATTCTAGAAGGAATTATTCAGTAAAACTGAGACTAATCAGATATATCAGTTGTTGATATTTATATCAATGCACGCGGTATCTCATTCATTTTTTTTTTGAATAATTTCTTCTGGAATCAACTTCCGTTTCGGATTGAAACATGGCCGATATGGCGCTCATCTGCGAATCGTCTATAATGTATCTGAATTGGACGTACAATAAATGTTCACTGTTGGATGTACAATGGACGTCCAGAAATGTACATTAACTGGACCAACAAAATATGCACCATTAATAATGTATCTGAATTGGAAGTACAATGAATGTTCACTGTTGGATGTACAATGGACGTCCAGAAATGTACATTAACTGGACCAACAAAATATGCACCATTAATAATGTATCTCAATTGGACGTACAATGAATGTTCACTGTTGGATGTACAATGGACGTCCAGAAATGTACATTAACTGGACCAACAAAATATGCACCATTAATAATGTATCTGAATTGGAAGTACAATGAATGTTCACTGTTGGATGTACAATGGACGTCCAGAAATGTACATTAACTGGACCAACAAAATATGCACCATTAATAATGTATCTCAATTGGACGTACAATGAATGTTCACTGTTGGATGTACAATGGACGTCCAGAAATGTACATTAACTGGACCAACAAAATATGCACCATTAATAATGTATCTCAATTGGACGTACAATGAATGTTCACTGTTGGTTGTACAAGGGACGTCCAGAAATGTACATTAACTGGACGAACAAAATGCACCATTCATCAAATTTTATTTGAAGATTGTGTTTGGAAATACTATTGATTTTCATTTGGAACAGAGAAAATAGATGAGATTCAAACAGAAAATTCATATATATTTTTGGACATTATATGTATGTACGATGGACGTACGTTCGTAACAACCAATGGACGTCAACAATTATAAATACAATGGACATCCATTCAACGTCCATGGACGTTTGGACTTGATATGGTCGTAAAATGGACGTCCAATGGATGTCGTGTGCTGTATGGGTTATGACTTAATTACAATACTTTATTTCCAGTTCTGATGGAGAGCTCAGAAAATAAGGACGCGCAGGAAGACGACTCCCTAGATATAAACAACATGGAAATATGTTTTGTAGATGAATATTCGAATAAAGTAGAAGAATGCGATCAAGAAATTAAATTACCCTCAACTGTCCCAGAAGTGGCTCACTTGGATGCCAATAAAAACATGACAATAAAAGGTAGGTTTAACTGATTATAGCTACAGGGTAGGAAATAAATTTTCATGGTCTCAATCTTGGCACATGCACTGAAAACCATTTCAAGGTAATGTCTTATATGTAATATGTATGTAAACTCATAAATATTGAGAGGTGAAATTAGACATATTGAACAGTAACGTTCAGGCATATAACATATCTTTTGTAGAATGCTAAAATGCAATAATACATTGTCTCGTATTTGAACTGAAAATTATGTCTTAGGAGTGGATATAAAAAAAGCAAATTTCCTCTGAAATCTGCATTAGAGAACTTGTTTTTTTGTTTTGTTTTGTTGTTTGAACCAAACTTCACCCCCATTTTGTGGGATATCCCGCAGATATTATTATTATTAAAAATTTGTCTTCAGATGATGCTGATAGTTTGAAAAATATAAAACTACCAGCTGTTATTAAACGAAGAGGTCGTCCAAAAGGATCTGAGATAACCGCTATTGGAATATCGAAGAAGAAACGAAACGTCCCATTTGAAAAGCTTCAAATTCGAGCAAAACAAAAAGTTATGCTCAGTTGGCTGGTTGATTTGGATAGTTCACAGGTATTTAGTAGAGGTAATCTGGTTGAGGAAAAACACGTGAAGACCGTACTTGATATTTCCCATTCTGTATTCAATGAAGAGGTTGATATACACTCGATAAGGTAGGCTATATTGACTGAATTACCCATATTCATATCTAATTTGATATAATTTCAGTCCATTCTTCAAAGAAGATGCCTGGAAGCTCCTTATGGAACGGATCAAATTAAAACATGATCATCCCATCACTTGCGCAGTTTGTCATATCGAAATTATTGAGGGCATCAAAACTGTTGCTTGTTCTTTATGTTTGTTAAGAAGGCATATGAAATGTGCCAGTTTGTGTAAAATACCCATATTGTGGTATTGTTCCGAATGCAAACTTAAATAAAAAATTAAACATACTTATTCTTGTTCGTGTAAAATACCCAATATGTTACAAAACTCATAAAAGAAGAATGAAATACCTATTTCATTGAGGTTACATCCTAAGCTGTGTAGTATTGGCTTGAAGTAAATTAATAAATTCGATCTGAATAAACTGCCATATAAATTGACATAAGTTTGAATTTTCAAAATAAACATAAAATAAAAACGAGAATAAAAATTAAAACACGGAAATTCGTATTGGCTTGAAGTGAATTCATTATTTCGATCTAAATTATTATAACAGCCACATTTTACATAATTTTGAATTTTCAGAATAACGAAAAAATATTATTTCAAAACACTCAGTTCCACCTATTAGCATGAAATAAATAAATAAATTCGTTCGAAATAAACTGCCATAAAAATTTACTTCATTTTGAACTTCCAACAAAATCATAAAGTACAAAATGAAAACACCGGGATTTACTTAAATCCCGGTACCCACTGCGTAGGTGACGTCATTAAAACTACCGGTAAAAGTTTTGTTACCGGTACCGGGATTCTAGACACAGCGTATTTTTTATCACTCTTCAGACTACACGTCAACCTCTCTGCTACAGTACAATAAAAGGAATTTAATGCGTTTGATGTCAGATTTGAATTATTTTCACCTTTTCGCTTTTTGCCCCGTATTTCATTAACAATTCTCCAATTCTCTTCTTTTTGTTTATTATTAGAGTACGATATACGATTACCATAGTATAATTGCTTTGCTTTCACTAAAGTACTCCTAAAAATGGCTCTATACCGTGAAAAATAAACAAGAAAGTTAGTCTCAGAATGAAATTTTCTCACATATTGCAGACTGCGCATATTTTTTGCAGAAATTTTCAATCCCTTTGTTATCCAGGGTTTTTTAGTCCTCTCTTTAATAACCTTAAGGGGAAAGGATTCCTCAAACACCTCACATAGCTGTGAGTAGAAACTGTCCAACGACAAATCCCGCCTCCAGTCTCTCGTGTCACATAGTCGAGAGAATCTGTCATAATTATCTTTAGTGAACAACCTACCATTTTTTCTATCTTTTCTTCGTTTTGACCCAACAATGCACGCTTTAGCACAGATTGCTTCATGATCAGACAATTCAGCCGCAACAACCCCAGCCTTTCTCAAAATTACTACACAAATAATCTATAAGAGTTGCAGAGTGTGATGTACATCTCGTTGGTTGATTTATATGCATTTCTAAATTAAATGAAGTTGAGAGTCCCCTGAGAATTAGGCTGTCAGAATAATTCAAAAAATCTACATTAAAGTCACCCGTCAAAATTACAGAAGAACCAGGAGACATACGTGACAGAACAATCTCCAATCTGGTCAAGAAATCCTGCACGTCACTAGACGGTGCCCTGAAAAATCACATTCAAATCTTTTAATTTTGAAATGCTTCCAGATCAGGAATTATTTTACCCATACGGATCTATGCGAGGTAGGGTCTTTACGAAGTTCGTGTTTTTGGAAAACGGATTGTGAAAATGAGAATCAATCAGATAAAAATGGATTGAAAAAATGGAGTAATTCCCAGCAAAACTAGTATTCTGATTTGAATATTTCCATTCAGAAGCCAATATGATTGAGAACGATTTCGACGTAATATCTGTTTTTGTCATCTATGTTAAGTGAGTATGCATCTTCAAGGATTGCACAAAGGATGGAGAAACAAAATTCACTCACAATGATGCTCCTCAACTTTAACATGCGCATATTTCATAATTTCACGGCCTATTGAGGATCCAGTGGATCCCTGAAGGCGATATCATGTCAACGATGGTTTTTATCAGACTACTTTCTTAACAATAATTTCCTTCATACATCTTTTTAAGACGACAACGGGGTTGGCTTTTATATGGAATCATCGAACTCCTCACAAGTGTTTGCACTTGATTTTACACGAAGATAGTCAAGGAATTTCGTAGAAAAGTGGATTAACCATTCGGTTTGATATCCATCAGGCCAAGGAACTATTTATGCTTTTTAAGGAGACACCATGATGAATATTGTTTCTCCTTCCTCTGTTCATCGTGAAAGATCGTTTTCACCGGAAATTTTATACTTTATATACCTACGTCGAAAACGTAAAAATCATGCCATTATATGAATGGACAGATAATAAACAACTAGGTTGATTCTCAATTTCACTTTCCAATTGGTGCAAATATCAAGCTAGTGAGTGATGTCCTGTTGTAATTAGAGGCGACGTGAGCATTAAGTGTGTTGTCATCTATCCTTAAGAATACGGCGCAAAAGCTAGAACTAGGGTTGTTGGCCGAATGTCGATACACGATATTTCTTATAGGCCTACCACACGCTCAAGCTTCACCACAGTTTTGTTTGCGCAAACCGGCTTGAACACTGAACTGAACACTGAGCGTGTGGTTGGGAAAACTGTATACCGCGCAAACCCCACGGCTTGGCTTGTGTAATTTTCGACCTGCTTGAAATTTTGCCTGTGCAAGTCCGTCTTGCGCAAGCCCGGCTGGTACGTTCTTCGTTCGGACGCATTTTTATCGTGTCGACGACTTTGTCAAGAATGAGGCTTGCACGTACTTAACTGTGCCGTGTTCAGTCTTTGCGTACGAGATGCCTGCGCAAGCCAAACTGTGGTGAAGCTTGAGCGTGTGGTAGGCCCATTATAGACCGTTCGATAGAATTTCATTGATGGTAATTGGTAATTATCATAAGTTTTTTATTTTAAGTGAGCTTTTATCAATAAGTGCTCTGAATTTGTGGTCCTAAGGCCTATAAAAGGTTCCCACCGATGGGCCCATGCAATATCTTGAAGACCTCGCCATGCGATAGCTTTGACCTCTTCATGCGATTGACAGGGTTAATCTAGTTGCGAAATCGTCAAGATATCACGAAACAAACCAAAATAGAAAATTCTTACATTACATTGTTAGGAAATCTCGTATTCAACAAGAACAAGAAGTGAGTTGTTCCGCAATTATGTAACTAGGAAAGATGAATTGGAAAGTGTCGAACTAACCAGAAGGAAAATTTTAACTGAACTGAGGCGAGTTTCTGTAGAGATTGGAAATTCAATGGGAGAATTTGAAATTTTTATTGCATGTTCCTAAAGTTGTCCAAATGAAAACACATCAAAAAATTCATATCGACAGAATTATCTCGCATCCCTAACTTCGATCAAGAAGATAAACAACTATAGATTATATACGAACTATTGCCTCTACTTCGAAAGCGCATCAAAATTTGTATAAAAAAAATATTTCCACCCGACACGAATTCTAACTCAGTTTCATCGAAATCGATACCGACGTCCATACAACGGGTCCGTTATTTATGTACCTACAGAAAATTATCGAGTAATGACTTCTTTCAGATTCAATTCTAAAGGGAGTATGAAAATGAAACAAACATACACCAGAATTCGAAAGAAAACCTTCCGGGACAGAACTGGACAAACCGGCCACATCGAATTTCGTGCGAACTCAGCATAAGCTTCTTTCCGGAATCCGAGAAAGAAGACGAGCTTATAAAAAATATTGTATACATCGTTTTTATCAGTCTGGACATAGAATTGTTATCTGTACGGAATATATTTTCAAAAAAGCTTTATCTGCCTTGATAATTATAACTTTTGCAAACTGTCCATGTTCATGGTGGCGTATCGTGGACATCGTCCATTTCGGTTGGTGTATTCTGAATTACGGATAATAACGTCGTCCATTCGTTGTCTCAATTCCAGCATTTTCAGACAATATCTTGTGTGTATCTGCTGTTCATGATCTTATTTACTGTGGAGCTAAGAGACGTTTTGTGGATAATGAGTTAAGTGCACTGAAAGGAAATCCTCAGTTATAGTTATTAAATGTGAGAATTGGACTAGTAGAAATCTAGTTTCCGAAGTACACCACCAGGTGGCACCACCACAGGAAGACAATGCATTACCGGTTTCTGGCTTATTAGCCGTCATCAGATACATATAGCCTTATCCTGTGATGAGAACCAACTGAAACGGCAGAACTTTATTACTCCCTAGCAAAAACTATGGAGTACAGTTTTGTACAGTAGTTCCACCTAGGGGACAAATGTCTACGCTTCATCCCGGAGGTTTCCTCAAAAACTAGATCTCTACGTACATTCATTTTTCCCATACACATGTATTCCTCCTTTTCATTACAGTTATTAAATATTTGTTATTGCCAAATTTGTTTAAAATTATTGAATAAGATTCACAACAAATATGGCTCATCTATTGAAACTATTTGTATTGTTTTGATATTCACAAAAAACAAAAGATTTGGTGCTGCTATATTCAGTAGTTCTCAACAAAATAATTTTATTATGAATAAGTTAGTTATTAGAGATTTTGAAATGTTTTTTTATCAATAAGACTTCAAAACAATATTATTTGGTGAGTATCATTTAATGTAGAGTTACCTTTCTGTTGATAAATATTTGTTGATGATTATTATTATGTGATGTTTCAACAAATTATTTATTTATAGTTGATCTACAACCATCATTACATAGGATAAAGCAAAGTCGATTTCGCTGTCTGTCCCTATGTCCCCATGTCCCTATATATGCTTAAATCTTCAAAACTACGCAACAAATTTTGAAACTCTTTTTTTTTAATAGATAAAGTGATTCAAGAGGAAGGTTTATATAATTACATAGCCGCACCCCATATTGATAGGATGAACCTCCTTATCTTCTCCATAACCTCCACATATGACCATGATGCAGCTTGCTAAGTCAGCATCGAGCACCTGCGGTGCTGAGTCTCATTGGAGATAAGCCGTTCCTTTATAAACGGCTTCATCCTTGTTATCCATTAAGAATTAGAATTGCTCTCCTAAGAATTAGAATTGCTCTCCTAAGAATTAGAATTGCTCTCTAAGTATTAGCTTTGCTCTTGTCTTATTATTTAATTTAATAAGGAACACAGAACGGGGTAAAGTTTTGGGGAGGCTCTAAAAAGGCGATCGGCGAAGCCGATCGCGGGGGTCGCTCGCGACCCCCGGCGAGGGGGCGACGGGGGCGCCGGAGAGGGGAAGGACGGGGCCTCCGGGGGGCCCCTTCAGATTTTTTTTCCGAGTTCGGGAAGTATTTTAAAAAAATTCGCGAAAAAGGTCGAAATCGACCGATGGACCGAATCGGTCCGACACTTTTCGGACCTTCGGAGGCCCCCAGCCGACGGTTTCTTTTTTTCGATCGGAGCCCCATATCCCCGTTCGGCGACAGATGAGAAGCGTTTTTCGACACGGTCCTCCGGGTGTCCGCAAGAAATTCGAAAAGTTTTGACGTTTCTCGAAAACGGTAAATTTTCCGATCCGGCCAGAAAATATCGACAAAACCAGAGAATTTCAGTCGTTTCGATGACTTTTCACGTTGAATGTAGGTTAGGGTTCGTGACAACGGCCTTCAAAGTTTGACGGGACGCACAGATGTCCCTTTTTAGGTTGGGTTTTTTCGACGTTTCGAGACGTCACAGCTCACGAGTGTCGTGAATTTAGTGGGTTCTGTGGATATCGTCCATAAAATCGGAGAGCTTTGACGTGCATTCTATGCATCTATGCTTTGAACAAATGAGCACGTCATATGCCGCCATATTGGCTTTGCGGAATGTTTTCGTAGGAATGTAGCAGTAAGTATGTAAATATGGGATTGTCGTACAGAATGTGATGTTTAAATTTTTTCAGGATGTCTTTGTGGAACTCTTCATGCTTTTATGAGACTTGGATATTTTTGATCGAATGATAGCCTTATTCCGAGTGTATCGAAAAATGAGACGTTGCAATTGGGACGTTTTAGCATTGATTTTAAATGGAATGGAATCGAGGTGAGGATTTTCCTACAGGGTTTTTCGACATTGTCAATCTTTTACCTTTGCAGGTTTCCATAATTGATGATCGACTATTGAGTCACTTTTTCTCATTTTGGCAGAAATTTCGAAGGAGTTTTGCAGTTTATGAAGCAAATTGGGCTCCATTTCAAGTTGATATTGAAAGAGAAAGAATTGGGGGAGGGGCAGTTTTAAAAAGTGAACGAATGAACATAATACAAAGTGAGTACAAGAATGGAATGATATTTGTTCATTGATTTCTGGAACGTTCATGACAAATTACGTATTTTAGAAAGAATGAGAATTTTACATTATATCAACTATTTTTCAGGCAGCTCCCGAAGGGAGCTGCTCAGTTTTACAGTACTGGCTGTCCCGAAGGGACAGCATTGGTGGCCACAGGCCACAGTTTTTAAGCTGTGTAATGTGTATTGAGTTCAATTTTTTTCAGGACGTCTTTGTGGAACTTTTCATGCCTTTATGAGAATGGATTTTTTTAATGTTTTTGACCGAATGATAGCCTATGGGCAGGAAATGATGAAATACGATATCTGCATTTTGTAACTATATTCCATTGTATACATTGTAGTCTTTGAATAAACAATAAATGATCGTTATAATCTTGAATTTTTCGACTTTTAATCCAACAATTCCCAACGTTCTTTATTCTCAAAGTATTACTTACATTGATATTCGAAAGAGAATCGAATCGAGGTAAGCATAATTATTGTATCTGCATATTCCACTCTTGAAAATAACTTACGTAGTGGCCCTCGAGATGTTAAAAATTCCCAAAATGTTAATTTTTCTATTTCATTCATTATTTCACCGATGGCAATAAAAAAGTTTGGTTGTCGGTCACGAAGCCATTTCATTGGTT
The DNA here is from genome assembly GCA_951802165.1 of Adalia decempunctata. Lineage (NCBI taxonomy): Eukaryota > Metazoa > Arthropoda > Insecta > Coleoptera > Coccinellidae > Adalia > Adalia decempunctata. Next base: position 33,267,793 of record OX637702.1, on the reverse strand, counting down.
AGGATAACGAAGTTTGCGATAAACGTAGAGGTTAAGTATATTTCGAGGGACGACAAGAAAATAGATGACGACGACGGAAATATTACGCTGAAATATTCTCAGTTCGGTTCCGAGATACGATTGAGAGTTAACAATGATATTCGGGACTTGAAGAAGACGGAATAAAGCGATCGAAAGATTTCGCGTGAGAGTGTGAGGTTATGGTTGAAGATATTCACATGAATGAGCGAAAGACACACGTTCCAAGACATAGTGCAATGTGTCAGAGTGAGATAGAATAACGAAATAGACATGTATCCCTGCACGAATGATATCTATGTTCCTTCATAGCCGTGGAACAAACAAGTGTAACGTTGTGACATTCTATGGTTGTCGATGTCCGTCACAGAGTTTGACACCTGTATTCTATGGTTGTCGATGTCCGTCATAGAGTGACACGAGTGTCAAGTTGTGACATTCTATGGTTGTCGATGTCCGTCATAGAGTGAACCGAGTGTCAAGTTGTGACATTCTATGGTTGTCGATGTTCGTCATAGAGTTTGACACCTGTATTCTATGGTTGTCAATGTCCGTCATAGAGTGACACGAGTGTCAAGTTGTGACATTCTATGGTTGTCGATGTTCGTCATAGAGTTTGACACCTGTATTCTATGGTTGTCGATGTCCGTCATAGAGTGACACGAGTGTCAAGTTGTGACATTCTATGGTTGTCGATGTTCGTCATAGAGTTTGACACCTGTATTCTATGGTTGTCGATGTCCGTCATAGAGTGACACGAGTGTCAAGTTGTGACATTCTATGGCTGTCGATGTTCGTCATAGAGTTTGACACCTGTATTCTAAGGTTGTCGATGTCCGTCATAGAGTGACACGAGTGTCAAGTTGTGACATTCTATGGCTGTCGATGTTCGTCATAGAGTTTGACACCTGTATTCTAAGGTTGTCGATGTCCATCATAGAGTGACACGAGTGTCAAGTTGTGACATTCTATGGCTGTCGATGTTCGTCATAGAGTTTGACACCTGTATTCTAAGGTTGTCGATGTCCATCATAGAGTGACACGAGTGTCAAGTTGTGACATTCTATGGTTGTCGATGTTCGTCATAGAGTTTGACACCTATATTCTATGGTTGTCGATGTCCGTCATAGAGTGACACGAGTGTCAAGTTGTGACATTCTATGATTGTCAATGTCCGTCATAGAGTAACACGAGTGTCAAGTTGTGACATTCTATGGTTGTCGATGTCCGTCATAGAGTTTGACACCTGTCAAAAAAATTTTTCTTCTTACCAACTATTGGCTTTTTTTGTATATATATGCGAATCTACATTCAATATTGATCTACCGATAATATTGATCTACCAAAAAGGCGGATCCGTGGGCCCAAACTAGTCTTATTATTTAATTTAATAAGGAACACAGAACGGGGTAAAGTTTTGGGGAGGCTCTAAAAAGACGATCGGCGAAGCCGATCGCGGGGGTCGCTCGCGACCCCCGGCGAGGGGGCGACGGTGGCGCCGGAGAGGGGAAGGACGGGGGCTTCCGCGAGTGTCTTCGAATTTTTTTTCCGAGTTCGGGAAGTATTTTAAAAAAATTCCCGAAAAAGGTCGAAATCGACCGATGGACCGAATCGGTCCGACACTTTTCGGACCTTCGGAGGCCCCCAGCCGACGGTTTCTTTTTTTCGATCGGAGCCCCATATCCCCGTTCGGCGACAGATGAAAACCGTTTTTCGACGCGGTCCTCCGGGTGTCCGCAAGAAATTCGCGAAATTTTGACGTTCCTCGAAAACGGTAAATTTTCCGATCCGGCCAGAAAAAATCGACAAAACCAGAGAATTTCAGTCATTTCGATGACTTTTCACGTTGAATGTAGGTTAGGGTTCTTGACAACGGCCTTCAAAGATTGACGGGACGCACAGATGTCCGTTTTTAGGTTGGGTTTTTCGACGTTTCGAGACGTCACAGCTCACGAGTGCCATAAATTTAGTAGGTTCTGTGAATATCGTCCATAAAATCGGAGAGCTTTGACATGCATTCTATGCATCTACGCTTTGAACAAACGAGCATGTCATATGCCGCCATATTGGCTTCGCAGAATGTTTTCGTGAAGAATTTTCGAGAGTGGTAATTTATAGAAAAAACGGAACTGAAACGTAGCAGTAAGTATGTAAATATTGGATTGTCGTACAGAATGTGATGTTTGAATTTTTTCAGGATGTCTTTGTGGAACTCTTCATGCTTTTATGGGAATCGATATCTTGGATATTTTTGACCGAATGATACCTAGCCTTATTCCGAGTGTATCGAAAAATGACACGTTACAATTAGGACGTTTTAGCATTGATTTCAAATGAAATGGAATCAAGGTGAGGATTTTCCTACAGGGTTTTTTGTGAACGCCTGTGGAAATCTCTGTTTTCATGGGAATGGATATCCCGGATGTTTTTGACTGAAAAAGACCTCCTGCAAAAAAGAAGACGATGAAATATGAATGCAGATTTGTGAAGAAAAATTGAACAAGAAGCTTCGGTGGAATTTCAAGATTTTTCTCCCGGAGTAATTCCGTGAACACTGCAATCTAATAATACAGAAGAGGACCAAATGGCTGATTCTTCACAGTTGTAAAGGATAGATCGAAATGAAATAATTTAAAGTGTACCAAACTGATATATCAATAATTGCATTTTGTAACTATTCCATTGTATACATTGTAGCCTTTGAATTAACAATAAATAATCGTTATAGTCTTGAATTTTTTGACTTCTAATCCAACAATTCCCAACGTTCTTTATTCTCGAAGTGTTATTTCCATTTAACTTCGGAAAAGAACTTGAGTGAAAGAGAATCGAATCGAGGTAAGCATAATTATTGTATCTGCATATTCCACTCTTCAAAATAACTTACGGAGTGGCTCTCGAGATGTTGAAAATTCCAAAAACGTTAATTTTCTATTTCATTTTCGTTGTTGTCAATAAAGAAGTCAGCTGTTTCGTTGTCGGTCACAAAGCCATTTCATTGGTTAGGATTATGAAGTTCGCAGGAAACGTAGAGGTTACGTATATTTCGAGGGACGACAAGAAAATAGATAACGACGATGGAAATATTACACTGAAATATTTTCAGTTCGGTTCCGAGATACGATTGAGAGTTAACAATGATATTCGGGACTTGGAGAAGACGGAATAAAGTGATCGAAAGATTTCACGTGAGAGTGTGAGGTTATGGTCGAAGATATCCACATGAATGAGCGAAAGACACACGTTCCACGACATAGTGCAATGTGTCAGAGTGAGATACAATGAAATAGACATGTCTATTATATCCCTGCACGAATGATATCTATGTTCCTTCATAGCGGTGGAACAAACAAGTGTCACGTTGTGACGTTCTATGGTTGTCGATGCCCGTCATAGAGTTTGACACCTATATTCTATGGTTGTCGATGTCCGTCATAGAGTAACACGAGTGTCAAGTTGTGACATTCTATGGTTGTCAATGTCCGTCATAGAGTGACACGAACGTGTCAAGTTGTGACATTCTATGGTTGTCGATGTCCGTCATAGAGTTTGACCCCTGTATTCTATGGTTGTCGATGTCCGTCATAGAGCGACCCGAGTGTTAAGTTGTGACATTCTATGGTTGTCAATGTCCGTCATAGAGTGACACGAGTGTCAAGTTGTGACATTCTATGGTTGTCGATGTCCGTCATAGAGTGACACGAGTGTCACGTTGCGACAGTCTATGGTTGTCGATGTCCGTCATAGAGTTTGACACCTGTATTCTATGGTTGTCGATGTCCGTCATAGAGTTCGACACCTGTATTCTATGGTTGTCGATGTCCGTCATAGAGTGATACGAGTGTCAAGTTGTGACATTCTATGGTTGTCAATGTCCGTCATAGAGTGACACGAGTGTCAAGTTGTGACATTCTATGGTTGTCGATGTCCGTCATAGAGTTTGACACCTGTCAAAAAAAATTTTCTCCTTACCAACTATTGGCCCCTTTTGTATATAAATGCGAATCTACATTCAATATAGATCTACCGATAATATTGATCTACCAAAAAGGCGGATCCGTGGGCCCAAACTAGTCTTATTATTTAATTTAATAAGGAACACAGAACGGGGTAAAGTTTTGTGGAGGCTCTAAAAAGGCGATCGGCGAAGCCGATCGCGGGGGTCGCTAGCGACCCCCGGCGAGGTGGCGACGGGGGCGCCGGAGAGGGGAAGGACGGGGGCTCCGGGGGGCCCTTTCGGATTTTTTTTCCGAGTTCGGGAAGTATTTTAAAAAAATTCGCGAAAAAGGTCGAAATCGACCGATGGACCGAATCGGTCCGACACTTTTCGGACCTTCGGAGGCCCCCAGCCGACGGTTTCTTTTTTTCGATCGAAGCCCCATATCCCCGTTCGGAGACAGATGAGAAGTGTTTTTCGACACGGTCCTCCGGGTGTCCGCAAGAAATTCGAAAAGTTTTGACGTTTCTCGAAAACGGTAAATTTTCCGATCCGGCCAGAAAAAATCGACAAAACCAGAGAATTTCAGTAATTTCGATGACTTTTCACGTTAAATGTAGGTTAGGGTTCTTGACAACGGCCTTCAAAGATTGACGGGACGCACAGATGTCCGTTTTTAGGTTGGGTTTTTTCGACGTTTCGAGACGTCACAGCTCACGGGTGACGTGAAGTTTTAGTAGGTTCTGTGGATATCGTCCATAAAATTGGAGAGCTTTGACATGCATTCTATGCATCTACGCTTTGAACAAATGAGCATGTCATATGCCGCCATATTGGCTTCGCAGAATGTTTTCGTGACGAATTTTCGAGAGTGGTAATTTATAGAAAAAATGGAACCGAAACGTAGGAATGTAGCAGTAAGTATGTAAATATGGGATTGTCGTACAGAATGTGATGTTTGAATTTTTTCAGGATGTCTTTGTGGAACTCTTCATGCTTTTATGGGAATCGATATCTTGGATATTTTTGACCGAATGATACCTAGCCTTATTTCGAGTGTATCGAAAAATGACACGTTACAATTAGGACGTTTTAGCATTGATTTCAAATGAAATGGAATCAAGGTGATGATTTTCCTACAGGGTTTTTTGAGAACGCCTGTGGAAATCTCTGTTTTCATGGGAATGGATATCCCGGATGTTTTTGACTGAAAAAGACCTCCTGCAGAAAAGAAGACGATGAAATATGAATGCAGATTTGTGAAGAAAAATTGAACAAGAAGCTTCGGTGGAATTTCAAGATTTTTTCTACCAGAGTAATTCCGTGAACAGTGCAATCTAATAATACAGAAGAGGACCAAATGGCTGATTCTTCGCAGTTGAAAAGGATAGATGGAAATGAAATAATTTCAAGTATACCAAACTGATATATCAATAACTGCATTTTGTAACTATTCCATTGTATACATTGTAGCCTTTGAATTAACAATAAATAATCGTTATAATCTTGAATTTTTTGAATTTCAATCCAACAATTCCCAAAGTTTTTAATTCTCGAAGTATCACTTACATTTACATTCGAAAGAGAACTTGAATGAAAGAGAATCGAATCGAGGTACGCATAATTATTGTATCTGCATATTCCATTCTTGAATATAACTTCCGTAGTGGCTCTCGAGATGTTGAAAATTCCCAAAATGTTAATTTTCTATTTCATTCGTTGTTTCACCGATGTCAATAAAGAAGTCAGCTGTTTCGTTGTCGGTCACAAAGCCATTTCATTGGTTAGGATTATGAAGTTCGCAGGAAACGTAGAGGTTACGTATATTTCGAGGGACGACAAGAAAATAGATAACGACGATGGAAATATTACACTGAAATATTCTCAGTTCGGTTCCGAGATACGATTGAGAGTTAACAATGATATTCGGGACTTGAAGAAAACGGAATAAAGCGATCGAAAGATTTCACGTGAGAGTGTGAGGTTATAGTCGAAGATATTCACATGAATGAGCGAAAGACACACGTTCCACGACATAGTGCAATGTGTCAGAGTGAGATGCAATAACGAAATAGACATGTCTATTGTATCCCTGCACGAATGATATCTATGTTCCTTCACAGCCGTGGAACATACAAGTGTAACGTTGTGACATTCTATGGTGGTCAATGTCCGTCATAGAGTTTGACACCTGTATTCTATGGTTGTCGATGTCCGTCATAGAGTGACACGAGTGTCAAGTTGTGACATTCTATGGTTGTCAATGTCCGTCATAGAGTGACACGAGTGTCAAGTTGTGACATTCTATGGTTGTCGATGTCCGTCATAGAGTGACACGAGTGTCAAGTTGTGACATTCTATGGTTGTCAATGTCCGTCATAGAGTAGTGACACGAGTGTCAAGTTGTGACTTTCTATGGTTGTCTATGTCCGTCATAGAGTGACACGAGTGTCGAGTTGTGACATTCTATGGTTGTCGATGTCTGTCATAGAGTTTGACAGCTATATTCTATGGTTGTCGATGTCCGTCATAGAGTGACACGAGTGTCAAGTTGTGACATTCTATGGTTGTCGATGTCCGTCATAGAGTGACACGAGTGTCAAGTTGTGACATTCTATGGTTGTCAATGTCCGTCATAGAGTAACACGAGTGTCAAGTTGTGACATTCTATGGTTGTCGATGTCCGTCATAGAGTTTGACACCTGTCAAAAAAATTTTTCTTCTTACCAACTATTGGCCCCTTTTTTTATATAAATGCGAATCTACATTCAATATTGATCTACCGATAATATTGATCTACCAAAAAGGCGGATCCGTGGGCCCAAACTAGTCTTATTATTTAATTTCATAAGGAACACAGAACGGGGTAAAGTTTTGAGGAGGCTCTAAAAAGGCGATCGGCGAAGCCGATCGCGGGGGTCGCTAGCGACCCCCGGCGAGGTGGCGACGGGGGCGCCGGAGAGGGGAAGGACGGGGGCTCCGGGGGGCCCTTTCGGATTTTTTTTCCGAGTTCGGGAAGTATTTTAAAAAAATTCGCGAAAAAGGTCGAAATCGACCGATGGACCGAATCGGTCCGACACTTTTCGAACCTTCGGAGGCCCCCAGCCGACGGTTTCTTTTTTTCGATCGGAGCCCCATATCCCCGTTCGGCGACAGATGAAAACCGTTTTTCGACGCGGTCCTCCGGGTGTCCACAATAAATTCGCGAAATTTTGACGTTTCTCGAAAATGGTAAAAATTTCCGATCCGGCCAGAAAAAATCGACAAAACCAGAGAATTTCGGTCGTTTCGATGACTTTTCACGTTGAATGTAGGTTAGGGTTCTTGACAACGGCCTTCAAAGATTGACGGGACGCACAGATGTCCGTTTTTAGGTTGGGTTTTTTCGACGTTTCGAGACGTCACAGATGACGAGTGCCGTGAATTTAGTAGGTTCTGTGGATATCGTCCATAAAATCGGAGAGCTTTGACATGCATTCTATGCATCTATGCTTTGAACAAATGAGCACGTCATATGCCGCCATATTGGCTTCGCAGAATGTTTTCGTGAAGAATTTTCGAGAGCGGTAATTTATGGAAAAAACGGAACTGAAACGTAGCAGTAAGTATGCAAATATGAGATTGTCGTACAAAATGTGATGTTTGAATTTTTTCAGGATGTCTTTGTGGAACTCTTCATGCTTTTATGGGAATCGATATCTTGGATATTTTTGACCGAATGATACCTAGCCTTATTCCGAGTGTATCGAGAAATGACACGTTACAATTAGGACGTTTTAGCATTGATTTCAAATGAAATGGAATCAAGGTGAGGATTTTCCTACGGGGTTTTTTGAGAACGTCTGTGGAAATCTCTGTTTTCATGGGAATGGATATCCCGGATGTTTTTGACTGAAAAAGACCTCCTGCAAAAAAAGAAGAAATTGAACAAGAAGCTTCGGTGGAATTTCAAGATTTTTTCTCCCGGAGTAATTCCGTGAACACTGCAATCTAATAATACAGAAGAGGACCAAATGGCTGATTCTTCACAGTTGTAGAGGATAGATCGAAATGAAATAATTTAAAGTGTACCAAACTGATATATCAATAATTGCATTTTGTAACTATTCCATTGTATACATTGTAGCCTTTGAATTAACAATAAATAATCGTTATAATCTTGAATTTTTTGACTTTTAATTCAACAATTCCCAACGTTCTTTATTCTCAAAGTGTTATTTCCATTTAACTTCGGAAAAGAACTTGAGTGAAAGAGAATCGAATCGAGGTAAGCATAATTATTGTATCTGCATATTCCACTCTTCAAAATAACTTACGTAGTGGCTCTTGAGATGTTGAAAATTCCAAAAACGTTAATTTTCTATTTCATTCGTTGTTTCACCGATGTCAATAAAGAAGTCAGCTGTTTCGTTGTCGGCCACAAAGCCATTTCATTGGTTAGGATTATGAAGTTCGCAGGAAACGTAGAGGTTACGTATATTTCGAGGGACGACAAGAAAATAGATAACGACGATGGAAATATTACACTGAAATATTTTCAGTTCGGTTCCGAGATACGATTGAGAGTTAACAATGATATTCGGGACTTGGAGAAGACGGAATAAAGTGATCGAAAGATTTCACGTGAGAGTGTGAGGTTATGGTCGAAGATATCCACATGAATGAGCGAAAGACACACGTTCCACGACATAGTGCAATGTGTCAGAGTGAGATACAATGAAATAGACATGTCTATTATATCCCTGCACGAATGATATCTATGTTCCTTCATAGCGGTGGAACAAACAAGTGTCACGTTGTGACGTTCTATGGTTGTCGATGTCCGTCATAGAGTTTGACACCTATATTCTATGGTTGTCGATGTCCGTCATAGAGTAACACGAGTGTCAAGATGTGACATCCTATGGTTGTCAATGTCCGTCATAGAGTGACACGAACGTGTCAAGTTGTGACATTCTATGGTTGTCGATGTCCGTCATAGAGTTTGACCCCTGTATTCTATGGTTGTCGATGTCCGTCATAGAGTGACCCGAGTGTTAAGTTGTGACATTCTATGGTTGTCAATGTCCGTCATAGAGTGACACGAGTGTCAAGTTGTGACATTCTATGGTTGTCGATGTCCGTCATAGAGTGACACGAGTGTCAAGTTGTGACATTCTATGGTTGTCAATGTCCGTCATAGAGTGACACGAGTATCAAGTGGTGACATTCTATGGTTGTCGATGTCCGTCATAGAGTTTGACACCTGTCAAAAAATTTTTTCTTCTTACCAACTATTGGCCTCTTTTGTATAAAAATGCGAATCTACATTCAATATTGATCTACCGATAATATTGATCTACCAAAAAGGCGGATCCGTGGGCCCAAACTAGTAAGATACAGTCTTAATTCATAAGTGTAAAGTAGTCTTTCACGATAGTTGTATTCCATAAATAAATTGTTTTTAAAAACATCGTTTTCGACTCAAAATCTATAATTGGCGACGAGGTCTGGGATTGTGCAAGTGCTAGAATTCTGCGTGTGAGCCCCTGAAGAAAAGAAGAGGTCCATCCAGAGAGTCCAGCCACTTTCAGTTTCAACTGTTGAGCGCAATCGAACTACGAGACGAAGACGAGAAGCCCGATCACCTGAGTAGCGCCCCGTGACGACTTCAGTGAATACACTTTCGGTGAACATTTCCTAGTTCTTCCCAGTTTCCTTTATTCTGGTTAAAAAATAGTGTAAATCTGTAAAAGTTTTTCCTAGGTTTCTTCATAAAACCGATTTTAAAGTTTTCTCTAGGTTTTTCTTTCCTAAAAACCGACATAAAGTTTTTTCTAGGTTTCCCTTAATTAAAAAACCGAATTTAAGAGTATTTACTTATATTGTATACTCATTTATTAAAATTACTTCGATTAAACACTTTCGTAATGAAAGAGGCAAAAGGCCCATTCAATCAGAAACAATAATGGCAAACGAAAGAATCGATTTATCTATCGCTGAAAAGTTTGGGATGCTTTTACTCCGCTTTTCCGGCATTGAAAATGAATTACATTCATTTATCAAAAGTGCAGAAAACTACCTCTTAATGTTCGCAAATGAACAACAAATGATTAAAAATTATTGCTACGCTGTTGTTAAATCCAAGCTAGTAGATAGAGCCCTAGCTGAAGTTTCAACTTCTGATATTCCTGAAAATTGGGAGATATTGAAGAATTTCCTTTACAATAAATTTGGTGATCAGATCAATTTAGATGTTCTGATCCATAACTTGCAATTTTTAACAAAAAGACCTAATGAAGATTTGCTTTCATTTATTGAAAAAATTATTTCCATGAAAATACGAATAAATTATAGAATCGACGCTGATCTAATGCCTGATCCAGAAAAGCAACTTTATAAAACAAATATTCTCAAGATTTGCAAAACTGTATTAATTTCAAATGCCCCTGTAGAATTGCGAACATATTTGATTACAAATAATGGTCTTTCATTCGACGAAACTGTTAACGCCGTGAAAGATTATATCAGTAATATGGCACAGTACGACTTATTAGATAGGAGCCGTCGAAATAAAAATCCACATCAACCTTTCTTAAAGAACAATGTATTAATTCAGCCTACGCACAGAAATAATTCGAATCATTTTAATTATCAACCCGTGCAACGAAATAACAATTATAATCAAAGATTTCAGTCAAATCAACATTTCCCTTCGCAACCGATTCAATTTCAACAAAGACATGTTAAACCGCATTACCCTACATATCGTGAAGTATTTGAGAGACCAAGTCCGTCTCATAATCGAAATACAAATGTCTTTAAACCGAATCCGAATTATAGAAATTATAATCCTCCAGAGAAAATGTCTATTCAAACTAGAAATTATCCTCAGAAACGAAATAATTATTCTACTCAATTTAACCCTAATCCGCAAAGAAAATTTTATGATAATAATCAAAGTCCTCATTATACTTTTGAAGAATTAACTCATTTAGAGCAACCTTCAACTTCCAAAGCAAGTACGAGTTACGACACTAAGAGAAATTTTCGAGGAAACGCCTCAAACGAAAAATTGACTTAAATTCCACCCTTGATAATACTAATCAATTACCTTTTATCGAATTTCAAAATCCTAAATGTAAACTTTTAATAGACAGTGGATGTTCATTATGTCTGATAGATCCCAAATTTGCTTATAATAATTTTCAAAAGAATATTTTCAATGAATCCACGACATTAACTGCTTGTACGAGTATGAAACAAGAAACTTCTGATGAGAAAGTATTGATACCTTTATTTTCCTAATTCAATATTGATGATTTTCACCCATTTATTCTTTACAAATTCCATAAAAATTATGACGGATTAATAGGAGCAGATTTCCTGAACGAATATTGTTTATCCTTGGACTTTAAAAACCAAGTAATATTTAATGAATATTGTAGAATCCCTTTTAATTTTCAACAAGTCTGTCAGAAAAATACGGTTATACCTGTTGAATTAGGTCATTTGGAACCCAAAATAAGCAATCAATTAATGAAAACTCTAATAACAAACGAAGATGCTTTACAATTACCAGGTCAACCATTAAACTTTTCTAATAAAATTAAACATAAAATTCGTACTAATGATGAAAATCCTGTTCACTGTAAGATATATCGATATCCAGAAATACATCAGGAAGAAGTTCAAAGACAAGTTCAAGATATGCTTGAAAAGAAAATTATTAGACCTAGTATTTCTCCTTGGTCATTTCCAGTTGTTGTTGTCCCAAAGAAACAAGATTTATCCGACAAGAAAAAATGGCGAATCGCGATTGATTATAGAAAATTGAATGATAAAACTATTGATGATAAGTATCCACTTCCTCAAATTGATGCTATCCTTGATAAATTAGGAAATAAAAAGTATTTCACTACTCTTGATCTTGCATCTGGTTTTCACCAAATTGAATTAGATGAAAATTCTATTGAAAAAACTGCTTTTACAGTAGATAACGGACATTATGAATTTTTACGTATGCCCTTTGGTTTAAAAAACGCACCAGCGACTTTCCAAAGATTGATTAATGAAGTTTTGAAAGATTATATTGGAAAAATTTGTTATGTTTACATGGATGATGTTGTAATTTTTTCAGAAACAGTCGAGCAACATTTAGCCGATATTCATAATATTTTAGAAACATTTAAAAAGGATAATTTGAAAATTCAGTTGGACAAATGATGGATAGAATTTTTAGGTCATATTATTACGCGAGAAGGAATCAAGCCAAATCCTAATGAACTTCGCGCAGTAAAAAGTTTTCCAATTCCTAAAACTCAGAAAGAAATAAAATCTTTTCTTGGTCTAGTTGGATATTACCGGAAATTTATTCCGAACTTGGCCAAAATTACTAAACCATTAACTGTGTGTTTAAAAAAAGACGCGAAAATTAATATTCATGATCCTAAATACGTTGAAGCTTTCGAAATTTGTAAGAGAAATTTGATAAATCACCCTGTATTAAGATATCCGAATTTCAATGAACCTTTTATTCTTACTACAGACGCATCAGGATTTGCGGTAGGTTCTGTATTATCGCAAGGTGATTGTCCGAACGATCTTCCCATTGCTTTCGCTAGTAGAACGCTGAATGAAGCAGAAACTAGATACAGTACGATCGAAAAAGAACTTTTGGCTATCGTTTGGTCGTGTAAACATTTTAGACCCTATCTTTACGGAAGAAAATTTATTATTTATACGGATCGTAAACCCCTTATTTGGCTATTTTCATTAAAAGAACCAAATTCTCGACTTATGAGATGGAGAATTAAACTCGAGGAATTTAATTACGAAATTAAATATCGTAAAGGTTCAATGAATAATGCTGACGCACTCAGCAGAATAATTTAGATTCAATGGAAGACTTAAATTATGAAACTTTTATGAAACTTCATGAAAACAATTATATTCCCAATTCTTTAAATTTAATAGAAAAACAAGGTGACTTATTCAAAGCACCTAAGAATTATTCATTCGCACACTGTGTTTCTAAAGACTTGAAGATGAGTCAAGGTATTGCTTTAGACTTCAAGAATAAATATGGTAAAGTTGATGAACTTAAATCCCAAAATAAATCTATCGGTGAAGTAGCATTCCTTAAAGCCAATGAAAGAAATGTTTATTATTTAATTACGAAAGAATCATTTTATGATAAACCGAAATACGAAACGGTATTTAAAACATTATTGAATTTAAGAAAAATATGTGAATTTAATGGAGATAAATATTTAGCTCTCCCTAGAATTGCTTGTGGGTTAGACCAATTAAAATGGTCAATAATTTTAAGTAGGATTAAATACATATTCGCAGAATCGAATATGAAAATTCTCGTTTACTTTTTATCTGATACACATAATAATCATAATTTTGATTTTAACGCTATTGAAGATGATAACATATCATTATTGAACCATATTTCCGATGACGAATTAGATGAATGTGTTAATTTACTTGTTGACCCAAATAATGAATTACCTGTTCTTGATAACGAAAATTTAAATGAATTGAAAAATGTTATAATTCATAGTGATATTACAATTCACAGTAGTATTGAAAACCCCATATTGGAGATTCCCTATACAGAAAGAAGTTTGAATTCAGCTTCCCTTCAAGTTATATTTAAAACAGCTTCGAATTTCGATGTAACGAAAACCAAACCATTTGGAGAAAAACTCAGATTTCGAGTTTTGATTAATTCAATAGATAATGATTTGTTCACATTCGTTGAAGAATATATTCAGCCTAAAAAGTCATATACTTTCTATTTTGTATCTCAAGAGTTAGAAAAATCATTGATTAAAATACTGCAGGACAAATTCGATTATAAATCCTTTGATCTGAAGATATCGAAAACCTTTTTAGAAGATGTCGAAGACAAAGAAGAACAAATTCTCAGAATTCAGCAGTACCATGAAACCAAAACGATACATCGCGGTCTTAAAGAAAATTTAATAAGTTTGAAACGGAAATTTTATTGGCCTAATATGAATGAAGATGTACTCAATTTTATTAATGCATGTGAAATATGTCAAAAGAGTAAATATGAGAGAACTCCTATTCAATTAAATTTTAAACCTAACCCTCTTGGTTCCAAACAATTTAGTCATGTTTATTGTGATACAATAAGATTTAATCAATTGTTTAACTATTGTCGATTCGTTCTCTAGATTCAGACAATGTTATCCCCTTCTTCAGAAAACAGGTACTGAAATTTTAGATAAATTATTGGTCTATTTTAGCCATTATGGCATTCCTTCTAAAATTACTTGTGATAACGGATTAGAATTTAAAAATCATGTTATTCAAGATTTTTGTGAAATACATAAAATAGAAATTCACTATATTACTAATTACAATCCGAATTCAAATGCAATCGCGGAAAGATTTCATTCTACGTTGATTGAGCAATTAAGAACCATTGATAGTAAAAATTCTACTTTCCAAAATCGATTGGCACAAGCTTTATTAAGTTATAATAATTCATTTCATTCCAGTCTAGATATGACTCCAATGCAAATAATCAAAGCCGTTCTTAATTATTCTTTACCTATTGAAAAAACGCATAATGAACAAATTCAAGATTATGTCGGAAATTACGTGAAAAATTTAGGTGAAATTTCAAATGAATTAGAGAAGAAACAACAGAAAAATGTTGAACGTTTGGAAAAATTGAATCAGAAAAGGTCTGCTAAACAGGACCATCCTTTAAATGAAAATCCCACTTATCTGAAAACTCCAATTGTACGTAAACTTGATCCGGTCTACAAAAAGGTAGATGCGCGAGAAATTGACTCTCATCGTATTCGTGATTTAAAAAATAAACACATTTATCATAAGAAAATTTTGAAACAACGAAAAAAATAGTTGAATATTTTGTTTCAGATATGAAGATGCGAATCAATACATTTCTTTTCATTATACTCGAAGTAGTTGCTGAAATAATCCCTTTAAAAATTATACCCTTGGAAAACAATGTACTTCCAATTCTCTTAGGCAAAGCCTATATTACTAAAAAGCATATTCAATTAATTTATCATATTGACTTGAACCAAATTGAGAATCTAAATGGCAAATATCAGAAGGAGATTGATAATTTTAAAAATCAACAACTAGGGTTTTCTCAAACTGCACATTATAAATATTTAGAACATTCAAATTCCATAAATGTCAAAACGCTAGAAGAGCTTTTAAATGACAAAATTAGAGAAAAACGAGGTTTGATTAATGTAGGAGGCAAAATATCAAAGATATTATTTGGAACACTTGATTCTGATGATGAAGCACTTTACAAAAGCTATTTTGATAGTATAAACAAGAATGAGGAAACACTCATGAGAAATCAAAAACAGATTGCCACTATTGTTAATGATTTGAAAAATAAGTATATTGATAAATTTAAGCAATTAATGAATAATTTCAAATTACTTCAAATCGTACCGGCATTACAACATGTTGAACAAATGCATCTCATGACTTTTGAACTTAAAGATATAAAAAACGTTATTGATGAAATTCAAACAGCAGTAAGCTGTGCAAGACTTCACATTTTGCATGAATCTATTTTACCTTATACAAAATTCGCGGAAATAGTTAAAAATGATACTATTATTCCAATGAATCATTTAAAAGATTATTTTCAATTATGCCATACTAAAGTCCTATTCAGAGATAGAACATTAATTTTTCTTATTTCTATCCCTACGGTCTATGAAGAAAACTATAATCTGTACAAGTTTTACTATTTGCCCCAGAGAAATCTTACCCTTCCGTTTACCAATCCTTTCTTTCATGCTCACTCGAGATGAAGAATTGAAATGGTCCACCAAGCAGTGCCATCCAGTTGAAGAAGATTATCTATGTGATCAAGATCTCTAGACAACCCATTCTGAATGTATGAAGAATATTTTGAAAACTCATTTGGAAAATTGCCCCAGAAAAGAATTCTCCTGTACGCCAAATTTGAAGACACTAGAAGATGGAAGCATTTTATCCATCAATAACTTAGAAATTCAAGAGAAGTGCCCTCAACAAACAAAATACCATTTCACTCCGCCAATGGCGATAATCCAGTCAAAATGCATTATCAACAACTATCAGAAAGAAATCTACCCCATTCAAATAAGGAATGAAGAAAAATATGTCATCCTACCCAAACACTTCTCAACGTTGAACAACCGATCCACATCCAAAGGAGAAGAAGACTTCGAAGATGAAGAAACTCCTGATATTCTACTAGAAAGACTTCAAGAATGGAAATGGAATCCACCATTATCCACATTTATAATTGTTCTAATTGTTTTGATAATTTTTATAGTATTCGGTACAATTTTAAGAATGTTTCAGCTTAAAGCTACACCTCAATTAGGTGATACCTTCATCCAAAGGGGGGAGGAATTACATAGCCGCACCCCATATTGATAGGATGAACCTCCTTATCTTCTCCATAAGCTCCACATATGACCATGTTGCAGCTTGCTAAGTCAGCATCGAGCACCTGCGGTGCTGAGTCTCATTGGAGATAAGCCGTTCCTTTATAAACGACTTCATCCTTGTTATCCATTAAGAATTAGAATTGCTCTCCTAAGAATTAGAATTGCTCTCTAAGTATTAGCTTTGCTCTTGTAAGATACAGTCTTAATTCATAAGTGTAAAGTAGTCTTTCACGATAGTTGTATTCCATAAATAAATTGTTTTTAAAAACATCGTTTTCGACTCAAAATCTATAATTATATGTTTGATACTTGCATAATATTGTAGAGAAACACTGATTAATTTACAGGTTTCTAATGTGGTGTCGTAAATAGCTATTTTTATAGTTTTGGTCCATGTAATAAGGCACAAATTCGCGTATCACCCATGTTATTCTTATGGTGACATAGGAAAATGATCCTTATGGTTTTGGTTGATGTTTTATGGATCGCAGTGAAATATCCAATATTAACAGAGATTCAGGTTCATATTTGGAGTGAAGTGAATACCGAAATTCACCGTCCAAATAGATATCACGTCATTGTTGTGAATGAAATATTGCTAATCCCTAATTTCATGTATATTATATTCACTTGCTTAGAAACGTGCTTATCAAATTATAATTAAAAAAAGTAAAAAAACAATAACAATTCAACACTTATAATTATTTATACTATAATCATTACATAGTATAAAGCAAAGACGCTTTCGCTGTCTGTCCCTATGTATACTCCATTCACTTTTATAAAGTATACCGGTTGGCCATGGAATTCTGACACATTTCACCGTGTATATTTTGAAAATTAGTAATTCTTCTGTCAGTTGAACAAGCAACGTTGCCATTTCTACATATATGTCGTAGTAATTAGGTATTTAACAAAATGTTCATTTACTACAGGAAAATAATGAATTTAAGAAAATTATCAGGGTTACTTTCAGAATGCGCAGATTTCAATTCTAAATAGCATTTCCTGATACTTTAAGGCCTCTGCTTTTTCGAAACTACCTTCGGCATTCTCAGTTTCCAGGCTTGATAATTATTTATCATATGATTTATTCATTGACGTAATGTCATTCACAGGTGCCAACCTGCGATTTTTTCAGGTAAAAAAAACTTGATAAACCTAAAACTTGGCCAACCGGCTATACTTTATAAAAGTGAATGGAGTATATACGCAACGGATTTTGAAACGCTTTGTTTTAATAGATAAAGTGGTTCAAGAGGAAGGTATGATACATGCATAATATTGTAGGGAAACACCTATGAATTTACTGGTTTCTAATGTGATGTCGTAAATAAGCACATTTTTTACGCTTACATTGCAAACGCTGACTGAACCCCACGAGATAAATCAAAATAATGTACTCGGTATTGTACTCCTAAAAAAGGTCAACAAAAAAGTCCGCGATGGTATATGTCTGTCTCTCAAGGAGAACCCACAATAACCATTTTTGATCCTTCACATTTTACGGGAAAAATGGCTTATTTAGGAAGTTATTTTAAGCAATACAGCATCAATCCTTATCCAATTGAGTACCTTAAATACATTGTCCATTCAATATACATCAATATAGCTATTTACAGCATGTAATTTAAATGAATATTTCCAAAGATATTACAGATTCAAAATGCAGGGACTTAGCGGTGCGGGCCGGCACTAGGTACCGTTGTTTATAAGGATTGCCATTGCATCCGTGCGAAGCCGGGGCGGGTCGCTAGTTAATGATAATGTACTTTATTTCTCTGAGTGTGAATTCCGGTACAAAAATGTCCCAGGGACAGCGCTGCTAACCCTTCTAGCGTTGTCTGAAGATCATCCAACGCCAACGGTTCCAGATTCTAGAATTATTTCTGACGGCTTGCTGAATATGAATATCCTTGTGTTAGTGTTAGTAAATGTTCTGTACAAGGTTCACTATTGTTTTAAATTTCGAAGATAATATTTGTGCTCGAAGGAAAGTGTGTTATTTTTGTTGAATTCTTGAGTTTTAATCCATCAGTTAGGATAAAGATCAAACATTTTTGTTTGAGACATTGATGATTCGAGTGAGTGTACCTACTGATGATTCATTAGATGATAATCTCATTCCCGACAAAACTTAACAGCAGGATTTACAAGAATGGTTAGTAGAGTCGAATATTTCCAAAATTCAAGCTTATAAGCTATTGGTGACCAATCAGGAGCGTCCTACACAAGAATAAGTCGGCAGTGGGGACACGAGAGTGAGACGCCAGAGCTGCAGGCGTGTCCCCAGTCTCGGTTCAGGGCGTGAAAAGCCGGCAGCAGCTCTGGCGTCTCACTCTCGTGTCCCCACTGCCTACTTATTCTTGTGTAGGACGCTCCTGATTGGTCACTTTTATTAATTAATCACTAATTAACTACGTTATCAAAAAATTTCAAACATGGATATTTGGGCTTAGAATATTTTTCACATTCGATCCCCTGAAGGAAGTGCGGTACTTTTGGGACACCCTGTATAATACTCCTAATCCCATCGAATATTTTTTAATTAATATCAATGTAATCGATTTCCAAAAGCAGTGAAAGACAATTCTGGCCCGTTTTAGGTGCTGCTGTTGATAGGGCAACATATACAGAACCTTTTGAAATAGGCATTTACCATGGCAATAAAAAGCCTGATTCTGCTAAAGATTTCCTTAAATTTTTGTAATGGGTATGAAAGATATCTTGGAACATGGCATTTCATATGAACATGTAAAAATGTCCGTCAATATGAATGCTTTTTGTTATGATGGTCCTGCACGGAGTTATACGGCCCTGCTTCCCTGTATCCCAGGCACGAGTCGAGGACACCATCGGGAATCCGCTGACCATTGGTTCAGGAAGGAATTTACAATTTGATTGGCTAGACGCTAATAGGGGATAGGTATTCGCTACAGGGTTGTAAAAAAAAGTAGATTCGTAATTACCCAGAGCTTAAGTAATTTATTAGGTATGTATACATGTGTAGTAACGGGGTTGTTACTTAGGGTTTGAAGGAGAACACTTTACTATAAAATTATCTATTGAGCTCATTAGGTACACTGATGTCTTACTTCTACAATAAATGACTAATGACTGATCAATCCTTCTTCTATCTGTCCTACTTAATATAAGACAATGGGTACAGTGCTGAGTACGCAATATTGAGAAATATCTATTTAACATTCCAACGTTAGGTACACTACACCTTTCCCGAAATTTCAAAAAGAATTTTTATTACTTGGGGATAAAAATTCTATCAATTTCAATTCTTATAACTAACTTTAAACTAATCCCAATAGAATAATAAACCCATTTCGCTTATTCTTCATATACCTAACTAACCTAGCTTAACTAGACATAAAAATGTTTAACTCGTAATAATATCGGATGGCTAGTCTCACATTCAGGATTTCACTTTTGTCATTTTTAATTCACAACACTGTCTTGTAATAGTTACATGTCCTTGACCTCGCGCACAAAAGGTTTAGTTCGATTCTTATGAACCACACACTCTTTACCGTTTTTGCTGATTCGAACGTTCGGAGAATCATCTTTTATTACACTGAAAGGACCTTCGTAAACACTTTGCAGTTTATTTCCACTTTCGTTTTTCAATAAAATTAAATCGTCTTTTTCGTATTTTATAGGATTTATCTGTCTGTCATATATCACTTTTCTTTTGAATTTTTCTAATTCTAAATTTTGCCTTGCATCTTGTTGTGCTTTTTGCAATCTAAATTTGAGTTCTAAAGGATACGAATCCGCGTTATATAAGGGTTCGACAGTGTCACTATTCACTAGATTATTAGGCAAATTACACTTTTTTCCGAAAACCAGCTCATAAGGTGAATATCGTGTACTACAATGATACGATGTATTATACATGAAACAAAAATATGGGATCCATGAAGACCACGAAGAGCCATAGTTTCTCATTTGTATTCTTAAGAAAGAGTTTAATGTTTTATGTGAATTTTCCAAAGATCCAATGCTTTGATGATGGTATGCTGTAGCTTTTATATGAGATATTCTTAAAAATTTACAAATCTCCGACATTGTACTGGAAATGAATTCTGTTCCTTGATCAGTAGCAATCTCAGAGGGAACGCCATATCTTAATATGAATTTATCTACGAAAGCTTTCGCTACTGTTACTGTATCCTTTGATTTTAAGGGATATGCTTCGACAAATTTCGTTAGATCGCATTGTAGAGTTAGAACATATATAAAACCATCGTCATCTTTTTCTAAGGGGCCGACAATATCTAAGTAAACTTTTTCGAAGGCTGAATGCGCAGTTGGTGTTATTACCATCGGTTCTTTTATGGGTTTACTAAACTTTTGTTTTTGACAATTAGCACATTTCTTAACATAAGAGACACAATCATTTGATAATCCAGGCCAATAATAATATCTTCGTATTTTTTTTTTTTTTTTTTTTTTTTTTTTTTCGTGTCAGAAGCATCATATATAATAAGTATTGTAACATAATAAGTATAGTCATATAATAAGTACAGTAATAAAGTATAGTAGGGCTAAACATTTTTTGCCCAGAATCGGGCGACGTCAATTGCGTTCGGCTTCGCTGCCACAAGGTCCTCTATGGTACATCTAGCAGGGCACAGTGGGCAGGTGTACATATGTTGCGTGGTTTGCAGTTCTCCACAATCGCACAGTCTGGAGTCCACAGGGTAGCCCCACCTATTTAGGGTATCTCTCGATCTCGCCGTGTCCGTCCGCAGTCTGTTTAGCGCCTTCCAGATCTCCCAGTTTTCACTGCCTCCCGGTGCCAGTTCTTCACTCGGCTTCATCCAATGTTGGTTTGAGGTCTTCCCCCAAAGGTCTACTCTGGTTTTAGGTTCCTCGTGATCTTCTGTCGATCTCAGGAAGCTTCGCCTTGATTTTAGTCGCTGAGGGGCCGGTTGGACACTGTGTAGGGGGTGGCGTTCAGATTCTGCTGCTTTGAATCGTTCTTTGAGTGCAGCTGCTTCCCTACGGATGGCAGGGGGAGCGATACCAGCCAGGTGGTGGATCTTGTTCAGGGGTGTTGGCTTCAAGCATCCGGTGATGATTCTGTTTGTCTCGTTGAGGGCGACATCAACTTGTTTTGCGTGCGCTGAGCTATACCAAACCGGGCATGCGTACTCGCCGGCGGAGTAACAGAGGGCGAGTGCTGAGGTTTTGAGAACTCTGGGTTGGGCTCCCCAATTAGAGCTTGTCAGCTTGCGGACTATATTGTTTCTTCCGCAAACTTTGAGTTTGGTGTTGAGGCAGTGGCGCTTGAATGTTAAGGCTCTGTCCAGTGTTACGCCTAGGTATTTAGGGTTAGGGCAGTGCTCCAATGGTACTCCCTTCCATTCGATCTGTAGTTTTCTACCGGCGTGTTTGTTCTTAAGATGAAAGGCGCATACCTGCGTTTTTGTCGGATTTGGCTTCAGCTGGTTATCTCTATAGTACGTATCCAGCTCCACTAGGGCCGCGCTCAATCGTTGTTCCACCTCTTCGAATGTTTTCCCTTGTGCTGTGGTTGCCCTATCGTCTGCATATATATAGCTCTTTGTTCCTTCAGGGAGGGGTTGGTCGTTGGTATATATGTTGAAGAGTAGTGGTGCCAGCACGCTTCCCTGTGGCAGGCCGTTTCTCTGGTTCCTCCACCTACTCCGCTTTCCCTGAAACTCCACCAGGAACCTCCGGTTTTGAAGCATGTTCCTGATAATGTTTGTAAGGTTCATATCTTTCGTTGTGTGGTATATCTTCTGCATCAGGAGTCGGAGGTTGATGGTGTCATATGCCGCCGTGAGGTCGACGAAAATGGCACCCGTTATGTATCCTCTTTGGAAACCATCCTCAATGTTCTGGGTTAGGTTGAGCACTTGTGCCGTACAGCTTTTTTCGGGGCGAAATCCAGCCTGTTCAGGTATAAGGGTTGGTTCCACGGCCGGAGAAAGTCGGTTGTATATGAGTCTTTCAAAGATTTTATACGTGTGGCATAGCAGCGAGATCGGGCGGTAGTTCTTTGGGCTATTAGCTTCTTTGCCCGGCTTGAGGATAGCTATGATCTTGGCTTTTCGCCAGATGTTAGGAAGCTTGCACTGTTGTAAGCAGGCATTGAACATGTCTAACAGCCACTGTTTTGCTTTCGGCCCGAAATGCTTGACCTGCTCAGTCAGGACATCGTCCGGTCCCGCGGCCTTCCGTGGTTTACATTTATTTATGGCGGAGTTCAGCTCTTCCATTGTGAAGGGGGTATATTATTGATCATTTTACGCACTCCCGAATGACCAGCCGTCGGCAATATATGAAAGTCGTTTAGAATAAGTTTTTTCGTATCTGGATTGAAAATTCTTTTTACACCTGTAATTACGCAAATTCGTGGACCGGTCCATTTAATTTTAGCAATCGTCTGCATAAAAAATTCCACTATAAATGCATTATATTCATTTTTCACTATGATTAGCTCTTTTATAATCATTTTCGTACATAATTCTTCCAAATCTCTCAATAATTCGTCTCGCGAGATTATCGATGGAGTATCTGGATGTATATAAACTAACTTCGAATTCGGTTCATAACATACACATTTTGATTTCGAAAATATATTCTCAGAATTTCCAAAACTACTTAAATCATCGTTTCTTTTTAGAACAATTAATTCGTTACCTTCATTGGGTTTTTTCAAAATTTCAACAACATTTGGTTGATCAGACCCATTATTCGTTGAAGTTTTATTTTCAAAATCAGGAAGGTTTCTCGATGCTTTAGCCTGGGCCCTGGTTAAAACAGCAAGTACGTTCCGATTCATTTCATTTAATTCCTTTGATGTTATGCGAGACAAAGCATCTGCTGGTCCGTTCATTGAACCTTTAACATATTCAATATGATATTGATATTCTTCCAGACACAAACGAAATTTTGTTAGACGACTAGAAGGGTCGGTATGGTTAAAAAGATAAACAAGAGGCCTATGGTCAGTACGAATTTTAAAATGTCTACCAAATAAATATGGACGAAAATATTTTACTGCCCATACCACTGCCGCTAATTCTTTCTCTATAGTAGAATAGTTGATTTCGGATTTATTGAAAGGGCGACTAGCAAATGCCACCGGCTTATTATTTTTGTTAGAAAGGACTGCACCAGCGCATGTTCCACTTGCGTCAGTTTGCACAATAAATTCGTTTTCATCTGAGAAATCGGGATAATCAAGCACTGGAGCTGTAGAAAGAGCAATTTTCAATTTTTCGAAAGCATTTTGACAATCGTCTGACCAATGGAATTCTGAATATTTTCTGCATAACTTATTCAGAGGATTAGCTATTTCCGCAAAATTTCTAATGAACTTTCGATAGTAATTAGCAAAGGCTATAAATCTTTTGACGTCATCGGTGTTTTTTGGGACTGGGTACAGCTTAAGAACTTTCGTTTTATCAGGATCAGGTGAAAGACCTTCGGAAGATATGAGATGACCTAAATATAAAATTTGTTTTTTAAGGAATTCGCATTTTGAAGGGTTTAACTTTAAATTTACCTCTCTAAGTCTGGAAAACACTTTCAGAAGATTTTTATTATGTTGTTCTAAGTTTCTACCAAAAACAATCAAGTCGTCCAGATAACAAAAACATTTTTCGTAATTCAATCCGGTCATTGCAATTGAAATTAGCCGTGAAAACGCACTGCAGGATATTTTCAATCCCATAGGCAGTCTTTTCATTTGATACTGTTTTTTGTGGGTTGCGAACGCTGTGTAAGGTCTGCTGTCAGCTGCCAGCTCTACCTGGTAATAACCTTGACTTAAGTCTAAGTGAGAAAAATATACCGCTCCGGTAAGCGAATCGAAAATGTCGACTATGTTGGGAAGGGGGAATTTGTCGTCTTGAATTT
Source organism: Adalia decempunctata (assembly GCA_951802165.1). Classification (NCBI taxonomy): domain Eukaryota; kingdom Metazoa; phylum Arthropoda; class Insecta; order Coleoptera; family Coccinellidae; genus Adalia; species Adalia decempunctata. The sequence continues at coordinate 33,243,478 of OX637702.1, read as the reverse complement.
TTTCATTCAATGATCTGAAGTCGATTACAAGTCTCCATTTCTTATTGCCATTTTTATCAGCTTTCTTAGGGACTAATAAAATTGGAGAGGACCATTCACTCTGGGCCTCCTCTATAATGTCGTTTTTTATCATATCCTCAATTTGCTTGTCTATCTCCTGTTTTTGTGAATGAGGAATGCGGTACGGTCTTCTATATACTGGCGCTTCATTTGGTTTTAAGGTGATAGTTTGCTCGAAAACTCTAGTTGTGGTTAATGTGTCATTTGGAAGATGGAAAATGTCGCTGAACTTAGCACATAACTCTTCGATAGATAATTGTTCTTCCTTATTCAAACCGTTCAAGTTTATCAATGAAAATAATTCTTTTACTCTAGTAGGTGAAATCTCGGTACTCTTTGTAAACGAACAAATTTGATAATTATCGAGATTATGAATTTCTGGTACACAATTCTTGAGGGTTACTTCGGTTTCTCTTGTATTAAGAATTTTGACAGGTATGATGTTATGCTTAGGTTTCACCACGGTTCCTGCTAGAAAAACGCCTCCACATATTTCCTGAGGAATTACAACACATTCGTTTTCTGTATTTATTGATAAGTATTCAATAATTTCGCATCTAGGTGGAATAGTCAAAACAGAATCAGTTTTAGAGTTCAGAGAAACCTCCACCTTATTATGGCGGTTATCCAGAATTAACGTATTCTCTTCAAAATTTAATATACCTTTATATTTTTGCAAAAAATCTTGACCTAAAATACCATTGTAATTACAAGGGATATCTCGAAACACATAAAATAATTGCTCGAAAGTAACACCGTTGGTATGCAATCTTAATGAAATATTTCCGATAGCTGTTATATTTCCACAAATACCGTTCACAGTAAGATTATCTTTGCGTATCAGAGATTTGTCTCTAATAGAATCTAATTTAATTGCACAGAGTGAAGCTCCGCTGTCTATTAAAAATTTTAATTTTTGAGATCCCACTGAAAATTCTACATTATTCAAACCCAAGCAAGCGAATATAGACTCAGTTATCGGAGTTAAGAAAAAACTGCTGATTGTTTGAATTTTTCTTTTCGGTTTCGTTATTTCCTCGATTCAAATACAAGACTCTGTTTTCTTGTGAATGATAACTCGATTGTCTTCCTCGAGAATTGAAGTTTCTCTGTGTTTGACCACGAGAGCGTCCTGCAAAATTCCGCGTATTATCATTTGATGGTGCCCGACCGACAAATTTATCTGGCTTATAATTGGTATTATATCTTGAATTATTACCATGAAATCTATGCGACGGGCCTCTGAATCTACCACTGCCTCGGTTTTGCCATTTTCTACCTCTTTGCACTTGAAAATGATTCACAGAATGCATATTTTCCGATGAAGAAGCTTCGTCTAGTGCTGTGCGGATGGCAACTTTAAGTGAAGAAAAATCGCGTGCTGCAATAATGGTACTTAATCTTCTATTATTTAATCCGTCTGCGAATTGCTTTATAGCATTCCGCTCATTAATAGGTTTCAAAACCGAATATGCATTGTCGTCACCTTTAGCCTGTGAAATAGTCAAATCGACAAAAAGTTCTTCTAAAGATTTACCGAAAGATTCAATCGATCTATTTCCTTGACGTGAATTTATTAATTTAGTTTGGAGAGTAGTATCGGATTTAATGGTGAGGAGATGGGTTTTCATATCAGCCACTAACGAAGATGTTGAAGCATAATCCTTATTAAGACGAAGTTTAGCACTTGAAGATAACCGAGTTTTCAATACGAATTTTATTAGATGCTGCTTTTGGTCCGCTTTAAGCATTGAATCATAGAACTCTATAGCATCTATCAATAGTCGAACTGTATCTTCGCTATCATTGAGCATCGGTAACAAAGATGACGCGGTTTTCAAATCAAACGACTCCATTTCTATCAAACTAGGGCTCTCCTTGATCTGTAACTTTGATATTACACTATATATTTCCCGTATTTCGGAGGAAAATTGCTGAATTGCGCTCAAAACATCGGGTGGGATTTCTGAAATACTTTGTTGAATTTCCTGAAGAACAATCTCGAACCGTTCATAAATAACTGTAGCTTCCTTGATTTTAATTTTGAGAATCTCTTTCTGTCGCCTCTCAGGGCCAATTTTCCTCAGATATACTTTTATTGATTTCAGGGATTCCAAAATTTCCTTTAAATTATTGACTGCCATACATAAAATTTAAAAAAATAATGCTAATTCTCTAGTTTCTACTAAGGTATTATCAAAAATCAAATTGAGACAATAAAAATTCAAATAAAAATGTCATCATTATTCATTGCATATTATGTATATCGTTATGATCTGGGTCAACTCACGAACTTTGCAATTGCCACATGACACGGGCGTCACCAATGAATTTGTACAACTGTCCGGTGCTACGTCGGTTCCGCTTATGTGGACGAAAAATAAAGGTGCGGCTACAGAGTGTCCTTTGGAAGCTCACCTGATTTATATCAAACAAGCTTTTGGAGTCTGTTAATATCACCTAGGCGTTGTTGATGGGAGCTAACATCTGGCTTCTCGTGACTTCTCGCCTGATTTTCCTTTCCAACCTCTTCTTACATAAGTTGAAAGTGTAGAATACGGCCGCTGCTATAACCAGAAGGAAGATTACCAATTCACATACCTCTCGAGTGGAAATTTTTTCGCTGATTTGTCCATTAGTTTGGCCACCACTATTACCAGCCTGTGCGATGATAATCTCTTCTCTTTCTTGCTTAGCTTGGCTTGACCCCATTTTTACTTTTCTCCTTACTCTCCACTAAATATTCAAAAATTTCCAAGGTTTCGCCATCAGGATCGCCATGTAGTAACGGGGTTGTTACTTAGGGTTTGAAGGAGAACACTTTACTATAAAATTATCTATTGAGCTCATTAGGTACACTGATGTCTTACTTCTACAATAAATGACTAATGACTGATCAATCCTTCTTCTATCTGTCCTACTTAATATAAGACAATGGGTACAGTGCTGAGTACGCAATATTGAGAAATATCTATTTAACATTCCAACGTTAGGTACACTACACATGTACCTTGATTGTATGTGAATCTTGTACACTCAGATATATTTTTTTTGCTACAGTTACGCTTTGTCAGTAAGAACTCTATTCTTCGGCCAATAAAGTATATTCAATCAATCAAATATTTCAGCAATACATATACACATATTGTATTAGGAATATCAAACAATGCATTAACGGGTACCTATGTTAATGGTACCTGATATTTAAAAAAATGGATATTTTAGATCAACAAATTCTCACAAAAATAGAAAAAATTATTCAACCTTTGGTTTCTGTGAATCAACCTTATATGATGTTTTTTTTTATTAGTAATGCCTTGGATAATAGTGAGGTTCATTGAAACCAATGAAGTAGAAGCCATTCCATTTAACTGGTATAACAGTAAGCATGAAACGGTTTACCCTACAATTGGAAAAAGTCATCAAATTTGAGATGCACCCAGAGGAAAACTGGACTGAATATAAAGTGGTTGTAATGAGGCCAGATCCCATTGATAATTTCATAACTGTCTGTGCAAAGGCATCGGAGGCTTGCTTAACTTCTGATATTTCTGATGCAGAGTCATTTATTCCTGCCAAAAGACAGTCTATAAGAAGACAACTATCCTCTACTGACGAAGAATCTTCAGAAGATTTGCCAAATATTACTTCTTCAAAGCAATTAAGTAAGTCTCTTCGTTAATATTTTGTTTTTTGTGTCAATAATTTCATATTGATGTATTTCTGAGTACCTACAATCGTTGAAGGTAGAAATCGTCGAGATACGGTTCTGATACGGAAGCAGAGCTTGTTGGAGCTATCGGCTGAGCTGTCTGATACTGTGTTGACAGCTGGGCTGTCTGGAGCCGTGTTGGAGCTGTCAGCCGGGCTGTCTGATGCTGTGTTGGAGCTGTAAGCTGGGCTATCTGGAGCTGTGTTGGAGCTGTCAGCTGACCTGCCTGGAGCTGTGTTGTAGTTGTTTGAAACTGTGAGTTTTGTGATCATCAATGAAACATTTTAACCTTCTATTCTATCTAGTCGCTGGGTAACGGGGTGGAACAGTTGAGAAATTGAATGATCATCTTGAGTTTTTCCAAGTTTGAAATCAAGAAATTTCTGTCTGACATCTCTTATGAGTTGTTGAATTTTACGTTTTCTTTGGTTCTCGAGATCACTCTTCATTTCTGCTAAGATTGATGTATACTGAAAGTTTCTTACACATTCATGATATTATATTTATTGCTTTTTGAATCTTCGAGGAGGCATGGTTGTTTGTTCTGAATTTTCAATTGAGGTTTTTTTTTGTTTCATTTCCTGTTTTGCGAGTCCAGACTTGTCGAACCCCCCCTGCCTCCACACACCTGACAACATCCTGCACGTGTACTTATTGCATCATCCTACAAACTCCCCATACCCCCCTTTCGAAAAATCCTGCGGTTACACATCCCGCACAAAAGTCCAATTACGCTTTGCGGTTAAATTTCCTGTTCCGAGCGCTCATCTTCAACAACATCCTGCACGTGTACTTATTGCATCATCCAACACCTCCTCACCCATCCGCCCCACACCCCCTCACCCGACACACCGCGCCGCCCATAACTGACAAATCACTTCCTGGTCCAGAATCGGTATAACTTCAACTACTGACATGAAAATGGACAAACTTTAAGCTCAAATATTCGATTTGAGAATAGATGCATTGAGCGAAAAATTCGATTATGGAAGTGATGATCTCATTCTCAACATACTCGTAAACGTAGAAGAACAGTCTGAAGGAATGTCCACATTTCTGGAGCGAGATTACCTTTTGAAACCCGACTTAGAATTTGATGATTTCATTGACTATCACTTCTTGAATGCAAATGACTTAAAAGACTACTCAAATTTGAATGTTGACCTTTCAGTTTCAAGTCCTGATACAGAAGTGGATATAGGAAAAAATAAAAAAATTGTGATGAAGAAATCTGCCTTATGTTGGTTATAGGAAGAAGGAAAGGGAATAATAATAATAATAATAATAACAGAATTAGACTAGTAGAGATCTAGTTTCCAAAGCACACCACCAGGTGGCACCACCACAGGAAGACAATGCATTACCGGTTTCTGGCTTGTTGGCCGTCATTAGATGCATGTAGTCTAAACCTGAAATGAATGCCAACTGAAGTTGATCTCTACTAGTCTAATTCTGTTATGTATTTTAGTTGTTCCAACTTAGGGACATGATCCTCCTTTTCATGAATAATAACATTGAGTTTAAATATATATTTAAATGTATATTTAAACTCAATGATAATAATAATAATAGATGGTCTTTATTATGGAATATCCAATGTACAAAACAATATAACATATCTGAGGGCGAGATTTAGTTCGCATGATGCCAGACAAAAAAAAAATAGTTATCATCGAAAACCAGCTGACAACATACGTCTATTCTTACATAATTATAGTAAATTTGAATACAATATTGCGGCATGTCCGAAAAAGTTATTAAATGACCCACCTTGAACAGCTCAGGGACAGCAAACATACAATTTTATCTGAAATTTAACGCAAACTACCGGTACAAAGGGTCATTACGAAGTTCTCTCAGCAAAAGCAATCTGAATTGGCTGAGCGGGACCTTTCTATAATCGAATTTCAAATCATTCATAACTTTTGCCACCTGATATGAGAAAGATCTCGTGAACAAATCAGTGCGATGTCTAGGAATGGAAATGTTACACCTAGAGCGAACATTTATGGAGTGCACATCAGAACGTAAGCTAATTTTATTCATAAGTCCTATCGGAGATTTTTCATTAAGAATACGGTAAAACAGAATCGAAGAATGTAGGCGCCGCCTATGCTCCATATTAAGCCATCCAGTCATCTCAAGCGTATGCGTTATTGGCTCGTGTTTCCTTACACTGTGAATGAACCTCAAACATCGATTTTGAAGCATTTGGATTCTATTCTTATGATAAACTGTCAAGCATGGACCATAAACAACATCGCAAAAATTCATGTGCGACAGTACCAGGGATTCACAAAGCAATATCCTATTTGATCTGTCAAGATAATTTTTAGATTGATATAGAAGCCTCAGATTTAAGTAAGCTCTTCGCAAGGTTTCAGATATATGTCTAGCGAACCTCAGATCAGTGTCGACAGTCAAACCCAAATTCCTAGCGCTGTCCACAAATTCGTAATACTTCGACATAGATGCATAGAACACCTGGTGTAACGACTCCCTACTAAAAATCGTGACCAAAATTTGTAGATCAAAACGGCATCCTAGATTTCAGATTTTGGTCTAGTTCCGGAATAAATCCGCAATATTTATCGGTCGTGGCGCTACTGCGGCAACGACAAAAAACGCGACCCCTTTCGGGAAAAATGAAAAGCCGCACAAAATATCACATAATAATAACTCACACCACGGGTGTGGTTTGGTTTCTGCCACGCCACATGGGGGGTGACGTCCCCACGGCCCGAGTTACCTGGGCCACCAAGGGTAAATGGTGGCAAACCCATGAACGAGAAGTGGAAACCGATATCATGGCAGAAGGTCGAGATGCCACTCCACCTGCTGGCTCGACCACCGTGAGGAGGACTGCCCGCAGGGGAGCTCGCAACGCACGTATCCAGTGTAGCCGCGAAATGAATATTGAAGTAATGCGAGCTTTTCATTACGTGAACGATTGCGAGGACAAACCACTTCTTGGATGGAGAAGAGAAATCTTCAAGGGATCGAATTATCCCAGAAGATCGCGATGTGCACAGCAGGCTGTGGATTTGCAAACCTATCACATCGTGCGGAAATTTCTGAACTAGTGGGAGGAACTGAAATGTTTTTTCACTGGTTCATATAAGAATTACCAGCTCAAGCTGAGAACGGGAGACCGATGAAGAATAATAATAATACCGCACGGGTGTGGTTTGGTTTCTGCCACGCCACATGGGGGGTGACGTCCCCACGGCCCGAGTTACCTGGGCCACCAAGGGTAAATGGTGGCAAACCCATGACCAAGAAGTGGAAACCGATATCATGGCAGAACATCGAGATGTCACTCCACCTGCTGGCTCGACCACCGTGAGGAGGACTGCCCGCAGGGGAGCTCGCAACGCACGTATCCAGTGAAGCCGCGAAATTAATATTGAAGTAATGCGAGCTTTTCACTACGTGAACAATTGCGAGGACAAACCACTTCCTGGATGGAGAAGAGAAATCTTCAAGGGATCGAATTATCCCAGAAGATCGCGATGTGCACAGCAGGCTGTGGATTTGCAAACCTGTCACATCGTGCGGAAATTTCTGAGCTGGTGGGAGGAACTGAAATGTTTTTTCACTGGTTTATAGAAGAATTACCAGCTCAAGCTGAGAACGGAAGACCGATGAAGAATAATAATATAATAATTTATTTTCACACTCAACCGTAACAATCTCAGAGGTCATATCTACAAGCTGAAGCGGGAGAATTTCAGGACCACTGTGCGTCAGAACTTCCTTCCTAACAGAGTTTTCGGTGACTGGAACAGTCTTCCCAACTCCGTGGTTCAGGCTCCTTCTGTCAACGTGTTCAAAAACAGATACGACGGATGGAGGTCAGACCAGCAGGGAGGACGCTAACCTCGGGCGGATCGTTTGGAGCATTCTGGTGCTGTTCGACGTGTAGACTTTTTTTGTTTTCTAAGTTTTCACATAATTTTCACATAATTTTCGAAATTTTGTTTGTTTTTTTTTTTAAGTGCAAGTGTACCATCTAGAATATCATTAATTTTGAGTTTATAGGTTATCAACCTCAACTCTTATTCCTTGTATAATAATAATAACAAAAAAAGTAAAACGCATTAAAGTCAAACTGAAACATGAGAAGAAAGAGGAAAAAATCAACACATGGAAGAAAAAAGAAATGCATGGTCAAATAGCACGAGAAGTTGAAAAAGATATCATTAACGCACAACAATCATGGAAATGGCTCACACAGTCGAACTTGAAAGCAGAAACTGAAGCTCTAATAACTGCATGTCAAGAACAAGCGATCGCCACTAATTACATGAGGTATAAAATAATGAAAACCAGCAATGACCCAAAGTGTAGACTTTGTCAGGTTCACAACGAAACAATACATCATATAGTGGCAGGTTGTCCCATCCTTGCCAAAAAAGAATACCTAGAACGCCACAACAAGGTAGCGTCTCATTTACACTGGAACATTTGTAAAGAATACGAAATTGATGTAAAAGATAAGTGGTACGAACACTCACCTCAACCAGTAATAGATACCCCAGAAATCACAATTATATGGGATACCCAAGTTCAAACGGATAGAGCCATAAAAGCCAACAAACCAGACATCATCATTAAAAATAAAAAAATGAGCAAATGCATACTCATAGACATATCAGTACCATCAGATTATAATATTATACAAAAAGAAGCAGAAAAAAAACTAAAATATAAAGATCTTAAAATCGAAATTCAACGCCTCTGGAACATGAAAACCCACGTAGTACCAGTTGTCATTGGCGCCACGGGACTAATCTCTTATAAAACCTGTGAAGCCATTAGAGAAATCCCTGGAAAACATAATATCCTCACCCTCCAGAAGACAATTGTGCTGAGTACTGCACACATAGTAAGAAAAGTTTTATAAAATCTACAACATCCTACAAGAGGAAAATCCTTAGGTTTACGGTGTGAACCCGGTGCTTCCTATTACACACATTGTTACCATATTAAATGTATGTGATAAAGAAATAAAGAAATAATAATAATAATAACCCGAACCGCACGGGTGTGGTGGGGTTTCTGCCACGCCACATGGGGGGTGACGTCCCCACGGCCCGAGTCACCTGGGCCACCAAGGGTAAATGGTGGCAAACCCATGAACGAGAAGTGGAAACCGATATCATGGCAGAAGATCGAGATGCCACTCCACCTGCTGGCTCGACCACCGTGAGGAGGACTGCCCGCAGGGGAGCTCGCAACGCACGTATCCAGTGGAGCCGCGAAATGAATATTGAAGTGATGCGAGCTTTTCATTACGTGAACAATTGCGAGGACAACCCACTTCCTGGATGGAGATACTCCCTCTGTACCGAGTACACCGGGAGGCATCTGGAATCGAATTATCCCAGAGGATCGCGGGATGTGCACAGCAGGCTGTGGATTTGCAAACCTATCACATCGTGCGGAAATTTCTGAACTAGTGGGAGGAACTGAAATGTTTTTTCACTGGTTCATAGAAGAATTACCAGCTCAAGCTGAGAACGGGAGACCGATGAAGAATAATAATAGGTTTTTATTTTCAGAATAGCTATCATAGATAACAAAATGAAAACAAGTCAAAGTTCCGAAAATAGAAGAAAAACAACATGCACTAATACATATTCATACAATAGTTGCATATTTACTACCTGAAACTATCCATGAACTCATGCACTGAGTATGGCTCACAATTTGATAGAAGAGAAAACAATGCTTTTCGAAATGAACAGTAACTAGTTATATTTCTAATGTAGCTTGGTAAGCAGTTATACAGCTTTATACACATATAAAATGTATGTTTTTCTGTAAGAGCTAGTCTGTGTGGGGGATAAAAATATTCGCACATTCTTCTAGTGGTATTGACATTTTTATAAGTATTGAAATAGTGCTTATTTTTATAGAAGAATAGAAGTGTTCTATAAATGTATAAACCAGGTAACGTCAAGATATTATTATCCTTAAATGTGCCTCTACAAGATTGCCTAAATTTCATGCGAAACATCGTTCTTATGGCAAATTTTTGGGAGATGAACAATCTTTCAGCATGAGAGCTGGCTCCCCAAAAAACTATACCGTATGATAAGAGCGATTGAAAGTTTGAGAAATATATGACCTTCAATGTACTTAGATTTACTTGATTTCTCAAAACCTTAAGAATATAACCAACTTTATTTAGCTTGCTCGATAAAGTTTCACAATGAAATCCCCAGTTTAGATGTTCATCTATGTTTAGACCAAGTAATTTTATATGAGAAGTGATCTTAATTTTATTAGTATCAAATGTGATATCACCAGGGACTACTAAATTTTTTCGAACACCTGAAAATATTGAAACCTTAGTTTTATCTGCATTAAGTACTAGGCAGTTATCAGTACACCAATTTTCAATTTTGCCCATAGTTACCTCCAAACTATTCATTGCTGTTTCCATATTATTGCATGAGACCAGAATATTAGTGTCGTCTGCATAAAGATAAGGTTTCGCATGAACATTATGCAGGCGCAATAGTTCCCCTGATTGAAATATTTCAGGTAAGTCGTTAATATATAAAACGAATAATAAAGGCCCCAATATAGTTCCTTGAGGGACTCCCTTCAATAGAGATCTCTCAGACGAGCTGAACTGATCGTTCTCGTGATGCAAGACAACTACTTGTTTTCGGTTTTTTAAATAAGATCCTAGAAGTTTAAGTGGCGTACCTCTTATGCCACATTTATCGAGTTTTGCCAATAGTATGTCGTGATTTACGCAGTCGAATGCTTTGGAAAAATCGACAAAAAGACCAGCTGGGATTTCCCCCTTTTCAAGACTACGAAGTATTTCCCGTGTAAATTCAAATACTGCAGTTTCTGTGCCTTTATTCTTAATGAACCCATGTTGATTTTCAGATAAAATATTGAATTTTTGAAGAAACTTAATGAGTCTATTAGCTAAAATTTTTTCGAAAATTTTAGCAAATGATGTAATTAGACTAATAGGTCTGTAATTTGAAAAGTCCTCCAAACTGCCTTTCTTATGATAGGGTTTTACTAGAGATTTTTTGAGAGCATCTGGAAAAATGCCTGATTTAAATGCATTATTCATAATGTGGGAAAGTGGCGTTATGAAGCTATTTATATGACGTTTAATTACAGGCATTGGAATGTCATCATGTCCAGAGGAATTTTTATTTTTCATCGCCTTAACGACGGATAAAATCTCGAGTTCAAGAACGCAAAACAGAAAAAATGAATTCCTGATGGGTTCTTTCGTACTTTGATTAGTGTTCGAGGACATATTAGAGTTCACCCTGGTAGGTACCCCGACGAAAAAATCACTAAAATCCTCTGCCAAGTGTAACATCCTACTCTGTATACATTCCTCCGAGTGTTGTGAGGGAAGTTTATTCTCAGGTGTTCGATTTTTATTAGTTATTTCTTTGATGACATTAGTAGAGAAACAAAGCGGGTTCTCCGCCGGAAGTGACGCAATAGGTCTCCTATACGAGCTAGGTGAATATTTCAAAATTGCGATTTGCAATCGCCGATAAGGATGACCACACCTGACCGCACACTCACTGACGACCTTGTTATCGTGATGATATGTAATTTTTAAAAAAACTCTCGATTCCCCCGTTCGGATTCGAACTTGGACTTCCTTTGTCTGTATTCTGACGTCAGCCTGTTGGATCTCTGGGCCACCTCGACGACGGTAATATCTGTACGAAATGTGTATGTAGAACGATGGAGAAAGCGGGGGTGGGGTGGGGTCTGAGAGAGAGAGAGAGAGAGAGAGAGAGAGAGAGAGAGAGAGAGAGAGAGAGAGAGAGAGAGAGAGAGAGAGAGAGAGAGAGAGAGAGAGAGAGAGAGAGAGAGAGAGAGAGAGAGAGAGAGAGAGAGAGAGAGAGAGAGAGAGAGAGAGAGAGAGAGAGAGAGAGAGAGAGAGAGAGAGAGAGAGAGAGAGAGAGAGAGAGAGAGAGAGAGAGAGAGAGAGAGAGAGAGAGAGAGAGAGAGAGAGAGAGAGGCTAGGGATCGCGCGCTCGGGCACAGACAGGCAGACAAGAACCCCAATGAGCCACCCCCACCCCCCGGGGGACCCGGCGGACCCCCGGTGACCGGGTAATGGGGTGATCTGCCCCCCTGGTGGTCTGGTTTTCCGGGTCACCCGGAAATCTGGCCACCGGGCGACCCGGTGCCCGGCGGTTCTTCTAGTGATAATGATAAAAAACATAGACTTTTTGGGGACTGATGAGTGTGTGGGGGAACAGATATATATGAATATAATTGTTATTGCATTGTACATCCGGTGCTGATAAAATTATTCAGTGACAATCAAAACCATAATCTTTCACCATTTATTACAAAAAAATTACATAATCTATTATGAAATAACGTAAAATCAACTATGATATTTTATTTAATGGAACACGTCTAGAGGTACTACATCTTAATGAGGAAAATCTATTTCTATCATTAAAAACTCCATTCCATTTATCAGTAAAGTTTCTTGCAATCATTTTATTATCAATTAACCATTGGAACAATTTTCTGCAATTATTTATGCTACAACTTTTCGAATCACTTCGATGAGCCATACATTTAGGTGTTTGCTTCTCAAATTTTTCTGGGTTTTGATCCTCCAAATTAATTATTATTGTCCTGGATCTAGATATTTTTTTCAACAAATCATATTTTTGGTGGCCTTTCACATAAACAGTATCAACTCCGTACAAAATTTCACGAATAATGTTATCCAGATCCTCATAGTTCACAAAACCTTCACTATATTGTATTCCGTGATGAAAACGTTCCAAGTATCTAACACTGGTTTGATCTTTATTTGATAACATTTCGAAGTCTATCGGTGGTTTAAAAATGAAATGATATATTTGATATCCATTTGATGCGGCCAATTCCTTCACTATGAATTCTTTGTTAATCACAAACCCTTGCATATCAAGAACAATCATTGTGCTCATATTGATGTCAACTTTCGAACTGTTTCAGTTAAAGGTAAATTCTCCATTATACAGTCGTATACAATAATGCAATAGGCTCTGGTTGAGGAGGGGAAACCTGATCTAGACTCTATCTCAAGTTTTATATCAACCGTTGATGATTTGAAAGATTCACTACGTCTTGAACAGTCAATAACAAATAAGCATCTGTTTTTGAAGTCTGAATATTGAATTAAAGGATTGATTTTTAAGTTATTATAACTAGTCGAAAATTCGGTGTAATTATAATAGGCTTCACCATAATCATTTTTCTTGAAGTTCAATCTTGAATTTTCTTGAGGAATAAATTCACCGTTCAGTAACAGTCGAACATCAGAAACATCAATATTATCAAATAATGTAGGATCTTCTGTACTTATGTTTTTCTTTTTGGTTTGAAAACAGCATATAATAAATCTAGGATAATCAATAATAGAAGTAGTCTTAACAGTCCATATTTCTGTTAGAGAGTTCGTTGTTAAATTGGGCAATTCATGAATTTCCCATTTTCTGAATGGAAATAATATTGGTCGATTTGATTTCATAGATTCAAGTAATTCAATCTTCAAAACATCATTGGGATGAATATGTTTGACTTTCAATTCAATACTATGGATTTTGACTTGCCCTTTTGTAACCCCAACAGCTTCTCCAGTTCCAGCAGTAATTTTCATGGCATTATTATCATTTTGTGATCTTATGAGTCGAATGGTTTGTTTTCCACAAATAGCTAAATGATAGTCGTTGAAGAAATTCAAAAGATGTTTAAGAGGTATTCTGAATATAAAACTTCCATCAGCATTTATTTCTGGATCATTAGGATATGTCCATCCAGCTGTTTCTAGTTCTCTGACGGAATCTTTGTCGTAGCACAGATATCCTTTTATTGTACTTATCAATCCTGGTTCTCTAACCGAATCGATCTCAGTTCCATGTAATTCATAGGAGATCGAATCGAAAAGGAATGCTCCACAATTCGGAACCAACTTAATTGTTCCATTTCCTGCAGTTTTTTCAAGTTGACCTTTAATGATAAGTACTGCATCATGCATGAAGAGCCATGTATCTGATCGATTTATTGAAACTTCGATCGAATCGTTATTATTGAAAGATTTGATGAATGGTAAATATGTTCTTGTTTCCACTTTGCTGATGGATTCATCGTTGTTGATTGGTGAATAAAGATTGAATGTCTGGTTGGATAGCATATCCGATAGATTTTAAGAATATTTTATTTCTTAAGGTGACTTTTCCACCCAACTTCTTGCACGACTTATTGACTACTGATTTCACAGGAGTGGGGTACATATACTTATATGATGATGATGATGAAGAATTGAATATTAAGACCATCTTTTCAATTCTAATCGTATAATTATCTCTTCACCTCTGAAATTAACAAGTTCAGAATCTTGATCGAGCACCTTCAATGTGATATTGTAGATTCTTGATGTAGTCAATGGTAAATAAATTAAATTTCTAGGCACTTCGTCAATGCTATAGCCTGGATCAGAATCTAGAGAAAATTCATAAATTGTATGTGTGGGCCTATTGTTATAGAAAGCTCCTTCTGTAATATTACTATCTATGTGGATAGTTTGAACCTTCACGATATCTACAGTTACATCAGATTCATGTATCTGATTTGGATTAAGAATTCTCTTGGAATATCCTAAAACTTTACCCAAAGTATCGTCCTCTGAAAAATCAATTGAAAAATGTTTATGATATATTTCGCTCTTTAGTGTATTCAGATTAGGACGTAAAAAAAATATGTCTTCACCTCCACTTTTATACTGTTCTTCTGAGAGTAGTTTCTTCTTCAAGAATTCTTCAATATCACCTATTTCATAGGCTCCTGTGGGAATAACAATTACTTTCCTCTTCTCTTTCAAAGTTTCTCCAATATCACTTTTCGGTTTCACTTGTGGGTTAGACGACAGTTTTGGTATGAAATTTTCTGAATGGAGTTGTTCATTAATGCTTCTCTCATAAAAGTAGAATTTATTATTAGTTTCATCAATATTTGGAATTGAATTGAAAGTATGGAAGCCAATCAACGCTAGACCATAATGATAATTTGGATCTAATTCTATTGGAGTAGGTAAGTCGATTGAAAGTATCGGAGATCGATCTTTCAATGTGAAGAGCATAGACATGACTGATGAAATGAAACAAAGTATCCTTTTATTTATAACATTTTCGACGTTAAAAACTTCAAACACAAGTGACCACAATTGAATGAATTCGATTTCTGATAATCGGTTCTGTTATACTTAATAATAGAGTTTTTGAAATAATGAACCAATTCTTGGGGTGGTTTCAAATTTCCATAACTATCAAAATATTCCACGTAATTTCCGTTTTTGACATATGCAACCCAGTGAGTTCCTGGACCATTTGAACTGTCTAAATTCACAACACCACACTCTCTGCCTTTTATAGCGGTTGGTAAAGTATTTCGCATGAACACTCCTCGAAAATATGGAATACTCTTACAATATTGTAATATCTCATAATCATATAATGCTCTTGGAGGCAAACTTTTCAGAGGTTTTTTTTTTTTTGCTTCTTCAAATATAAACCATAACCTTTATGCATCTTTCTCAAAAATAATCCGTGTCCAATAGATTCCATCGCTTTATTATGTCTTTTTTCTTCTTCCAACTTTTTTCTCGCACTTCGGGCATTTATAACAGCATTTGCGACTGTACCACTTCCTCCTAAAACTGACCCTAATGCTCCTAAGCCAGCTAAAATACCCAATATTGGTAATACTCCTCCAGATTTACTTTCAAATGGTATAATTCGTGGAATTCTTATTTTACTTTTTCCACCGGCTTTTTTCACGGCCGCTCTTGCTGCTCTCAGAGCTATGGAAGCAGATTTCTTCAAATCCCCAGGTTTCGATTTTCTGAGTATTTTATTGATTGGATTGAGTACAGCAGTTCGAAAAGATTTTCGATGTCCCATTCCTAATTTTCGTTTAGCTTTCATGGCACCGGTCACTAAAAGTGACGCAGTTTTCTCTCCTAAAGAAGCTTCTTTTGAACGAAAACGATTCCAAGCACTATCTTCTAATTGTTTATCTGCTTTATGTCTTTCTCTCAAATCGTTAGTTTTGCTATAGGCAATATCATGAACCTTACACGCTTGATCTAAAGGGTTGACCCCCAAATCACCTCTATCTAATCGTTTCTGTAGCTTAGTACCTGGACCACAATATGAATATCCTGAAAAAAAAACATGTATATGAGAATAATATTTACAGCATCATGAATAAATCTACATACCTGGTAAATGAAGCTCAATAGGAAGCTTATTTATGATGGAATTAATGAGGCCCCCACCATTCACAAAAGTCAGCATGATACTGAGAAATCATACGAAATATTTGTATATATAAATATAAAATTGTATAAAGTGAGTATTGCCTCAGTTGATTGTAAGATGGAAATTGAACAACAACAAACCGTTTTATCAGTGGATAATTTAGATATACTGGAAAAAGAAAGACCCTCGAAACATGGTGATTTGTTTCCTGATAGTTGCAGAATTTTAATGACAGGTCCAAGTGGATCAGGTAAATCAAATGCTCTTTTGAGTTTATTGTTATCACCAAACGGATTACGTTTCAAGAATATCTATATTTATTCTAAAAGCCTATATCAACCCAAATATCAATTACTGGAGAAGGTGCTGAAAGGTGTGCCAGAAATAGGTTATCATCCTTTCAAGGAGAATGATGATATAATTGATCCCAATGACGCCGAAAAAAATTCAATCATTATTTTCGATGATGTTGTAGGAGACAAACAAGATAAGATTAAAGCATATTACTCTATGGGTCGGCATAAAGCAATCGATGTTGCGTTATTATGCCAGACATACGTGATGGCTAGCAAACATTTATGTCGTGATAATATGAATATTATTGTGTTATTTAAACAAGATGAAACTAATTTGAAACATGCATTCGATGAACATGTCTCTCCAGATATGACCTTTGAAGAATTCAAACATCTGTGTGCGTTTTGTTGGAATGCAAACAAGTATGGATTTATTGTTGTTGTTAAAAACTTTGATATTAACGGAGGACGCTATCGTCAAGGGTTTGATCGATATATAAAAATTTCCTCGAAACAATAAAAATGACTTATACCGAAAAAATCGTTTGATATTTAAAATAATAACCCATTATTTACTATAGTGGATGACAACGATAATAAAAGTACATAAATATATTGACTTCTATGAATCACATTCAGTATAAGTGAACCCTAGTCAAAATGAAGAGTGATCTTGAGAATCAAAGAAAACGTAAAATACAACAACTTGTGAAGGATGTGAGGAAGAAGTTTCTTACATTCAAACTAGGAAAACATGAAGATGATAAAGCAATCTCCCAATTATTTCAACCAATTACCAAACAACTACATAGTATAGAAGATAAACAAAGAGCCGGTTTATTGAAAACAACACAGCTCTATACAGGTCCAACACAGCTTCATACAGCACACCTAGCAGATCCAACACAGCTTCATGCCAGTCCGGCACAGCTTCGAACAGCTAAGCTGACAGGTTCAAATCTGCTTCAGAAAGGCCCTCTGACAGTTCCACCTCATTTTTCATCTAGCTTTCTGAGCCCCAAAGTTGTGTCACCAATTCCACCCCTTCAGCATACATTTCACGCATTCAGTTCATCTACACCTACAACAAAAACATCATATCCAACTTCAGCTTTCAAACCTGAATCATTATTCCAAAAACCCTCGTATAACAAATCTCCTAGATTTCTACCCACAAATATTGAAGCTGAAACTGATGAAGAAGAGGATGTGTTCCCTGATAACACCAAAGAAGAAATTCAACAAATCCAAGATGATGTAGGAGATCATTCGATTGTCGATGAATACTTAGAGCAGTATCCAGCTGAAGCAAGAAAATACGTTTCATCAATATGGTTATTAAAAGATCAGAGTAATTCAAATGATCCAACATATGGACCTAAATACGATGCAAAAATTTCGAAATGGTTTCTAGGTAGCAAGGTTATCAATTTCGATAAAAAAACTAGTGAAATAATCATAGACAATAACGAACGACTTCCAGGCACAGCAGGGCTCTACAGTTTAGTATTCGATAAACAACCATCCGATTTTACTAAAGATGATTTACAATATTATAAAACAATTTTGAATTTAACGAACGTTCATAGAAGAAATTTCGATGCTACAAAGCAACGACGTGGAACGGTTGGATATAAATGGCTTGAAATTATAAAACCTCTTACTTCCAATCAAGGAGGAAGTTTGATGACATATAACGAAAAACCAATCGAATATATTTATTATGATGATGTGAACGAGATAATTGATCGTTTGCGATTACTTTATGCATCGAAAGAAGCAGGTAATACATCTGTTGATAATGAAATACAATCTATAATCGAAGAACTACATGAATCCAATATTATATATTAATAATGGAAATAAAAAAGTAATCTCAGTTTCAAAATGCCTCTTAATAAGTTTGGAAGTACCTCTCATGCAGGAGAAAATAAATTTAAACGTAAACGTTTTGAACATCACAGTTTTCCCTTAACAGCTGAAGGAAATTATGATTTCGGTAATCGTAAACTATGTAATGTTGAAATACCCACAGAAAAAAAAGATGTGGTAATCAAAGATTTCCTTGATCTTGAGTTGGTCAAAGTTACCAGCTCTTTGAAAGCCATTGAAGAGAAAATTATGCAAAACCATTTTGAAAGTGTCAGTCTGAATTCTGAACTGGAAAACAAATTCGTGAGCTTGAAATACAATTTAGAGAAAGACTTCGAAAAATTTGTTGAAACATACAGAAAAACAATGACAGTAAGTATGGATATGAAATTGAATCTGATAAGAAATGAATTGATGACTCTAAAAAACAGGATTTCCACTCCTTATTCAATCACCGACAATGAAGCATCATCACTCTAAAGAAAAAATTCAAGTGGTTAGTGAACTGCATAGACCTGCTCGAAAAAATTTTTTACGTAGACGTACAATCATTAAAGGTATAGATGATTTATGGCAGGGTGATTTAATAGAACTAAGTATTTATGCTAGTGAAAATGGCAATCATAAATTTATCCTTGTTATAATTGATTGCTTCTCCAAATTCATATGGGTTAGAGCATTGAAAACGAAAGGTGCCGAAGAAGTATCTCGGGCATTTGCAGAAATATTGAAGGAGAGTGCACGAAGTCCTAAAAACTTACAAACAGATCAAGGAAAGGAATTTTTCAATAGCAAGTTCAAAAACCTGATGAAGAAATATAATATTAATCATTATAACACATATAATGTGAAAAAAGCTGCAATTGTTGAACGAGTTATACGAACAATCAAAGAAAAAATATTCAAAACATTTAGTTTGAATGGCACATACAGATGGTTAGATATTTTACCTACTATCATTCATGAATACAATAATGTGAAACATAGAACAATTGGTATGAAACCTAGTGAAGTAAATGAGACAAATGAACAATTTCTCCTCAAGAATCGATACAATCATATTAAAATTGCCGCTCATGGTAAATTTAAAGTTGGAGATATGGTGAGAATAAGCAAGTTCAAACATGTTTTCAGTAAGGGTTATTTGCCGAATTGGACAACTGAAATATTCAAAATCAGCAAGATTCAAATTACCAATCCTGTTACCTATCTCCTTGATGATTTACAAGGACAACCTATTAGAGGAGCTTTTTATGAACCAGAACTCCAAAAAGCTAAATATTCTGATGTATATTTAGTTGAAAAAATTTTACGTAAAAAAGGAAATAAAGTTCTGGTCAGGTGGTTAGGATTCGATAAATCACATGACTCCTGGATTAATAAATCAAACAAATTGTGAATGAAGCTATCATTCCAAGTTTTGACTTCGATTGAACATCATGTTCGGTTATCAGGACACAGCATCATTTGATACAGTGTATGATTCCATAGTAATGGATATGGAAAAAAATTTTGTTTTGAACACAAATCTTACAACGACTGAACACGTCATTGATTGTGGATTAAGTGGTGTAAGAAATTTTGAACCATCTGTAAGGATATCCAATAATGAAGACTCACAGAACTTAGGACGAAAAGTGTCTATATCATTCGATTCTAAGCAATGGCTGCTGTTTATTGAGATCCTCAAACTGAATGAAGCCAACGACATCAGATTTATTGAAGACATTTCTATTGTAACTACCACAGTAAATGGGTTCAAGATATTACATGTTTCGAGGAATGATAATAATTTATATTTTATTTCACAAGATGTATCGAATATTGTAGAACTTCATGATCAATTTATAAAATCTAGATTAGAAATGTTATTGAATCTCAATTTTCAAGCCTACTATAAAAAATTTTTGAATGCTATAGTTGCTATGAAAAAACATAGTGTACAGTCTATTGAGGAATTAATTACAATTTTTAGTAATCTCAATTCATCGATTGAAAATTTGATTTTATGTGAATGCATGATTTTCATCAAAGACAAAATACTCAATGAAATTGAATATGTAAACTGAATACGTTATAATAAATAAAATTTTTCCTTGATATCTCTTTGTTTGAAAATTATGTCCCAAGACTAACCACAGCATCCTCATGTAGTCATAGTGAAGATTTTCAATTCCTGGTTTGTGAAATAGGTCTGAAATTAGGAAATAGTACTTATTTTAAGCATCCTAAGATTGTCTGTGGTTTCGGTGGAAAAAAAAAAAAAACTACCCACCCATTTCACTGATATAAAAGCTGAATAAACTGAGTAAATTCATCAGTTGATGTTGATGAATCAATAACAAAGTGTTGTGTTGATCTCTACCAAATCAAATGTGAGTATTATCTGCTTTTTTATTGAAAAATAAGGAAATCTATTTTTTTCTACCTTTTTCAGAAAAAAAGATGGATCTTAATAAAATTAATGAGATGGGTGCTCTTTCAGTTAAGAATAAAGAAGTTGTGCCTTTGAACACATTGGAAGTCAACTGCATTCATGCAATATTGGATGCAAAACTGGTAACGACCGTGTATGGAGATTGTATTCTTCTAGAACTTGAAGATAATAAGATTTTTTTACCAAAAAGAGCAACGTTAGTTTTGAAAGAACATTTGGATGAGCTGAACAGTCAGAAATATGGCATCAAATTTATTGGAATGAAGGAGATCATAGGACTCACAACATCAACACCGCTGTTCCAGATTGAGTTGATGGAATAATGGAGGTATGTGACATTTCTCTATTCCATAGAGCTATGCAACTTCTTGTTCGTGAGAAAGACATAAATATAATAAGAACTTGGATACGTTTGATAAATAAGCATATTTGTTTATTCAATAAAAGTATTGTCAATAATGTGGATCATGGGCAGATAATCAAAATTCAATCAGCTTTATGTGATTTGAAACGATATAAAATCCAACTGAAATCTTCTATTAATTATAAAGGACCATCAACACCGCTGTTCCAGATTGAGTTGATGGAATAATGGACGTATGTGACATTTCTTTATTCCATAGAGCTATGCAACTTCTTGTTCGTGAGAAAGACATAAATATAATAAGAACTTGGATACGTTTGATAAATAAGCATATTTGTTTATTCAATAAAAATTTTGTCAATAATGTGGATCATGGACAGAAAATCAAAATTCAAACAGCTTTATGTCATTTGAAACGATATAAAATCCAACTGAAATCTTCTATTAATTATAAAGGAGCCGGAATCAGTAGAAAACGGAGCGATCGAGTGAAATGGCAAGATGTTTGTTCATCTTTCAAGTGTCGGATAAGAACAGGCGTAGTAATTAATTTAAAACATATACTTTTCACTGAATTTCTACAAGATGCATTTCACCTCTTGAAACGAAGAGTACAAATTGCTTTAAAAAAAAATGATATTGTTAAAATTAATACTGTTTTTTGTGGACAATTTATTAAAAAAAGAGGTGATGAAGAACTGATAGATTTCAAATATTTTCCAACTAAAAATGAAATTATCGATAAAAGTACAAACTTGAAGGAGTGGTATGAAAAAAATGTAGTAGATCCAATAAACATTAAACTCCAATCGTTTCAAGAGAAAGAAAGCGGATTTGCACTTCATTCAATAGTTGCATTAGAAGTCAATATGAATAAAGTTGAAATAGGAAATGGTGGAAGTTCATTTATACGTTTACCTGAAGAAATAGCATGCAAACGCGCTTGTATAAATATTCAAAACTATGATGATGAGTTTTGTTTCATGTGGAGCATCATCGCAGGTTTATATCCAACATCTGACTCACACAATTATAGAACATCGTCCTATCCTCATCCGAGAACTATCTTCAAAATTAATGATATTGAATTTCCAATAGCATTTAAAGATATATCTAAGTTTGAAAAACTGAATGAATTATCAGTAAACGTGTTTTCTCTGCAAATGGATAAGCATAAAAAATTCACAGTAATTCCCACACGCATTTGTACTTCGAAAATTCCAAATAAACATGTGAATTTGCTACTCATACAGAATTACTATCAACCTGAAAATGTTCGAGAAGACAATTCAATCGATAGGGAGATAAAATACCATTTTGTATATATAAAAAATTTATCCAGACTAATAGCAGGTCAAGTGAACAAACATAAACGTAAGCTATGGATATGTGATCAATGCTTGAATTATTTCTCTTCTGATGAAAAGTTGAATAACCACATCAAACTGTGTTCAAAACATCAATCCTGTCGCATAGAGTTTCCAGAAAAAAGTCATATTTCTTTCACTAACTACTGTTATAAACAAAGAAGCCCCTTTGTTTTATATTGTGATTTTGAATCTTATTTAGAACCTATGAACGAAGTGAAATTCAATTCGATTAGATATCAAAAACATACGGCTATAAGTGCAGGATTTTATTTGAAAAGTATGTATGAAGAATTAATTCCCTCATTTTTCGACAGTTATACTGGTGTGAATTGCATGGAGTGGTTTTCTTCTAAATTAGCGGAATTAACAGACACTTTATATCAAAAAATTAAATTTGTGGAACCTATGAATTATTCATATGATGATGATGATTGTGATGATAAAACTATTTGTCATATATGTAGAAAAAAATTCACACCAGACGATATTATTGTTAAGGATCATGACCATTTCAATGGAAAATACAGAGGACGAGCCCATAATAAATGTAACCTGAATTACAAAAAAAGTTTCGTTATTCCAGTAGTGTTTCACAACCTTGGAGGATATGATGCACATTTCATAATAAAAGAACTAGCAAAACGTGGTTCTGTTTCTCTTCTACCTTTGAATATGGAGAAATATATTAGTTTCACAAAATATGATTCTGAAACAAAAATACAGCTTAGGTTTATCGATAGTTTCCGTTTTTTGAACAGTTCACTTGAAAATCTAGCTTCATATTTGAAATTAGATCAGTACACTGAGTTGAAAAATCAATTTTCTAATTTGAGTGTAGACAACTTGAAACTGTTAACTAGGAAGGGTGTTTTTCCATACGATTACATAGATAGTATAGACAAATTATGTGAACCCTGTCTGCCATCTAGAGAAAAATTTTATAATCAATTGAATTATGATGGGATAAGTGAGGAACAATACCTTCATGCTCAACAGGTTTGGTCCACATTCAAGTGTCATACAATGAAAGATTACATAATGCTATATCTTAAAACTGATATATTACTTTTGGCTGATATCTTTGAACAATTCCGTGATAGTTGCATTAAAGAATATGAGTTAGATCCTATTCATTATTATACTTTGCCTGGATATACATGGGATTGTATGTTAAAAATCACGAATATTGAATTAGAAATTATTAAGGATATTGATATGTTACTCTTCATAGAAGATGGAATAAGAGGTGGTATTAGTCAATGTTCCAATAGATTATCTCATGCAAATAACAAATATATGGGATCTAAGTATAATAAACAGGAAAAAGAAAAATACCTGCTCTACCTTGATGTGAACAACTTATACGGATTCGCTATGAGTCAATTTTTACCCTATGGGGGATTCGAGTGGGTTGAAACAAATATTGATATCTTAGGTATACCTGATGATGCTCCTGAAGGTTATATATTAGAGGTCGATTTGGAATATCCTCAGCATATTCATGATCTTCATAAAGATCTACCGTTTTGTGCAGAATCGCGCATACCACCAGGTTCAAAAATAAAACAACCCAAATTACTAACAACTTTATTTCCAAAGAAAAATTACATTCTACACTATCGAAATCTGAAACAAGCTCTTAGTCATGGACTGATACTCAAAAAAATTCATAGGGTCCTTAAATTCAAACAGTCTGCCTGGCTTAAAGTTTATATTGATAAAAATACACTTCTAAGACAAGCTGCGTGTAATGATTTCGAAAAAAACTTATTCAAATTGATGAACAATGCTGTATTTGGAAAAACTATTGAAAATATTAGGAAACATCGAACTGTTAAATTAGTTAATCAGTGGAATGGAAGATATGGAGCGAAGAATCTTATTGCAAGTCCCCTTTTCAAATGTAGAACAATATTAGATGATGATTTGGTAGCAATCGAAATGCAAAAACGACTACTTATATTTGATAAACCAATATATGTTGGAATGTCAGTATTAGATATTTCGAAGATATGTCTATATGAATTCCACTACGATTATTTCTTACCTACCTTCAAGGATTGTATATTGAACTATGTAGATACCGATAGTTTAACATATGAAATTAGTAATCAAGATCCATACGAGCAAATCAGACAAGATTGTCCTACTCGATTTGATACATCAGACTATCCTCCTGATAATGTATACAATATTCCAAGAGTGAATAAAAAAGTTCTTGGACTCATGAAAGATGAAAACAACGGTTTGATAATGACAGATTTCGTTGGATTACGTTCAAAAATGTACTCTTATTGTGTGGACTCAAAAGAACTTAAAAAAATCAAGGGAATCAAAAAGAATGTTGTGAAAAGTTTATCATTTAATGATTTCTTACAGTGCTTACTGAATGATAGTGTAATGTATATCAAACAGAGAAATATAGTTTCTAAGTGTCATAATGTCTTCTCAGTAGAACAGAAAAAGATTGCTCTATGCTATAAAGATGACAAACGTTACATAATTCCACAATCACACAACACACTGCCTTGGGGTCATTATAGCATTAAACAATAAAAATACTATGTATTTTTTCTTCCATAAGATGAAATCATTCATCTGCAACATTGGAGAAGGTGCCATACGAGATTACTTCAGCTTCCAACCTGAACTTGTTGAAAAATTCAAAGAAGAATTCCCTCTCGAATTTGAAGAAGCTAACGACATCCCTTGCAAAACGTGGGTACTTATGGGTAAATTTATTGCCTTCTTAAAAGGTCAAGCAAATTCATTTCATTCCATAAATCTAATTGTGTTCGATTATAATGATGTTATATTGAACTACTTCGAGAGAAGCAGAAAATGGAGATCAATAAATGAAATCTTAATATTCACCAATCAATTTCAAAGCAAAAATTCAAAATTAAAGGTTTGTCTTGCAAATAACTTTCCATTGAAAACACCCAATTTTTTGATAGATGTTTTTTGTTATGTAGATCTTTCATTTCTGCATCATTATAGTAAAAAAATGTTACATTTAGAATCAGGTCTATCGATTGATATCAATTATGGTTATGAATCTGAATATTACCGTCAAAAGGAAGACCACTTGAAAAATAATACAATAACGTACAATCCTCCTACACTGAAATTTCTTTCTATGTGTAAAATCTGTACAAATCTGGCCATTCAAGATACTCTTAAGCACCCTTTGTTATATTTTTTTAAAATAAAAAGTGATGATTTGAAACCGTATGTTACAGATATTGATTTAATGTGTTATGAATCTATGCCTCCAGCAGATGAATAATAATATCGATACAAAAAATTGATATGAAGTTCAAGTTTTCTCACACCTTTTTGAATGTTGTTATTATTTCTATTTAGATTAAGAATATGTGTATGCACCAATAGTAATTGAAACACCTTGTAATGTTAATAAAATATTTAATAAATATATTTTACAAACTCAATAATTTTTGTTTTATATATTCATATACTTCAGTATTACTATGGCATCCTGAAAATCCAAGTTGTTCATCATGAAAACATTTTCCTGCAATACCATGATTTTGTAAATTACTCATTATCTTCTCATGAGTAATATTATGCTCAGGATCAAAATTGAAGGAAATTCCATGATTCTGCAGTTCATCCAATAAGTCACATACCAAGGTAAATTCACCACAATATGAAGCTAGTCCAATTATTTCATCAGCAAATGCATTCAACGGTTTATAATTCGAGCAAATATTAATTATAGGATGATATATATGGAAATCTGATACAGCCAGGTCCTTTTTTTGACATGATCTATTTAACAACATCTGAACGTTCACTATGTCATATGGCAACAATCCATTTCCAAAATCTTCCAGAATATATTTCACTTCACTCAATGTCACTTGTTGATTCAATAAAGATGATTGGAGATCGTCGATGAACGCATCATTCTTCTTTTTATGATCGAAAACTTGCTTTATAATTGTCCTCGGTGCAACATATTGTACGAGTTCTTGAAAAACAGAGTTTGGTGTGAATAATCCTATATCAGATAGAATTCTCGAAAATAATTCACTGTCATGATACACTAGAGCAAAATGCAACTCTTGACACAGATATCTATGGAAAATTTTAGATTTTTTAAACTCGTACACTTCCATTTTTTTCAAGCAGTTGCCGGGTACTGATCGAGTTAACTTCTAAATTATATTCATATATATCTGTTCCCCCACACACTCATCAGTCCCCAAAAAGTCTATGTTTTTTATCATTATCACTAGAAGAACCGCCGGGCACCGGGTCGCCCGGTGGCCAGATTTCCGGGTGACCCGGAAAACCAGACCACCAGGGGGGCAGATCACCCCATTACCCGGTCACCGGGGGTCCGCCGGGTCCCCCGGGGGGTGGGGGTGGCTCATTGGGGTTCTTGTCTGCCTGTCTGTGCCCGAGCGCGCGATCCCTAGCCTCTCTCTCTCTCTCAGACCCCACCCCACCCCCGCTTTCTCCATCGTTCTACATACACATTTCGTACAGATATTACCGTCGTCGAGGTGGCCGAGAGATCCAACAGGCTGACGTCAGAATACAGACAAAGGAAGTCCAAGTTCGAATCCGAACGGGGGAATCGAGAGTTTTTTTAAAAATTACATATCATCACGATAACAAGGTCGTCAGTGAGTGTGCGGTCAGGTGTGGTCATCCTTATCAGCGATTGCGCCAAATCGCAATTTTGAAATATTCACCTAGCTCGTATAGGAGACCTATTGCGTCACTTCCGGCGGAGAACCCGCTTTGTTTCTCTACTGACATTCCAGGTTGCAGCAGATTTATTAGGAGCATTGCTAATCGCTGAAGAGTAAAAATCCTGTTTATTTGAGATCAGAGCGGCATCATAACGGAGTTTAGTGTTTTTATAAGTATCAGAATATTCAGGTCTAAACTTGGACACAACAAATAATAAGTCTAAGGATCGTTTCAATGATTCAATTTCCGGTGTAACCCTTATCTTTTTTTTCCCAAAAATAGTGACTGTATTTAAAGGAAATGATTTTTGAAAACATTCAGAAATATTAAATGAAAAATTGTGCCACATTTCATCAATATTGTTGTCAGGAATAGAGTAAAGTTCAGACCAATCAATATCCAACAGTAATTGTTGGAAAATTTGGTCATTATGGTCGTTATACTTTCTCACACTTCTTTTATTATTTATTTTAACAGAGGTAGAGTCAATTTGAAACATGAATTTCTGCCCGCAGTGATCGGACAAATGTTCTTCAATGACGGAAGTTACACCTTGAACATTCGAAATTATATTGTCCAGACATGTGGCCGTGGTCAAAGTTATCCTGGTTGGTTCTTTTACAGTTACATGCAAGTTACACATTTCTAGGATTCCCAAAAACATCTTAGACTCTTTTGAAATACATAATATATCGATATTAAGTAAGTGAGTTTTGTGTCCTCCACGGTTTAACAGGGGGTATTGTCCTTATTCCCACAAACAATACCCCCTATCGATATTAAAATCACCAGCTATCACGAATCTGATATTTTCTGTTAAGCATTGATCGATCAATAAAATGAAATTTTCAAAGAATATATCAATATTACTTAAAGGTAATGTATTCGGGCGGTATATACAAATAATTAAATACTTATCGGGACCAATGATTGTTTGGATACCACAACACTCAATAGATCCAAATGTCGTTAGTGATTTAAAGTCCAGTCTGTCCTTGAATTGCATGCCTTGTTTCAGAAAGATGGCACATCCACCATGTTGACCTTTATCACGACAGCAAGATGAAGCCAATTCGTATCCATTGAGAATATAGGCTGAAAGTTGATTTTCTGACTTCCAGTGCTCCGTTAAACAAAGAATATCCACCTCGTGAAAAAATAAAGCTCGTTCCAGTCCCAGTAGAGATGTTCCTAACGATTGAATATTCTGATGTAATAGGCATACTTTTGTTTTCTTATTTACTGTTTCATTTTGGGCTTTGGGTTGTGATTCTTGTGAAAAAAATTCCTGAAGTCGAATTCTCTCAGAATTACACCTCTCGGCCACGATTCTGCCTGTGATAAGCTCATAAACAGTTCCTCTGTGGGTATGCCGACACTGAAAGCGGAGTTATTTCCTTGAGTAGGAAGTTTTTTAACCTCAAAATCGTCAGTTGCTATAGTATTTCGAAGAAAATCTTCCATATCTGTGGCAGATACATCAGGTCCCCGAATTTTCCAACGTAAAGCCATTTTTTCTTTGGTGCTCCTTTGATTTTCGATTCGGAGGTTACTTGTTGTGAGCCTGTACACAAAATTGTTGTTTTCTTTTTCATTCCTCCTCTTTTAACTACTTTTGCCCATGACATTTCCTTTTGTTGTTCAGGAATATTCGAAGAATTGTTCACATTCATTATTTCATTGGTGTTCTGTTGTTCTATTTTATTTAGTTCTGTTTGTTTATTTACCTCTTCAATATAACCTTGAGAGGTCGTAGCGGGACAATTTGACGGAGTTTTACGCGCCAAATTCTCTGGCTTTTCTTCGGTGTTGTTTATTATCTTGGTACGAGATGTTGGCGCACGCTCCGGTTGTTTGACGTTTTGCGAATGAATGTTTGTATTTTTACCCATCTGTAATTTATCGTTCCTTGTTGTGATTTTTTCATTATGTACTTTCATTTTCTCCTTTTGAAGGGCATTATGTCCAACCAATAATTCATTTTTCTCTTTGATTTCTTTGATTATTTCTTTAAGGTATGTTAACTCGATATTGGCAATTTTATTCTGAGTTTGTAAGTCCCTGATTTCTAGTGCAAGTCTTTCAATGGTTCCAGCATCGTGTTTACAAATCGATGTTTCTTGATTTGCGGACTTTTCCATACACTTATTATGGAAATTTTCGAAGCACTTGTAACATTTTATTACTTCTACGACTTTCTTTTTGCAGTGAAAGCACTTTGTCTCGAAATCTTTAAGACTTTTGACTGAGTCGTCATCAGTTGGATCTTCGTTGTTGGCCATTTTGACTATTCGAAATTGATTCGGTAAAACAGCTCGATCAATCCGGGGTTTTATTCCCGGAGTCGGTGGCTGATTACTGTGAAACAATATTCGAAAACTAAGTAATTCAAATAACACTTAACTGTATCACAACGATTGAACTATCGGAGCGATACTTGCATACGTCTGCACTCTGCAACACGATAATACATTTTCGATCTACAAGAAAGTCTTAAACAAAACCTAATCAGTGCCAACACCAGGTATTTCTATGCATCTATACTTCGACCATAGTTTTCCAAAAACATAATTCTGTCGCTTTTTTTTCCGAAAAGTTGGCAAATTGACTTTTTTGGATTCAAACGGAGACAGTGCTTTCTTGAGATCTCTTGTATGATATGTAAATCGAAATTGAGAGCCGCTATAGCCTGTGGGCATTCCTGTGGTCTGAAGGACAGTTTGACCTGGCAATCATCGGCGTAAAAAAATGACGTTGCTGAAACACAAATATAAGAGAAACAAGCTATATATATTATAAAAAGCAGTGGATCCAGAACGGATCCCTGTGGGACTCCACACCTTAAACTCAAAAATGTAGAAGTTTCATCCCCAATAATGACCGCCTGAGATCTACAAACAACATAAGCAGACAACAAATTTATAGCTTCCCGAGAGAGACCAATGTAGTGCAGAATTGCTATCAAAAGTTCGTGATCTATGGAATCAAAAGCTTTCGTGTAATCGAGTAAAGTTGAAATAGTAAGGTCTCCCTGATCAATAGAGTTGAAAATTTCGTCTGTTATATTGAGCAAAGCAGTACAACAACTGTGGCCAGGCCTAAAACCAGATTGCTCGGTGGGAATTATTTTATTTTTTTCCAGATGTTCTTGCAGCTGTTTATGCATTACTTTTTCATTTATCTTGGATAAGGCTGGAAGTATGCTAATAGGTCGAATATCATCTAAGGAAGATGGACTTGAATGTTTTGGTAGGGGAACCACAAGAGCTTTTTTCCAAGAACTTGGAAAAACTGACATTCTCAAACAGAAATTCATCACATGCGTTATGAAAGGAAGAATGAATGGAATGCACAAGTTTACTGTTGTCATGTTAATGCCATCATGTCCCATGGCCTTCGTTTTGATTTTTTTGATTAATTGGAATATCTCACACTCTTCTACCTCACGAAATGAAAAACTAGTCATATTAGAATCCTTGATGTTTTTTTAATAAAATTCCAGAAGCTCTTTGTCCCCAGCAATTTTAGGAATGGAATCTATAAAATGTTGATTTATTTTATGAACATCCTTAAGTTTTTCTGGCAGTTCGGTTGATTTCGTTTTTACAACATTGAGAGATTTGAGACCCGACCAGAGCTGCTTGTTATCTTTAGTATTCAGGGCCGCCCGAAAATAAGCTTTTTTTTCTGTTTTCATCGCCAAAGAAACCACATTCCGAATTTGCTTGTATAAGAGCCAATCACTTTCATTTTTATATTTTTTAAAACGAGCGAGGGTTTTATCTCTCAATTCCATCATTTCCCTCAAACCATCGGTAAGCCACGGTGCATACTTTCTCGTTATTCTAAAAGTACGAAAGGGAGCGTGCAGATCCAGTAACGTTGTTATGTTACAATTTATGAAATCAACTTTTTTGTCGACGTCATCGATATCAAATATATTCCTCCAGGGTATCGATTGGAGATCCGAACTAAACTGATCATAATCAAAATAGCGGAAGTCTCTAGCAGTCCTAAATACAGGACATTTCTTGCTCACACCTATATGAAAATTGCAAGTTACGAGTTCATGATCCGTACCAACGACAACAGGCTCAACTCTAACATCAGCGACGCTATGATAATCAGTGGTCAATATGTAGTCAATTAGAGTTGCAGATTGATGAGTAATTCTTGTTGGTTGATCTACCATCTGATAAAGACCAAGGGAATCAATTTTCTGTTTCACGTATTTCACGAATAAGGAGATTCAATCAAAAGAGAAACTTCTCTAGGTCTAAAAATGAAAAAAGTTCAGAGTTGACATGTAATGTGAAGAAGGGAAAAGGAAAACGAGAATTTTCTGATGACAATGAAGATGACTTAATCGACCTACAATAAGACATGAAAATGATATAATTTCCAGGAATGATCACTTAGATCAAGATATAATAGAAGAAAATCTAGATGAGTCCAGTGGTGATGAAGAGTCACTGGCCACATTGGCGGCCCAAATCATTTCTGATAAGAAAAAACAGAAAATAGATTGGAAGAAAGCAAGATTCCAGACTATTGATATTCCATTGAACCCCGAAGAAAATAATATCAGTACTACAGAGCCTCTTTCTCCACTGGAATATTTCTTGAGATATGTACCGGACGGCATGTTTGGATAAATGGCCACTTACACCAATATTTATGCTATGCAAAACAATAGCAATTTCAGGGCTACGAGTGCATCAGAAATGAAAATTTGTTTTGCTCTTCATATTATGAAAGGCTGCCTGAACAAATTTCCGCGAATTCGTATGTATTGGGAAAAATCTTTACGTATCTACGGATTTATAGAAAAATATGTCCAGAGATCGATTTTTCCAACTAAGATCAAACCTCCACTTTGTGAATAATCTGGAAAAACCTCCTGGAACAACAGACAAATTGTACAAAGTTAGACCACTGATAGAATCTTCCTGTTGAACGTCAATTGTCAGTAGATGAGCAAATGAATCCCCGTTCACAGGTACTCTCGGTATAAAACAATACATCAAAGGTAAACCTTGCCCATGGGGCATGAAAGTGTTTGTTTTATGCGGCATCAGTGGTCAAGCTTATGACTTCCTGTTTTATCAGGGAAAAACAAATGAAATGAGTGCTGAGAATATGAAAAAGTTGGGCCAAGGATCTAGTGTAGTATTGCACTTAGTACAATTAATTTCTACACCTGGTCATGAGTTATTTTTTGATTAATTATTTTTGTTCTTCTTCCCTGCTAACACAGCTGAAAAAAAAGAGATTTTAGCTGCAGGAACAATACGCATTAACTGATTTTTTCATCCACCCGTGCTCAGTGACAAAGAAATGAATCGGCAAGGAACGGGCTTTTCCGAGGAAGTTGTAAGTCAATACGGTATTGTTGTCGTTAAATGGTTAGATAATCGAACTGTTTGTCCGGCATCAAACTATCTTGGAAAAGGAACAGAAGATAAGGCAAAGAGGTGGGATAAAAAGAATTCTCAATATATAGAAATAAACCGGCCAGAAATTGTCAAGAGATATAATCAGAGTATGGGTGGTGTTGATCTGCTCGATCAATTGATAAGCTTGTATAGAATATTCATAAGATCTAAAAAATGGACCTTACGTGTTTCCATGCATATGGTTGATTTCGCGCTGGTTAATAGTTGGTTGGAATACAAGAACGAGAAAAATATAATAGACTTAGTGACTTACTAGAATTCAGGATGCGAGTTGCCGGGGCACTCATCAAATTTGGGAAAACTGTTGTCCACAGTAAGAAAGACAGACCTTCAACATCCTCTTCTTTATCCAATTCTCCAGTGCTTATTCGAAGGAGATTGGAGAGCCGACCCCTGCAGGAGATTCAATCGGATAAGACCGGCCTGAAGATAGCTGATAATTCCCAGCTGACAATCGTAAGGAATTCAAGCGCTGTTGCCACGTTTCTTAATTTCTCTAAAATGTTTGGATGCTTAAAATCCTTGAATTCTGACATTCGAAAAAAGCGAGCACTCAAAAGTGCAGTATAAAACAATTGTATGGTAGAGTAGAAGGTGATTTCTATTGTATTCAATATTAATATAGCGTTGATATGTAATTAATTTCAGTTGAAATATCAATTCTCATTGAAAGTCAAAACACACGCATGATTCGATTCATTTTTGGCCAAAAGAATGAATATTAGTCTATAAGTATCAAATGGACGTGCCAAAAATCAGGTGTTGCACGAAAAAAACAAACGCTATAGGGGGAAGTGGGGCACAATGATACAAGGGGCACATAGATACATAAGCATTATGCGACAAACGTTCGGAAATATTTGAGTGGGGGCATCTTCCCAGCCCTCCTGATAAGGATAGAATTAAACACCTGTGATCGCACTGAGTGTCAGTTAGTCAATGGCTTCCTAAATGTCGTAACGTATTTCAATGGCGCTCGACTAAAAAAAAACGCGAACTGTAAAACTGTTTCTCCGATCTTCTAAACAATCTTGTGAAGTCCTGTATACATTATTAAATGTTAGTTAAGATCCTTACGCCCGTTTGCACCGACTTTTTTTAAGGGTCAGTTAGGCTAATGGTCCTTCAAAACACACTCAAGTGGTCAATGTGTGTTGCACCGACTTTAAGAGACTGTTAAAACACCCTTTAAATCAACCTCACCTAACTGACCAAATTTCGTCCCTTAAAGCATCTTTAGCTATTCCTTAACCTCAAATATCGAAGAACATAAACAATCTAATCAGCTGATTCAGATTATGCACATGCAAGTACTAATTTCTAATCAGAAACAAGATGGAACTTTTTAATGATATACTTAGGTGGAGGATTATCTTGAGGACGATTTAGAGGTCCTCGAATTTATTGAAATGGGTTTTCCAAGACGTAATTTCATCAGGCCCAATTACTATGAGGAGATGTCGCAAATGCACTTCTTCAGAAGGTTCAGGCTAACGAAGCCTACAGTAATGAACCTCCTTATTGAGATGGAGCAGCAATTAGAATATCCAGATGATAGGTAGATATATTTTAACTATTGTTTTTGTTGCTTCCTTATAGATCTCATATTTTTAGATTATATAATGATGTTCAAGTTGAAAATTTTTACACGTAACTACCTCTGGAGTAGTTAAAGTGAATATAGATTAAAAATATAGAATAATGCTTCCCTTATAAAACATATTATATTTTAAGGAATAACAGCCTGTCGCCGATGAACCAACTGCTTCTGACACTGAGGTTTTTTGCCAGCAGTGGGCACATGATTCAGACAGCGGATTTCATGAATGTCCATATCTCCACAGGCAGTAGAGTGATAGCCAATGTATCAAGATCAATTGCATCTTTACGTCCCAGATATGTCAATATTCCCCATCCTCGGCAGCAGATCAAAGTCCAGAATGAGTTTTTCAATATTGCTGGATTTCCAAAAGTTCTTGCATTAATAGATTGCACCCATGTAAAAATTGATTCTCCAGGTCAGTTTAAGATTTAAAAGTGTTAATAATTTCAGGTAGTTCAATAGGTGTATTTCCAAAAGTAATTAGAAACATAACAAAAATTTTTGAAATTAAAGTAGCAATGTAATGGAGATGTTAACATACACTTATGACAGTCAACTGGGTTTCCAAGACATGTATTCCTCATACTGCCAGAATTCTTTAATTTATTTATTTTCATCTTAGTATTATTTCAGGTGGAGATAATGCTGAAATTTATAGGAACCGAAAATCCATCTTTTCCTTGAATGTTCAGTGTCTAACAGATTCAAAACTCAAATTTATTGATGTAGTTGCTCGGTGGCCAGGCTCAACTCATGATGCCACGATATTTGCAAATTCAGCAGTACGAGGAAGATTGGAGAGTGGATATTTTGGGGGAAGTGTTATACTAGGCAAGTAAATCATGGAAATTAAAGTAATTGTGGAAAAAAATGAGAGTGTAGAATCCCTATTTGGAATTTGTTCAGGTTTAGGATTCCATTCATGTATCTACAATGCTTCATGCATGGAGATATTGTTATTTTTTTAACTAACTCAATATTTCAAAAATTCTTTTTCTACACTTCATCAAAAAGCATCTTGACATTATAAATTTTTTTAGGGGACAGCGCCTATCCCCTCTGAAGTTATTTGATGACACCTCTGGTAAATCCGGTCACTCCTGGTGAAAACCTTAATAATGAATCACTAATTCGTACCAGGAATGCAATCGAGAGAGTCTTTGGCATATGGAAGCGTAGATTCCCAGTAGTTGCCTATGGACTGTGTATGCCAGTATTTGTGATCTCGAGGTTTCATCAACCACAAACGAATTGGAAGGTTCTCCCCATAATACTGGAGGATTTTCTACCATAACTTCCTTTGTAACAGTCCCCATGGATTTCTCATCTGTGAAGGAATTCTCCTGCAATATTTTCAAATAACTAATTGATTTCATTAAGAGATAGAATTATTTCACTCCGATGCAAATAATTAACATTGCTGAGGATTATGAAGAAACCTACTCACCGAATTTTCGACTATAAATTCGATTGGGTCTGAGTTTTCCTCTAAAATTGGGCATACTCTATGATCGCCATCAAACTCGTTGCAGTGCCCCTCCACTGTTAGGGGGTCCATTGTGGCAAAAATTAGGTCATCTAATTCTGCCGTTTTCACCCCAGGTTCTGGTTCACCTCCTGTTTTAAAGACTTCCTGTCTGGTTTGAGCAATTTTTTCCTCATGGCCTGTTTTTTATTCTCATACAATCTCTTCAACTGCTCCATACTTCGATTATTTAAATCCGAAGATGTTCCATTGAATTCATTGGTTATTTTGACCCATGCTTCATTTTTTTCGTGATTGGAAACACCATTTGTCCGCTTATTTTCTAGAATACCCTTGTATTGAAGGGCTATTCCAAATAGGTGAGCCACCTCGCTTGGGCTAAAATTCAGTCCCCTCGTTCTTTTTTCTTTGGGCATAATTATTAGATCACACCACCAAACTTAAATATTATATATTCCTAATCACTACACTACCACTTATCTCAAACTCTCAAAAAAACTCAAACGTTGAAAGATTATTCGGGCTGTTTCCATTATCTGTAGATAATGTGAACTATGCCATCCTGTATTGTTGAGATTTTCTTGTACACAGTTGAGTTATTCCCGTTGTTCCCGTAATTTCTATAATTCCTGTTATTCCCATTGTTCTCGTTATTTCCGATAATCCGATGTTCCTATTATTCCCGTTATTCCTGTTACTCTTGTTGTTTCCGTTGCCAAAAAACCTTATTCCGTCATCTTAATGATGATAATGAGGATGATGAAGATAAAAATACAAAGAAATAGAAACAAACATTAAAACATTCATTTTTAGACATATATTGGATTATTCAGCTTCATCGAACAAATGTTGGGGCGCAGGGAATATAACAAGAAATGAAGAAATCTGACCCTGAACTATATATCTCACACTAGTGGTATAAATGCTCTCTCTTTCATTCACCAGTCAACTGGGAGGAGCTACCTGCGGGGCGTGCCATTTAAAAGAAATTCAATTCCATCTTGAAATCCATAATTGTTATTAACAATTGATTTTCACTAATCGACGGCTAAAACAAACCTTAATGACTTGTCTTTGAGAAAAATGGATATTTATCATTCCGAATAGAAAAATTCGAGGAAATAAATTTCGCGAAAACAACACATTTTTGTAATATCATTTACAAAAAAAACGGCTAATTATAAAAGAAAAATGAGATAGACATGTCATTAACTAAATGATAGACTTCAATACTGCAATGAAAAAACGCAAAAATATTAGTTCGTTTTGATGGTGGAAATGTTGAAAAATATCCAAAAATGATGTTGAATGACCTTTTTATTCATTCAATACTCATAAAATATTTTTTTTATTATTTTTACCTTTATACACATATACATCCCTTGATCAGTCAGAAAAATAAATCGTTTCTGACTCCCTTTTTTTCAGGGATGTAGACCCTTAAATAATTTTCGTCCATGAAATTATAATATTCACACATATAGCTAATCACCGAGTCGAAAATTCATTTAAAATATAATATTTATTCACATATTTCTTGATTTTGAAATTTGGCGCATCGATCTGCCCCACTTGCCCCTACAGGGTGTTTTTGGAAAAATGTCAGCTGATAATATCTGATGACGCACACGTACGATTTCGTTCATATTTAGCAAAAAGATTAGTACTTGAATATTTTATCGATGTGCCAAAAATCGGGTGTTGCACGAAACAAACAAACGCTATACAGGGTGTTTTGGTAAAAATGTCAGCTGATAATATCTGATGACGCATACGTATGATTTCGTTCATTTTTGGCAAAAAGATTAGTACCCAAATATTAAAGCTATGTGCCAAAAATCAGGTGTTGCACGAAACCAGCAAACGCTATACAGGGTGTTTTTGGAAAATTGTCATCTGAAAATATCTGATGACGCACACGTAAGATTTCATTCATTTTTGGCAAAAAGATAAGTCTCTGAATATCAAAGCGATGTGCCAAAAATCAGGTGTTGCACAAAACCAACAAACGCTATACAGGGTGTTTTTGGAAAAATGTCAGCTGATAATAACTGATGACGCACACGTACGATTTCATTCATTTTTGGCAGAAAGATAAGTCTATGTACATCAAAGCAGTATTTCAAAAGAAAGGTGTTGCACGAAACAAACATATGCTATACAGGGTGTTTTTGGAAATATGTCAGCTGATAATATCTGATGACGCACAAGTACGATTTCGTTCATTTTTGACAAAAAGATAAGTCCCTGAATATCAAAGCGATGTGCCAAAAATCAGGTGTTGCACGAAACAAACAAACGCTATACAGGGTCTCCAGTCTAAGAAAAGTACACAAGGAATCACTTAGCTTTAGACCTATAGTTAGCTGTGTTAACTCACCTGGATATAATATAGGCCAATATCTACACAACACAACATAATCTCACAGGTTACCTGATTGGTAAACAGCGCGGGGTAGCACAATAGATCTTCAGGTCAAGGTGTTTGCGAGGCTAAGCAAAGTCTAAACGCCCCTCCTTAAATCTAATCTAAATCTAATCTAATCTCACCGGTACTATCTAGCTCTATTTACACCGTGAAAAATTATTCCTTTCAACTAACTACGTATATATCTGAGATTGTAGTTCCTGATGACTATGTTCTCATTTCTTTGGACGTTGTCAATTTATTCACAAATATCCCTAGAGAGTTGGTTGTTGACAGCATTCGTAAACGGTGGCAGTTCATTAGTTGCCATACAAACTTAGACAAGTTGACTTTTATAGCGTTGGCCTAGTTATGAATGAGGTTTCTGAGTATGCCTCCAAAAACTTAGGTTTCTTCACTCCACTTATGAGGTTATACGTGGATGATACCATTCTATTAGTTCCTAAGGATAAGGTGGAACATACCTTATCCGTTTTCAATTCCTTTCATCCCAGAATACAATTTACGTTGGAGAAAGAGAATGATAGTAGTCTTCCATTTTTGGATATACTTCTGATTAGGGAGGGTAAAAAATTACTGACAGATTGGTTTAAAAAAAATATAAGTATTGATAAATGTTTGAATTTCTTCAGCAATCATAGTTTTCAACAAGAAAAAAAATATAAATATAAATATAAATATAAATATAAATATAAATATAAATATAATAAACAATTTACTGTATAGAGCAATAACACTCAGTAATCAAAGATTTCAACAAAAAAATTTAGATATAGTCAGGAGAATCCTCATAAACAGTAACTATCCAACCTACTTGATAAAACGTAACATTAAGAAGTACACCAGTGTGGTTACAACGGATTATACGAAAGAAACGAAAGAATGTTCTAAATATTTCAGACTACCGTTCATTCTTGGGCTATCCTACAACATTAGCAAAGTTTTGGGGGATACATTCAAATCTAATTGTGCATTTTACAATTTGGTAACAACAAAAAAATTTTTCACACGGTTAAAAGACAAAGTACCTGATACAAATAGATCTGAGGTTATTTACAAGATCCCTTGCCACAATTGTAATCGATGTTATATTGGTCAAACTAAACAATTACTCAAGGACCGTGTCAGACAGCACATTAATGACACCAATAATCGCACCGAAAAGACTGCTCTTTCTTCTCATTCTGTTCAAACTGGACATAAGTTTATGTTTGATAGAGTTGAAATCCTGGACACTGAAAGGCACAAACACACTAGAAATATTGCTGAGATGTTACACATAAAGAATATATATACAAACAAACTGTATTTCGTGTAATATTAAATTTATTGAATTGCAGAGCGCTTTCGGCTGTTAAGTCATCATCAGTGCTATACCTGCAAGTGAGCAAAAACCATCATAAAAATTTCTTTCAAGTTAAAGGTTATTCTACTCACTCGTCAGGTATACGAGGAAGTCCCCTATCCAAGTCATGAACAATCAGGCAAACAAACGTACTATACAATGATGTCTGTTGAAGAATACAATTCTATAATATCGAAAACAACGTAAATTAATTCCAGTCCTGAGTCTATCAAAAACGTGGAGCATTGGAGTCGGAACAAAGATTAAATTGACACATTACAAACTGACATAAAATCCAAAACAAATTGACAGCTCCAACGACCACGGTACATCAATGATCTGTGGAGGCGAGCACAGAACCTATCAAAGACAAACAAACAATATAATTCCCCCCAGAGTGAGCGTAGAATCAAGAATCCTCAGTGTTACAAAACTAAAAGACAGTGGAGCGGCTGTGTCAACCGGCGAGCCGGCGTAATATCTAATTCAAGAATTACAACGCCGCGCGGATACATGAGTGAGCGTGGAAATAAAAAGTTCTCAAATGAATGTGATAATTTCTACAATAGGGCGACCGTCACTTCAATCTCCTATGTAAGGGGACGTATGACCTATTCAGCTGGACCTGCGTGTTGAGGCAAAGGCTATTGTTCCGCAATTCGTTGTCGATCTGCAGATCCTCCAGGAAGTCTAATCTGTTAAAATTTTTTGAGTTCACCTCCTTTAGAAGTGCAACATTTTTGCTCGGACTAAAATTATGCTTATTAAACTTGATGTGGTGTCCAAAAGCGGAGTCTCTGGGTCTGTTCAAGTGTTCAGCAACCCGGACCTTCAAAGGTCTACAGGTTCTACCTATATATGAGGCCTCACAGTCGTTGCAACTCAGCCTGTAGATGCCACTTTTTGATAGCAGTTTCACCTTATCCTTGGAGTTGACCAAGTGTTTGTGTAAATTGTTTGTGCTCTTGAACGATATTCTCACATTTTCCAGATTGTGACTGATGTACCTAGATATCTTCTGAGAAATATTGTCGTTCAAAAAAGGTAAGGCTACAAACTTAGAGGGCTTGTCGACTGAAGGATAGGCTGAGAGTTGTTCCCTCTTATTTTTGATTTTGTGAACCAAATTATCGACAATGTTGGGGCCATAACCATCTAAGGATGTTCAGTTCCTTACTGTAATTCGAGCGTGACAGCGGTACACTTAGGAGCCTATGAACGTAACAATAAAAGGCCGCCATCTTGGACACCACATCAAGTTTAATAAGCATAATTTTAGTCCGAGCAAAAATGTTGCACTTCTAAAGGAGGTGAACTCAAAAAATTTTAACAGATTAGACTTCCTGGAGGATCTGCAGATCGACAACGAATTGCGGAACAATAGCCTTTGCCTCAACACGCAGGTCCAGCTGAATAGGTCATACGTCCCCTTACATAGGAGATTGAAGTGACGGTCGCCCTATTGTAGAAATTATCACATTCATTTGAGAACTTTTTATTTCCACGCTCACTCATGTATCCGCGCGGCGTTGTAATTCTTGAATTATAGTGGAGTGCCTGGAGCATTCAAGCTCGGACTAGAGTTATAGTGAATGAATTGATACGATCGAGGTGGGATATTGTTTTTCAAACTATAATTTGCAATGTTTACCCATTTTTTTTTTGTGCAATCCATTTTTTCATTGTTTAAACAAATTATTATAAAAAAATAATGTTTGACCATATATTTTCACTTTAAACAATAATTTTTTTGTATTTATATGTTGAATCTCACCTGAGTAGGCATATAGGAACATTTTTCAAAGATACCTGTGAATAAAATACCAGTAAGGATCTCGAACGTGGAGGGGAGAGCGGAGCGACAGCTGCTATTATCTCTAATATATAAAATTCTCCTGTCTGCATCTTTGTTAACGAACTCCTCCGAAACGGCTGGACCGATTTTCGTGAAATTTTGTGTGCATATCGGGTAGGACTGAGAATCTGCCAACATCTATTTTTCATCCCCCTAAATGATAAAGATGGTCCACCCCTAACTA
Organism: Adalia decempunctata; assembly: GCA_951802165.1. Taxonomy (NCBI): domain Eukaryota; kingdom Metazoa; phylum Arthropoda; class Insecta; order Coleoptera; family Coccinellidae; genus Adalia; species Adalia decempunctata. The sequence goes on along the minus strand of OX637702.1, from coordinate 33,201,956 downwards.
TTTTTTCAATTTTTTCGGACAAAATTTTTTATTTTTATTTTTTTATGATACGGCATACAAAAATACATATTACCCTAAATTTTCACCCCTCTACGATCAACCCTTTTTTCTCACACAACCTAACCTAACCTAAATTGAACTCTTTCAGGCTAGTTTTTCATTTTTATTGACCAACATCTATTTTTCAACCGACGAAGAACTTAAAAATTATATGAATTACGAATTGGCACCATATCCACTTACTGTATTTGGAGATGGTGAACTGCGAAAAACAAAAAAATCAACATTTTACGAATTATTTCCGGAAATTTCTATTAATTTAAAAAGGGCAGAAAATCTCTTTTATGTTATTGACGGAGGTATGTTACTACATCGTTGTAAATGGCAATTAAATGAAACGTTTGCAATGATATGTGACCATTATGTAAGATATTTGAAAAATAATTATAATAGTAACACATATGTGGTATTTGATGGGTATAAAAAAGATAGTATTAAATCAGCCGAACGGAATCGTCGTGCATTAAAAAATAAATGTGCAGATATTGAATTTGATGAACATATACCTTTAAAAATTGCTCAAGATAAATTTTTGACAAATAGTAAAAATAAAATTCGTTTGATAGAAATGTTGAGAGTTAAATTAGCTGACAACAATATATTTGTTACATGCCAAGCGGAAAGCGATGCCGACAAATTAATTGTTGAGACGGCAATGAATTTGGAATCAAAAGATGTTGTTATAGTTTCAGAAGATATCGATGTCTTAGTGATATTAACGGCATTGGTAGATAAAGATCGTGAAATATATTTTCTAAAACCATCCCGAGGCAAAGTTCAACAGAAGATATTTTCATCGAAATGTTTAGAAAAATCATTACCAAACTGTAAAGAACATATTCTTTTTTACATGCCTTTACGGGTTGTGACACTACTGTTGCATTTTTCAATAAAGGAAAAATTGAGTTTGCCAAAAATTTTGAGAAACGGATTGACTTACACGACTCAGTAAAAGTATTCAAAAATATCAATGAAGACCCCAATAATATATTGCAAGCAGGTGTGGCATGTATTTTGAGTTTATATGGCGCTCCGTCTAACACTCATGATTTAAATACATTAAGGTTCAATTCTTTCATAAAAGCAACAGCCAAAGATACAAGTGTTCTTTTGTCATCACTGCCTCCAACAACTGATGCAGCGTTTGAGCACCTTAAAAGAGTGTACCTACAAATTCAGATATGGCTAGGAAATGACGTACTTATTGAAAATTGGGGATGGAAGTATTCCAATAACATGTACATCCCAATAACTATGAATCAATTACCTGCTCCGGATAATTTATTATAAATGTCATTTTCTAATTGCAAAAAGGGACGTGGAGCTGCGTGTGGATGCAGAAAAAGTGGTTTACACTGCAGTGTAGCATGTCTACAGTGCAGCGAAAATAGTTGTTCCAATACTTCACCCATTATACAGATAGATGAAGTAGAAGAAAATATTTGATGTTGACAACAATGTTATATATTTAAATAAACGGATTTTGTACTAATAATTTTTTTTCATGGTCGTAATTAATTACATTATTTATTTAAATGTACACAATAGAGTACGTTTCATTTATAATTGAACTGGCCGAGAAATTCCATTGTACATAGCAGCTGTCGCTCCGCTCTCCCCTCCACGTTCGAGATGTCTACTGGTATTTTTATTCACAGGTATCTTTGAAAAATGTTCCTATATGTCTACTCAGGTGAGATTCAACATATAAATACAACAAAATTACTGTTTAAAGTGAGAATGTATGGTCATACATTAATTTTTTATAATAATTTGTTTAAACAATGAAAAAATGGATTGCACGAAAAAAAAATTGGTAAACATTGCAATTTATAGTTTAAAAAACAATATCCCACATCGATCATATTATTTCATTCCCTATAACTCTAATCCGAAGTTTTACGGTTTTGAATACTCCAGGCACTCCACTATTAGATATTACGCCGGCTCGCCGGTTGACACAGCCGCTCCACTGTCTTTTAGTTTTGTAACACGGAGGATTCTTGATTCTACGCTCACTCTGGGGGGAATTATATTGTTTGTTTGTCTTTGATAGGTTCTGTGCTCGCCGCCACAGATCATTGATGTACCGTGGTCGTTGGAGCTGTCAATTTGTTTTGGATTTTATGTCAGTTTGTAATGTGTCAATTTAATCTTTGTTCCGACTCCAATGCTCCACGTTTTTGATAGACTCAGGACTGGAATTAATTTACGTTGTTTTCGATATTATAGAATTGTATTCTTCAACAGACATCATTGTATAGTACGTTTGTTTGCCTGATTGTTCATGACTTGGATAGGGGACTTCCTCGTATACCTGACGAGTGAGTAGAATAACCTTTAACTTGAAAGAAATTTTTATGATGGTTTTTGCTCACTTGCAGGTATAGCACTGATGATGGCTTAACAGCCGAAAGCGCTCTGCAATTCAATAAATTTAATATTACACGAAATACAGTTTGTTTGTATATTTATCTACACGTGTACACTGCCAAACCCAAATCACATAAAGAATAACTTAACTGTTAACTATAGAGAAGATGTACAGGGACTCAGTAACATATATTTCACTCTGCTTGAATCGATTTGATCTGTGCATTCTTAAACTTTCCTGTTAATTTTTCCATTTCGTTTTCTTGCTTGTACTCAGTTGTTAGTAAATTAGATATAGTTGTGTATTTTTATATATTTTTGTAGTTGTTGATTCTTGTATACTGTGTAGTTTTGACGTGTCATATCTTGACAGGGAGAATGCAGCAATTGTTTACTTTCTTTGTTTCGGCCGCCGGGGGAAAGTGAAAGTGAGGTTACTTTCCTTGTAATGTTGCATCGATAAGACCATCTTTCACATGTTGTTGCGCGATTTGATATGATTTGAAAATATAACAAACAGCCAGAGTGAATAATCAAAAATAGAGAACAAATTTTCCTTAATGTATTGCCTTATGGAATACCGAGAAAATGGTTTAACAACTACCACTCTACATTAATCTTGCATTAACTAGGTAACCTTTTCACTTTTTCTTGGTTTTGCCGATTTTCATATTCTAATAAGTTGTTGTATTCTCTTGTAGCCCTGAAGAAGAAGTCGATAGACTTCGAAACGTTGGCCTTGTTTCAAGATTTTAATAAAGTTCTGTCCAAATACCCGATATTTGAATTCCTGTTTTTATACCATGGACGATACTGAATCTCAAGCTATACATGGTGTTTTTGGAAAATTGTCAGCTGATAATATCTGATGACGCACACGTACGATTTCGTTCATTTTTGGCGAAAAGATTAGTCCCTGAATATCAAAGCGATGTGCCAAAAATCAGGTGTTGTACGACACAAACAATATATTTCCTTATTGGTCGCCCACTGACCTCTTTGCCAGACCCAGAGCTGAACCATGTTGCCATGAACAGGCTTTCAAGGTACCAGCATCTGCAACTGTTACTGCAACAGTTCTGGTCACGATGGTCCAAAGAGTATTTACCAGAACTGCAAGAGAGGAACAAGTGGACAAAGGAGCAACGTAATGTGAAGGACGGTCAGTTGGTTATAATTAAAGACGATAATCTTCCCCCCTTAAAGTGGTGGTTGGGTCGTGTAACAAAGGTTTACGAGGGACCCGATGCTAAAGCTAAGCGTCCACATGTCCGCACCGGACGCATCGGACGGATCGGATTTACGGATCTCCATTGTAGAAATGCCGATGCTCCGATGCGTCCGGTGCGGGTCTGTGGACGGGCTTGCACGAGTTTCTATACAAAGAATACCGAAATCCGTTTGATCCGATTCGTCCGATGCGGACATGTGGACGCTTAGCTTAAGGTGCGTGATGTTTCAGTGAAGACTTCAGATGGGACATATAAGATATCGAAATTGTGCCCGTTACCGATGCCCGATTGCATCGAATGAACAAAAAGCGCGTTCGGCAATAGCATCCGAGAGCGGACGGATTTTTTAGTCACGTGATAACAGATTGTACAGATTTGTCAGATTTTTCTGTAATAAACGAACGCTACGGAGCATTTAGATCGTTTTTTTCTGTTTGACGTATGTAACGCCTTACCCGAGCCAGATATTAAATTAGAGCTTAAAGGTCTATTCGTCCGTAGAGGTAGTCTGGGTACTATTTTAATTCTTTTGTTATAGTTCTCAACATTTTTACCCCTTGGTTGAGATGATTCAATATTTTGAATCATTATTTTTTTAGCAAGCAACATTTTTTCATTTATTACTACACAACAAATAACATAAGACACGAAAATTCAACAGACTGTTCAAGAATATTCGAAGCGGGATAAAAAATCCATCCACAAAGGCCGAAAAGTAATTTCTGTTTCTGTTCTGTGGAAAAAATCCGTTTCCTCCGTCGAAATACACCGAGCAAAAAGATCTACATCTGATTGATCAGATTTTCTTGCCGAACGGTCCAGATGTGTACTCCCCTCAATCTGGATGTAATAAATGAACGGTTCAGATCAATCCGACCAGTCAGATGTCAATGCCGAACGCGCTTAAAGTGTGTTGAAAAAATATATTTCAAGGTGGAGGTATGTTGCATTCCGGAAAAAGACACAATCGCGCAACCCGGGTGATCGGACTCAACCTCATCGGCCGAGAAGTGCCGAACGTTCTTCGAGGTAGAATCGGCCCTATTCCTTAGGAGAGATTCTTTTGTGGATTGTAATTGTAATGCAAGTTGGTAAAAGACGCTAGTCATTGTTAATTGTTGATGTTCTGCTTATTAGAATAAAGTAGAGAAAGTTCAAGTACTAGTGTTTTTATTTAAACAATCAAGTGGGTAATTGGTTGAATACCCAACACATTGTGCTTTTCAAATTTATTGATCAATTTTCAGACATGCTGGTAAAAACGTATGAAGAGATATTATTTCTGATAGAGAAGCATCCCCTATATCCATTTCATTTGTAAACTAGATAGGTACATTATTCTATAACTATATTCTTGAAAAGTAACTGTTAGTATAAAAAGCAAATGAAATACTCATTCCTGTGTGAATTAGAATAGTCATTTCATCAATAAGTCAAACAATACTATTTCAATACAAATATATAAACAGAGTGTCCAGAAATGATGAGCAAAAAATTCAGAGGTGATTTCTAGACCAAAAATAAATGGTACCTCTTTCTATAAAATTTTTTCGAAAATTGATTATTAACTAAGTTACTGGGTGTTGAAGTTCAATTTTATTCACAGTTTTTTTTGCTCTACGTTTTGCCACGTTGATAATATTTCGACAAATTTCATATTTGTGGCTTTTACGGGATTAGCAAAAAAAACTATGAGAAATATTCAACTTTAGCACCCTGTAATTTCGTTGATAGTAATTAATTTTCGAAAAAAATTATAGGAAGATGGGTAGCTACCACTTATTTTTGGTCTAGAAATCACCCCTGAATTTTTTGCTAATCATATCCGGACACCCTGTATATTATATAGCTTATTCGCAAAAGCATTATTGCTTTTTGAATAATATTCAGTTTAATAGAAAAGAAATCATATGTTTCTCTAAAGCAGTTATATTGTGGAACCAAATATTAATTTATTTGTGAGAAACTCATTAGAATTCTGTACCTCAGAGATCAACTATCGTAAGTGTAAAATTTTTATTTTTGGGGTTTTTGTATGTGCATTGTTTATTCTGTCTTTCTACTGTGGTAAACTGTCGTATATGAAAATTTGATAGATTCGAAGATAACCAGTGATAAACAGTCGTAAATGCAATACAGTAACGAAAGTAGACAGTCGTAAGGGACATCAAGATTGTTTACCACGGAAATATCTGCCGCGCACTTATCGTATAGGCTCTTACGATAGTTGACCACTGGAAACATAGTATTATGGAACTAATGAGGTTATGTATTATTATTCCTGTTTTCGTTAAATTCAGAACGATAATATGTTCCGGTTGAAATATTATTTCATGTGTGTGTAATATAAATAAAGAAAGACTATTTTATTAACATTTTTTTAAATCCAAAATGCTACCCGTTAATAATAGATCGCGACTAATGGTGCAGTTAGCAAGGAAACAGGTAAGGTTCTCTTATTATTTGTTCATTAAGTACATAGTCGTTAATTTTATTTCTTGTTGAGTAATCCGAGGAATAATCCCAGTAAAAACAATTTTTTTGCTGAAAATCCATCATTTTTCCTTACTTTTGTTATATCTCCTTTCCAGTTCGAGATCTCTGATGTGAATCAAAACAACCCACCCCCTAACATACCCCAGTTTTGTGATGGAACGATCAATTCTGAACAGTGGCAGCGACAGGTAGGCGTAACTTATGAAAATAAATACTAAATATCCGTCTTTTCGTTCAAGTTGAAATATAGCAATGTTAAATTTTTGTGCTCTAATGAGGAGTATTCTGAAAGGCATCGGGTTTTTTTCATTCATTTTAATCTTCGCCAATCATTCCTCCATAGTCCTTCGGATTTCTCTTCATAAAAAATTTGTATTTCGAGAAAAATCTTCTTTTAAAATCAGAGAAGTCCTAATAGGATGGTAGAAAATAATAAAAATAGCACCAATAATGGTATAATAATTAAGAGAATTTGGATTTTAGGAAACTGGTTCTGTGGTAGTAGAGTCCACTAACCAAATAAGTGATGATCTTATATTCATTTTGAACAATGAGCCAGCTGATGTACTAGATATTTTCCAAACTTATGAACTGACGGAGTTGAAATCAGCGTTCCATGAGGAGGTGAGTGCTCATATTCATATTCATTCTCATATTCCTCTCAATATTTTTTACAGAATGTCAAAATAATTGTATAATTAATTTGTGTATAAGACAATCAGTAAACACTAAAACCGATCCGACCCTGTCGTTCATTTTTGCAATATTTATTGCTTGTTTGTTTTAAGAAATAAATAAAATTGATTTGTTTGAAATTTCTAACCGCTCATTAAGAATGGTTTCAATTTCATGTCATTTTTCAGGTTGTTGACGATAATGGAATGGAGAATGATGAAGTAGAATATGACGAATTAGAATATGACAACAACCAAGATCTTGATTATCAACCACAGGAAAATGAGGCGATATCTGATAGCGAGGAAGAAATTTCTAGAAAAGAGTTTCGAAATTCTAACAAAACGTGTACCGATGATAGCAATCTTGTCATTTTCGAAAACTCTTGCGAGAGTATTGAAGGTCCACACACCACAATTTCACCTGCAGCCAATTCATCACATGAAAATGAATCTCGACAACTTAAGAGAAGTAGAAAACGGGTTAGGAAGCCAGAAAACTGGAAATGTAATATGAGAAAAGAACGGAAATTAAGTGGTAGAGAATACGTATCAAAAAAAGGGAGTATGATTCAAGAGAAATCAATAAAACCCCCATGCAGGAGTTCTTGCAAGAAACTGTGCTCCGAAAAAATCGATAGTGCTGCCAGATTGAATATATTTGAAGGTTTTTGGCGGAAAGAGTACAGCAACAATATGAAAAGATTATCGTAGCTTCGAATGTTGTTTGCGAAAATGTAAAGAGGAGAAATACTGTTCAGAATATTAAGAATCAAAGTAATCGACCCAGGACTGTTGAAAAGAACGAAAAGATTGTAAATGAGGACGCAAAACAACAATACCGCCGTGACAATACGCTTCAGTACTTCTTCGAAATGAATGGAGAAAAGGTTCACGTATGTAAAACTTTCTTCTTGAATACTCTTTGTATATCAGAAATGTTTGTAAAAACAGCCTTAGCTGAAAAAGGACCAGGTGGTATCATCACTCCTGACAAGAGAGGAAAAAAGGAGCCACCAAATAAGTTAGATGAAGAAATTAGAGAAAGTATAAGATCCCATATTAGCTCATTTCCAATAATAGAGAGCCATTATAGCTGGGAAAGATCATCGAGGAGTTATCTCGGAAACCATTTGAACATATAGAAAATGTACAAAATGTACACAGAGAAGTGCTTAGAAAACAGAACAACTGTAGCCAAAGAGTGGCTTTATAATGAAATTTTCAATCATGAATTTAATCTTGGCTTCAAGGAGCCTTCCAATGACACATGCGACGAATGTGACGAATTTAATTGTAAGCTGAGAAATGATAGTTTACCAGAACAAGAGAGGAGCGAATTGAAAAGTGAATATGAAGCTCATTTGGCTGAGGCAAACAGAAAATACAGAGAAAAGCAAGATGACAAAGAAAGATCCAAAAAACCAGGATCTAAAGAAAAACTTATTATGTTCGATTTACAGAAATGCATTCCTACTCCTCACCTCTCAAATTCTAGCACATTCTATCTTCGAAAGTTGTGGACCTACAACCTGACAATCTTAGATGTTACAGAAAATAAAGCCTACTGTTGCATGTGGGACGAAACAATTGGTGATCGCGGTTCACAAGAAATGTCTTCTTGCTTGCTTGTTTGAGCGCTTGATAATCTTTCAGATACTGAAACACTGACATTGTGGACGGACAACTGCGGTGGCCAAAACAGAAAATTTCCAATGATTGCTTCGTACTTTTGGTTACTTAGGGCAATTCCAAGTCTAAAATACATCAATCATAAGTTCCTACTCAAAGGACATACTCATATGGAGGTAGATGGCGTGCACTCGGTAATTGAACGTGCAAAAAAACGAATAGGGCCTGATGAAACCATTGCTATTCCATGGGACTGGCAACAATTTGTACGTCGCTGCAAATTTAAAGAAATAATACATGTGTATAACATGGAAATGCAAGATTTCAAAAATTTCTCGATCCTTTTCAAAGGTTTTTCAGCACCTCTAGTGAAAAGGATAACGAACACCATAAATGAAAAATTCTTGATTAGTCAAGTTATTCATTTTAGAATTGAATCTGACAAGCTTGGTTACTTTTACTATAAAACCACTGCTGATGAGAATTTTTCCGAAATAGATTTTACAAGGAGAACTCGTGGAGCAGTCTGGCCTGAAGAACTTTCACCTTTCACCTATAAGAACAGATTTAAAAACAATATCTGTAGAAAAGTATAGAGCTATACAGAAGTTGATGAGATGGGTACCATCTAGCTTCCACGGGTTTTACAGGAATATACCCCAAAAGGGCATGGAAGAGGATGAGAGACAGGAAGAAAACCAAGATTTTTTAATATCATAAGATATTTTTTAGAAGGATTTATTAGTTACCCACATTCAATATTAGGAGTTTTGTTTTTTTTTCAAGAAATATTTCACGTTAGTATGTATTTCAGTTGAGTTTTTCCAATAATTTATTATTTCTTGATTTTTCCGAATAAATATTTGAAACCGAAATGATGGTGTTCATTATTTATTTCTTTGAATATCGTATGTGCTTATGATTTTATGTGATGTTAGTATGTATTTCAGTTGAGTTTTTCCAATAATTTATTATTTGTTGATTTTTCCGAATAAATATTTGAAACCGAAATGATGGTGTTCATTATTTATTTCTTTGAATATCGTATGTGCTTATGATTTTATGTGATGAACCAACAGAAATTTGAGTGGTCAACCATCGTAAGTGCTCCCGAGCCAAAACTACCAAAGGGAAAAATAGAAAATTATAATTTGAAATTAAGATGTCAAACTATTATAAGAAACAAAATTTGGTGAAAATTGGTAATATAGAATAGATTCTAGAGAACAGAATCAGTGAGCGCTGTGAGTCTTTGGCTTCTAACTCAAAACTAGCATTTTGTCACTTACGATATGTGACCTCTGAGGTACAGAATTTTTGTACAAGGTGGCTAGTTCTATACTATACTAAACTGGTTTAGAACTAATATCAGAAAGAATAAATATAATATTCCATTCACGTCTTCCAAAAATATATAATTTTACACAAAATATTAATTTATTTCTGAGAAACTTATTAGAATTTTCTCTACAAGGAGGCTAGTTTGGTACTAACATCAGAAAGAATAAATATAATAATCCAGTCACTTCTTTCTGAAATATTTAATTTTGCACAAAATATTAATTTATTTGTGACAAACTTATCAAAATTTTCAATACAAGCAGACTAGTTCGGTATGAATATCGGAAAGTAAAAATATAATGATTGTTTTATTTCTCCTTAAGATATATATCATTACATTTTACATAGTACAGGGTGCGGCACGGAGGATGGATTGTTTTAAAAAAATTATAAAAGCGTTAATTTTTACTCAAAAACACATTTATTGACGGAATCAGATTCTCAAGGAAATAGCATTTGAGACAGTCAAGTGTGGAAAATCACATCAGGCATGTGGTGGCCGAAATCGGTGATGCAGTGCTGGAGGCGCTCTTGGAAGTTCGCGTAGACTCTCTCCAACATCGCTCTCTCAACTTGGGCAACTTCCACGCGAATAGCCCTTTTCAATTCGTCCAGAGTTCGGGGCTTGGTCTCGTATACTCTAGCCTTGACCATTAACGTCTTCGAAGGAGTAAGGGCCAACGATGCGAGTTTGCGATACAGCGCACCAAACCGTAACTTTTGGGCTGTGCAGCGGTCTTTCGTGTAAGTGTTGCGGATTTTCATTAGCCCAATAACGGCAATTCTGCCGGTTAACCATGCCGTTGAGGTGAAAGTGGGCTTCGTCACTCATGAACAAAATGAGGTTCTCATTTTGATCGATCAGTGCTTCCATCTCACGTGCGAAGTTCATTCGTTGTGCATAATCTCCGGGGTGTAACTGTTGCACAATGGCCAATTTGTAGGGGTGAAAGCGAAGATCCAACTGGTAAATAAATGCTAGGAACACACGAGTCTAACGGCACCTTCCCCACTTCTCTCGTCCTCAGTGGGGGAAAGTTATGCCCATCTGAAAAACGTCCGCCCTCCGTGCCGCACCTTGTATAATCGGTTATCAATAAATATTTTGTTGAAGAGAAAGAAATATATTATTTGCCAATTGTTAAGATAACCAATATTGTACATGAACTTACGTAAGTTTGGCCGTATTCAAAGCAGATATTTCTTTGATACTAATATATTTTATTGAATACAAATAAACGTTTCTCTCAGTGTAGCGATAGGGAAAATGATAATCCCTAATATTTACAACTTGCTGGAAGAAACTTCAGTTGGAAGAGCAATAAAAAGTACTTATAAACAAGAGAGACAGCTCGATTCTAGGTGTCAGTCATATTTAACTGACATCATAGTGCAACACTTTGTGGATGCAGTGCCATTTATGTGAGTAAATTTTAAATGTATTACTTATAAAATATTTCTGATTGAATACGAAAAATAAGAATTCCTGGAACTCTTGAATATTCAATATGCAGAAAAAGATGCCCTCACAAAAAAATCTTATGGGTCCAAAATGCAAAATGCGACCATCAGATAGAGAAGTTTTGACAAGTGATCGTGGAATTTGATGAGAATTAAATAATTATAAATTTTTGAATTCGATATGAATGAAACAAGCTTAGTTATGTTCTCAGGAGGCTACAAAATTCTCATTTTGGTCAGTTGGCTCGGGAGATAGTGAAATGTTTTCCAAATGAAGCTCCTCAGGTAAATTATACACCTCCCAAAAGTAAAAAAAATCTAAAGAAAACAAGAGCATAATAGCTCGCGGAAAACTGGTCGATAAATACCGGAATAGTTTCCTGAGAAAGGCCAGATTTCTATCGGCCAGAATTCTATCGTCCAGAATATCAGATGATGATGATGATGATGAGGCTGAAGGTAAATCGGGTGACTAAAGTGGATACCATATTGGTACTCTTGAAGTTAACAATAGTATTCACGTAACAAGTAGGATAAAGATGTCATTAAAGCATCAATTTCATAGATTGAACAACGAGACCGTGGGCCGAGTTGTTTAATATATGACATGAGTGCTTTAATGATACTTTAGACATCCTACGAGTTACGTATAGGTACTAGATTTTATCTACAACTAAAGGTTTTCTTTCCCTGAAATTTAATTAGTTTGAACTCTCAATCAAATATGGAACTTAGGGCCCCCTCAGACTACAGACTTTTTAATCGGCTGATAGTTTAGTCGGGTTGGGCTAAAAGTGCGCACACTGAGCAAACTAAACAGTTTTTGCTTGTGATGATTTTATGCAATCGCGAAGCCTGTCAAACCTTTTTACTGGCCAATACTAAATCGTTATAGTGTGCGCATATGCATCAATCTCTATAACTCTATACTGATTAAGGAAACGATCAAACTGCAGCCGATAAAAAGTATGTAGTCTGCCAGGGCACTAAGATATTTGTATTATGTTACCACAGCAACGGATATAAATTCCGTTTTCATTGAATTGCTTCTGTCAATCTGTTGTTCTCATTACAGCTCTGAATACTGTAATGAATCTATAAACACACTAGTGTGTATATGAAGGTTGTTATGACATTTATAGAGTGTATTTTTCTCTTTTTTTAGTAGAACCGACAGATCAAAGTAACGAACTTACTTGGCTAAAGAATAATCATGAATCTTGGGTAGAGGTCCAGCAGAAGTGGGAAAAAACCTTTATTTATCGCCAAAACCTTTTGAGAAAGGATATAGAGGTGAAAGATTTTTTGAGGGGCATCTTTTGATACAATTGGATTTTAAAAAGCGATTCCCTGAACAATATGGAAAAATTTTCGAGAATTTTGAGTTTGTTTTTGAAAGTCTGCTAGAAATCAGGACAAAGCATTTCGGTACAGCTGATCATCTGATATTGGAAATTATTCGATCGGACGTACATAAAGGTACGTAGGGGAAGGTGGGGACCCTTCGTACGGTTTCAACATTTTATTTTTTTTATTGTTTGTTTTTTCATTAGTCGATTAACTGACAGCTTGAATTTATAGTCTAACTATCTGAGATTCATATAAAAAAATTACAGATGATTTCATCTGATGTTTCAACCATAATTATAATTTAAAACTAAATCTGGAATATGTACGAACCTACCCCAACAACGGGGCACCTACATACAGTCAGTATAAATACGTGATTTTCCTGGCCGTCGTCCTTTGTTTTATTACAACAGTCGGATAGGGTCGAATTGCCTCTAGTGTCAAAACTGTCTTCAAAGGAGCTACTATAATTCGATGGATTGGTGAATTATTCAAAGTATCTAAATTAAACCTTTGTAGTTCATCATAAGTTATCTATGGTAGGTTAATAGTTTGTTCTCGCGAAACGGCGGAACCTCCAAGAAAGAAGTTAATGCAAAAATTAGTAATTAGTAAACTAACACACTAAATCGTTCCTAGTTGGGGCACATTCTTACGCGTCCAAATGTGCCCCATCCAGTTCTGTACGAAAGTACCCCACTTACCAAATAACAGCAAAATATATCCTCTTTCAATATTGATAGGAAAACGTCATAAATTTATTATTGAAAACGTATCTTAAGTATATTTTGCTAGTTACTGATAGAATTCTCTACACGAGAACCTACATTGATCAAAAAATTACTTAGCGAGCGCGAAAACACGTTCGTGCCTGAAACTTCGCTCTCACCAGTGCGAATGGCGCGATAGTACGTTGACGTAAAGTTGGTACCTTATATAGCGCTATATATGGCTCACACTGTTTACATAAATAGATCATACAACAATAGCAAGTTATGTGTGAAATAATGTACAGAAACCTTATGAGGTTCCTATCAAAATAGCTTAAATAGGTCTCATACGTTGACCTATTATTGATAATACTAAATAATAATGCAAATATTATCTGACTTAAACTTAATAAATACAGCTCGACATTAGCGCTGAATTCCAGAAATTGATGATACGACCTTACTACAGTTCCTCGATCCAAAGGGGAAAGGTAGTGACGATTTACAACCTCCACGAATGTTGAAATCACCAAAAGGTAACTGACGGCAGCAGTACTGATCTTCTTGGGCTTAGTTGACCCGGTGACTTATCAATCGACAATAGATATTGCAGATATTCCAGCGAAATCACTGAAATGTCCCGGAACAAGGACCCTATGAACACAAATTCGAAGAAATCAAAATGGCGAACTCGCCAGTCAGAAATTCCTACCTCTTTGTAATATATTCATATTTAAATATCCGAAATAATGTTATAGGAAAACGCGTATATCGCGATGTTTTTTTATGTATTCACATGCTGCTTATGTTGGTTATAACATCTGTATGAATCTAGTCAGTTCCAAATTGAATGTCGATTGATGAACATAATAAATTGAGTTGTATATTCAACAGAGTTTCATTTAAACTTTTATGCAATAGCATAAAACGTTACACTCTTTCAGAGGTTTCTCTCAGTACCAAATTAGGTACGGTTTCCTCAATGATTATAAACGAGAATTAATATGTGAATATCGTATATTAAGAAAAGGAGGATGATCGGGTTATCAGTCATAACACAGTGATGTTAATTACTGTCTCATTTATTGTTCCGGCCTAGCTTTCGGAAACCTATCGTTTCCTTCTTCAGGGCCACTAAAAAAAGAAGTTCAATAGTAATACACAAAACGAAAGCATGTATCTACACAACTTACATCAATGTGAGACGATTGTATATATTACATACAAAATCCAGAATATTGAGTGAGAAAACAGAAATGCCACTAAAATAATAGTCCTAATTATAAAATTCGAAAAATCGCTCTAGATCTTAAATTGATCGCAAATAACCTTCCTACAAAAGACAGGTTGTCAAGGACCACAAAACTACAAACACAACAAAAGTCAACGTCAAACCACAGAACAACGGAAAAGTAACCAGTCAAGGAAGAAGGGACAAGAATTGAGCAATCAGATCCAGACAGTGGCGTCGGAGTGAATCAGTCAAGGGGGAGTGAAAACTTCAACGTTAGAGGGAGGAACAGGATGGGACTTATTGACAAGGTCGACAATATTACAATATATGGAATTAATGCCATTAAAGTCGGTGATCACATTAAGATTATCCCGTCGGCTCATTATCTCCACCGCTTCTAGGAATTCTCGTCTATATCTATTAGATTCGGACTTTAATATCTTTTCTCACTCAATATTCTGGATTTTGTATGTAATATATACAATCGTCTCACATTGATGTAAGTTGTGTAGATACATGCTTTCGTTTTGTGTATTACTATTGAACTTCTTTTTTTAGTGGCCCTGAAGAAGGAAACGATAGGTTTCCGAAAGCTAGGCCGGAACAATAAATGAGACAGTAATTAACATCACTGTGTTATGACTGATAACCCGATCATCCTCCTTTTCTTAATAAATGAGAATGCTTCTCCGAAATAGAGCTCCAGCAGAATATTGATCCTGGTTCTAAAATAGAAAGCACAAGTTGCACGAGGCAGAATTGAAGGAATGGTTAATCTCACCTCTCAATATAGTAAATCCCCTTTCAGGTATACAGTAAGATTTGACAAAATCCTCCAAATAAGCTCAGAAGCTAAACGAAATAAATTTTTTTCGAACCTCACAGTTAATTAATTAACATCTACTCCAAAATGAGTGAATCGCAAATTCAAGAAAATATGTATTATGGACAAATACGTGAATTCAATAGTGACACGTGTGATTGGATCATCTACAAACGTAGATTGGACAATTATTTTCTGGTAAATGAAATCGATGATGTGGGGAAGAAACGAGCCATTCTGCTGAATGCCCTCAGTGAAAACGGCTACAAATTGATTTTTAATTTATGTATGCCGCTACCACCTGAAGACAAGACGTACAAGGAGTTAGCTGTTCTGTTGGACGAATATTTCAAAGTTCCGGAAACATTTTTCGTGGCAAGAGATAAATTTTTTGCCGCATTCAAGGAACCTAATGAAAGTCCCAACGAATGGGCTGCACGAGTGAGAAGCCTGGCCCTCATCAACTGCGAATTTAAAGGAACCGAGCTCGACATGATTCTGCGAGATCGTTTCGTATTAGGATTCGACAAAGGCGAAGTAAGATGCAAGCTTTTCAAGGAACCACCAACTTCGACATTTTCTGCCGTCACAAAATTGGCAGTTTCAGAAATGGCGTCTTTGGGGCAACGTCTAATGCATGTGAAGATGGAACCGGATCTCCACCATATTGGTCATGGTAAACGTCAAGCTACGTCATCAAAGGACCACCATTTTGGTCACAGAAAACAACAATCGTCAAACACCAAACCAGCTCCCGTCAATGTCAAGTGTCAATGTTGCGGTCGTAGGTATCATGAGACTGCGCAATGCCATTTCAGGGAGTATAATTGTAACATTTGTAAAAATAAGGGACATCTAGCACCCCTTTGTCCAAGGAAACAAGATAAAAAGAAAAGGTTTCATTCACAAAATTTTATCCAAAATGATATATTTTCAGTCAAGAATGATGAAGTAATGATTGAAAGTCCTTTTAAAATTGAAGTCGAAGTAAATCAAATTAGTCACTCGTTTCAATTGGACACTGGTGCTAGCATCTCTGCTATTTCAGAAAATTATTATAAAGAGCATTTCTCTCATTTCGAATTACATGATTCTCGTGATAAATTCAATGTCCATAATGGTCAAAAAATGCAAACTTTAGGATTTTGTCTAATTTCAATTTTGTATAATCAAAAAACAACTATTTTGAAGGTATATATAGTTCGTCAAGGTGGCCCACCGATTTTAGGGAGAGATTTTATGAAAATACAAAAAATTACTTTAACTTCAGTAAATTTTGTTGGTTATAAATTAGACTATCTACATAAACAATTCGAAAAATTATCCGATGGCGAACTTGGAAAATTTGATACAAATGTCATAACATTGAATTTAATTGATAAAGATGTTTAACCAAAATTTATCAGAGCACGTCCTATACCATTTGGTATGAAAAAGAAGGTCGAAATTGAGTTAGACAGATTGGTAGCTCAAGGTATTTTGAAACCAGTCGATTATTCTAGATGGTCAACTCCGATTGTTCCCATTCTGAAAAAGTCGGGCGATATTAGAATCTGCGGTGATTTCCGTATAACAATTAATCCTTTGATTGAGATCGATCAATATCCTTTACCTAAAATTCAGGATTTATTAGTAGAATTACAAGGTGCCACAGTATTCTCTAAGATAGATTTAGATCAAGCTTACGCCCAGCTAGAATTATCTGAAAATTCAAAAGAGTTGGTCACAATATCGACTCATAAAGGTCTATTTCGATATCAGCGACTCCCATATGGTGTCGCTTCTGCTCCTGCTAAATTTGCGAAAACTATGGAATCCCTATTGTATAATTTAGAAGGAACAATATGTTTTTTGGATGATATTTTAATTTTTGGACGAAATGAAAAAGAACATTTTGAACGTCTTGAAAAAGTTTTAAGAAAATTACAAGATGCCGGTCTGACAGTGAGTTCAACAAAATGTGAATTTTTCAGGGAAAAGATCCAATATTTGGGATACATCATAAGTAAAGACGGTATTCATATGTGCGAAGACAAAGTTCAAGCCATAAAGGATTCACACGTTCCAAGAGATGTAAAAGAACTTCAATCATTTCTTGGAATGGTTAATTTTTATTGTAAGTTTGTGCCCGATTTAGCTACAATTTTACATCCTTTACACCAATTATTGCGGAAAGATTATGCATGGAATTGGAGTAGGGAATGTGATGATGCGTTCATTAGAGTGAAAAAAATAATGTGCTCTTCGAAAACTTTAATTCATTATAATCCTGAGTATGAATTGAGATTAACTTCTGATGCTAGCCCATATGGAATAGCCAGTGTGATTTCGCACGTTTTACCTAACGGTGACGAAAAGCCAATTGCTTTCGCATCACGCACTCTTTCGAAATCCGAAATGAAATATTCTCAAATCGAACGTGAAGGTTTAGCGATAATATTCAGTTTGTCAACATTCAATCAATATTTATATGGCAGAAAATTTACTTTAGTAACTGATAACAAGCCTCTGATCGCTATTTTCAATCCAAAGAAAGGAATACCGCAATTTTCAGCCAACAGGTTACGCCGATGGGCAGTGATGCTGTCCAATTACGACTATGAAATTGTTCATGTTACCTCAAAAAATAATGTAGCCGATTTCTTATCGCGTTGTACCGCAGAAAACAAGTTTGCGGATAATTCGAAATCAGTTGATTCAGATGTAGACTATAATCATTATTTCATGAATATGAAAGAATTTTGCGTAAATTTCGAAGAAATTTGTGATATAGTTAAGGAGGACACGGTTTATAAAAAAAATAACCCAGTTCATACGCAAAGGTTGGCCGAAATATTCTAAAAGGGATCCAATTTTGAAGAAATTTTATCCTATAAGGTATCAGATGTGTGTTGAAAATAATTTAATTTTATGGAATAATCGCATCATCATTCCCACAAAATTGAGGAACAAGATGTTGCAACAGTTACATTCTTCTCATCTGGGAATGGAAAAAATGAAATCCGTAGCACGTTCCTATATCTTTTGGCCGGGGATCAATGGAGATATTGAACGTTTTGTTTTACGTTGTGCAAATTGTGCGATGAACTCAAAGTCTCCGTCTAAGGTTGAACTTCAACCATGGAAATGGCCTGAAATACCATTTTCCCGCCTTCATATGGATTATTTAGGTCCGTTTCTAGGTAAACATTTTCTAGTTATTTTAGATGCTCATTCAAAGTGGCTAGAAGTTTTTACAAGTAATATTTCAACCGATTTCACGATTAAAGCTCTGTCAAGCACATTCGCTAGATTCGGCCTATGTAATTCTCTAGTGTCTGATAATGGATCTGTGTTTAAGAGCCATAAAATGATAGATTTTTTGAAAAAATTCAATATTCAACCAATAACCTCTCCACCGAGGTACCCTCAGTCTAATGGTGCTTCCGAAAATGCTGTAAAGTCGGTTAAAAATGCATTGAAGAAAGTCTTGAGTTCAAATAATTCCACTGATGTTAATTTAGCGCTGAACAGTTTTCTCATGGACTATCGCAACGCACCTCATTCAACTACTGGTATTTCACCGGCGAAACTAATTTTCGGTAGAGATTTGACCACCAAATTCAGTTTGCTTAAGCCTAAATTATTCGATAAAGTAAGGAATAAAATAAACCAAATAGTATCAGGAATTGGACAATTTAATTCTCCTTAGCGAATTTCTTCAAGCCAACGTTTCGGAACAAGGCTGTTCCTTTTTCAAGGCTCTCGAAATTTCCGTTTCACGGAGATATTTTAAAATTGATTAAATCTTTGCTAGAGCACATCGAATTCAATAGACGGAAAGTAATAAAATCATATCATAAAAGGATCTACATGAGGATAAAATCATATCATAAAAGGATCTACATGTAGATCCTTTTATGATATGATTTTATTACTTTCCGTCTATTGAATTCGATGTGCTCTAGCAAAGATTTAATCAATTTTAAAATATCTCCGTGAAACGGAAATTTCGAGAGCCTTGAAAAAGGAACAGCCTTGTTCCGAAACGTTGGCTTAAAGAAATTCGCTAAGGAGAATTAAATTGTCCAATTCCTGATACTATTTGTTTTATTTAAACTACGTAATGGACGAGGAAAACATTAATGACTTAATAGTAAGGAATAAAGTTTTCAGGTCACAAGCGAATCAAAAAAAGTATTATGGTGGTGTTAAATCGAAAAATTTTTGTGTCGGTGAGAAGGTATTTGCAACAGATTATAGAGAACATCAGGAAGGGTGGATAGGTGGCATTATTGCGAAAATAATCGGTAAAAATACCTATATTATAAAAATTCCATCTTTAAATCAGATGTGGAAACGTCATCAGAACCAACTGAAAAGACGTATTACTGCAGATCACAATATACCACTTATCGATCAGAATAATGATAATGGTTCCGGTTCAATAACCTCGCAACAGCAAGATGTTGTTCATGATAATGTAACTTCACAATTAAGTAGACCTAGAAGAATCGTAAGACGACCTGATAGACTAAATTATAAAAACTGATTTTATTTCACCCTTAATGAATGGTATGTACAAATTAATGTATCCTGTATTTACTAGGTATCTTATTACTTTTAAGTATATAAAATTTTAAAAATTGTATTCAGCTCATTTATTGGTTTCTTATTTAGAATAGCAAATGTATCGATGCCAAATTTATGTGGCGAAGAGTGTAATATATTCAAATATCCGAAATAATGTTATAGGAAAACGCGTATATCGCCATGTTTTTTTATGTATTCACATGCTGCTTATGTTGGTTATAACATCTGTATGAATCTAGTCAGTTCCAAATTGAATGTCGATTGATGAACATAATAAATTGAGTTGTATATTCAACAGAGTTTCATTTAAACTTTTATGCAATAGCATAAAACGTTACACTCTTTCAGAGGTTTCTCTCAGTACCAAATTAGGTACGGTTTCTTCAATGATTATAAATGAGAATGCTTCTCCGAAATAGAGCTCCAGCAGAATATTGATCCTGGTTCTAAAATAGAAAGCACAAGTTGCACGAGGCAGAATTGAAGGAATGGTTAATCTCACCTCTCAATATAGTAAATCCCCTTTCAGGTATACAGTAAGATTTGACAAAATCCTCCAAATAAGCTCAGAAGCTAAACGAAATAATCCCACTGTATATAACGTTTTCGAAATTCAAATCCCTAAATCAGGTAAGTATTAAAACTCCTCGACTTTCGAAAACCACCATCTAACTGAAGAATGCGCAGAAAACAACCATCCCAAGTCCTCACGTGAGTTAAATCTCCCTAACACCGTATTTCAGATTCGACAACCTCAAATAAAATCACAAAACAACATATCCTCATCCTTGTCCCACAAGTCGAAATTTCCAAAATTCCATCTCGTTCCCACACCGCAGGTGATACAAGAGACAAGAAAACATATTCCCCCAATTCCGTCGTATAACAGTGGCGTGACCACGATCAGGGATCGGAAACCTAGCGTTCGCCAATTCCGGACATAACACACTCAAGCACACATACAAAAGCAAGGCCGTACGTCGTTTCGTTCAAGTTTTATTTTGACTGTATGAATGTGCCCCGCGTACGAAGGGTAACGATCTCCCCCTAAACCTCAAGCAAAGTAGGAAGTTTCCAGTTTTATAATCTTCCTCTAATTTTTCTGACGTGAATTTTTGAGTACTCTTTTTTGTTTCAAAGTCACTCCATTTTTTAATGCTGAATTTAATTGTGTCATTGCTACCCGCCAAAACTCATAATAAACGAAATAAAAAGAACTGGCATCCCACTGCCAACGATTCTAAGGAAGGTCTTCTGGTTCAAATTAAGGTGAGTAATATTCATAGTACTGGCTGATCCAATCGATTCGATGGATTTCGATTCACAAAACTATTCCAGCGCGAAGTGTTATATTCTGTGCACTACTGCGCATTGATTTTGATTTTTCTTCATCAAAATTTCGAGAAAAATTCAGAAACACTTCTATAGGCTTCAAAATGTTCTGTTTGGGTAGTTTTCGAGTGCTGGCAAGCCATTGGACCAAATCTCATTTTTTTAACTAACCGAGATGCCGAGTCAGGACACAAGAAAATTAATTTGAAAGTAAAAAAAAAACTGCAATCAAAAGAATGCACATTTTCTTCCTCATTTTTCTTGGACTTAATAATTTCAATTTTACATAGTAGCTTTAATATTCCAAAAGGATTATCTAGATCTGTTTTTTTTTTTTAAATACACTGCCAGGAAAAAGGAGGAATGAAATCCTGAATTTCAGATGCCTTTCAGATTTTGATCTACTTTTTATCAAATCTCCTTTTCAGGTTCCTAGTGATCTAGAAAATGTAACCGAGGAAAGAAAAAGCAAGCTGATAAAATATGGGCTACCAATGCTTCCCTTCGTTATTGTTGAAGCCCCCACTTACACAGAAATTAAAAATATTTACGTAAGTTTTGACGGAGTTTTGTACAATGTTGTGTCTGTTTTGAAAGCTGTTGATATTTGCTTTCAATTGATTCATGTTTTAAACCTGCTGTATCCATTCCAATCGGAGCATATTTGGCTATTTATTCAGTTAAGCATTTACAATCTTAATACTAAGTTTGATAATATACCAAGTATTATTGATATTGCAACCAAAATTAAGAACAAAAAAATTAATTATTAATATTTTCATCACTAATATTGCGATTCTGGATTTTCGAAGAGACTTTGAACATGAGGTGCCAAATATGTTTTCAGGTATATCATAGTATCAATTCATTTATATTACATACATCAGTCAGTCATCGCTACGCTGTAGAATATAGTTGCGGGCATATCACTTGTCCTGGGACTTTCAGTAACCTATCAGCTCTTAAAAAACATCTTAGAAATTTTCATACGCAGCCCCTCTTTTCCAAAAGCAACAAACAGTCAGCGTTCCTCTCCACGTGTCAGTGCAATGAGTGCAACGATCTTGCGACGCGATCGTGAAAAGTGAAACAGACACTTATCTTAGGATTAGTTCCATTCTAGCTTTTGACAAATTCACTTGTAACAATTAGCTTTATTTTGGTAACTCCGTATTCGAAAGCTGTAGAATTATAAAGTCCTTTATTGTCCAAATCATTGTGATTTATAGTTCAAAGAAACGAATTTCATAATTGGCGCTGCGAACAGGATATCGCAACGGTTTTTCGGTTTTTCACGCAAAGATAGACTGAAAAATAGTGTCCACTAGTGAATACAAACTGTTAAGATTGTGTTCGAGGATCTCCGTTGAGTTTCAACTCTTAGTGCGATATCATCACCAACAAACCCACTTCCACCAGAAGGAAGAAACCAACCCACTTCCACCAGAAGGAAGACAACAAACCCACTTCCACCAGAAGGAAGAAACCAATCCTTTTCCACCAGAAGGAAGAGAACAAACCCACTTCCATCAGAAGGAAGACAACAAACCCACTTCCACCAGAAGGAAGAAACCAACCCTTTTCCACCAGAAGGAAGAAACCAACCCTTTTCCACCAGAAGGAAGAGAACAAACCCACTTCCACCAGAAGGAAGAAACCAACCCTTTTCCACCAGAAGGAAGAGAACAACCCCACTTCAACCAGAAGGAAGGATGCAAATCTTGGTGTAAGTCCTATTTTCCAATCCAATTTTCCATTGAGTGTCTTTAATTTCAATGACAGACTCTCAACAATTAGAGATAATTGCTGAAGATAACGATACTTTAGAATCGCTTAATGCCCAATCTATACAAGATTTTTTATTTAGAAATAACCGATTTAGACCCTACCTAGTAGAGTTTTATCCGAAATGAATCAAAACTCTTCCAACAAACCGGCAAACTCTTCTAACACACCGGCAAATGATACCATGTCTCGTCAAGACCTCCAACTACTTTTAAATTCTATTCCAGAATTTTCACCTGATGGAAAAAATTTGTCTATTTTTATTAACGAAGTAGATAATTTAATAAATCATTTAAGAGGCAGACTGAATGACGATTTACAATTCTGTTTGAATTTCTCGATTCGTTCCAAAATCTTGAACGAAGCCCAAGATTTAATAGCGTTTCAGAATGCAACAGAATGGACGACTATAAGACGTACACTCCTTCAGAGGTACGGTGACCAAAGAAACGAAGATTTACCCGTTACCGCTGTAACACATTGCGTTCAGAAAAAAACTGAAAACTATCTCGATTTGTAGATTGTCTAAAACTTTGAGCGACCTCCTCCAACATCTCTCTTTGAATATTGCAGATCAAAATTTACAAACAATTCGAAGCTGAAAAACTAGCACTCAAAACTTTTCAAGTAGGTATATTAGAGCCTTATAGGAGCTACATTAGTAATTTCGAATTAGGAAACTTAGAGCAATGTATAAATAAATGTAAATTTTATGATAACAGGAAACAGGAATGGGAATATTCCGAATTTCTCAGGAAATCTCAGGAAAATAAGAAACACCCACCGCAATACCATCTCAAACATAATCCAAATTTTAATAATCAACCGAACTTCAGACAACAATTTCAAAATAATAATGATCAATTTCCAAATTTCAATAATAATAACAGGAATCAAAATCCCCAAAACATTGTTTCTCCACACAACCAACATGCTACAAACAACCACAAAATTTTTACTAATAAACAAGTTTTTGGAACAAAACCAAGCTCCGGTTTTCATAAACCTCAGCAAGAACCAACACCAATGTCTATGTCGACTAGAAATACCAAACCGACGCCTATGTCTATTTCCACCAGAAATTCTGAATTTCCACAAAACAAACACCTCTTTAATGTTCAGTCAGCATCTGAACACTTAGATGATCAAGAATTTGAATTTCAAGAACCCGAGTATACGGAAGAAAATGACTTAGCAGGAAATAATGATTCATACGAGAACAATTACGAAATAGATGAAAATTTACAGAATTGGCCTCACGAAAACCCAGAAACGTAAATCTTAATTTCGTAAAAGTTCAATCAAAATTACCGTACATTTATTTACCTAAAATCAACCTAAGAATTTTAATTGATTCAGGCGCTACAAATTCAGTAATAAATCGAAAACCAGCGTTCGAAAAATTTTTCAAATTTCTGTACAAGGAAAATTTTAGTGTTACCGGTTTAGGAACTACCATCAAAGCGGATGATACTTTAAATATTCCAATTTTATACGAACTAGGTATCCTCGACAATATTCACTTACATGTTGTCGATTGGCACAAAAATTTCGATGCTTTATTAGGAACATCAGACTTACAAAAATTAGATGCAAAGATAGATTATCAGAATCACATTTTGGAAATTAAAAATTTGAAAATTCCATTCATTCTTGAATACTCGTACAATAAATTGAAACCTCGATTGAAACCTAATAAAACGATAGTAAAAGATTTTTTTTAAATTCCAGTATCTTTGGAAAACGGTGACGTTTTGTTACCTGAAATTAATTTCAAACAATTCTCAATCCCTGCATGTATCGCTAACGCAAAAAACGGATTTTGTTTTGAACCTATTTCAGAACCAATAAATGATAAAATAGAGATAAACTTTTCAGAAAGAATACACGTGAAATCAATATCTGAAACGGAAATAGCTGCCCCACAGGTAGAAAATCACAAATTTAACCTTTCGAAAAACATCCCACTCCCAACGACTCACATGAATTCTGAAGAAAAACATGAAATTTTAAAACTCTGTTCTAAATTCAAGGACATTTTTTATAACGAAAAATGTGATCTTACATTTAGCAATACAGTTAAACATCAAATTAGGACGAAAGAACAACCTGTTTATGTAAAATCTTTCAAACACCCCCATAGTATGAAAAATATAATTCAAGAAGAAATTCAAAAACTCCTAGACGATAAAAGCATACGCCCATCAATTTCTCCTTATGGTGCACCAGTTTGGATTGTAGATAAGAAAAAAGATGCTTCTGGTCAAAAGAAATATCGTATGGTAATTGATTACCGTCGATTGAATGAAAAAACGATAGAAGATAAATAGGGGAAGGTGGGGACCCTTCGTACGGTTTCAACATTTAATTTTTTTTATTTTTTGTTTTTTCATTAATCAATTACCTGACAGCTTGAATGTATAGTCTAACTATCTGAGATTCATATGAAAAAATTACAGATGATTTCATCTGATGTTTCAACCATAATTATGATTTGAAACCAAATCTGGAATATGTACGAACCTACCCCAACAACGGGGCACCTACATACAGTCAGTATAAATACGTGATTTTCCTGGTCGTCGTCCTTTGTTTGTTTTATTACTTCTCACAACAGTCGGATAGGGTCGAATTGCCTGTAGTGTCAAAACTGTCTTCAAAGGAGCTACTATTATTTGATGGATTGGTGAATTATTCAAAGGATCTAAATTAAACCTTCGTAGTTCATCATAAGTTATCAATGGTGAGTTAATAGTTTGTTCTCGCGAAACGGCGGAACCTCCAAGAAAGAAGTTAATGCAAAATCAGCAATTAGTACACTAACACACTAAATCGTTCCTAGTTGGGGCACATTCTTACGCGTCCAAATGTGCCCCATCTAGTTCTGTACGAAAGTACCCCACTTACCAAATAACAGCAAAATATATCCTCTTTCAATATTGATAGGAAAACGTCATAAATTTATTATTGAAAACGTATCTTAAGTATATTTTGCTAGTTACTGATAGAATTCTCTACACGAGAACCTATCTTATCTACGGTAACAATTGACAGAAACATTGATCAAAAAATTACTTAGCGAGCGCGAAAACACGTTCGTGCCTGAAACTTCGCTCTCACCAGTGCGAATGGCGCGATAGTACGTTGACGTAAAGTTGGTACCTCCACTCAAGCACACATACAAAAGCAAGGCCGTACGTCGTTTCGTTCAAGTTTTATTTCGACTGTATGAATGTGCCCCGCGTACGAAGGGTAACGATCTCCCCCTACCCTCTACCTCGAATCGAAAAAATTTTAGATAATTTAGGAAAAAGTTGCTATTTTTCAACCCTAGATATGGCAAAAGCATTTCATCAAATCGAAATGGATGAGAAATCCATAAAGAAAACTGCATTTACCGTGAATAATGGTCATTACGAAAATCTTCGTATGCCTTATGGATTAAAAAATGGACCAAGTACCTTTCAACGCGTAATGGACAATGTACTTAAAGAATATTTACACAAATTTTGTTTTGTTTACATGGATGATATAGTGATATTTTCGAAATCCTTACAAGAACATACTTGCCATTTAAAATTAATTTTCCAAAAAATAAGAAAATTTAATTTAAAAATTGAACTTGACAAATGTGAATTTTTGAGTAAAAATGTTGAATTTCTAGGACATGTAATAACTCCTGAAGGTATATCACCAAATCCTTCAAAACTAAAAGCTGTTGAAAAATATCCTATACCACGTACAGCGAAAGAAATAGAATCATTTTTAGGCTTAATAGGTTATTATAGAAGATTTATTCAAAATTTTGCACATATTGTGTCTCCTCTAACTAAGTGTCTTAAAAAAGGAGCAAAAATAAAAATCGATGACCCTGATTATGTGAATGCTTTTCACCTATGCAAAGAATTATTGACGAATGCCCCAATATTAGTTTATCCAGATTTCAAAAAACCATTTACATTAACAACTGATGCTTCAAATGTTGCAATTGGGAGTGTACTGTCACAATCCAATCGCCCAGTAGCTTATTACTCGAGAAATTTGAATTCTGCAGAGAAAAACTATTCCACTATAGAGAAAGAACTACTTTCAATCTTAGATTCGACAAAACATTTTCGACCATATCTCTAGTCTCTACGGCCAAAATTTCACAATAGAAACCGATCATAATCCATTGGTTTGGCTTTATAAAATCAAAGAACCCAATTCCAGACTTATACGTTGGAAATTGAAACTTGATGAATTTGACTTCAACATTATACATAAAAAAGGAAAGGAAAATAAAGTAGCTGATGCCCTTTCACGAGTTGAAATTAATAATAGAGAAAACGAAGAATCTTTATTATCAGAAAGTGATTTAGACTTCGAAATTGCATCCGTTTTACCTAACGTCAATGAACTTCCGATATTAAGTGAATTTTGAACTCTCCAAACATTACCAATCAACAGAATGACGAAATTGACTCAACAATTCATTCGACTCAAGAAGATAACGGAAAGGTTATTCCAATCACGGAATCTTCTGTCAATATTTATCCACATAGAATTATTTTAAATATTGGCGAACAATACAAATTAAAATTCACCAAAATTTTCAAGACAAACACATATTATAACATTACAATAAGACAAAATTTCATGAATAACGACTTTTCGAAATTTTTCGAAGAAATTTTCAGACCAAATGAAACATACGGAATATTTAGGGAAAGATTTTTGCGGCATGCAGACAATTTTGTGAAATTCCGGAAAAAGTCACACACCGAGCAGGAATCGAACCTGCGTCTTCCACTTGCCGGGCGGATGCTCTACCGCTAAGCTACCAGTGTGTGTGATACCTTTTCCGGAATTCAGTATCATACGGTTCAACTCGTATGTAGTGAGAGGGGGTTCCTAGGTGGGGAGCACTGATTCGTCGTCATCATTAGCCAGAGGACTCCATTTATCCTTCACTTCACGTCATCGAATTTTTTCGATTTCAGTTTTAGGTCAGATGTTGGATTCCGACCAATGATGAAATACTTAAGCCGAGAATTAATATATAAATTTTATATATACGGAATATTTTTCAGAGACGACAAATTACGACTACCTTTTGTCAGATTTTGCAAAAAATCGTTCAATTACTCCGTTAAGCTTTTCATAAGCAATACACTCTTATTAGATGTACCTTGCGAAGAAAATCAAAGTGGAATTATTTCAGAATATCACGATAAAAACCACAATGGTATTTCAGAAACGTATAACCATTTATCAAAAAAATACTATTGGCCAAAAATGAGGAATAAAATAACAGAAATTATCAACAAATGCGAATTATGTCCACAATCAAAATATGAGAGACACCCCTACAAATTAAAATTTTCAGGTCCTCTCTTAGCTGAACGACCTTTCGAAGTAATCCACATTGACACATTCTCTTTCCAAAATTCTAAATTCCTAACAATCATTGATTTATTCTCAAAATACGCACAATCGTATCTTGTTAAAGACGGCACTGCATTAACCATGCTTAATAAATTACGACATTACTTTGCACACCATAACATTCCACAAAAAATCGTTTGTGACGAAGGACAGGAATTTCAAAATAAAACATTTAAAGAATTTTGTAACTTGAATAAAATCAATTTACATTTTCCAACAGTGAATAATCCAAGTTCAAACTCTCCAATCGAACGATTTCATTCCACAATTTTAGAAAAACTAGAATTTTAAAATTGTCAAATCCAAATGAAAATCCTGCTAATCTCATGATTTCAGCAACATTGATTTACAATCAATCAATTCACTCAGCCACAGGTTATTCACCTTGTTCGAAATTCGAACATTATTCTAAAAAATATTCATCTTCGATAATATGGAAAATTCCATTTAAATTATTAATCAAAAGTGGGTCACGACCGAGTGAGCCGCCGATCGACCAAAATCTGCTGACTGGCTAGAAACAATTGATGCAATTGATGCAACCGGGGACTCCGCTAGTGAAATGATACCAAATAAGGCAATGTTATTTTTATCGTCAATATTCAATTTAGTATATAAGATTAGATTGTAATCAATAAAGACATCATTCATCATTAGTCTGATCAATACACCTCTTCGGCAACTGTGGAGTTAAGACATCCCTTGAACGTTCTGAGTCTGGTCGTTCAGTTGCCTCAACCTCAAAGCAAGTGTTGTTTCAAACCAAAGAAACAACATTTTTTGGTCCTTCGAGCCGGATTGAGAGAAAGGATTTACGACCCTAATCTCGATCAAATCTTCAACGCCTGTGGGAAAGCCTCCCAGAGCCAAATCCAGCGCCAGCAGAAGTCCTCCAGAGCCAACAACAGCATCCGTGAAGAAGCCATCCAGCGCCAACCACGAGCCAGTGAACTAGCCTTCCGGAAAATAAAAAAAAAATCTTCAAAGCCGAGATATCATGAACCCTTCAACCAAAATGGAAGAGAAATTGGGAGAACAAATTACTATTGGCCAAGACCTGAACAAAATATTATCTTCACTCAAGAAAGATGGGTCTGCACGCAAAACAGAGGAATACTTCAAGAAGAAATTCATGGCGGCCACAGATCTACTGAACAATTTTCAAGAAAATCATAACGAACTCCGTAAATCCCTTGATGAAGAGCATTCCTACTTCAAACAAGATTTACATGGGCAGATATCCAAATGCTACCAGGAAATCAAGAACTATATCAATACATGGCAGAAGTCTAATCCGATGTCAGAAGAAGTCAGCTACCAACACCCTTCCATCCTTCAAATTCAAATAAAATTGGGTTTATTCAAGAAGGAAATGGAAAGGGCACAAGATAAAATAAAAAGCCAACTACATCCCAAAATATACAACTTCCTTGAAGAAAACCTAACCAGGATCTGGCGGGACATAGAAGCACTCTATGAACAGATGCTAGCTATCAATGAAGAAGAAGTAATCAAATACAAGAAAACCGGAGTCTTCGAAAAATATAGAACTAAATATGAGGAAATCATAGAAGAAATAATCACTGCTTCTCCTACTGATAACAAAACATTCCAAAACAAAAACATTTCCATAAATTTACCACGGATCAGCATCCCTATCTTCACTGGTGACTACGAGACTTGGATCACATTCCGAGATATATTCCTTCAAACTATACACCAAAACCACGAACTAGGAGACGCTGAAAAAATGCAGTACCTGAAGAGCCAAACCAGGGGTGAAGCAGCGAAGCTCATTCAACACTTAGAAGTATCATCAAGAAACTACCCCATCGCCTGGGATTTAATAACGAGGAGGTACAACAACAACAGACTTCTCTTCAGCAAGTACGCCGACAACATCTTAAATCTACCAATTTTGCAACAAGAGTCGGCAGCATCCATTAAAAAACTTCACGACACTGTTCAAGAAAATCTCAGAGCCATTGAAAATATGGGAATCACAGCCGAACAATTGGGTAGCAACATAATAGCGCATATGCTGCTAAAGAAATTAGACAGCGATTCGAGAAGACTCTATGAACAATCTACCACAACACATAAGGATATTCAAGAACTGGCAGACCTCTTGGAGTTTCTAGAAAATCGATTCCAATCCCTCGAAGCACTTCGAGGCACAATCAAAAAATCGGATCATCCATCAACAGGACAAAGGCATAAGTTTCAAAACTACCATACTGACTTACAATCATGCAGTTTATGTGACAGCAACCATGAAACTTATCGCTGCCAAAAATTCAAGGATATGTCAGTAAAAGAACGAAACGACTTTGTACGAAAACAACACCTCTGCAAGAATTGTTTGAAGCATCCGAGCAATACGAAATGCCCAAGCAAGAATCTCTGCTTCAAATGTAACAACTTTCATCACTCATCATTGCATTGGGAAAATTACCGGAACTTTAAAACAAATTTCGGTCAGCAAGGACAGAAGCAAGAGACGTCCAGAAATCAGCGCACAAGAGAGCATGAAAATGGATTTGGGTCCCATCTAGGAAAAGCTACAAATAACAATGATGGACCAACCATCCCCATCCTGGCCACAATATTCGTCAATGTTATAAACAACAAAGGATACCAAGAACTTATGCGAGTCCTTATTGATCCAGGCTCCCAAGTATCATTTATAACTGAAGGAGCCGCAAATACCTTAGGAATGCCCAAGCAAAGGCATCATGCAAACATAACAGGGTTAGGATCTTGCGACGCAGGTACTTCAAAATGGAAAATGCACACCGTGATGAAACCAAGATTCTCAAGCGACTTTAAATTACAAGCCGAGCTATACATCCTACCAAAATTGACCAGCTCCATGCCTCAACAACCGATAACTGCTGATGAAAATTGGAACAATGTAATCCTTGCAGATCCCACTTACTTCAGACCCGGAAAAATCGACATTCTCCTAGGAATCGACT
This sequence comes from Adalia decempunctata, assembly GCA_951802165.1. Classification (NCBI taxonomy): domain Eukaryota; kingdom Metazoa; phylum Arthropoda; class Insecta; order Coleoptera; family Coccinellidae; genus Adalia; species Adalia decempunctata. The sequence goes on along the minus strand of OX637702.1, from coordinate 33,170,476 downwards.
TATACACGGAAATCGTACAGGATGGTGTTAAAAAATCTAAAAATGGTCTGCTTGCACAAAACACCGAGTTAGGATGGATTCTCTCTGGTAGCACATCAGCTGGTCCGAAACTCCAAATAACCAGTATGATTGCCACCACTGCACCGGAAACACAGTTAACAAAATTCTGGGAAATAGAAGAAGCGGATACTCTCACAAACAACAATACCCAGGAAAGCCCCTGCCAAGAATTCTTCAAGAAAACTTATACAAGAAATCAGGATGGTACATATACTGTTCAACTGCCATTCAAGGAGAAGGAACAATTGCTAGGCCAATCAAGAAAAACCGCCATCGCTCGACTTTTGCAAATAGAGAAGAAGTTCGAGAAGGACGAGAAATTGGAAGCAATGTACAAGGAATTCATGTGGGAATATATCGAACTAAAACACATGACTCCAGCAAATCAGACGAACAGCACAAGATACTACATTCCGCATCAAGCAGTAATAAAAGAGGACAGAGAAACAACAAAACTGCGTGTCGTATTCGACGCGAGCCAGAAAACTAGTACCGGAATCAGTTTAAATGATATATTGCACACTGGTCCCAAGCTTCAACAAGATTTGATTGATAAATTATTGAGATGGAGAAAATACGAAATCGCATTGACTGCAGATGTGGAAAAGATGTACAGGCAGGTCAAACTACATGAAGATGATCAAAGATTCCACACTATTTTATGGAGGTTCAACAAAAATGACCCAATCCAGGAATATCAACTCACGACAATCACCTACGGAACCGCTCCCGCTGCCTACCTTGCTATAAGGAGAGTTGCGGAACTGATACTTGAAGACTTCTACGTCGATGATTTTCTCTCCGGTGCCCACAATAAAGAAGATGCACAAAAAATCAAACAAGAAATTAAAACGCTACTTCTCAAGGGAGGATTCAACATTCGAAAATGGAAGAGCAATCTCACATTAAATGATGATACGTCCTTTCAAGATTTCGACAGCAGAGAGGACATAACCAAAATTCTGGGAATTAAATGGTCACCACAAAATGATAACTTCCATTACACTATTAAACAAACTTCCAACCGAACAAACACAAAAAGACAAGTGCTATCTGAAATTGCTTCAATATTCGATCCATTAGGTCTCATGGCTCCAATTGTGATCAAGGCGAAAATAATCATGCAAGATATATGGAAAACCGGCAAAAAATGGGATGAAACTATTCCTACAGAAATCCAAACAGCATGGGACAAATTCAAAGAAGAACTACCAATAATAGAAAACCTGCAACTACCACGATGGTTTCAATATAATCCAGAGCAGCCCATCGAACTACACGGATTCTGTGATGCATCGCAAAGAGCCTATGGAGCAGCAATATACGCCAAAACAGTCATGAAGGACAATGCCCAGACAACATTACTGGTAGCCAAAACAAAGGTTGCACCCGTGAAAAACAAATTAACCATTCCCCAATTGGAACTTTGTGCCGCAACATTATTGGCGAAACTAATGAAACGAACAATTACAGCCCTGAAAATCGCCGACATAAATATTTACACATGGTCAGACTCAAAAGTTGTGTTAGCCTGGTTACAGAAAACTCCGAGTAAGCAAAACGTCTTCATAGTCAACAGAGTCAACGAAGTTCATCGGTTACTAGGTCAAATTCAATGGAACTACGTGAAATCGGAGGAGAATCCAGCTGATTTACTGTCCAGAGGCGCGCTACCAAGTAAACTCCAGAAAAATACACTATGGTGGAATGGACCTGCGTGGCTCAAAACATCAAGTGATGAAATCAAGACAACTGAAGGGATTCCAAAAGAAATCGTTATAAATAACGAAGAATTTCAAGAACTAACGGTGTTTACCACCAAGACCAAAGAACCTCTAGAATTGTTAACAAAACTTTCATCCTGGAGGAAGACAAAAAGGGTGATGGCTTATTGCAAAAGATTCATAGACAATTGCAGATCTAGAAATGCGACCGAGTTACCAACAAAGCGAGTACCTCCATTCATCACACCGACCGAACTTCAATGGGCAAAAACAACACTCATAAAATTGGTCCAGAATGAACATTTTCAAGAGGAATTAACCAGATTAAACAACAACCTAACTATCAAAAGAACTGATCACCTTAAAAACTTGGATCCCTACATAGATGAAGAGGGAGTGCTTCGTGTTGGAGGTAGATTACAAAACTCATCACTAAGCTTCAACCAAAGACACCCAATAATTCTACCGACAAAATGCCATCTGACCGACATAATTATCCGAAACGCACACTACGAAACCCTGCATGGAGGAACACAGCTGACATTGAGTCAAGTTAGACAAGAATACTGGATACCGCATGGAAAAAATAAAGTCAAACACATAATAAGGAGTTGTGTTATATGCACTCGATACCGTTCCACTCCATGTGTCCAGAAAATGGGAAATTTACCCAGAGAAAGAGTTAATCCATCTCACCCATTCCCTAATGTTGGGATAGACTATGCTGGCCCGATACAAATGAGATTATCTAGAGGTAGAGGATCCAAATCCTTCAAGGGATACATCTCCATCTTCGTCTGTCTTGCAACAAAGGCAATACATCTGGAAGCAGTAAGTGACCTTTCTACAGAAGCATTCATGGCTGCCTTCAGAAGATTCACTTCGCGACGTGGATTATGCTCTGCAATATTCAGTGATAATGGAACCAATTTCATCGGAGCTAAACGTATACTGGATAAAGAATATCAAGAAGCCATTAATGAAGATTCAATAGAGAAGGCATTAGCAGAGAAATCGATAAAATGGCACCGCATACCACCTGGCAGTCCTCACTTCGGCGGATTATGGGAAGCCGGCGTAAAATCTATGAAGTTTCACCTACGAAGAATTGTTGGAGACCACAAATTGACCTTTGAAGAAATGAGTACACTCCTATGTCAAATAGAAGCATGCCTCAATTCTCGCCCTCTTATCCCAATCACTGAAAACCCACAAGAATTAGATGTGCTGACGCCTGGACATTTTCTCATAGGAAAATCACTACATTCAATCCCTGATCCAGAGATCAATGAAAAGAATATCACCCTACAACATAGATGGAGGCTTGTACAAAAAATGAAACAAGATTTCTGGAAGAAATGGACATCGGAATATCTCTCCAGACTACAACACAGGAGCAAATGGACGGATAAAAAAGAAAACATCAAAATAGGAGATATCGTACTGGTCAAACAGGACAACATTAATCCCAACTGTTGGCCCTTGGGAAGAGTGACGCAGAGTCACCCAGGAAACGACGGATTTGTGAGAGTGGCTACGATACGATGCAAGGATGGGAACAAGATCAGAAGACCTATAACCAAAATTTGTAAACTTCCGGTTGAGCAAGAAGAAAGAAGAATCGATAAGACTAAGAAAGTCGGATCTTCCTCGAACAGTGGACTGATACAAACATTAATGATGGTCACGTAACTATGTGTAGCCAATACTAAAAACGCAACAGCGCACCACACAATTCACAAACTGCCGTTCGGATTCTACGTGGAGCATTTAGGCAAAGCATACATAAATGGAGGAGAGTTGAAATTATCAACACCGTTTCCTCTTGATCAACTACACTTAGACCGAAAAAATCTTAACAGAACAGTTGAAAACTTTCGAGGGTTATGTACTACAGCTTCCCAACTATCGCAGACAAATCACTGTCACGAGTTTCGAACACCATATCGCAGAAATGAAGTATGAAAATAACCTGCTCATCGACAGCATCCAACATCTATCATCCAGATCCAGGAGAGGAATATTAGGAGAATTAATGACATCCATATTCGGCGTAAACGATGAAGATATAGACGACCTTCAGGAAAACCAACAATACCTCATAGAAGTCACCAATCATCAGAGAAAACTAATGATTTCCACAACGAATGACGTGCGACAGATCGAAGAAAAAATAAGCCAAAATTAGAACATTTTCGTGTAAAATTCAACAAGGGCATAGCTATCATCAACGAAATGCATTTATGGTACAAACATGTTGATGAAAACAACATAAATCTTCAAATCATTCAGAACTACCAATTAGCTGTCAACTATTTGAAAGAAGTCAATAACAAATACACAAAAATCATAAACATCTGTCATGGTCAGGGCCACATCACGGATTTACTTTCTCCAAGCGAACTAGCAAAGCTGATCCAGAAGGCTGAAACAACCATTCCATCAGACATGCACATACTACTCAAACCTGTGAGCAGGATAGAAGTCTTCTATGATGCGAATGAACTAAGAATAGTCACCTTCTTCTTCATTATTCAGAGACAAAGTTACGACATAATCAAAGTATTTCCCGTTCCGGTTAAGAAGACAGAAAACATATTCATAGCACCAAAAGTATCGAATGACTTACTAGCAGTAGAGTACAACAGTCAAAAATACTTCGAAATAAATGAACAGGAAGTGAGAGAAGCCGTAAAACTACGAGAGGGCCTATACATTTATAATCCTGGAATGGTCAAAAACATGGAGCAGCATCCCAATTTCATCATCCAAAGCATCTACCAGAAAAATGGGAAATTCGACTGTGAACTCTCCAGCATTCGAGTCCAAGACGTATTATGGAAAGAACTACTCAAACCAAATACGTGGATGTTCATTTCCAACCAACCCTCCACTATATCAAAACTATGCGGAGGAAAACGAGAAGAAATAACCATCAATGGAACGGGCACAATTCACATAGGAGCAGACTGTCTCCTCCGAACGCAAAACATAATTCTTCGAGCGAGGTTCACGAATGAGATGCAATCAACAACGACGTTCAGCAAGCCAATCTCATTGAACCTATGGCAAGGGAACTCGAATCCTTCAAACAAAAACCTCATCGAACCCGAGATAGCAATGGACAATATCTCTGCAAACATAACAAAGATAATTATGGAAGAAGAGGAACCAAATTCACATATCTGGAGGCAATTTTCACACCCTCTTGCCACAACCACTGTGATAGGAATCTCCGCGATAGTCACACTAGCTGTAACATACCTCTGTATGCGATATATAAGTCCACTTCTTCGGAACAGAAGAGCTAACAGATCCACCACGGAAATGAATGAAACAGAAGCCGAAATTCCGTTGACGGAAATCACACCAAGTTCAAAACCACGCCAGCAATGTTTCGACCTTGACCAGCTCTACGCCGAGGCAAAAACAGAATTCCAGACGTCAGCACCCATTCCTGACCATGCACAATAAAGCATTCGAGTGAGACACGAGTTAGAATAGGAAATTAGGAAATAGAACAATAGAAGTAACAGATTGCCAACACTGGAGCTCCAACATCATAGCCCGCAGCATTTCGGCCTTGGGAGTAATGATCGAAATTCGAACATTATTCTAAAAAATATTCATCTTCGATAATATGGAAAATTCCATTTAAATTATTAATCAAAAGTGGGTCACGACCGAGTGAGCCGCCGATCGACCAAAATCTGCTGACTGGCTAGAAACAATTGATGCAATTGATGCAACCGGGGACTCCGCTAGTGAAATGATACCAAATAAGGCAATGTTATTTTTATCGTCAATATTCAATTTAGTATATAAGATTAGATTGTAATCAATAAAGACATCATTCATCATTAGTCTGATCAATACACCTCTTCGGCAACTGTGGAGTTAAGACATCCCTTGAACGTTCTGAGTCTGGTCGTTCAGTTGCCTCAACCTCAAAGCAAGTGTTGTTTCAAACCAAAGAAACAACACACCTTTTCATTTACTTTATGGACCTTACGATAAATTACCAGAATTTGGCTTAACAATGACCGTTTACGAGCAATATAACGAAAAAAGAAAAAGAGAAATTTTACCATTTTTTGACCACATATACAAACGAAATAAAGATGAAGCCCAAAAAACATTGACAAGATTAAATGAGAATCGAGATGATCCTCCAATTTTAGAGCAAGAAGAATTTTATGTCGAAAGAAATAGACCAAGAAAAACTGATCCACCTTTCGAAAAAATTACTGTTCAAAAACAAAATAAAATCAGTGGTTTAACTGCAAAATCCAGAGAAACCACAGCCCACATAAGAAATGTCAAAAAACTAAGAAAAACGTTTGTTCTTTTCAGGATACTACTGATCCTCCTGATTCAAACCCAAACGAAGCAGGCCCTTCAGGTCTTCGAAATAAAAGGTAATGGCTACTTCGAAGAACACTTAAGTAATGCCAAAATTCTTGACCACTATCATAATTTTCTCCTCTTCATGAATATAACCCATTTGAGAGATAATTTCGACCAGTTAAATTACAATTTCAACGCTATTCAGGAAAATCGAACAATCGACGAACTATCTCATAGAATTCATCATCAAGTAAGAATAAATTTGGAACAAATTGAACAAATTTACGTAAATTTGCAAACAGAAAAGTTAGAAGAGGTTTGGCTAATTTCATTGGAAAAGGTATCAAGTTTATCACAGGTAACTTAGATGACGACGATGTCAAAACTATCAATGAAAATCTAAAAACTCTTCATAAAAGTAAATCTTCAGAAATAGAAAGAATAAATAAATTCACTTCCTTTGCCAACCATTTATCACAAAGATATTCAGAAGATTTAGCCTTGTTAAATGAAAATATTATTCATACCAAAACTTGTAACTCCGTATTCGAAAGCTGTAGAATTATAAAGTCCTTTATTGTCCAAATCATTGTGATTTATAGTTCAAAGAAAATAAAATCTTTTTAAAAACAGTCTTTTCGAAACGAATTTCATAATTATATAATATTTTGTTTCTACTGTGATTGTCAACCGAAATTCGGGAATATCTGTGGAAACGGTAAGTTAAGATAGTAGTTTATGTATATTCTGCAAAATTTTTAATTTTTTGTTACATAAAATCTACATCTTGATGGTCAAAACTTGTATGATTCCATATGGAATCAGTGGGCATTTTACTAGCAACTAGTTTTTTGTTGTCGAACTTTTCCGAAATAGAACTGTATTCCTATTCTGGTCCTTATTTTCGAATATTATGAATCAATGATATAGTTAATTATAATTTTCAGATGTCTAGAGTAGGACTAACTGCGGAAGAAGAAAAACATTTCCTCTTGTTGCTCGAAGGAGATATATCTGATTTAGAATTGAACCATCAGATAGAGAAGATGATGAAGATATTGAAATATCACATCAGCATGAAACAATTGATGTAGTAGAACAAACCTTGAATTGTGAACATCAAAATGGGGGTGAATATGATTCGGATGATGATGTTCCATTGGCTATACTGTTTGGCGTGAACGGACTACAGTCATCCGAAAATGTTTCCAAAGGAACTAGAAAAAAGTACTCCTGGCGTAAGAAAGATTTGGATGAAGATCTGTCAGTGTGTGAAATAAAATTTTCAGATCCACCAGAACCAGAGCTGACGCCATTATCTTATTTCAAATATTTTTTTGACGATAATATTTTCCAGGACATAGTTCAGCAAACAAATTTATATTCTGTTGAGAAAACAGGTTCCTCCTTGAACACGACCACCAACGAAATACAACAATTTGTAGGAAATCATATTATGAGTAGTCTGGTGAAAATGCCAAGTTACCGGATGTACTGGGCGGAATCAACAAGATATGCACCTATCGCGGATACTATGTCAAGAAACAGATTCGACAAACTGAGGAATTTTATTCGCCTGAATGATAACTCGAAAATGAGATCGCGTGATGATAGTGATTATGATAAATTATTCAAAGTAAGACCTTCCATAGACGCAGTAAGGTCAAATTTAGCAAGCCTGGAAGCGGAAGAACATATGTCTATAGATGAAATTATTATTCCCTTCAAAGGTAGAAGTAGCTTGAAACAATATATCAAGAATAAACCCCATAAATGGGGAATAAAGATGTTCGCAAGAGCCGGTGTGAGTGTAATCGTCTACGATTTTGAAATTTATGTTGGGAAGGGTACCGTAAAAAATGCTTATTCACTTGGTCTTAGTGAAGATATAGTCGAGAGGCTAGTTGATGGTGTTCCAAAATATAGAAATCACAAACTTTATTGTGATAATTGGTTCACTTCAGTAGACCTTTTTCTCTATCTCAGAACTCTAGGTATTCTAGCGACAGGAACTGTCAGAAGCAATCGCATACCCGGATGTACCATGAAGGAAGATAATGAACTAAAAAGAAATGGCAGAGGATCTTTCGACTATCGGACCAATCAGGAAAATATAATAGCCATCAAATGGTTTGACAACAAAGCTGTCCATTTACTGTCCACTCATAAAGGAGTTGAACCTGTTGAAAATGTGGAACGATGGAGCGTGTCTGATAAAAAATATATTCAAGTACCCCGACCAAATATCGTGAAAAATTATAATACCTTCATGGGTGGGGTTGATCTTCATGATATGCTGGTATCTCTATATCGAATAAATATTGGAGTGAGAAGATTCTACCTTCGGATATTTTGGAATTTAGTAGACTTGTGTATAGTGAATGCATGGCTCCTTTATAGAAGGCATATGAGTCAAATGGGAAAGAAGTACAAAACTTTGGTTATCTTTCGATCAGAGCTAGCCCAAGGATTGATGAATGCAGGAATATCTAACTATCGTAAAAGAGGAAGACCTGTGTCAGTCAACCACCTCCTGCAAAAAGAAATGTCACAGCAATCCCAGTAAATGATGTACGCTATGATGGCATGAATCACTGGCCTGAACACATTTCGAATAAGATGAGATGTAGGTTATGCATACATGCATATTTTCAAGAATAAGGTGTCAGAAATGTAAAATTGCGTTGTGTTTGACAAAAGACAAAAATTGTTTCACCTCATTTCATGTAAATAAATAATAATGATTCCACTGTTTTCGTATATTATCAATTCCAAAATGCCCAATACATATGCCCACTGACTCCATATGGCATCATGTCGATTTGTCACTATAAACTAGAAAAAACATGTTTTTTTTTCATAAATGTGTTCAGTATACTTCTTATTCATAGTTATTCTTAAGAAATATTTTTTTCAATGGCTAGATAATAATTCGGGCTGGAAAGGGTTAATCGTCGTTGGTGCGGTACTGCGTTTATGTGATTACGGAATTTGTGACTAAACGAAACTATATAGGTGAATGCATCAAATAAAGAATGGATTTCCAACATTTTCTAAATGAAAATGGTTTGAGCCACTTGGCTGGTGTTTCTGAAGGTAAGGTCTAAATTATTTATGAAGTTTCAAAGTAAAATTGGCTCTCTCGGAATATTCCCAAGTGACCATCTATGTCGCTGTGATATAGTATTGAAAGATTGGAAAGGGAGTATTACTATACAGGGTGAGTCTTTGACTTGTACATATATTTCAACTGAAGATTCTTGAGGCCAAAGGAAACCTTTTTTTCATTTTCCATTTTTCCGAATTCGGCTCTGTTAAAAAGATATAGCCATTTGAAAAAAAAAACATGTGGCTGAGTACGTGCCTGAAAACATTCTCTGGAACCAATGCAAAGTTCATATTTCTCGATTAAAATTAGGTTGGTATATTTGGGGGAACTCAAGTAGTAACCTTATTTGAATAAGAATGTTAAAAACACGATATTTCTTAAAAAAAAGGCTTAGTTTTGTCCGACTATATCGTCAATTGAAAAGCCATATTTCTCCTATATAATTGAGTTCCTTCTTCGATTTTCCTAAAGATTAGTCTGTAAACACTAAAAACCTGTCCATATCCTCCTCGATATCCCAAAAATATTTTGTGAATGATGGTTTTAAATTCAATTTATAATTTTGATCGAGCTACAACCTATTCAAATCGATGTTAATGAAATCTTCTGTGGAAAATTCACAGAACTTGAATGTGTTGTATGTTGCCAGTTTCAACAATATTCTTGAAACTAGGGAAATTGATTTTTTTGACTGCATTACTAGATAAATATTTATGAATTCGACCATAGATCACCTTCCTTAACATTAGGAATCGACCTATCTCAAACGACTACCACTATTCCGTTCTTATACTTCACATGCACAAACCACAGGTCTGTGTCACATGTCTGAGGTAGTTCAGACGGTTCAGCGTAGTTCGGTCACATAGCGTATGACGTGAGATTTCTATGGTTTGGAGGTTAGAAATTAAAATTCTTCCAACGAGAGAATAGGCTATGTTGATGTTTGTGACGAATTATTATTTAAATTTGAATAATGAAATGAGTAGCCAGAAATTATGATGTATTTCTGCCGGAGCCCGAAACTGATGGAATAAACTAGGTGCATATTTTAGAGGACGAGATATCTCTACAGGGTCTTTCACGAGTAACCTCACCCATATTTATACGGGAAACTAATGAACGTATTTTCATGAAATTCAGCACTTATAAGTATTTCACGATGCTGATGAAATCTAAAATATTTTCAAGGCATGAGCACTTCCGGTTTTTCCGGAAATGACGTCAACTTCCGTTTTTCAAATTAGAACAGCATTTTTTTATTGCAGAAATAGATTCCTTAGAAAATTTCAAGTTATTTTGATGTAACATTTTTCAGTTTTGGTTGGAAAATTCTCTCTGAACGGGAAAAGTCGAAAAAAAAATCTAAAATAGAGCTCCGCTGAAACAAGAATAACTTCGAGGTTTTTGAATGGAAAATTTTCATTTTTGGGATTTTTCAAGATGTAAGATTGATGTATCCACTTTAAAAATCGAAATCGCGATTCATGATACAGGGGGTGAAAAAATCGCTTCCAAAGTTAGGGATGACAAAATCGTGAAAAATCAATTTTTTCAAATTAGAACCCCATTTTTTTATGGCCGATATTGAATCTACGTTAAAAAATAATGTGAGTGTATGCATCACACCTTTGCCCTAAAGTGGATATTTCCTGAGTTATTCACAAAAAACTGTTTTTCGTCTTGAATTTTCAGCTATTTCTTTTCCCTTCACGCCAAAAAGATGAAATTTTCAGGAACTGTTACTTAAACCATGTTTTAGATTTTACTACCCTAATATGCAAGAGAAAAAAGTTACAGGTTGTTCCTAAATAGATGGCGAATTTGGATTCGAATTTGTATCGGAAACCTCTTTATTTCAACTAATCGGTCATCGGTTTTCTCTCCAGTGATAAATAAATAATTCCTTATGAACCATATGCAAAAACTTACCATGTTTTACATTCTTTTTTTTAATGATAGATATCATTTATTACATCTGCCAAATTCCTCTTTATTCAGTAGCATTTTGTGTTTACTATTAATTTAGTGATAATTCGTATTGAGTTATAAAATCGATCACTATGCCTAATTTTACCAATGAAGATTATTTAAATCTCATTCTACTTCATGGAGAATGTAATAAAGTTGTAGATAGAACGATTCGACTGTTCATTGAGAGGTTTCCTGACCGACCCAGACCAACGAGAGATACCATTAACAGAACCATGACAAACTTGAGAAATGTCGGATCTTTCGTTGAGAAAACTATACACAGAGAAAAAAGTGTAGTAAAAGATGAGAACAACGAAATTACAGTTCTTGCATATTTTCGTGTGAATCCTCAAAATTCTCTCAAAGATGCCGAGATTGATCTGGGATTATCTCAATCGAGTGTTTGGAGAATATTAAAAAAACATAAAATGCACCCATATAAATTCAATAGGGTACAGCATTTGAAAGAAACTGATTTCGTCAGGAGAACAGAGTTTTGCGAAGCTATGATGATTCGATTTCAAGAGAATGAAAACTTTTTGGACTGTATAATTTGGACAGATGAATCTAAATTCACAAAGAATGGTTCTTTCAATAGGCATAACAGTCATTATTGGGATGAAGAGAACAACCACCACTTCAGACAATGGAACTTTCAAGAGACCTGGAGTTTCAATGTTTTTTGCGCCATCAAAAATAATGCAATTCTCGATGTTCACATTTATGGTGTGACTTTAACTGGTAAGATAGAACACTACACATGTTTGCATTATTTAAAGAATGTTCTCCCTTAGGAGATAGATATTCTGACATATTGACTCAAATAATTGAGCCGCTAGTACAGAACCATAATGACTTATGGTATCAACAAGATGGCGCGCCTCCACACAATTCACTCAATGTGTCAAATATCCTCTACAGGCTATTTGAAGATCGATGGTTGGCGAACAATGGTCCACATCTTTGGCCACCACGTTCTCCCGATTGAACTCCTTCAGACTATTATGTTTGGGGTAGGATAAAAAATATTGTCTACTAAACTCAGCTGACTGATAAAGAGGACTGCATAGAACGAGTCAGAAATGCGTTCAGGTTTGTTTAGATTTTTAAATTCATAGTTTTGAAACTCAATTTGGTTTTTAAACACTTTTGCAGATCTCTTCCTCCCGATGAAATAAGAAGAGCAACGCACGAAGCATTCCTGAGACGTATAAATAAATGTCTAGAAATTAACGGTCAAAACTATGAGCATCTTCTCTAGTTATAACTGCGAGAGTTTGCCATGGTTCATGGTTCTCCTAATAGTAACTTGAAGTCGGTTTCAAGAAGGGGTGAAAAATCTACAGCATGGTTCAAATAACAGTTCCTGAAAATTTCATCTTTTTGGCGTGAAGGGAAAAGAAATAGCTGAAAATTCAAGACGAAAAACAGTTTTTTGTGAATAACTCAGAAAATAACCATTCTAGGGTAAGGGTGTGATGCATACACTCACATTATTTTTTAATTCAATATCTGCCATAAAAAATGGGGTTCTAATTTGAAAAATTGATTTTTCACGATTTTGTCATCCCTAACTTTGAAAGCGATTTTTTCACCCCCTGTATCATGAATCGCGATTCCGATTTTTAAAGTGGATACATCAATATTACATCTTGAAAAATCCCAAAAATGAAAATTTTCCATCCAAAAACCTCGAAGTTATTCTTGTTTCAGCGGAGCTCTATTTTCGATTTTTTTTTTCGAATTTTCCCGCTCAGAGAGAATTTTCCAACCAAAACTGAAAAATGTTACATCAAAATAACTTGAAATTTTCTAAGGAATCTATTTCTGCAATAAAAAAATGGTGTTCTAATTTGAAAAACGGAAGTTGACGTCATTTCCGGAAAAACCGGAGGTGCTCATGCCTTGAAAATATTTTAGATTTCATCAGCATCGTGAAATACTTATAAGTGCTGAATTTCATGAAAATACGTTCAGTAGTTTCCCGTATAAATATGGGTGAGGTTCCTCGTGAAAGACCCTGTATAGTCAATTTATTCACAGAATTGGATTGATTCATTGAATGAAATAAGGGTCCAAATATCAATATCGAACAAAAAATGAGTTGAACTGTTGAACACATGAGTCAGAAGATCTCTCTTTGAAGCAAATCACTGCTGATAGACGGTAAAGTAAAAAATATCGAAATTTTATATGACATAACAAACGTTTTCCCATCATAGAGATTTAGATACTTAGGTCAGTGATTTCCAAATGAAAATTCTACAAACATTCTGACAACAATGTTAACTTCTCGAGATTTATGATTTTCTCGTCAAATTTTATCGGGTAAAATTGGGAATTACTCGAGAACTACGCGTTTTATTGAAAAAAACTAAAGAATGATTTTATTTTCCAAACCGATTGCTCTTTTCGAAAATAGGAACATTCTACTTTTTCACGTGGTTTTATAGTATTTTTGCGCGAATTTATGAGTTGGCTAGCTGCAACTTTCATACCGGGGGGAACATTGAATAAGTTGATTTGGGAATATGCATCATGATAGGAATGAATACTTCACCAAAATTCAGTTCATTTGAAATAACGGTTCCGAAGATATGAACAGAAAAGTGTTTTTTTCGTGGATTTTTGACACCCTGTATATTCCAAACGAAACCGAATTTTAAAAAATGGTATAGGAAAAAAGTGTTTGGTTTGATGGGAGGAATCTACAGTTGAAATATATGTACAAATCAAAGACTCACCCTGTATAGTGGTTCTTCGTCTCCGCTACGTTTCTAAGACAAAACATGTTCCATATTTATTGCAAACGTATAGATACTATGTAAATACTTTGTAGCAGTTACATATTATTCCTACACAGCATTGAAGTAGATTTTCTACCTTATAGCGATATTTCAGATTGAGAGTGAAAAGGGAGCATTATTACGTTGTTTAGATTCGTAGTTTTCAAGTTTCTCATACAGAGCAAAGTTCTATATTTGATTATCAAAAAGAAAAAGAATATTTATCGTGAAGGTTGAGGTTATGTCTAAACGAGCGCGAAAAAGTGATGCCAGTGAACTTGTGATGTGAACGTTGAAAGAAAGCTGGAGCAGTAGATAGTGAATTTGTTCTAATTTTTGGTGTAAAGGTAGCTGGCTAGGACACAGTCGTGGCGACAGGAAAAAATTCCAGCTCAGCAATCTAAAATTAATTGCTGCCATTAAAGGTACGTCATTCAACTATTAGAGTGTTGAAAACTAACATTTACCTTTGAACAGTTTATTTGAGGAAAACGTGTTTTGTCGTTTTTCAATGAACAAACTGAAATAATAAAAAAATACTTTCAGATGCTGTGAACACTGACATTACCTATACAGAGAAGGAATTCGAGAAAATTGCTGCCGACTGGACCCGTCAAGGGAAGCAGCGCAAACAGAGGGAACGTCAAAATTATGAATAATTTTAATTGACAGGTTTTATTATATTTAATAAAAAAATTTGCAATGCTGTTTATATTCGATTTTTCCAGGAAACCTACCAATTAATACTAGTTTCCTCAACTTTGTATTGTTTTAGATTATATTTCACTTTATAATGCAACTGTCAATCATACATTCACAACGTCAAGAAAAATATTATCTAAAATAATTTAAAGTTGAAGAATCAGTTTTATTGTCAATATTTTTCTGTGTAGCATTTTCATGAAACGTTTACCTCCTCTAGAGACGTAGTTGGCACAAAACTGAAACATCTCTGAGACATAGCTGTGACAGATGAGAGACATCATTTGACGCTTAAGAAAAGAGTTTCGCTCCGTGACTGCAACATATGAGCGACATCATTTAGCGTTTAGAAAAGAGTTTCGCTCCCTTTTTAGGGAGGACATAGGAGCATCACAGAGATATCTGTTATGTTAACGCGCTTTTCTCGTGTTGTCTCTGTGATAGAACAAGTAACACTTGTGATATATCTGGAACGTAGCTGCCGTGTAAAATAGTCACTTGGGTTATGCTTCTTGATTGAAATACGACGAATATTAGCTTTGTCACACTCAAATTACTTTTTTAATACCAAAGAAATACCTACATAGTACATATATCGTTATTACTAGTGGTATGTGTTGTTACCTTTTAAAGAAAAATTTAGTCACTGTCAATGAAATATAAAACAATCTCTTCCAATTCAACATAGAGTATTATTTTAAAGCATTCAGTTAATTCCGTGAAAATAGATTTTCTCGAAATTTCCAATGGTAATCTTTCAATGTATTTCTCATATTTTTCGCATCATGAATTTTCCGTTCGTGAGATCAGAATAAGATGACGCTCCAATTGTTTCAGAAAATGGTATTGATAGCGTAGAAATACTTGAAGAATTTCAGCGGGATAATTCTTTCGAGAAATTGATTGATAGACTTGGCGATAGATTGAAGCTCAAGAGAAAATTATCAAGCACATTCAGGTGTTTTATTTCCTTGCCAAAACAATTTGTAAGTTGAATTCTTTTTTTACAAGCTTTTATTCAGTTTCACCTGTCCTGGTGTCTGTCTGTCTGTCTGTAATCAAATCTTGCGAGTTAAATATGACACACTCCTAATCGTCCGATTGATTTTAAATTTTCAGAAATGCTTCTTTTGATGAACCGATTGAAAAAATAATAATTCTCAATCAAGAGAACGAAACGTTTTAGTGTGTTACGCCAACTTCTAGTCGTGACGACTATTCTAGTCGTGAAAATCATCCATTAAATGAAGAATTGAAGGATCGGAAAAAAATTCAAGTATAGGTCATGATCAAGGTCATAGTTCTTCAGATCTTTCCAAGAAGAATCATATACTAGTCGGTGGTATAGAATTCAGTCTAGAACAATTACTTGATAGTACATTGATGGAAAGAACACAAATACCACCAGTACCCTCCTACAAAACGCTGTCAATAAGTCAAAGGTCATCAAATTCTCCAGAAGACGCAATAGCTCGCAGCATCCAACCATATGTCTCAACGGTGTAGTTCTCCCCATAGTAAACGACATAACTATTCTGGGCCTGACTTTTGACTCCAAACTCACCTGGAAACATCATATCAAAAAAATAAAAGGTAGCTGTTTGAAGCAGATGAACATCCTCAAAACCCTAGCGCATTACAAATGGGGCGCCGACGAAAGAGTGCTCCTCAGCGTTTACAGAGCTCTGATTCGACCTAAACTGGACTACGGTAGCATTATATATATAACTGCATCACAAAGTACTCTACGATCCCTCGATGTCGTCCACAATACTGCCCTCAGAATATGTACCGGAGCGTTCCGATCCAGCCCAGCTTTGAGTCTCTACTGTGAGTCACACGAACTTCCTCTCCAACTGCGACGTCAAAAACTTCTTCTTACATATGCTGCCAGAGTATCAGCCAACCCAAGCAACCCTGTCTATTCACTCATCATCACACAAGACAGATTGCCATCAAACTGCACACGTTGTCCTCCTCTCCCACAACTGGTTAATTCTCTCTCGTCATCCATTTCCTTTTCTGCCACCAGCCCCTACTCAATATCTAAGACACCCCCTTGGATAAAATCCCTCCCAGATGTTGACACATCTCTAACCCGGTACAAAAAATATAATGTACCAAATGAACTTTATCGGAAGTCTTTTCAAGAGATATTAGAGAAGTACTCGTTCGATGAAATACTGTACACAGATGCTTCTAAGACCGAAAACTCGGTAGGCTGTGCAGTTACAAATCGAAACACCATGCTAGGGAATTCCCGAATCTCGGCCATATGCTGCATCCAAACAGGTGAACTTTTTAGCATCCTTCAAGCCTTAAAACTTCCTCTTATCCAATTCCAATCTAAAAAAGTAGCCATATGCACTGATTCACTAGCCTCTATACATTCCATATCTTACCCTTGCTCCCAACACCCCATTGTTGACAAAATTCATGACCAATATCACAAACTTTCACACCACGGAACAACAATAGTACTCATTTGGGTTCCATCCCATGTGGGAATCGAGGGCAACGAAACTGCCGACCGAGCATGCAGGGAAGTTTGCAACTCAAATGCACCGATAAGGCACATCCAACTCCCACAAGACCTCAGATCCTACTTCATAAGATCAATCAACGAGCAATGGCAAAACCAGTGGAGCAACTCTAGAGGAAAACTACGAAACATACAGGACTCCATAAGGGATCCCATTCAGTTACCTCCAATGACCAGGAGGGAGCAAAACATAGTCAGACGGCTTCGAATTGGTCACTGTCGACTTACCCATGGCTATCTTATGAGCAACGAAGACCCTCCAACATGCCACCACTGTAACAGCCCCTTGACCATCCCTCACTTTCTGGTGGAGTGCCAGGAATATGTTAATGACAGGAGAAACAACAAAATTGAGCTGACCTTAAAAGAGATTCTCCAAAACTCTAGAAATTTCAAAAACTTGATGAACTTCCTTAAGTCTATTCATCTATATAGTCAAATTTGAAAATTTATAGTTTGTTAATTTAATTTTGTAAAAATAAACTGTAACCGTGTCAATGGCCCGAGCAGTCGAGACACATGAATTTAATAAAAAAAAAAAAAAAAATATATGCTTCAAAGAATTCTCTACCTAGTTGTAGCCAAAGCTATTTAGTGGAACTCATAGTACAGCATTTCATAAATATTGTTCCTTTCAAGTAAGTTTCAGGGTTTCAAATGTAGTATGATTCAATAAGATCTTATTATGTTTTGATTTCAGAAGACTGAATAATGAAGACTTTCGAAATCTCGCGAAACATATAGTTGATATTTTCCCGAGAGAAATTCCACAAGTGTACTTCACATCGCCAATCAAAAAGCGTTTCGCAAAGGATGAGAAGAGTGGAATAGCCAGAGGAAAACTGGTTAATAAATACAGAAATCGTTTAACGTTTTTGAGATCTGCAGGGATATTACCATGCCGACAGTTCATAGAAGAAAATGATCTGCAACACACAGACACTGATGGTATATACATAAACGATATTATTATTTGCCCATATGGCATCGTAAATAATAATCGAAAAATGTATTCAATTTTTTATGAATATGTCTTTGCTTTTATTGCTCTATAAAGGGTGTACGGGTTGGAAGTTCATATATTTAAGGAGGTGATTCTATAGAGATCAAAATATGAAGAAAATTTCATATTAACTTATCTCGCAAAATGCACTTCACGGGCGTTAAAGCTTTTTCAACATGACCTCCAAAATACCAAAAATTTGCGATATATTTCTCAAAATTTGGCAAATCCAAATAAAATTTAGTACCTACATGTTAGTTTTTGGATAAACTGAACCATTTGGTGATGAAAAAATTGATTGGTTCTTATCAGTGGCAGAGAAAATGGGGGTTCTTATAAAATTTCTTTAAATTCTATAGTTATTGATATAATCGAAGTTTTAATGAATTAAAAGCATTGTTGAGCACTATTCTCGAGAGAAAATGTATTATTGCCGCCACTGATGAGAATCAGTAAATATGTAAATTTTCCCATAGCTTTATAGAAAATTCAACTTATCGAAAAACCTCCAATTGATTTCATGTAAATCCGTCAAATTTTGCCAAAGATATCGTAAATTTATGAAATTCTGGAGATCATGTTGAAGAGGCCCTAGCGCCTGTGATGAGGTGCATTTAGGACCTAAGTTGATACGGAGTTTTCTTCATATTTTGATCTCTGGATAAAATATATGAATGTTAAATCCGGACACCAGATTGATGTAAGCATTCAAAATATTCATTTACTAGCTGGCCCGGCGAACTTTGTACCGCCTGAATTATACTTAAAAGTTGTATAAACTTACCATTGCTTTTTTTCAAGCAGGAAATAAATTAGGCAAAATTAAGGTTCAAAATATGCAAAATTTTAATAATTTCGTAATTCACATGGAAAGAATTCTCTTTATTTAAGCGGTACCTAATTGTTGAACATATAACTTTTTGTTTTTGATTGTTGTACAGTTCTCTTTTTGTAGTACCTCATGTGACTGTGAATAGCAGGAGTATAATTCATATTATACCTTTCCTCTAATATGAATCAAAATGTCAAGAATATGAACAAAAATTATTCCTTTAAAGAACTATCGACTATTGACACAGCCCATCGTCCAGAATTAAAAAATTAGTCATTCGAATAGCCCAACCTGAAGTGGCAAAATCAAAACTTTTCTAATATTCTCAAAATCTAATCAGTGGTCACACCATTATTTTAGACATATATGCTGCTAAGCTCAAAATAATGGGTAAACATCTCAGTTGGTGGAGCAGCGAGATTCTCATTATTCCATGAATATGAGCTGTCAATCTCTCTTCAATTTGTTCAATTTAGTTGACGATATCAAGCTCGTTAGAAGACAAATCGAGATGTTCCAATGTCGATAGTACGATCGACACGGCAAAATTATCAACACTGTGAATTGTGTTTAACTCATATTCAAATTTATTGATGGTCATTTGACCAGATCAGATTAGGCAACCCTTGAAACATTATTGTACATCATAAGTGAAAGCCCGATGAGCAAACGTTTCAAAATTATTGACGCTTACAATACTGTCTCTGTGCGAACAGAAACACGAATATAACATGTCAATTACTAATTATGGGCAATTTTGGATTCAGTTATTTCCGCAAATATAACTATAACCCAAACAGAAATTCGAAAGCATTTCAAAAATAGAGAAAAAAGATGAAGATAGCCAACTCACGTTTGAAACTGATCGTCAAAATCAGATACTTGATCTTTCGGTAAAAATTCGCTGCTTCACCAACATGAGATAATTGCCCGCTTTTTGATCTGGCAATAGACTTCCATGTTACCATGAGTTCTATGCGAATCACATATCGCCATCTAACAGCGGTAATATCAACCTACGACTACGTACACTATACAGTGACTTATCTATTCACTAAGCGCGTTCGGCAATAGCATCCGAGAGCGGACGGATTTTTTAGTCACGTGATAACAGATTGTACAGATTTGTCAGATTTTTCTGTAATAAACGAACGCTACGGAGCATTTTGATCGATTTTTTTGTTTGACGTATGTAACGCCTTACCCGAGCCAGATATTAAATTAGAGCTTGAAGGTCTATTCGTCCGTAGAGGTAGTCTGGGTACTATTTTAATTCTTTTGTTATAGTTCTCAACATTTCTACCCCTTGGTTGAGATGATTCAATATTTTGAATCATTATTTTTTTATCAAACAATATTTTTTTATTTATTACTACACAATAAATAACATAAGACACGAAAATTCAACAGACTGTTCAAGAATATTCGAAGCGGGATAAAAAATCCATTCACAAAGGCCGAAAAGTAATTTCTGTTTCTGTTCTGTGGAAAAAATCCGTTTCCTCCGTCGAAATACACCGAGCAAAAAGATCTACATCCGATTGATCAGATTTTCTTGCCGAACGGTCCAGATGTGTACTCCCCTCAATCTGGATGTAATAAACGAACGGTTCAGATCAATCCGACCAGTCAGATGTCATTGCCGAACGCGCTTATTGTACGACTACGCATCAACGGTAGCGACACCTAGTGGCCTTATTCAAAAGAAGGAAAAGCATTTCCTGCATAAGTAAAACTTTCATCTATTTTTCGAAGTTTTATTGTATTTTATAATAACCAGACCGTAGACGATTCCATAAATGAAGTTTCATAACAAACAGTCCATTCGATCTCTAGTTATAAATGGTGTAACCAACATCTTTCTTTTATATATATAGATAAGTTTTTCTTTATAGCTGATGAGGAGAGTGAAATTTGGCTCAAATATAATGCATAGCCATGGCCTGAAGTGATATTGAAATGGAACAGCTGTTATGAACACAGGCGTGCCATCATAACAAAAAAACGTATTTCAATAGAAGAAATAATACAAGAGTTCCCAATAATAAAAAATCCTCTTGGATATAGTTTGATTGAATTGGATTTTCAAAAACAATTCAAGGATTAATATTATCTATTGTACAGAAATTTTTAGTCAGTCTTTTTCAAGTTATTGCATCAGCGCAAATCGAATTTGAGCCAAGGTGATAATTTGATGGTTGACCTGATTAACTCCGAAAATTTCAATGTAGGCAAGTATATAAATTCTCAATGACAAGTTCTCAATTATTATCTCAATAAAAATATTAATTCTAGAATTTTTTTTCAGATTGGAAACATTTTTGTATGGTTACAATATTGGCTTCACTATTTCCTCAAAAAACGTTTAACAAAAAGGAAAAAAGTTGGTACCCTACAATAACTGAGGCAGTGGAAGGCATAGTAGTACAAATTAAAGTAAGACTTGAGTATATTTAAAACTATTTTTTCAACAATGTTATATTTCCATAGGTTCCGTCCGAAATAGAAGAAATTAAAAACAAGAAGAAAAAAATACTTGCGAGTCATCAGCTGCCACTTCTTCCATATGTGGAGGTGGAGGGGGAAGCCTTCAACCATGTAGACCATGTTTATGTGGGTTTTGATAATATTTTATATGAAGTAGGCCCAGTCCTAAAGGGACTTGATGTATGCTTCCAATTGATACATTTGTTTAACTTGAAGTATCCTTATGAAAGTGAACATATATGGTTGTGTGTTCAGTTGAGCATGTGTAAACTAAAAACTGCCTTTGATAAAATTCCGAATATTTTAAATCTAGTCAACAAATCAGATTAAAATCTTCATAAAAAATGATAAAGTGCAAACATTGCAAAAAAATGTTTTTGTTAAATAATAGTAGTTTTCTTGCTCATATGACACTATCTCATAAATTGCTGAGTAATTTTTCTTGTAGATATATCAGCTGTTCAAGAAATTTCAGTAAGCTTTCTTCTCTTAAAAAGCATATTTTGAAATTCTTCTTCTACCTATACAAAATCAGAAACCGACAATGATATTTCTTCTGTTGTAATTACTGACAAAGATGACTCCCCAAAATGTGAATGAGTTTCTGGAAAGTTCCAAAAATTGGAAGCTTTAACAATTCAGTCGAAAAATTCAAATATATCTGAATTAATGGAATTGAAAATCTTGACATTCTCCACTCGATTATTTAGTAAATCCACAATAAGCAGATATGACGTGCAGTTTGTTATTGAAAATACTGCAGATTTTGTAAGGGGTGTGAGCTCAGTATTGTTAGAAAAAATTAGGATTCTCAAAGAATCAAGAAATATTCAGGATAATACTCATTTGAATGATCTGATTCTGTTTCTCTCCACTGATTATATTACTTCCAATAGTTCTGAATATAGGCGAATGCAACTTTTGAAGAAGTTCAATTATTATATTGAACCTGAAAAATTTTTAATCGGATATTTACCTGAAAATGAATGTTCTTTCGAAAAGAGTTCATTAGTTGTGAATGTCAAGAATTGTGAATGAGTGAAAATCCCTTTATCATTGATCTTGGAAAAATTTTTGAGCATTCCTGGGGTGCTGGATCATATGCTGAATGTTATTCGCACTGAAGAAACTGTTAATGAAATCAGTAGCATTTTAAATTCTCAGTTATGTAAAAAAATTAAACAAAAATTTCGTGGGAAAATTGTATTACCTTTGCTCGTTTACTACGATGATTTTGAAACAGGAAATGTACTTGGAACTCAGGCTGGCGTTCATAAACTCGGAGGCGTTTATATTTCTTTTGCTTTCGTTGCACAGAAATATGCATTAAAACTTGATAATATTTTTCTGTGGGGTTTATTTTATTCCTCTGATAGAGTGAGATTTGGCAATAAAAAAAATTTCGGAATGAGCTTATACTTTTAGAAACTCAAGGGTTGATCGTTAAAGGTCAGAGAATATTTTTTGTTGTTCCACTTTTTTTAGGAGATAATCTTGGTGTTAACTCACTTATGGGTTTGCATGAAAGCTTCTCATCGAATCATTTTTGTCGAGTTTGCTTAAATTCAAAAGAGGAAACTAAGTCTATGCTTAAAGAAAATATTGAGACTATTAGAAATCCAATCAACTGATGAATATAATTATGGGATTAAAGAAAGATGCTTGTGGAATAAACTTTCATATTTTCACGGCACAGAAAATATTAGTTTTGACATAATGCATGACATATACGAGGGAATATGCAGATATGATATGGGTAAAATTGTTAAATATTTCATAAATATGGGTGTTTTTTCACTAGAAATGTTGAATAATAGAATAGTTTTTTTCACTCATGCATATGTTGATATAGGTAACAAAATACCACCAATTCCACGGAATCAAATTGAGAAAGAATTTATAGTAATGTCTTCAGCTGAAATGCATTCCTTTGCATATTTCACCATAATTGTTGGCGACTTAGTCGATGAATCAAATGAAATCTGGAACTTCTATTTGATCCTTTACATCATAGCTATTGTTTCTAAATCTTCAACCAACAACAATGAGTTAATTCTGTTAGATAACTTGATAGAAGAACACAATAATTTATATATTTCTCTTTTTAATGCAACTCTTACACCCAAATATCATTTCTTGGTTCATTATTTCAGAATAATTAAGAATATTGGCCCACTACCTGAAGTTTCCTCCATTAGATTTTAGGCATTTCATAGAGTTAGTAAATCATATTGTCATATACTTGCTTCAAGAATTAATCTTTCGTTTTCATTAGCAATCAAACATCAATTGAAATTAGCAAACAGATTTCTTCCGTCTAATGGATTAACCGACCATATTGAACTAGGTACAAAAATTAACTGTAATATTTTCAGCTGGTTAAAAATTAATGGAGTTCTTTATAAGAAAGGGGTGGCATTTCAATGCAGTCGGAATAATTTTGGAGAACCAGTGTTTGGTATAATCGAATCTGTCGAGTATAACGAAGAAAATTATTATTTGAATTGCAGAGAAATTTTGTGTTTTGGTTTCATCAAACATTTTCAGGCCTATCATGTTAATTGTATTTCCTCACAGACCTTCAAAATTAATGCCCTCGAGGACTTTTGGCCTTTTTTAACAAATATTCACACTTCAGCTAATGGAAACAAATATATTATCTCTATGAAACAAGAAATATAGATTATGTTAGTTTAATATGAAACGAACGCTCTCTTGATTCACGGAAACCTTCACAATCTTCACACTTCCAGCAATTAGGTATGGAGCTCGCTTTATGTTCCTAATTTCACCAAATAACCATATTCTGAGTATTAATTGATTTTGAGTAAAACGATTTGTTGTGGTTTTGTTTTACTTTTTTTATATCATCCTGATGTTGCAGCATTAGGTGGATTCGGAAAATAACAATATAAACCAGAACCACGGCAAATCGTTTCACTCACAATCAATCTATACTCAGAATATAATAATTTTAAAAATTAGGAACATAAATCGACC
Source organism: Adalia decempunctata (assembly GCA_951802165.1). NCBI lineage: Eukaryota > Metazoa > Arthropoda > Insecta > Coleoptera > Coccinellidae > Adalia > Adalia decempunctata. The sequence goes on along the minus strand of OX637702.1, from coordinate 33,145,910 downwards.
TCCGTAGCATAGGGGTCGCCTTATGATCCTATTCAAGTCATTTTAATTTTGGTCGGTCCCTTCAGTCATGAATTGCCAAAGTTTAAATATTTTTTGTAAGAAAGTTCAGTTTCTTATTATATATAGGACGTTTTTGTTTAGTTCAATTTAAAAACTGTTTGTTCTTGGTACAAAAATAAAATGTAAATAATATTTATATATTTTTAGTACAAAACTGATAATTCGTTTTTGTTATCGCTTTAAATAAATGTTACGTTTGCAGTTATTTCTATTATTTATTTTTGAGCATATGCTCCACCTCTTCCACCTTGAATAACTCTAAAGGTAGCATTCGGATCTGGGCAGTCGCGACCCGGCAGCCGCTTCCCGGCAGCCACGACCCATTGCCACCGCTGGGCGGCGCTGCCACAAGCTTACGGATACCAGCGACCCGGCGGCGACTGCCACACTGTAACGTGCAGTAGTCAGCAAGAAACCTGTGCGAACAGTTGTGCATTTCGGTCCGGTTTTGAAAAGCGAAATTTGCACGAATCTTTAATTAATTTTTACTATGTCAAACAATTTCAACAAACGAAAGCGAGAACTGGTGGAGCGGCTAATACAAGACGAAGAAGAGGATGATGAAATAATGTTGCTACTTACTTCAAAGAGGAATGAAATCGATTCATTATACACATCCAGAGTGGATGAGGGTAGCTATCAAATCCTAATAAAACGACACTTAGGACCCCGCACTTTTAGTAGGTAAAGTGGCGACCGGTCAAATTTTCTGAAAATTTGGTATGTTGTTGTACCCGACTCATTGACCAAAAGTGTCAATAGGCCCAATCCAATCCTATGGCTAGTTTTATAAATACGGGGTGTTAAAGTTGAAAATTGCCCAGATTTTCGGATTTATTTGCTAATTATTAAGAGTTACATTGGATTTCTGTTGCATACACACGTTTACTACATGTTCCAGGTATGAAATTAGAGGATACGTATGATTAAAAATATTTATATTTACCGGGTGATTCACGAATATATGACGGTAGTTTTTTCCCAAAATTCACTTTTTCTACTGTGACGTCAGGAGGGCATATTTTTGAAATGTTCTTTCCGATTTAGTATTATGACGACAAAATATTGCACAGTGCATATTTTTTATACAGGGTGTTTCACAGAGAGAACCACTAGACATAATCATATTTTTTTAGGATTAATTCGAAATCCTGTATTTTTGAATTGATTTTTGGGAAAAGTAATACCACAAACATATGCTCTAACAGCTGATGAAAAACTATTTCTGAGTTTTTTTCCAATATGCTCCCATATATTATCTCGAATAACATTATCTTTATATGTTTTGAGTCGAGAATCGTAAAGCGGTGGATTCTGGGAAATTAGTTCTACTAGGAACTCGTCATTTTCTTCGGTAAACGCTGCCATTCTATATTTCTATACTACACCAAAACACAAGAACAATCAAGGCAGCGCGACCATACTGCTTCCAGAGCGGCTCGGCGGCGCTGGCCACGCCTCCCGGCAGCGCTGCACGGTCGCTTGGATCGGAAAGCGTTGCATGCAATTCCGTTGGAGCGGTGCAAGGCGACCACGGTCGTGGCTGCCGGGAAGCGGCTGCCGGGTCGCGACTGCCCAGATCCGAATGCTACCTTTAAAATTGAAAATAATATTGAATCCAAATTAGAATCTGATTGTATAGCTAGCTTATTTAATGCTAATCTCTGGAAAAATATAATTACAAAATTCGAAAATAAAATTGTGCTACCACTCTTCTTATTTTATGATGATTTTGAGTGTGGACATCCACTGGGGACACAGGCGGGTGTTCACAAAGTAGGAGGTGTTTACTTTTCGTTAGGCGGAATTCCACCTCAGTATGCATCAAGACTTGAAAATATATTTTTTGGTGGTATGTTCTACTCTTCCGATCGAATAATTTTTGGAAATAAGAAAGTTTTTCAGGATTTTTATAGAGATTTGAAAAGTCTAGAGGAAAATGGTGTTGAGATCGATATTGGAGAAAAGAAGATGAAAGTTTATTTCGTGTTATTTGTAATTTTGGGTGATAACCTAGGTCTCAATTCCATTTTGGGCATGACTGAAAGCTTCAGAGCAAACAATTACTGTAGATTTTGTTATTCTTCCAAAGAAATTTGTCGTACTATGTGCATTGAAGATGGCTCAACTTTAAGAGATTCATTAAATTACTCTGAACATTTAGAAACATCAATTAATGGAATAAAAGAATATTGCATATTCAATGACTTGAATAACTATCATGTTACATCAAATCTCTCCTGTGATGTGATGCATGACCTATTAGAAGGAGTTTGTCGCTATGATATGGCTTTAATACTCAATGAATTAATTTTTGTGAAAAAATACTTCAAATTGGAGCATCTTGTGGTGGTTCAGACCCCTAAGCTGATGCCTAAGCCTCTGTTCTATGCTAGGTGGGGATGGCTGCGTGGTCGTTGTTGCGACGAGCAGCGAAGTCAGTCGACGACGAGGGCTAGAAGCTCGAGGTCGCTCTGTTCTTTAATGTTTGTCGATCTCTTTGTGTTGCTGCGATTGTAATATATATTTGTTGCCTGGATAGTGGGCCCAATTCTGTTGGTGTGTCATCGAAGAGTTTGTAAAATTATATGGTGATTAACTACCTCGTTGTATTATTCCTACTGATCCAGTTTCCCACGAACCCCGAGAGAGTCTCAATATAATAGAAGCCAGTGCAATCTCAATAAAAGAATCAAATATTTTGATTATGACTATACTGTGGATTCTGGTAATAAAATACCACAAATATCAGAATCGCATATTAAAAAAAATTTTTAGTTATGTCGGCCTCTGAAATGTTATCCTTCGTAATATACTTTCCATTCCTAGTATCCGGAAAAATAGATTTCGATGATCAAATTTGGTCTTTTTATTTGATAGTATTCGATATTATTCATTATTCTTTCAAGCTCGAAATCAGCCATTTTGAAATACGCTATTTGAAGTACCTCATAAAAGAACACCACAGCTTATATTTGAATATTTTCAAAATTGACCTTAAACCAAAACATAATTTTCTTGTGCATTATCCAAATATAATTAAAAAAATGGGCCCTGTCATGATAGTAACCGCCACCTAGCGTGTGCTTTGTATATCAGATGTATCTCTGGTAGTATCAATCTGAATGACAGATTGTGCGCAGTCTATGGCTAGCGCTTGTCGAATTAACATAATGTAAAAGTGTATTCTGAAGTTTCAGTTAATAAACTATTTCTAAAACTATTTATCATTATCTGATTTTAACAAAACATAACATGGCGCAGTCGGTAATGTGATTGTGTAGTTAAAATAAACAAAAACAAAGGTGGATGCAGTTGACATGCCAAGATTCACGGCAAGTGGCGAAGAGGAAAACGACAATTCGTCGCCATTGTTACTATAGTCTGTTCAAATATAAGAGAATGTAAACAAACAAACCAAATCGGTTTGTTTTGCGCATTACTAACATATGATTGGTGAAACGGTCGGCTGTATAATTCTTTTCACGCCCCCAAAAGACTGCCAGGATCGTACTTAAAGCTTAGAACGATTTCACAGTTATCTTTTCCGGACAATAATGTCGAATTCAGAAACGGACACTGCATCTGAAGGTGGTATATTGGGCCATCCACGAAAAAGAACGAAACGTTCACATTTGTCTATTCAAATCATGTGTATTCCATTCAGAGAATAATATCAAGTTTATATGATTGTGTGAACTATCCTCGATCCGACCCTGGAGCCCTGAAAGCAAGTCTTTACCTGAACGAAGCCCATCCTTCGTGTGCGCGACTTTGTTTACGTCGTAGTCGCTTATATTTGAACAGAGTATAGATCAACTACTCGACCGAGAAGTTAACGAGGGTCAACATAAAACGTGGACGACCAAAACGATACAATGGAGTCATCCATGCGGCCCCCAGCCGCCATCTCGTTCGAAGGTAACCTCAAAGAAAATTGGCGCAAATGGAGACAACGTTTCGAGCTCTACCTGAAGGCATCCGGACTCGATACGAAGCCCGCACAACGGCAGTAGCTGTTTTCCTTCATGTGATCGGAGACGAGGCGTTGGACCGATTCGACACGTTTGGCTTGACGGACGACGAGAGAAAAGTGCTAAAAAATGTGATTGATGCTTTCGAAAACTTTTGCACGCCCAAAGCAAATGAAAGTGTAGATCGTCATATCTTCTTCACACGAAAGCAGCAACCAGGTGAATCTTTTTCGTCGTTCATCACAGACTTGAAAAAGCTGAGCAGTGTGTGTGGTTTCGGTGATCTCCGTGACAGTCTTATCAAAGACAGTGTGATCTGTGGTGTACTGGACCAGTACTTGAAAACAAGATTGTTGAGGGAAACGATCTAAACCTGGAAAAGTGCATGAATATCTGTAAAGCCGCCGAGCTGACACAGACGCAACTCAAAACATTGGAAGCGGAGGCCAAAGTGAACCTGATCAAAGCATCGACAAATAAAAGTCATCCGGAGCAGAAAAAGAAGAATAAGCAGACAAGCGGTACGCAGCCGTGGCAGATGGCAGCGCAGCAGACTCAGCAATCCAGCAGTAAGCAGCAGTACCAGCAGTCCCAGCAAATGTCAGCACAGCAGTCACTTCGAAAACCGTGTCATCGTTGCAACAAGTTCCATCCCATGAATCAATGTCCAGCGTGGGGGAAGAAGTGCTCGAACTGCGGTAAGATGAATCATTTCGCACAAGTTTGTAGAAATCAAAGTATAAATTTTATTCAAAATCAAAATGAAACTTTAGAAGTAGAGTCATTATTCATTGGAAATATTTCTCTTTCACAACAAAATGAAGACTGGTGCGAGACGATTCAGATTAACAATAAGTATACAATAAATGTCAAATTGGACACCGGCGCACACAGAAATGTGATATCATTGGAAAATCTTAAAAAAGTGTGCACCGATGAGCCAGAACTTAAAAAATATTCTGCAATTTTGAAAGCATATGGAGGAAGCCAAATTCCGGTTTTGGGAAAGTATTTTTTAACATGCAAATTTGGGAATCGACTTCCATCGATTTTGGAATTTGTTGTGGTTGATGGAAACTCAAATGTACCAACTGTGATTGGCTCACCTTCATTAAAAAAGCTTCAACTTGTAGGGAGAGTTGATGTTATTGAAGAAAAACAAGAAAAAAGTATTTTGAATAGTGAATTAGTTAAAAAACACAAAAAGGTTTTTTTCCGGAACAGGTTGTATTAGAGATTTTGAATATGATATAAAATTGAAAGAAGAGGCAGAACCAAAAGTGTTACCATGCAGAAAAGTTCCAATTGCACTTATGAATCCTTTGAAACAAGAGTTAGATAAAACTCGAACGAAATCGTGTGCATTTATATAATAAAACTACTGAATTTGAATTTGATAAAAATGTACTAAACAATGAGATTCCAAATGTATCTCAAGTGAGTCCTGAACAAGCGAATTCAAATGATGTAAACAAAAGTGAAATTTCTTATCCTAACCAAAGTGTTCAAACAAATCAAAACTATGTAACCAGATCTGGTAGAATTGTCAAACCACCGTTGAACCTCAAAGATTATAAATTATAGGTTCAAATTCATCTGTTTATTTGTGAGTTCAAATTTGTATTGAATACTTAAAATTTTTGTATTGAAAAGTGAACCATAGTTGACTTGTAAAGGGAGATGTCATGATAGTAACCGCCACCTAGCGTGTGCTTTGTATATCAGATGTATCTCTGGTAGTATCAATCTGAATGACAGATTGTGCGCAGTCTATATGGCTAGCGCTTGTCGAATTAACATAATGTAAAAGTGTATTCTGAAGTTTGAGTTAATAAACTATTTCTAAAACTATTTATCATTATCTGATTTTAACAAAACATAACAGGCCCCTTACATTTTATGTCCTCTATGAGGTTTGAAGCATTTCATAAAATTGGCAAAATGAATGCACACATAGTTACATCTAGAATTAATATATTGCGCACACTGTACATAAGGTATCAACTTCGATTGTGTAATCGTTTCGAAAATAAAATTGGTCTTCGTGATGATATTGCTATCGGAAAAAGCAAATTATATCGAGTGGAGAGTATACAGATGCTTTGGGATCTGAATTGAATGAAATTTTAGAAGTGGATTGGGTAAAATATAATGGAGTTTATTTCAAAATTGGTTGTGCTGTTCAAATTCCGGGAAATACACAATCTGAGCATTCAAATTATCCAATATTTTGTATAATCAAATCAATTATTTGTACTACAGAAAAAAAATCAGTCTTACGAGTTCAAGTGATCTCAAATATAGAAATTCAGGATAACATAAAAGCCTTCATACTTAAACCATGACCATCAAATATATTTAAGCTTGTAACTCTAGCAGAGCTAGAGTATTTCAAAACTTTCAAAGTTCATATGATATCTGGGGGGCATTATGTGATCAGTATATGTATGGAATAGTTTAATTTAGAATACTATTGTTATTAGACGAAAGATAGGCTACTATTGTTATCATATCCAATATGCGAATGTAGATTTTGTTTTTTATGAATTTTCAATAAACATAATAAATCAAAACGGTTTTTTAATTTTCCTATTTTACAACGTAGGAGATATTAACATTGTGCTTTTCAAATTTATTGATCAATTTTCAGACATGCTGGTAAAAACGTATGAAGAGATATTATTTCTGATAGAGAAGCATCCCCTATATCCATTTCATTTGTAAACTAGATAGGTACATTATTCTATAACTATATTCTTGAAAAGTAACTGTTAGTATAAAAAGCAAATGAAATATTCATTCCTGTGTGAATTAGAATAGTCATTTCATCAATAAGTCAAACAATACTATTTCAATATAAATATATAAACAGAGTGTCCAGAAATGATGAGCAAAAAATTCAGGGGTGATTTCTAGACCAAACATAAATTAAATTAAAATTTTTTCAGGAATTGATTATTAACTAAGTTACTGGGTGTTGAAGTTCAATTTTATTCACAGTTTTTTTTTTTGCTCTACGTTTTGCCACGTTGATAATGTTTCGACAAATTTCATATTTGTGGCTTTTACGGGATGAGCAAAAAAAACTATGAGAAATATTCAACTTTAGCACCCTGTAATTTCGTTGATAGTAATCAATTTTCGAAAAAAAATAATAGGAAGATGGGTAGCTACCATTTATTTTTGGTCTAGAAATCACCCCTGAATTTTTTTATATAGCTTATTCGCAAAAGCATTATTGCTTTTTGAATAATATTAAGTTTAATAGAAAAGAAATCATATGTTTCTCTAAAGCAGTTATATTGTGGAACCAAATATTAATTTATTTGTGAGAAACTCATTAGAATTTTTATACAAGGTGGCTAGTTTAGTACTAATATCAGAAAGAATAAATATAAAATATAATATTCCATTCACGTCTTCCAAAAATATATGATTTTACACAAAAGATTAATTTATTTCTGAGAAACTTATTAGAATTTTCTCTACAAGGAGGCTAGTTTGGTACTAACATCAGAAAGAATAAATATAATAATCCAGTCACTTCTTCCTGAAATATATAATTTTGCACAAAATATTAATTTATTTGTGACAAACTTATCAAAATTTTCAATACAAGCAGACTAGTTCGGTATGAATATCGGAAAGTATAAATATAATGATTGTTTTATTTCTTATATCATTACATTTAACATAGTAAAATCGGTTATCAATAAATATTTTGTTGAAGAGAAAGAAATATATTATTTGCCAATTGTTAAGATAACCAATATTGTACATGAACTTACGTAAGTTGGGCCGTATTCAAAGCAGATATTTCTTTGATACTTATATATTTTATTGAATACAAATAAACGTTTCTCTCAGTGCAGGCGAAACATACCACTTACTTCAGCTGTAAAACATCAGCTGCGATTGTCACATCGCTTCATTTTAAATAAGGGCTTAATATAGATGACAAGCAGGCCGTCCCAGCTTCGCCCGAGTAGAAATTTGTTTCACGCGGCGGTTTCATCTTCAAAACTTCAACCTGCCATATCTTTTGATGTACTCGTTGTAATTGTATGATGTGAAGGACAATTTTGTTCTAAATTTAATACTGGGGATAAATAACGTATTAGGTTGGATTAGGATCAATACCCAATTCATAAAAACACACTCCCAAATAGTGCATAATTTTGGAGAACATCTGATTACCATAAACAGGTAATAGCAAGTCAATCTTGAGAGATAGATACATGCTATCGCGGACTTTTTTGTAGAACTATTCAAGAGGTACATTTCCGTCATACATTGTATCCACGTAAGTCTTACGGTTTTTGCAGCGCACGTGAAAATAGCTGATTTTGGCTGATTTTTTTGTAATTATTGAAGTTATAGTAGGTATCCTTAATTTTTTCGGGTGAAAAGTATAGCCTATGTCACTCAGGGATAATGTAGCTTTCTGAGGGTGAAAGAATTTTTGAAATCGGTCCAGTAGTTTTTGAGCCTATTCGTATCAAACAAACAAAAATACAAATCTTTCCTCTTTATAATATTAGTATAGATATAGATATCACTGTGGGCAGTTCATGTGTTTCAATTCAAGATGAATACCCATCTCTTGTACAAACCCTGTTAGATTCTTCTATATAATAATCCCTTGGGTGAAGGTGAATGGAGTCGTCTTCAAACCTGGACTAATTGTTCAGGTAGGTGAAGATGAATTCACCGAACCAGTTTTCGGATTAATTCACAAAGTAGGGTATATTAGTGATGAAAATATTAAATTTGTTTATAAAAGACTGATTTGCTATGGATTTAACGAAGATTTACGGGCTTATGAAATAGCCAAATGCTCTGAAAGTGTTCCTCATGTTATTGATTTGAAAAATATTTTTCATGTACCCACAGCTATTCACGCTGCTGGTGATGGATGTAATTATATAACTTGTATGAATCAAGAGTGATTCATACAAACGAAATCTTACATTGTAATGACTGAAACCATTAATAATTATTGTAGATTTATTCGTTATAAGTGGAGAAATGTTTTTTGTTGATTATGATTGGCAGTTTATTGTTGTATTCAAATGTTGGTTTAAAAAATAATTATTTTAAAAATGAAAACGTTTTATTTGAAACAACCCGTTCACCAATTTATAGTGGAACTTGATTCATTAACAGTAAATAAATGATACTTTAATGGAAACTGAAACTTTTTGCATATAAAAATAATGTTCAGTTTCCGCTAAACAAATTCATTAATAATGAATAAATAGTACATTTAAAAACAGTAATATTTTTATCTTTAAACAAATTTATATCAGAATTCAAAAAATTTTATTAATAGTAATTTTATGATTCATTCATCAAGTCCAAAATATTATAACTATTGATAAGTATGGCTATACGTATCAATAAATCCGGAAAGTAAAAGTAAAACAATATTTATTCACAAGTTTCAAACAAATGATGGGTTCAATATGAATAAATATTTAATAAGCCATATTTCAATCAAGGATATTGTTGTGGTGAACAAATTTCGTAACTATTATGTACATTTTTCTTTCAGTGTACTTGAAAAGTTTAAGTAGTTTTCGGGATAAAACTATGCTTGAACTCGACATTAACATTGATGGCTTACCGTTATCAAAGAGTAGTAGTAGTCAAGTGTACCCAATTTTGTGCAAACTTAGAGGTACACCGAGAAAAATCATACGGTTTACATTTAATAAAGCATTATTTGACCCGATTTTATTCACAATAAATATATTAGAACATTAATAAATCGACCGTATTCTCAGTGAAAAAATGGAAATATTTGAGTTATTTGTCCTGAATAACAAATTTATTTGGTCCGTATTCATTTGTCCTAAATATTGTTTATTTGTCAGAAATAAATATGGATTTCTTATATTTATTTCGAACATATATTCCCCAGAAATTTATATTTCAGAGATATTTGTTAATAGTTGAGAAATGTATATTACTCGTTAGTCGACTTTATTCGAGTCTGGATTTGTTTGCTTTCCGTTCAATCTCCAGCAGCAAACGCGCAAGCGCGCTTGCGCCCCAGAGCGTAGGGGACTAGCGTCACCGTCCGAATTACGAGTTGAATGCTTGACTCGCCATAGTCGCCATAGCAAGTTTATGCCGCGAACCGAACGTGGATGTTTTGTGTTTTAAGTTTATTGTTATACAGTGTTAATACCAGAAAAATTGTGTCTGTTATTGAAGTTGATAACTCAATACGTTACAAAAGTGAAAGTTCGATCGATATGGAGAATTTCCTAGTTGAAGAAGGCTTGCTACATTTGCAGGAAACATTTGAGGGTAAGTGATTTACTGTTTGCCTATTTATGCGAAATCTATTGAATAGAACTGTGTTATTTTTGTATTTTAAATGTTCCTCATTAAAAAATGAGGAATATCATGCAGTAATCCACAAGTGACCTTGAGCGAGCAGGCTTAGAAACTCGTGAAAAATTGATCGTAATTTTGAAGAATTTCATCGAAAATGCTTTTGAAGTTATTAGTGATAATACGAGACAAGTTCCAAATTTTACAATTTATTATGGTGAGTGATGCATAGTGCATACGATGTATGCACAATCCGTCAACAGAATAGCAAAGTGACACTGTTTCTAATTGGGTATTCAGGGTCACTTGCGGATAATTTTTTTCAGTATAAATATTTCTTGAACGAATCTCCACTGAATTCATTTGAAAATAAACTCTCTCATTTTCCACATAATTCATGACACATAAAACAATTTTATTGAAATGTCTCGTTTAGGCCCCCAGTAACCGATTTTCAAAATATTTTTCTCAAATGATATAGGCATCTAATGTTATGGTACTAGCACTTGAATTTCAACATTCAACACCAGCAAATTAGTATTTTCGTAGAAAAAAAAATTGGAAAATATTATTCATACTTATTTCTTGGCTAGGGCACTGTTTTCAGGCTTCACCTGAAAGCTATTATCTACATTGCATATTAGGATTCTACTGGTTGTTATGATTGCGTATCATAGAATATTATTATGACGGGGTCAAGTAAGGTCAGGTTTAGGGTTTGCATGTTCAGGATGATTATAATTTTTATGTTTTCACTACTAGCACAGAATAACCAATCTAACCAGAAGCGAAACTCCGCCTTCCCGCCAAAACTAAATTTCAGAGAGCATGCGCGAAGTTCGGTAGTGTCAATCAGAAATTTGAATATTTCTCATTATTCAGAAAATTTATTCATTTATCTTGTACAATTATTTGATAGTGCAGTTTTTTGGATGAACGAAGTCTCAGGTTTCAGGTTCCTGAAAGATATGGAAAATTACTTATTTAAAACTTTAGATTTTCCGAAATCAACGACCGTATCAATTATTTTTAGAACTCAGAGGTGATCTTTCATTGATTCGAATGATATATTCTATAATTTCCTCACATATATTTATTGTTAACTCAGAATTTTCTAACCTTTGTTGCCTGTTTTTTCATATGAATGCCAAAAATAAAAGAATTACGGAATGTTGTAATTTATTTCCTCTATCTCCAACAAAACAAAAGGCCAGTGATGAAAATATGAATTAACAAATCATCAATAATTCTATACATACAAATACTTATGCTATAGCAGACGTAGGTATCAGCAAAATGATCAAGCAGATTTGATCCAGTTTTGTCGTAGCCTGATCACCATATTCACATATTCACACCAAATTTTTACAGAAATGTGGTTGATATCTTTCTCTCCTTGTTTTTTACGAGGTTTTTTACTAGAAAAACATTAATTCCATTCGATTCAAATTTGACAGATGTACTACCAAGCTGAGATTTCAAGGACACGAAAATTGGCCCCTTAAAGATCAAAGTGCCGACTCTGAGTTTCGCTTCTGGTTTGATTGGTTATTCTGTGCTACTAGATCCTTACTGTAATTGTCATTTTTTTATTTTGCCAACTTTGCACACCTTTTTTCCATGATACAGTTGAAAAATCATGCGATTTTTTTTACCAGCATTGTTATGAATGAAAAAACCACAATTTTCCACAATTAAAGAAATGTTTTTTGTTGTAGAAAATGGAATAGATTCCATAGAACTTATCAAAGACTTAATGAATGATAAGTCATTAGAAGAAACAGTGCCCCGATTGGGAGATCGTTTGAAATTGAAAAGAAAACTATCTATGATAGAAAAGTGAATTATTGAGTTCACCATATCTTCTATTACTGAAATACCTCTTTTCTTCAATCTAATTCTTCTGTGTTTTACTAGTTATTGAACTACATGACCGAATTATGTAATAATGTAATTGATTCATCCCTTATTCCCAGTGACCATAATGATGAAGCTGAACCTAAAATAATACTATTGGACCATGTAATTCCGGCTGATGTACAATCGTCGACCAGTACCTCTTCAATTAACTTAACAAATATTGAAATTTCTACTGATGCTGATTTGGATACCACACCGCTACCAGTTGAAAGACTAGGAAAATGTTCAAGTGTTACAATTGGTGACCATATTTTCAATTTAGGACAATTGTTGGAGAACTCTCTTATGGGAAGAGCAATCCTCAGCATTTATGATACGAATAAGAAATTATCGTCAACATGCCAGTAATATTTGGTGGAGATAATTGTCCAGGACTTGATTAATATCCATCCTTTCAGGTAAAAAATTTAAAGCACTCTACAATTTGTCATTCATATTATTATCATTAACTTTTCAGGAGATTAACAAGTGAAGATTTCAGAAAGTTGGCGAAGCATATTATCCAATTATTTCCTGCTGAAATTGAACAAGTTTATTTCTCATCACCTATAAAAAAGAGAAACTCGAAAGAAAACAAAAGTGGAATAGCCAGAGGCAAATTAGTAGATAAATACAGAAATCGGCTAACATTTTTGAGACAATCCGGAATTCTCTCAACCCGATCTGCTGAGAAAGAAGAAAATTCAACCTGTCATTGTGAAGAAAATTATGAATATGGTATGTATTAAATTTAATAATTTGATCATCTTCATCATATTTTAAACATTTTTTTTCCAGATGACTTAGAAGAGGATTTGCTTTGGCTTGTTCACAACCGCGAACCATGGGGGGAAGTTATAAATAAATGGTGTCGAACATACGAATATAGAACAAATATTCTTAAACAAGATATAGATTTACAAGATATCCTAAAAAGATTCCCAATCATTAAAAGTCCTTTAGGATATACATTTATTGATATAGATTTCAAGAAGAAGTTTCAACAACAATATCAGTTGATCTTCAAAAATTTCGAACCAGTTTTCTTCAAACTCTTGGAGTTGAGGAAAAAAAACTTGAACCATGGAGATTTGCTGATAGTTGAACTTATACAATAAGAGCAATTAAATATTGGTAAGATATTAACATCCAATGGAATTAAGTCATTCCAAATATTGAAATGTTGTATTCTGCATTTAAATTATGAATGATTTGATAAAACATTAACTTTTCATAAAGTCGTCATTACTACATGCTGACTTTATTGGCCTCCCTTTTACCCCAAAAAACCTACAGTAGGAGAAGCAAATCTTGGTATCCTACATTAATTGATGCTGTAAATGCTGTTGTAGTACATATAAAGGTAGATAACACGTAAGTAAACATTTCGAATTGTTCATTTACATTTCTTATTCTTCAGATTACTGCGGAAATTGAAGATACCATTGAAAAGAAGAGAAAACTTTTGGTGACCTACAACCTCCCCCTACTACCTTTTGTGATATTACAAGGGCCAACTATTTCCGAGATACAAAATATTTATGTTTGTTACAATGATATTTTTTATCATTGCGACTCAGTTGTGAGAGCTGTGGATATTGCCTTCCAGTTGATCCATCTGTTCAACTTGAGGTATCCATATGAGAGCGAAAACATATGGATGTTCATCCAACTTGGTATGTACAAGCTAAAAACACCTTACGATAAAATTCCTAATATCCTCGATATCGCTAACAAATGCTCTTAAAAATTTGTACTGGTATTGTCAATATTTTTAAAATCTCACACTCGATCAATTTTTTTCAAAATGATATGTAAAGAATGTAGAAAAGAGTTTGCTGAAAATACTTTTTTTGTTATTCATATGTCAACAGTTCACAGATTTTTGAGCAGTTTTTCATGTGGGCAGTGGGATTGTTCAAGAAAATTCAGCACTTTATCGTCCTTGAAAAAACACGTTCAAAAATTCCACCTGAAAAAGAATTCAGATAAAATGAAAAATTTTTATTCACATCAGAATAGTTCTCTTTTATATAAGAATGATGAATATGTAGAGCTCGCAGAAAGTTCTCCTAATGTTCCTGAAACAACTCCCAATATTTCAGAAATTACTTTTCTTGATACACTAGAATTGCAAATTTTAACTTTTATAAACAAACTATACAGTCATCCTACCATCAATAGATCTGTGGTTCATGATATTATAGATAATACTTCTGAACTGATGAAAAACATATTTTCGAGATTACTTTCCAAACTGGAAAGTTCACCAATGAATGATTTGATTGATAGACAAAATGACGAAATTATCTCTGTGCTTTCTACTGACTTATTCCAACCTTGTAAATCGGAATATAGACGATTTCAGCTATTGGAAAAACACAGTTTCTATTTTAAACCAATAGACTTTTTTATTGGCAACCTCTTCGATAGTCGAACTTCATCTATTGCTAGTACATCACAACTAAAAACCAAACAATGTAAAGGTATAATCACACCTTTCAGAGAAATTCTTAAGAAATATTTAGAAACTCCTGGTATTCTGCAGTACATGCTAGATTATATTGAAAAAGAGGAGAAAATTTCTGATTGTATGACCAGCATATTCAATTGTAGTTTATGGAAACGTATTAAAAGAAAAATGAAGAATAAAACAATACTTCCGTTATAATATCTATATTATGACGATTTTGAAACTGGCAATGTTTTGGGAACTCAAGCTGGAGTTCACAAACTGGGAGGTGTTTATGTATCCTTTGCTTGTATTGGTCCAGAATTTTCTTCAAGGTTAGATAATATATTTTGTGGGGAATATTTTACTCATCAGACCGGGTTGTGTTTGGCAATGAATGTGTTTTTAAGGTTTTTCTAGAAGAACTGAAATTACTTGAAACTGTTGGTATAAACGTGAACGGTGAGCGGATTTTCTTCGTCGTACCAGTTATTTTAGGAGATAACTTGGGAGTAAACTCAATTCTAGGTTTCCATGAAAGTTTTTCATGCAATAATTTTTGTCGTGCATGTTTTTCCCATAAAAATGAAACCAAGTTCATGACTAAAGAAAATGAAGAGACTTTGAGAAATGAAGATATCTATAATTTACATTTTGAAGGTAATAGTCATGGTATAAAGAGCTATTGCATGTGGAATGAATTATCTTACTTCTATGTAACTCAAAATATCCATTTCGATATTATGCATGACTTGTATGAGGGCATTTGTCGGTATGATTTCGGTAGGATTCTAAAATTTTTTATAAAAGAAAAATCTTTCACACTTGAAACCCCTAATCGAAGAATTAATACTTCAATCATTCATTGGAAGATGTGGGAAATAAAATTCCTTTAATTCCTTCAACACAAGTTGAGAAGCAAATGATCATCATGTCATCAGCAGAAATGCATGCATTTCTTTCCTATTTCAGTTTAATTGTTGGTGATTTAGTCGATGACTGTGATGATGTGTGGTATTTTTATCTCGTCCTTTTCGATATTGTACAAATTGTAACAAAATCTTCAATCAACAGAAGTGAATTGATATATCTGGATAATTTGATTTATGAACATCATTCTTTATATATTTCCCTCTTCAATGAACATTTAACTCCCAAATTTCATTTCCTACTTCATTATTCACGAACAATAAGTAACATAGGACCACTTTCTCGAGTTTCCTCTATTCGTTATGAAGCTTTTCATAGAGTTAGCAAATCATACAGTAATATTACTTCTCGCATTAACTTACCATATAGTTTAGGGGTGAAACATCAACTGAAACTATAGCCTACCGTTTTCTTCTTGGCAATAAAATTTCTGACAGTGTACAATTTGCTGAAATGAGAACAATTCCTACTGAAGAAGTTTTGTTATTGAAAAACGCTGGGCTTAAAATGTCTTGTACTTTTATGAGCTGGGTCAAATTCAATGGCATTACCTTCAAAAAAGGGTTCATTATTCAAGTTGATCGAGATGTGTTTGGTGAACCAGTATTTGGAATGATTGAAAATGTTTTTGTATCAATTGACCAAAGATTTTATTTAGTATATAGGAAAATTGAATGTTATGGTTCCGTCAACCATTATAAAGGTTATAATGTCAAGCATGTTCTGCCAAAGTGTTATATTATAGATATTAAATTGTTGTATTGCCCATTTGTAACGCATATTCATTTAGTTGCTGGAGGAAACAAATTCATTTCTTCTGCCAATCAAGAGATATAACTTGAGCACTGTTTTGTTTTTGTTCTTTATATGTTCATCATTTATTGAGTGCAGTTATTTGAATGAGATATATATATTATACATTTATATGTACCTGATTCAATGAGTGTTGCATCTATTTGTTGTGTATGAATTTTATCTTAGTTTATGTGAAATGTATTTTTTGTTCAAAGTTAATATAAATTTATTCCGAAATGAGTTTTATGGAACCAATTCACCTACCCCAAATAAATAATCGAGAAGGAATTTTTCCAGTAAACAAAGTTTTATTAATATCTAGTAAATTCGACAATTTCAAAATATACATATGTTTCTGTATGACAAATATCAATTTACTTTCAATAATCAGCAACTAAGAAATAAGCCGACTCATAATCACTATAAATGTGAAATATTTACCTGAAATGAAGCGAATCGTGATCAAAAACAAAGCTTATTCATGTGAAAATGAAAATATATTAATATTTAAATAGGTGTAATAGCAATGAACAAAAATTATTCACAAAACAACCAAATTTGTTCTCTCACACTGAACGAATTATTAATAATAAATTGATATATTGATTATAAAAAAATGTTTATTAGAGAAATTCTAACAAAGCAAATATTTCTGGGAAATAAAGATACATTACGCCATAATCGAATATATCCCTTATTGTTTATAAATAAATATGCATTATAGTCAATAAGCTGTTTTCTCAGTGTACTTGTCATGTTGATATGATTGGTATTAATCATGGTTATGAAAAACCGAATAATGCTAACGATTTTCTAGAAAATCGTCATTTATAACATATACAAAAAGGCATACTGGTTATGCATCTTGTACAAAATGTAAAGTAGAAGGGGACTATATTTCTAATAGAATATGTTTTACAGAAATCAACAACTTAAATTTACGCACTGATAAAGATTTTAGATCCAAAATTCATGAATCTCATCAGAATGGTACCTCAATTTTAGAAAATATACAAAATATTAATATGGTTAGTAGTTTTTCCTTGGACTACATGCACCTAGTATGTCTTGGTGTAGTGAAAAAATTATTGGTATCATTGTGGTGTTGTGGAAAACCTTCTACCAAATTGTCATTTCAAAACATTAGCAAAATATCTAATTCTTTTCTGAGTATGTCTAAGAGTCCAAGCATGTACCATTAGAATTTAATAGGAAACCTCGTGGCCTGAATGAGGTGAAGAGATGGAAGGCTACCGAGTTCAGACAATTCTTATATTATACTGGGCCTATTGTTTTTAAGAGGCCAACTAAGTAATGAAAGATATATACACTTTTTAACTTTGCATATTTCAATAACTATTTTGTCTAGTCAGAAATATTTCAATCACTTAGATTATGCTTCATAGCTTTTAGAATACTTTGTGCGAAATTTTACAATGTTATATGGTGCTGAACATATTTCACACAATGTTCACAATTTATTGCATCTAACAGATGATGTCCCTCTAGATGACCTCAGTGCTTTTTGTTTTGAAAATTACTTGCAACCAATATTAAAAACCTCGCAAAAACAAGAGAAACCACTGTCACAAATTGTAAAAAGGCACACAGCACAAAACAAAATGCAGTCTACTTCAGAAACTTCATTTGAATCTGAACATGATGCTGGTCCTACATTAAACGGAAAATTTTCAAAACAGTTTAAAAAAGTTATTTTTGAGAATTTTGTTCTATGCAATAAGGAACCTGATAATTGTTTTTTGCTGCTTAATAATGATGTTGTGCTGATTGAAAACATTGTTTTAGTGAAATGTACATCTAAATTATTAGGCAGAAAGTTTTTATCAAAAGAAAACTTTTATAATGAACCTTGTCCATCTTCAAGTCTAGGAATATACGCTGTTTCTGTAACTGGCCATTTAGAATTATTTGACATGCATGAAATTTGTGATAAATGTCTAAAATTTCCATATAAAAACAAATATATTGTATTCCGCTTACTTCACACTGTATAATTTTCATTTTATTTGTATTGTTTTCTATTAGCATCGGGATTGGGATTTTAACACAAATGTCATTTTAATTTTTCAGTGCTATAGTTTGTTTTGTATGATTAAGTATTTAGTCAGCATGTAAATTTAAATTATCTTCGTGTCTAGGAATATCATGCTGTTTCTGTAACTTGCCTTTTAGAATTCTTTGACACACATGAAATTTCTACATGAAATCAAATTTATTGTATTCCCTTTACTTCACACAGTATAATTTTCATTTTTTTTGTATTACTTTCTGCTTAGTTTCCTGTTAGTAATGGGATTGGGATTTCACCAGAAATTTAGTTTTACTTTCTTAATCTTTTTTTGAATATATGCGATAGTTGTTACATTTTCTATATGTTCAGAAGTAAGCGAGAAAGTAAGCTGTGGATGAAGCAACATGGACTGTCGTACAGTTTTTAGAAGATTTGACAGTTGAAGCAATACCAACTGCTTGGATTCAAGGTGAATATTGTCATTGGCCCCCATACAAACTAGAAAAACTCACAAATGCTATAAAGAAGTGTGAATCCATTAATACAAATTGGCCCCGTCATTCCATTAAAATTTTTAGAAATGGTACTTTTGGTTGCAAAAGGTTTATAATAATCCATGTTTAAAAATTAATATGTTGATGCCTGTGTTTTCTGTTATTGTTGATAATAATGAGGACTCACACAAATCAATACAAAATGTGCACAATGAACTTATTTTGTTTTAAATATATTGTATAAACAAAATAACTTCAGTTAGGATACTAGTTGTTGTAATATTTGTAATGTATTCTGGTTACGATTATAACTATAATCTCTTGAATTTTTTAGCAGATTTTGGAAAAGCACGCAACAAAGCTCGTATGGCAGAAGATTTTAGTGATTTAAACTCTGGTAATGATGAAGATAATTGTAAAAGAAAAAGAATTCAAAGACTTTTATCCAGTAGTTCATCTTCTGATGACACACTCTATGGAGCAAAAAAATTTCAGAATGCCTCCACCATCAAAGTTTCCAAGAAGTATCCTCAATCCACAAATTGGTAATTTGATTGTTACTTATAGGTTATTATGAAATAAGAGTACAACTAAAAATTCTTTTAGATGTGTCATTCAATTCGAGCCAAGATGATATTGTCAGTCTTGATTGTTTGCCAGAAGAAACAAAAAGAAGTATGTATAACGAAGAAACATTCAGAAGATCAGAGATTAAATATTTCAACTAATACTAAAAAGAGTAATGCTATTCCAAGTACTTTTGGTGTACGAGATGTGAATCTTCAATTAACAACAAATGGTACAAAATTTAACTTAGCACTTATTTGTTGCACAAAATGTTTTACTCGCTACACTGAGAGAAATGACATACTTAATAAATAATAAATATGTATTTGAATCAGATTTATTCAAATATAATAAATCATATTCCAGGAGAATATTTTGTATTTATTCATATAGAATAATTGAGTTCTAATGATTTATGATAAACCTATGATCTATTCAAAGTTAATTTATTTATGAGAAATATATTTTATTCTATACTATGAAATTAATATTTCCATTTCAGTACTCAATTCAGGATTCACTGTTAATAAGGATTGGTTTCTGACAAGTATGGAATATTTAATAATTAATATATTATGTATTATATTTGGAGTTTTCTTATTGAAAAGACCGCGAAACTGATATGACGTAGGAAGTGGGGATACTTTCGCCTATGAACAGCTACAGATCTTGACCTTGCCTAACCCCTGACTCCTGACTACCTGACCTAATTCCTTGCAATCAAGTCACGACTCGCATAATAGTCGCATAGTGACATAGTGCGTATAGACGTGAATTATTATTATAATTATATATATAATTATAATTTATAATTATTACTTTCACGGAGCTGAGTGCAGTTAATAGTGTTTTACTTCAGTTTTTTACCATCTCAAATAAACTTATTTAGTTCGCCAGGACCCGGAAAAAATGAAGCAAGATTTAATTAACTTCCTGCAGAAATATGAACTGGAATACATCTTAGAAACTCTCAAAGGTATGTATCTACCTATATTATATAATTTATATACGTTTCCTTATGAAAAACGGGTTGGTAAGTATATGTAAAATAATATCTCACGATCAATATTTCAATCGTTAGTTATTCTGATGTCAATTCTGATCCCTTTCAAGTCCTATGGTTTCACTGCTAAACTACCTTGTTCAATAATATGGATGTGTTGATCCAAAATGGCGATTTCAATTCCGATTTCCGAACTAATCTTCACTTCAGTATATATGTTTTTGATATAAATCAAATATATTTATTATTAAGAAACATAAAGTTATGGATAACTTACTTAATTTTCTGATACCTAATAGGTGTTTATAACAAAAGAATAATATTTGTAGTACCATCCAAAACTACCCAAAATGCCGATTATGTCTTCATTTTGTGATCTCACAAATATTCGAGAATTTTTGGATATAACTGGGTTTTGAATATTGGCGAACAGAAAATGGTAAATTTCTCGATCCATTACCTTTCGAATTTTCAAGAACTAGAAGGTATTTCATTTCTTATGTTCTTTCATTGATTTCAATATTTTTCGCTGATCAACCGTATCAGGCATAAATAGAGGTACCGAGTAGCAGAGATTATTGAGAATAATTTTTTCAAGTATTGTGTCCTTGGAAGGAGTTCAATGGCCGATGCGTTTTGCATTTTGTTTCATATTTTCACGACCAAATTTCTTCTGAAACTTATTTTTCACGATGTTTTCAAGAATATTGTCCAACCAGTATAACCCAATTTAGGTATACATGACCCGTTTAGGAAATATAAAAAAACTTTTTGGATAATATATCGAAATGAACATCATTTTCAAAACATATGAAAATATTGACAATATTTTTCAGACCAAGGAATTGATTGTTTTTCCACTCTAGTTGGATTGGTCGATGAGGACACTTTTGACAAAGTTATCCCAAGAATTGGGGATCAGATAAAAATAAAACTATGTCTCAATAAAGAATTAGACAGGTGAGATAATGTTTTGGGATTTATTTACATCCATTTGATCTAATGAATTATTAGGTCTCTCTTTTGCATCAGTTCCGAAACCGTTCGAAAACGGACGACGCATGCGCAGTCGCAGATTAATGTCATTAATCTAAAAATGCGCATGCGTCATCCGTTTTCAAACGGTTCGGAACAGATGCAAAAACAGACCTATAGTATGTCTAGAAAAATTTCAAATGGATATAGGTAACTGGTTGGTTTTTTCAGACTGAAAGAAGAAACGATTTGTAATCCCCCACCGGAAAAATATTTCCTGATTGATATAAATCAGTCAGCCTCTTCCTCAAGTTTGACCGAGTCTACGAACTCATCCTCCCAGGCTGCAATAGAAGTAGTTCCAATTCCAATAAATACCTTCAGAATTGCCATAAAAGAAAGCTACAAACTGAATGGAAATTTAAGCACTACATGCCAGTCATATTTGGTTGAAATTATAGTGCAATATTTCATAAATATTCAGCCGTTCAGGTATGATTTATTTACCAAATTTTTGTTTCGATTATTTTATTTCGTATGATGAATAGGGGTATTTCCATGCAGAGTGTCCCAAGTTCGAGTGCCTTTTAACCGTTTCTGGTAAACTGCACATAGGTATGTATTGGAAATCTGAAAATTGGATTATGATAGGTACTGATCGAAATTCTCTACTGAAATAAAATATTTTTGGAGCCTGAGCACGCCCGTTCATACCAGTAGTGAAAATACATTTATATTTAAAATTTTCTCGTTGCTGATATGATTGAGTATTTAATACTGAATTCATTTCTGTTCAAACCATTGTATTCATTCAAATAGTTTTCAAAATATCGAAAAAACGGATAAAAAGTCAATTATTTTTTGTCGGTTTATGTTCATTTTTCATGTTCTCAGCATAATGTGGAGAGGTCATGCATCTTTTGAATTTCAGAAATATCATCACAGGGTGTTTCAACTTTTGTGTCAAAAACTGTAATCGAAAATTGGCCATAACTTCTGGTTTTCAAATTAGAACCTTTATTTTTTTATGCTTGCGTTGGATTCTGCGAAGAAAAATAATGATAGTTCTCTAATAAAAAAAAATAAAAAAAAGTTTTTTTTCAAACTCAGAGTTAGTAGGTACCATCATTACTTTTCTTAGCTTAATTTCGATCACAGTTTTCGACACAAAATTTGTAACACCCTGTGATGATATTTCTGAAATTCAAAAGATGCATGACCTTTCCACATTCTTCTACTTTGATGTTATGGTTTAGGTTTAATCTCAGGATGTTGAGAACAAGAAAAATGAACATAATTTAACTGTCTACGAATATTTGGCCTTTTCTCCGGTTTTTTTCGATATTTTGAAAACTATCTGAATGAATACAATAGTTTTAAGAGAAATGTATTCAGCATTGAATGCTCAATCATATCAGAAACAAACAAAAAAAGTTTTTTTTGAAAAAAATTATTTTCACTCCTTGTATGAACAGGCATGCTCAGGCTCCAAAAATATTTAAGCTCAGTAGAGAATTTTGAACAATATCAAAATTACAATTTTCAAATTTCAAATATGTCCAGTTCTCCAGAAACGTCTAATAGGCACTGGAACTTGGGACACCCCGTATATGTACTTGGAGTATTTCTGCACAACTACAACTGAGTATCATTAATAAGCCTGAAAAATTTTAAACCAACCCATAAAGAGGCTTCCAAATGCCAAGACTAAAAAACCAAAATACCAAAATTTTCTCTACATACTTGTCTGTTATATATTCCTTTGTAGTTGTACCTCTAGGATGATTCAAAATATCTCAGAATGCTGCCAAGATATTGATAATTTTGTCTTGAATACTTTTAACCATATATACGCAATGTTTACCTTCTTTGAACCACGATTTCAGTTGAAAAAAAAAATGCATGCAAAATTTTTCGTAACTCCACTTCAAACTCTGACTACTGACCATAAAAATTTCTATTTTTTTTTTCAAGGAGGCTCACTAATGAAGATTTCAGAAATTTGTCACAATTAATAACAACTACTTTCCCCAAAGAGCTGCCTCAAGTTTATTTCACTTCGCCTATTAAGAAAAGATTTTCAAAAGATAATAAATCTGGAGTGGCTAGAGGAAAACTTGTGGACAAATATAAAAATAGACTAACATTTTTGAGACAGTCAGGAGTTTTGGAGTTCAATTCCTCAACAACATCTGAAGAAGTGGATACAGAGGAGAAATTTGAATTCGGTAAGAAACTTTTAACCACCATCTACTTTTTATGATTGATTAAATATATCTTCTCAGACTTTGCTCTGGTACTTGGTTATACACTTATTACAGTTTTTTTCAGACAAAGTAAAGGAAGATCTCCTCTGGTTACTTCACAACCAAGATCCATGGACAGAAGTTGAAGAAAAATGGACCAACTGTTATAAGTACAGAAAAGATTTTTTGAACAATGAAACTGTTGACATCAATGTCTTTCTACAAAAATTCCCATGCCTCAAGAATCCTTTAGGTCACAAACTCTTGGATATCGATTTCAAAGAGAGATTTAAATGTAAAGAGATTTTCACAACATTTGAATCAATATTCCAAAAATTACTTGATTTTAAAAAGAAAAGTTTGTCTCATGGGGACCTTGTTTTACTAGACCTAATAAATTCAAGAAACATAACAAATGGTGAGTCAGTTACCTATTGAACTCCACATATCTTTATAACTCATAAAGTTTGTATTTTAGATTCTCGTCACTATTTAATGGTAACATTATTACCATCTTTGTTACCACCGAAAACTTACAATAAAAAGGGTAAAGTCTGGTACCCTACAAATCAAGATAGCGTAAACGGCGTTGTAGCTCTTATAAAGGTAAAAACTACATATAATATATATAAACTCTTTTCATACATGAAAAAATTTTAGGTGCCAGCACAAATTGAGGAAATCAAGGAAAACAAAAGGAAAATTGCAGAGAAATATGGCCTTCCTGTTTTACCTTTTGTTATAGTTCAAGGCGCATCCTATAGTGAGATAGACAATATATATGTAGTCTATGAGGATTTATTCTACAGGTTAAACTCAGTTCTTAAGGGATTAGACATATGTTTCAAAATAATTCACTTGTTGAATTCAAAATATCCTTACGAGAGTGAGCACATATGGATGTTCATTCAGCTCGGTATGTATGAACTTCATACCAAATATGATAAAATCCCTAATATTCTAAACATAGTTAATAAAATTAAGAGTTAATCTGTTTTATTGTAAAATGTTTGAGTGTAGGATATGCTTCAAAACATTTACCAATGATCATGTCTTTTATGTCCACATGACTGCTATTCATAGGTTTTCAAATAATTTTTCATGTGGACATAAAAGCTGCACAAGAACTTATGGCAAATTATCATCCTTGAAAAAACATATGTCCACTTTTCATAGTAACATCTCAACAACAAACAATATGGTGCCTCATAATTTGCAGGACAAAATTCTTTTGGAAACAGAACTGTTTTCTCCTCCCTCAAATATGCCCACAGATTCTAAGAACTTAGAAAATGAAGGATGTACGGAAAATGTAAGCACCAATCTTCATGATGCCATATCAATGCATATTCTAGATTTTTCTAATAAGTTATATACTTTAAATACTGTCAATCGTTCATTAGTTCAAATGATTATTACTTATACATCTGAACTGTTTGAAACAATTTTTTCCATTATAATGAATCATGTCAAACAGATAGATGAAAGCAATTCAAAAATGTATAGTGAATTGACACATCTTCTTTCCCAAAAATACTTTGAAGTCACACAATCAGAATACTTAAGGTTCAAATTTTTGGAAAAACATAATATGCTTATACGACCAAAATCATTTTTCATTGGAAATATTCTTGATAATGAAACTTCATCAACTGCGTCTGTATCTTCTATAAGACTAAAACGTTGTGAGGGTCAAATTATTCCTTTAAGAGGTTTCTGGAACTACCAGGTGTTTTAAATCACATGATGGAATATATTAAGGCTGAAGAATCGAATTCTGATTACAGAAGTAGTATTTTCAATTCCAATTTGTGGATTACATTAAAAAACAGTATAGATATAAAATAGTCATCCCTTTCTTTATGTTTTTTGATGATTTTGAAACAGGAAATGTCCTTGGAACCCAAGCCGGTGTTCAAAAATTAGGTGGTGTCTACATTGCATTTCCTTCTGTTGATGTGAAGTATTCATCAAGATTAGAGAATATTTTTCTGTGGGGCTTGTTCTACTCATCTGATAGAACACATTTCTCTAATCGATTTGTATTTCAAGTATTTCTAGAAGAACTCAAATTCTTAGAATCTGTAGGAATAATGATAGGAAACATGAGAATCCATTCTAATGATTCTTATTTTGGGGGATAATTTAGGTATCAATTCGGTAATTGGACTGCAGGAGAGTTTTTCAGCGAACTTCTCTTGTAGAGTTTGTTTTTCTCACAAAAATGAAACAAAAAACATGGTTGTCGAAGATTTGTCTACTTTAAGAAACCCTGAAAACTATGGGCAACATTTCAAAAACAAAAGTTATGGAATAAAGGATGAATGTGTTTGGAATGAATTACCTTATTTTCATAACACAATTAATATCCATTTTGACGTCATGCATGATTTATATGAAGGAATCTGCCGATATAACTTTGGTAAAACTTTGAAAAATTTTATAAATAGAAAAATTTTCACTTTGAAAATTCTTAATAATCGAATAACATTTTTTAATCATACATTCAGTGACGTAGGAAACAGAATTCCACCAATTCCACAATCACATATAGACAATGAACATATTATTATGTCTGCTGCTGAGATGAATGCATTTTTGACATATTTCACATTTATCTTCGGAGATTTGATTGACACTGAAGATGAGACATGGAATTTTTATCTCCTCCTTCATGAAATTGTTCACATCACGACAAAACCAGTAATCAATGAAAGTGAGCTAATACTGTTACAATATTTAATATCCCAACATCATACAGCTTATATTCACAAATTTGGTGGCCATTTAACTCCAAAATTTCATTTTTTGACTCACTATCCCAGGATTATAAGATTAATAGGACCACTTTCAAAAGTCTCATCCATTAGGTTTGAGGCTTTTCACCGAATTCTGAAATCGAATTCTAATGTTATCTCTTTACAACTGAAATTGGCATATCGATTTATGTTAAAAAAAGGAATTGTTGATGATATTGAAATGGTCAAGTTATCTCAAGTTCAGTTCACTGATAGGGTGCTTTTAGAGCAAAACTCAAAAAACGCAAACAATTTATTTGAAGTGAGTTTTCTTAAAATTAATGGCTTACATTACAGAAAAGGGGTCATACTGCAGATAGGTCGGAATGAGCACGGAGAACCTGTATTTGTACTTATTGAGAGTGTTTTATCAGATGATAATTCAAATTTTTTCATTGTTTGCAGAAAAATCATATGTTTCGGGGAAGAAAATCATTTCATGGCATATCTGCTGGATAAAATATCGGCTCGAAAGCAAATCATTGATTTGAATCAAATTAATTTCCCTATCCCATCTCATATACACAGTATTGGTAATGGACTCAAATACATTTCAAAAATGAATCAAGACTATTAAATTTTTATTCATGTTATCAAGTACCTTATAAATATAAAAGCATATCCTACACTCTATATATAGAGTTATACTAATATGATGTTATTATTCCAAGAAAATATTTTATGTTGAGATTAATATTTTATTATATTATATATTATAAATACGTTGATTTCACACATTAAAAAATTCATCAAAAATACAATGTTTCATTTCCAACAATCATCTAATAAGTAAATATTGATTAGACATAAATATGAATAGGTACTATTCATTACTCCGTAAATATATTTTTGAATAAATCGTATATTTGCATTCAATGAATAGAAATTTCCATGAATTTCACACAATAAAATCTAAGGTTTCACAAAATGGAAATTGAGTTATGGTTAACTAAGAAAGTTAAAAAAAAATATTTCTGTACTCTTTACAAATCATTGTTTCTTTGGATATCCTCTCATTTTATTTGCAAATAATGAATGAAATATTACTGAAAAAAAATTTAATTCTTACCAAGTATATTATACATTTTTATGAATAAACGATTTATTAATAAACAACAAACATATATTTATATCAAGTATAACCTATTATTTGTCGGGCAATAAAGTAAAAATTTATGAGGAATAAAGATTTTTTGCGCCGTATTTCAATCCAGGATTTATTAAATGTTAATAAGCTTCATTTAATATAAATAAACTCTTCTCTCAGTGTATGTTTTAGATTCCACTGTAAATGAAAATATGACATCTACTTGCTGTTTACGGCATGGTATGTATGTATATTGAGCTATACTGTATGTAAAGTAATTTGCTGTGATGCCGTCTTTTTTTTCAACTACTACAAAGTTGATTGAATAAAAGTTAGGTTTTCATTTTTTTTTTAAACTAGGTATATTTAGGAATATACGGAGTGCTCCATTTAAAAGTATGGTGTTTTTCTAGATATCTTCTCAGCTCTGCTCTCAAATGTTTTTTGCTAATTTTACAACATTATCTCCAGTAACAACAAAGTTGGCAATGGTGTACCTGATATATGTGGACACCCTGTTAATTTCTTGATAATTAGTTGAAATGATTTCAGTAATTTAATTTATTTGTAGAAAATACTTTTTTGTTGGAAATTAAAAATCAAAATCACATGATCCGCGGCATCTTGGTGGATGTTCTTCAAGTATTAAGACAACTTAAAAATTCTCCTAGAAATGTAGAAGTTTCATTTTTTGTCAGATATCCCAATATTAATTTCCCAATTGGAACTGTGGATGAAATTGATAGATTTGAAGAATTACAATCTCAAGAAAATTTCAAGGATGCGGTAAATAAATTTTTAACAATACATATCCTTCCAACGATTCTCAGATGATACATGAAAAAATCAGCTCAAGTATTTTATTGATTTTAGGTTAATGAACTGGCAAGATATGGTGGTTCAAATCCTTATAATTTCATCAAGAGGACGCTGTCAGCTACTGTGAATGATGAAATATTGAAAACATACAGTTGGTTGGGGAGAGAGGGGAAAAAGCCCATGGAAAAATCTCCCATCGCAAAACTCTTGATTTGTAAGAATTATACAAGATGTTCCAGCAAAATATTGTGCTGCATTACACTTTTAGAAAAAAATTAGTTTCAAAATAACGGTTGCCGCAATATAAAGCTTTCCTACATAAGAAGTATAACAACCTTAAATGGGTGAGTATATGGATTATTAATTGGAGTTTTGAAGAATTATAGCTGTCGATAATCACTTGCCTAGGAACATATTGATGAAGATGAATATGTTATTCAATGATTACCACTTCATATTGATCTATGATCGTGAGGTATAAATATAGGTTAAGTTGAGTTTCATGATGATTCGAGATTGTTAATTCCAGCGAGTTTGCGATGTAGTTATGTTATGGGAATAAATCCAGTAAAAGCACATGTCTGTTTTATTTGAATATTATCAGTGGTAGCAGAGCGTGGTTGCAAAAATAAAAAGGGAATTACAAAGAAAACGAACTACCGACGGAGAAAATTGATTGGATGGTCAAGAGGAAATTTAATCGATCGAGATTGGGGAGGATTCAACATGTCGCTGAAGGAGAGGTACAATCTGGTGCAATTTTCAGGAGAAGATTTTAGTAATTGGTGTTTCCGCATGAAAAGCATATTGAAAGAGGCCGAAGTATTGAAAGCAATGGAAGATCCAGAATATTCAGATGAGAAAAAGGAAGCCAAGGCACAGGCACTGCTCATAGCTGGCGTGAGTAACAGTCACTTGGAATATATCAAGAACTAGCTGGCCCGGCGAACTTTGTTCCGCCTAAATGATACTTACGGTGGATTTCACAAGTCGTAATCACCGGTGATCGGAGATCAACAGCTTGGTTCTCTGATTTTTGAACTGTCAAATGTTTCGATGGATATGAGCTGTCACACAGAACAGTTACATAAAAATAATATGTCAATTACCGATTATAGCAATTTTGGATTTAGTGATTTCCGAAAATATATTTATTACCCAAACAGAAATTCAAAAACATTTTAAAAATTATGAGAAAAGATGAGAATGAACATATCACGATTGAAACTGATCGCCAAAATCGTATATACTTGACATTTCGATAAAAATTCACTGTGATATTCACGCGCTTCTGGATCTGTTAATAGCCCTTCATGGTACTATAAGTCCTATGCAAATTACACTGTAATTGATGTCATATGTTTTTTTTTTCGACCATTTCAAACCACGACGACCGAAATTCACAAAAAAAAACAGATGACATAAATCGATGGTCGCGAAAGCCTGAACAAATTCATCGCCATCTAATGGTGCTAATGTCAAATATAGTACCTTCACGATAAGATGTCTATGATAATGGTGTAGGCACCCGTCAATTTTTGAATGAAATGACGTTCGACCAAATCGAAAATATTAGCAACGTGGCGGCGCCGCAATATCATTTCAGTGTATTTTCCGTTGTCAATTTGATGGATGTATCAACAGCTGATTTGCCAAAGTCAATTATGACATGACAGCAGAATGGCATCTTTTTATAATGAAAGTTTTCTACTTTTCCTAAGAACTAATATACATCAGAATGTCAGGAATATAAACACACATTATTGCTTGACAAAATTATCTACCATTAACACGCCACGTTCGCCAGAATAAATTCAAATATTTGAAATAACTGATAAAAATCAGTCATAATTTGTGAATAGCGCCACCTGAAGTGGAAAGAACGAAACATTGCTAATATAATCAATTTGGTCACAACAAAATCTAATCAGTGTCTACACCATTATTCTAGACATCCTACTTCACGATTACGTTATTTTGAATGAATAAAACTATAAAAATAACTAATAATCAGTCATAATGTGTGAATAGCGCCATCTGAAGTGGTACGAAATCTAATCATTTTAGACATCTGTACCACTGTACTCCTACGCTAAGACTTCTTGGTGTTGGCCAACAGCGCAGAGTTGTAGGCAACTCAAATTACACACTATTACAGTGACTATAGTCAATAGTGCTAATATAGCCATCTAACGGAGAGAATATGAAATCAACTACCTACGAATAAGCGGTAGCGTAACTGTAACTGTAGCGACACCTAGTGGCCTCGCTCAAAGGGAGGAAAAGCATTTCCTGTATAGGTGAAATTTTCATCGATTTTTTCGAAGTTTTATTGTATTTTATAATAACCAGACCGTAGACGAATCCATATATGAAGTTTCATAACAAACACTCCATCCGATCTCGAGTTATAAATGGTGTAACCAACATCTTTCTTTTATATATATAGATGAAACAAGTGCTTATGCAATGTTCAAGAATTTGGAAGAAAACTTCAAGAAGGGTGTCAGGAGTCGACTATTTTTAAGAAGAGTTTTAAATGACATGAAATACAAGGAAGGAAGGAGAAATGATGGCGAACCATTTTAATGCAATGGAAAATATATTTACCCAACTAAAGGATGCAGACAATCCCTTGAGTGAAGAAGAAAAAATTAATTATATATTAGTATACATGCCGAATAGTTATGAAAACATTGTTACAGCTCTGGAGACAATGGATAATTTAAACTTAAACTTCATAAAGAATCGTCTACTGGGAGAAGAAGAGAAAAGAAAGAAGTCCCCTCATCAACCAAACACAGGTACGGGGGTTGCCTTCGCTTGCTATAATTGTGGACAGGCCTGGTCATAAGAAATTCGAATGCAGAGAATCCAAAGAAGGGAGGTATAATCAAAGGCAGAATCAGAGAGGCCAAAACAGTCGACCGTTTCGTGGATGGAGAGGTAGCAACCGTCGGCACCATGAGAGAAAACAGGGACAAGGAGGAGCATATTTGATGGAAGACAATAAGGAACAAGAACAAGTGTCATTCTACTTGGGTGAGTCAGGCCAAAGCAATGATTCTGAAATGATTGAATTCTGTGTAGACTCAGGTTGTTCGGATCATATTGTCAATGACCGTAGCCTATTTTCTGAATATTTGACGTTGAGTACTCTTCGTAAAATAGGTAGTGCCAAGAATGGTGTTAGTTTAGAAGCATTAGGGATAGGAAAGATTAGGGTTATTTGTCAAGGGAGTAAAAAGGAAATTAATTGTACCATAACTAATGTTTATTATGTACCTGATGCTCGAAAGAGTTTATTATCCGTTTCTAAAATGAAAGGTAATGGAATGTGTATTACTTTTGTTGATGACTATGTTAATGTTCATTCAAGATATAAACTAATTTTCACAGGTCTATATACTTGGTTAATATGTATATGTAGAGAAGTTAGTTTGTCATTATTCTGCTAAAAATTCTACGAGTAAATCGGACGTTTTTAAATTATGGCACAAACGTTTGGCTCATTTAGGTTATGCTAATCTGAAGTTGTTATTTAAAAATAATATGGTGAGAGGTATAGAAGATATGAATGACTTAAATTTTGATAATGATCGATGCGAACCTTGTATATTAGGAAAAATGTCAAAACAACCATTTAATAAAAAAGGATATCGAGCTAATACCTCAATTACACTCAGTCACTTCCACTGCTACTCGCGCTGCCAGAAATATTTCCCGGAATACTTCTGCGGCAGTATGGAAGTATTTACACTCAGCTCAAACATTTCTCTCGCGATCAAGTTTTGGCAATGGCGGACGACGAAATTGCACCTGATCCAGACTTCAGAAGAGGTCTGAATGTCGTCCTAAGTGACTTTTTTCTCACTTTAATTCCTCAATTCCAAACATCCTTCCAACCATCGTGCACTTTGTGCTAAAGTTTATGGTTTTCATCAGAAGAATCCCATATCACTCTTTCACTCTCAAGGTATTATAGAAATTATATTATTTTTTCATTGCTCCACTCCGTCGACATTTTTCGCAACAATTAACGATTTCAATCAATTGATACGACAACGTACGCAACGCAGGCACGACAGTAACTGGGCAGAATGTGATCACTCCATGCCACTTGCGCTGCCGGTCCTTTGATTGCCGCACGAAAAACCGCTAATTTAGGGAGTGACCGGCAACGCGAGTAGCAGCACGAGTGGCAGTAGAGGTGAGGTGATTACATTCTCACCATGCTCATTTCCCTGCTCACTTCCCTGCTCCATGCCGTGGAAGTGGGCTGAGTGTAATTGACAGGTAAGAAACCACTAGAATTGGATCAGTGTGAACTTGGCGGCCACTTTCTATCGGCCATTCTCGGATTCATCGGCCAGTTCACCAGTGGCGTCGGGTATCAATGTAAATCGCGATTAAAATTATTTGAACGGCGAGAATTCGGAATTTTTGCCTGAAACGACTTCTTTGATTCTCTGTTGATAATCAAACAACAAAATTTCTATTTATGTTGATGATTAGAAAAAGTTATAATGAATTATTATGTGTCGGAGAAATATGATTTCGAGTATATTGAAGAAGTATACTTGAAAAATGATTAGCCTGAATGAAATTTGATAGGGATGTTCCTAGTGCGGTCTGAAATCTTAATCCGAGAGGATTTTCATTTGCAGGACTTCTGAGGGTAGTTTTCACCCCTAACCTCCAAGAGTCAACAAAACATCGCGAGTGGGTCTAAAAAATGATAAGCCTGAATGAAATTTGGTAAAAATGTTGCTAGTGTGGTCAAGAATCTTATTCTGAGAGGTTTTTCATTTGCAGGACATTGGAGGGTAGTTTTCACCCCTATCCTCCAAGAGTGAACAAAACATCGCGAGTGGGTCTAAAAAATGATTAGCCTGAATGAAATTTGGCAAAACTGTTGCTAGTGTGGTCTAGAATCTTATTCCGAGAGGTTTTTCATTTGCAAGACATTGGAGGGTAGTTTTCACCCCTATCCTCCAAGAGTGGACAAAACATCGCGAGTGGGTCTACAAAATGATTAGCGTGAATGAAATTTGGTAAAAATGTTGCTAGTGTGGTCAAGAATCTTATTCCGAGAGGATTTTCATTTGCAAGACATTGGAGGGTAGTTTTCACCCCTATCCTCCAAGAGTGGACAAAACATCGCGAGTGGGTCTAAAAAATGATTAGCCTGAACGAAATTTGGTAGGAATGTTGCTAGTGTGGTCTAGAATCTTATTCCGAAAGGTTTTTCATTTGCAGGACTTTGGAGGGTAGTTTTCACCCTTATCCCCCAAGTGTCGCTAAAACTTCGCAAGTGGGTCTAAAAAATAATTAGCCTGAATGAAATTTGGTAGAAATGTTGCTTGTGTGGTCTAGAATCTTATTCCGAAAGGTTTTTCATTTGCAGGACTTTGGAGGGTAGTTTTCACCCCTATCCTCCAAGTGTCGCTAAAACTTCGCAAGTGGGTCTAAAAATAATTAGCCTGAATGAAATTTGGTAGAAATGTTGCTAGTGTGGTCAAGAATCTTATTCTGAGAGGTTTTTCATTTGCAGGACATTGGAGGGTAGTTTTCACCCCTGTCCTCCAAGAGTGAACAAAACATCGCGAGTCGGTCTAAAAAATGATAAGCCTGTATGAAATTTGGTAAAAATGTTGCTTGTGTGGTCTAGAATCTTATTCCGAGAGGTTTTTCATTTGCAAGACATTGGAGGGTAGTTTTCACCCCTATCCTCCAAGAGTGAATAAAACATCGCGAGTGGGTCTAAAAAATTATTAGCCTGAATGAAATTTGGTAAAAATGTTGCTAGTGTGGTCTAGAATCTTATTACGAGAGGTTTTTCATTTGCAAGATATTGGAGGGTAGTTTTCACC
Source organism: Adalia decempunctata (assembly GCA_951802165.1). NCBI lineage: Eukaryota > Metazoa > Arthropoda > Insecta > Coleoptera > Coccinellidae > Adalia > Adalia decempunctata. The sequence continues at coordinate 33,111,564 of OX637702.1, read as the reverse complement.
CCTATCCTCCAAGAGTCGACAAAACATCGCGAGTGGGTCTAAAAAATGATTAGCCTGAACGAATTTTGGTAGAAATGTTGCTAGTGTGGTCTAGAATCTTATTCCGAAAGGTTTTTCATTTGCAGGACTTTGGAGGGTAGTTTTCACCCTTATCCCCCAAGTGTCGCTAAAACATCGCGAGTGGGTCTAAAAAATAATAAGCCTGAATGAAATTTGGTAGAAATGTTGCTAGTGTGGTCTAGAATCTTATTCCGAGAGGTTTTTCATTTGCAGGACTTTGGAGGGTAGTTTTCACCCTTATCCCCCAAGTGTCGCTAAAACATCGCGAGTGGGTCTAAAAAATGATAAGCCTGAATGAAATTTGGTGAGAATGTTGCTAGTGTGGTCTAGAATCTTATTCCGAAAGGTTTTTCATTTGCAGGACTTTGGAGGGTAGTTTTCACCCTTATCCCCCAAGTGTCGCTAAAACATCGCGAGTGGGTCTAAAAAATAATAAGCCTGAATGAAATTTGGTAGAAATGTTGCTAGTGTGGTCTAGAATCTTATTCCAAAAGGTTTTTCATTTGCAAGACTTTGGAGGGAAGTTTTTACCCCTATCCTCCAAGAGTCGACAAAACATCGCGAGTGGGTCTAAAAAATGATTAGCCTGAACGAAATTTGGTAGAAATGTTGCTAGTATGGTCTAGAATCTTATTCCAAAAGGTTTTTCATTTGCAGGACTTTGGAGGGTAGTTTTTACCCCTATCCTCCAAGAGTCGCTAAAACTTCGCAAGTGGGTCTAAAAAATAATTAGCCTGAATGAAATTTGGTGAGAATGTTGCTAGTGTGGTCTAGAATCTTATTCCGAAAGGTTTTTCATTTGCAGGACTTTGGAGGGTAGTTTTCACCCTTATCCCCCAAGTGTCGCTAAAACATCGCGAGTGGGTCTAAAAAATAATAAGCCTGAATGAAATTTGGTAGAAATGTTGCTAGTGTGGTCCAGAATCTTATTCCAAAAGGTTTTTCATTTGCAAGACTTTGGAGGGTAGTTTTTACCCCTATCCTCCAAGAGTCGACAAAACATCGCGAGTGGGTCTAAAAAATGATTAGCCTGAACGAAATTTGGTAGAAATGTTGCTAGTGTGGTCTAGAATCTTATTCCAAAAGGTTTTTCATTTGCAAGACTTTGGAGGGTAGTTTTTACCCCTATCCTCCAAGAGTCGACAAAACATCGCGAGTGGGTCTAAAAAATGATTAGCCTGAACGAAATTTGGTAGAAATGTTGCTAGTGTGGTCTAGAATCTTATTCCGAAAGGTTTTTCATTTGCAAGACTTTGGAGGGTAGTTTTTACCCCTATCCTCCAAGAGTCGACAAAACATCGCGAGTGGGTCTAAAAAATGGTTAGCCTGGACGAAATTTGGTAAGATTGCTGCTAGTGGGGTTCAAAATGATGTTTCGAAGATTGATTTCTCAGACGCATTGAAATATGGTTTTCTATAATTGAATGACATTCGTTGTGGAGGAATTAATTTATTTTTTGTGTATTTATATTGGGTAAGAACACCATTCGCAACCTAAATGAACAAATTTATCAATATGTATGCAAATTATGTCCAAGTATAGAAGTGCAAACTGATAGTTTACCCTGAAAAGTTTCTGCGTTTCTATAAAATAGAATCAGATTTGTCAGTTACGAAATTCTCAAAACAATATTGCAAAACGGATATAGTCTCCGTAACGTGGATCAAAAGATTTCATTATGTTGCTTTTTTCTGATATAATTGCTCGATTTTCACAAAAATACGAATAGTTAGTTACAACATTGTGTTTAATCCGCAAACGTGGTAACTTCTTGGGGTAAACTGTTTGTTTGCCCCTTTGCACAATATATTTTTTTATTGACAAATTTTGTTGATTCAAGTCATGAAAGGCGATTTTCTCAAGAATGGACCAAGAAAATATGCGTTTTGGATCTATAAATTGGATCAGAATTGCAATCTCAAATGGAGGATGTCTGTGGATTTATGCAATAAGTTGAAAGCAACTGAAGACAAGGGTAATTTATTTATTGAACAAGAAATTAATTAGAGTAATGATTGAAATGATAATTCAAGTAGGAAAATATTATCATTATTTTCATTACAAACAACGATGAAAAATGTGCGGATAAAACCATAGACTTATATCAATGGGATAATATATGTCTATGGATAAAACAATATTAGGTTTCATCAATCAAAAACTGGGAAACTGTATTCTTTTCGATTCAATCGAGATTTCTGGCTTATTTTTCATCCTTCTTGAGGAGTTATATTTTAATATGAAGAAGGCTTGGACACAGTTAAAATGCCGATTCATAGTTATGGAAATAATTCACAGGAAATATGTATATAAAGACTGTTATATTATATAGCTATTTATTATATAGATACCGATACAGCCGTTATTCTAACATCATGGTAATATGATATCACAAATTGTTCAAAGTATTCCTTCAAATAATATGTAAAGGAATATACAAAAACTATAACTATATAGTTGCATAAACGTGATAAAATTGATAATATGAAACGAAAAATGGATACGTAGCGCATTTAGAGCTCGGTTGATCCCATAGAAATCATAATATATATACTTACTCTAGAATGCTAAATCAATTGGCCGAAGTGTTGTAAAAATTTCAGTGTGGTCCACAATGCGCATACGTGCCATCAGGTTGTTTCTGAACAGGGTCGGCTTCAATAAAATTTTATGCTGTTATTGTTGCAGTTGGATTTAATCAATTCATAATTATTATTCGACACTTACTAGTTGTTTTGAACATATTGATAATTTTAAACAGCTATTTGAATGGTAAATTTGGAATCATCAGCGACTGGAAGATAAGCTGAAAATCTTTTATTATTCCAAAACCTCTTCAGGCGTTGAAAAAACCCGGTTTCGGTATAAAAATTAATTCAAGGATCAAGGAAGACAAATTCTGGTTAACAAACAACGAATCTTTTGGTAAAGTACAGAAAAAAAAATAAAATGAGCAAAATATACTAATATATCCCTTAAGGACAGTTCTATTCTTCGGTGTTCCTGAAAATAGTGGAAACATGAAAATGTATTGTACATTTGTACATCTGCCAATGCGTTACTCTGCATCGTTTCATGAGTGAATTCTGATACCTATATTCATTCTTCAAGTCATTTTTCTTTTTGAATTCCGAGTATATTCCAAAATCAATCTGTTATCTTATCTGAATGAAACTGCAAAGTTTTACTTCAACATATTTTATTTTCGAGTTCGAATTATCCATTAAAAGATGGTTTACTCACAAGAATTCATGATTTTTCATAATTAATTGCGTTCTTTTGCTATATAAAGAAACAATCTCATGGTGCGAGTGGATAGATATGTGTCAATCGAATGAAAAGCAAAGCGTAAATCATAAATTTTTAACAGTTATATGAATGAAAAGGTGCACATAGTTCACATACTTAAGTGGGAAATGAACAGGTCAAGACAAGGACACCACAACACTATACAGTTCATTGTTTGTCGGATACGAAAAAATCCAAATCGAACACAACACACAACAAAAGCAAAATGCACACGAAGAATATCAAACACGAAAATAACAGTTAAGCACCAGTGAACTAGTTTGTCTATGCAGTAAACTAAACTGTAACTGCAGACTGATTATTTTTTGGACCCACTTGCGATGTTTTGCCGACTCTTGGAGGATAGGGGTAAAAACTACCCTCCAAAGTCTTGCAAATGAAAAACCTCTTGGAATAAGATTCTAGACCACACTAGCAACATTTCTACCAAATTTCATTCAGGCTAATTATTTTTTAGCCCCACTTGCGAAGTTTTAGCGACACTTGGAGGATAGGGGTGAAAACTACCCTCCAAAGTCCTGCAAATAAAAAACCTTCCGGAATAAGATTCTAGACCACACTAGCAACATTTCTACCAAATTTCGTTCAGGCTAATCATTTTTTAGACCCATTCGCGATGTTTTGTCGACTCTTGGAGGATAGGGGTGAAAACTACCCTCAGAAGTCCTTCAAATGAAAATTCTCTCGGATTAAGATTTCAGACCGCACTAGGAACATCCCTATCAAAATTCATTCAGGCTTATCATTTTTTAGACCCACTCGCGATGTTTTGTCGACTCTTGGAGAAAAAGGTTAAAACTCCCCCCAGAAGTCCTGCAAATGAAAAACCTCTCGGAATAAGATTCTAGACCACACAAGCGACATTCCTACCAAATTTCATTCAGGCTTATTATTTTTTCGACCCCCTTGCGATGTTTTGTCGACTCTTGGAGGATAAGGGTAAAAACTCCCCCCAGGAGTCCTGCAAATGAAAAACCTTTCGGAATAAGATTCTAGACCACACAAGCGACATTCCTACCAAATTTAATTCAGGCTAATCATTTTTTGGACCCACTTGCCATGTTTTTTCAACCCTTGGAGGATAAGGGTGAAAACTACCCTTCAGAGTCCTGCAAATGAAAAACCTTTCGGAACAAGATTCCAGACCACACTAGCAACATTCCTACCAAATTTCATTCAGGCTTATCATTTTTTGGACCCACTTGCGATGTTTTGTCGACCCTTGGAGGATACGGGTGAAAACTCCCCCCCGAAGTCCTGCAAATGAAAAACCTCTCGGAATAAGATTCTAGACCACACTAGCAACATTTCTACCAAATTTCATTCAGGCTAATTATTTTTTAGACCCACTTGCGAAGTTTTAGCGACACTTGGAGGATAGGGGTGAAAACTACCCTCCAAAGTCCTGCAAATGAAAAACCTTTCGGAATAAGATTCTAGACCACACTAGCAACATTCCTACTAAATTTCATTCAGGCTTATAATTTTTTAGACCCACTCGCGATGTTTTGTCGACTCTTGGAGGATAGGGGTGAAAACTACCCTCCAAAATCTTGCAAATAAAAAACCTCTCGGAATGAGATTCTAGACCACACAAGCGACATTCCTACCAAATTTCATTCAGGCTTATTATTTTTTCGACCCCCTTGCGATGTTTTGTCGACTCTTGGAGGATAAGGGTAAAAACTCCCCCCAGGAGTCCTACAAATTGAAAGCCCCTCCGAATAAGATTCTAGATCACACAAGCGACATTCCTACCAAATTTCATTCAGGATTATTATTTTTTCGACCCCCTTGCGATGTTTTGTCGACTCTTGGAGAAAAGGGTTAAAACTCCCCCCAGAAGTGCTGCAAATTGAAAACCCCTCGGAACAAGATTCAACACCACACTAGCAACAATCTCACCAAATTTCGTTCAGGCTAATCATTTTTTAGACCCACTCGTGATGTTTTGTCGACTCTTGGAGGATAGGGGTGAAAACTAACCTCCACAGTCCTGCAAATGAAAAACCTCTCGGAATAAGATTCTAGACTACAGTAGCAACATTCCTACCAAATTTCATTCAGGCTAATCATTTTTTGGACCCACTTGCGATGTTTTGTCGACCCTTGGAGGATAGGGGTGAAAACTCCCCCCCGAGGTCTTGCAAATAAAAAACCCCTCGGAATAAGATTCTAGACCACACAAGCAACATTCTCACCAAGTTTCATTCAGGCTTAACATTTTTTAGACCCACTCGCGATGTTTTGTCGACTCTTGGAGGATAGGGGTGAAAACTACCCTCCAAAATCTTGCAAATGAAAAACCTCTCGGAATAAGATTCTAGACCACACAAGCGACATTCCTACCAAATTTCATTCAGGCTTATTATTTTTTCGACCCCCTCGCGATGTTTTGTCGACTCTTGGAGGATAAGGGTAAAAACTCCCCTCAGGAGTCCTGCAAATGAAAAACCTTTCGGAATAAGATTCTAGACCACACAAGCGACATTCCTACCAAATTTCATTTAGGCTAATCATTTTTTGGACCCACTTGCGATGTTTTGTCAACCCTTGGAGGATAAGGGTGAAAACTACCCTTCAAAGTCCTGCAAATGAAAAACCTTTCGGAACAAGATTCTAGACCACACTAGCAACATTTTGACCAAATTTCATTCAGGCTTATTATTTTTTCGACCCCCTTGCGATGTTTTGTCGACTCTTGGAGGATAAGGGTAAAAACTCCCCCCAGGAGTCCTGCAAATGAAAAACCTTTCGGAATAAGATTCTAGACCACACTAGCAACATTTCTACCAAATTTCGTTCAGGCTAATCATTTTTTAGACCCATTCGCGATGTTTTGTCGACTCTTGGAGGATAGGGGTGAAAACTACCCTCAGAAGTCCTTCAAATGGAAATTCTCTCGGATTAAGATTTCAGACCGCACTAGGAACATCCCTATCAAAATTCATTCAGGCTTATCATTTTTTAGACCCACTCGCGATGTTTTATCGACTCTTGGAGAAAAGGGTTAAAACTCCCCCCAGAAGTCCTGCAAATGAAAAACCTCTCGGAATAAGATTCTACACCACACTAGCAACATTCCTACCAAATTTCATTCAGGCTTATTATTTTTTCGACCCCCTTGCGATGTTTTGTCGACTCTTGGAGGATAAGGGTAAAAACTCCCCCCAGGAGTCCTACAAATTGAAAGCCCCTCCGAATAAGATTCTAGATCACACAAGCGACATTCCTACCAAATTTCATTCAGGATTATTATTTTTTCGACCCCCTTGCGATGTTTTGTCGACTCTTGGAGAAAAGGGTTAAAACTCCCCCCAGAAGTGCTGCAAATTGAAAACCCCTCGGAACAAGATTCAACACCACACTAGCAACAATCTCACCAAATTTCGTTCAGGCTAATCATTTTTTAGACCCACTCGTGATGTTTTGTCGACTCTTGGAGGATAGGGGTGAAAACTAACCTCCACAGTCCTGCAAATGAAAAACCACTCGGAATAAGATTCTAGACTACAGTAGCAACATTCCTACCAAATTTCATTCAGGCTAATCAATTTTTGGACCCACTTGCGATGTTTTGTCGACCCTTGGAGGATAGGGGTGAAAACTCCCCCCGAGGTCTTGCAAATGAAAAACCCCTCGGAATAAGATTCTAGACCACACAAGCAACATTCTTACCAAGTTTCATTCAGGCTTAACATTTTTTAGACCCACTCGCGATGTTTTGTCGACTCTTGGAGGATAGGGGTGAAAACTACCCTCCAAAATCTTGCAAATGAAAAACCTCTCGGAATAAGATTCTAGACCACACAAGCGACATTCCTACCAAATTTCATTCAGGCTTATTATTTTTTCGACCCCCTTGCGATGTTTTGTCGACTCTTGGAGGATAAGGGTAAAAACTCCCCCCAGGAGTCCTGCAAATGAAAAACCTTTCGGAATAAGATTCTAGACCACACAAGCGACATTCCTACCAAATTTCATTTAGGCTAATCATTTTTTGGACCCACTTGCGATGTTTTGTCAACCCTTGGAGGATAAGGGTGAAAACTACCCTTCAAAGTCCTGCAAATGAAAAACCTTTCGGAACAAGATTCTAGACCACACTAGCAACATTTTTACCAAATTTCATTCAGGCTAATCATTTTTTAGACCCACTCGCGATGTTTTGTCCACTCTTGGAGGATAGGGGTGAAAACTACCCTCCAATGTCCTGCAAATGAAAAACCTCTCGGAATAAGATTCTAGACCACACTAGCAACATTTCTACCAAATTTTACTCAGGCTAATCATTTTTTAAGTATATCCCTTCAATACACTCGAAATCAGATTTCTCCGACACAAAATAATTCATTATAACTTTTTGTAATCATTAAAATAAATAGAAATTTTGGTGGTTAATTATCAACAGAGAATCAAAGAACTCATTTCAGGCAAAAATCCTGAACTTTTCGTCTCCCAAATAATTTTAATCGCGATTTTCATAAATGCCCGACGCCACTGGTGAACTGGCCGATGGATCCGAGAATGGCCGATGGAAAGTGGCCGCTAACTTCACAGCCCTTAGAATTGGTACATACAGATGTTTGTGGACCTATTAATCCCTCCTCATGGGATGGAAATAAATATTTTGTTACATTCATAGATGATTATACTCGTTTTGTTGCAGTATACTTAATTAAAAATAAATCAGAGGTTTTGGATAGATTCAAAAATATTATAATTATGCCACTAGACATTTCAATGCGAATATTTTGAGAATTAGGTCTGAGATAATGGTGGTGAATATATATCGAACGATTTTCAGGGGTTTTGTAGTGATAGAGGAATCAGAATTCAGTATACAGTTCCATATAATCCACAGCTAAATGGTACTGCTGAAGTATATAATAGGATATTAGTAGATAAGGCTAGAACAATATTGCTGGATTCAAATTTATCAAGGGAAATGTGGGGTGAAGCTATTTACTTTTCAACTTATGTAACTAATAGACGTCCTTCATCTTCATTGAATAAAACACCATTTGAAATGTGGGAAGGCAGAAAACCAAATTTGGACACTTTAAGAGTTTTTGGAAGTGTAGCTTACAATCATGTTCCTAAAAGAACTTCGTAAAAAATTAGATAACAAGGCTATAAAATTAATAATGGTGAGATATGGACCTTGCGGATATAGTCTTTGGGATGAGAATAATAGAAAAATAATAATGGGAAGAAATGTGATTTTTGATGAAAGCTTTAATAGAAGTAAAGATAATGTAACTATGGAGATTTCTTATGAAGATATTCCAAAAGGTGAAGAAGTAGAAGATCGAGAAATACTTGATCATAGTTTGCCTAAAATTGATGAAGTTAATGTTGGAGTATATCAGGGTAATGATGATTCAAGAGTCTGAAAGAAGCGTTAATAAACCAAAACGTTTCAATGATTTTGTTGAGTTCACTGATTCAGATTCTGATACCTTACTAGCATTGTTTAATAATAATAATAATAATAATAATTCATTTATTTCCATCGACAATTTACATTGTATAGGAATGTGTCAAAACATAACATTACGTAAATATAGAACACATAAAAAGGTAGCAAAAACAAGCAGGTACAACAATTATTTATCTGTTAAAATATTCCTGAAGGGAATAAAATGAATTTAACATTAAAAATCCTTTCAAGTTATTCTTGAAATGCGCTGAAGGTGAGTCGCGTACGTAGTAGTAGTAGTAGTTCAGTAGATATACCGCTCACTTATAAAGAAATAGACTTTACGGAAAATAAGAAGGATTGGTATGATGCGGTTGATGAAGAACTGAATTCTATCAAAGAAAATAACTGTTGGGAAATACATAAGGTGCATGATGGTATGAAATTGATTGACACTAAGTGGGTTTTTTCGAGGAAATTGGTTAATGGTTCGGAAATTTTCAAAGCTAGGTTAGTAGGTTAGAGGTTTTTAACAAACTGGTTATTTTGAGAATGTTTATGCACCAATTGCAAGATTGCACACTTTAAGAATTCTTTTGTCATTGTCTGTTCAACGAAATTATCTTATTCATCAGATGGACGTTAAATGTGCAATTTTATATGGCAAAATAGATGATAATATAGTATACCTGAAACCACCTGATGGTATGAAATGTAAATCAGGTCATGTTTTAAAGCTTAAAAAAGCTTTATATGGTCTAATGAAATTACCTAAAATCTGGTATGAGCATTTTCACAATTTAATGATGAAATCTAGTTTCAAGAGATCGGTTAACGATTATTGCCTCTATCTTAAAAATAACTTATATGTGTTGCTATATGCTGATGATGTTTTGATTTTTGGTTCTGATTTGTTGGAGATTAATTCTCTGAAACAATTTCTAAACTCTAATTTTAGAATGAAAGATTTAGGGTCAGAAAACATGAAATATTTGGGTATCTCAATTAAAAGAGAAAATGACTGCTTACTGATTGATCAAGAAGATAATCTCAGAAATGCAATGCGAAAATTTGGAATGCTTGATTGTAGAGAGGTCAGTACTCCTATGGATGTTAATTTCAAAATTCCTCAAGATTGCATTATTGACTCTAGACTTGAATCAAATTGCAGATCATGTATTGGTTCACTAATGTATGCTACTGTTGCAACAAGGCCAGACTTGGCTAATTCAGTTTACTACTTAAGTAGATTTCAAGATAAGCCTTCAGAATATTTGTGGCAAGGATTAAAAAGAATCCTTAGATATGTTAAAGCTTCTCTAAATTTGAAGGTGAAATTTATCAAGTATAGCTGTACGGATTCTGAAAGTTTAATAGGTTATGCAGATGCTAATTATGCTAGGGATTTTGATAGCAAATCTACCAGTGATTATATATTTAAGTTTTTTGGTAACACTGTAGTATGGCGATTCAAGAAACAATCTGTTGTTGCTCAGAGTACTACTGAAGCTGAGTTTTATGCTTTGTATGATGCAATTATTGAAGCAATGTGGATTAAAAAACTATTGTTGGATTGAAATGTTAATTGTGATGTAACATTGTTTGAAGACAATCGGAGTACTATTAAATCTGCCAATAATCCAGAACAAAAACGTTTGAGACACATGGAAGTATAAAGTTTAATCTGGTTAGGGAAGAAGTTGAAAAGGGTCACATAGAAATTAAGTATATTTGTACACATCGTCAGGTTGCTGATATATTTACTAAACCCCTTTGTAAAACTTCATTCGTTAAAGGTGTAAGGCTATTAGGATTAGTGTATTGATTAGTCAGTAGTTTATTTAGCATAAGTTTACTGTATGTATGAATTTATTTTTGAGTAATCATTGGGAGAGGGTGATGAAGATGACTATGTTATTCGATGATTACCACTTCATATTGATCTATGATCGTGAGGTATAAATATAGGTTAAGTTGAGTTTCATGATGATTCGAGATTGTTAATTCCAGCGGGTTTTCGATGTAGGTATGTTATGGGAATAAAGCCAGTAAAAGCACATGTCTGTTTTATTCGAGGTTTTTTTTTTAATATTATCACATATAACAAAAAAAAATTCTGGATTTCATGTAGATGAACGGTTATAATTCAAACATGATATTGTTCTCACTGGAAATCTGTTTTTGTATTGCGGCGACTGTATATAGTTTGGCAACTTTTATATTATGCCCATATATTTTTTTAATAAGAGATAATATTTAATTATTATCAGGTGCTGCAAGTAAGTGTAATTTCAACCAGAAAGACGTGGAGGGGGCAATTCACAGTTTCATAAAAAGAAGTAGCGAGAGAATTCAAGCAAAAGAAAATAAAAAAATGTAATACTGGTACACATATTCTATACATATGTCCTGAGGACTAATGTCGGCGTGAAAACTCCACTAGTTTATTCGAGTCAATTTGGCAACAACGCATGTTACATTCGTACGAGGTCAGATTGTCAGCTGAGAATTGTCAGCTATCTTCAAGCCGGTGGACGAAAACGGGTAAATAGCGCGTAATTTTGACGGAATCGTGGGTAATTTCAAGATTGTGTTCCGGCAACACTGATTAGCATGATCTACAAAGAATGGAGAAAATACTATTTCCGAAGATTGAAGTTAGATAAAAATCGTGTTATCTCTCACCATTTCATTGCAGGACTTCTTCATTCGAGTTTGTGCACACAGAACAAAATTGTTTCCCGGTCAAGGAGACGACAAATCCATACGCATTAAAAACCGTAAACCAATTTCAACACTCGCCGCTCGCGAATCACGATATAAAACACCACGTTGTTTTAGATATAACAACGTAACAAATAACGACAGTCTTCCGCCGAGTGAACTTGAATGAAGCAAAATTCGGTAAACTTCGCGATCTACTCTACTCCTCCCCACCATTTCCGAACGAGACAAACTCCGCTCAGTCCGCTCTTTGGCAACAGCCCGATCCCTACCAGCCGCCGTGACGCATTGTTGTCGCTCCTTCATATTTCCGGTAGATTTACTTATTTGCAGCTGACTATTTCACTCATTTCATTTTTTGTGGGGAAGTTTCTATAGCAACTCTCGTTTCACAGCGATAAAACATGCAAGCCGACAAAACTTAGTTATTTTTCCAGCGATAAAATTTTGATATTTCCCAAATTCCTATTCTACAGATTTTCGTGAATATCGATGTTAAAAACTACCAACGTGTCATAAGTCATTTCTGATATATTTCAAAACAGAATCTGTTAATCTAAAAAAACGAATGTGACAAATAAAATAGACACGGATACTCTTTTTACCGACTGCACAAGAAGTAGGGTAATGTTACAAGTAGGTATGTATGTATACGAATGTACGAATTTCAATTAAGTACTATAAGTACTCCATTCACTCTTATAAAGTATCGCGGTTAGCCAGTGGCGCACCCAGGATTTAGCTATGGGTGGGGGGGCTGAACTGAAAAATTTTTCTATATTCGGAGAATTTCATTGGTAAATGAACATACTTACGGTAACCTGAGCTAGAGCTACCCTAGACGAGTCCAAAAAACCGATATCTGATAGGTCTAGTCAAATCCATAACCGGGATAGATGATAGAGGATGCTTTATGTTCTCACCAAAAATTTAAATTTCTCATAACTTTTGAACCAACTAGTATAGTCGGTTGATATTTGAAACGTATGATCCACTTTCCCATAGATATCGATCGATTTACTTTTGAATTTGCCAAAAATTCCAGATCCGTATTTGAAAAATATGGGACTTCTTCCAAGCTGAGATTCAACACGTATATAAAAATTTTGGGATTTGATTGAGATATTTGAAGAGAGCAGAAAATTTTCAATAAGGTTCAGTAGATATCATTGTCTCGCACGTCATTTTGCTCAAAGAAAGCTTCAGGGAAAGATACAATTGAATATTGGAATTCCACTAATTCTCAGAAGAATCGTACATTGCGACTGTGTATGAAGTTAGCAGTGCCACTTGCGAGAAAATCAATAAAACCTATTGCATTAATTGTCGAGAATTTGTCGTGAAAGAAAAAAATTTGTCGCGCCCTTAGTTTTTTTCTACGGGGTGGCTTTGCTAACTTAACGTTAAGTTAGCAGAACCACTTTCTCAATATCTACCGAATATCATAAAAATGGATATAAATAATTGTCGAGTAATTGTCGAAGTCCATATGAAGTAAAAAAACACAAAAAATCCATTCCTTCTTGTTTATTTTACGTCTTTTTCCCGCGAGTTTGAGATATTTCTGGAATTATCGCATTTTTGGCCACAGTGCATTCGTAATTGACTTTTTTTTCTATTGCATTAATTGTCGAATACCTGCCTCGAATTTGTCGTGAAAGAAAAAAATTTGTCCCGACCTTCGGTTTTTTTCTACTAGGTGGCTTTGCTAACTTTAGCGGAGAGTGGAGTTATTATCGATTTTCAAATAAAGAAAAAAACACAAAAAATTCAAACTTTCTAGCAATTTCCACGCCATTTTCTCGCGATTTCCCTATATTTCTGAAAATGTCGCATTTTTGGCAAAAGCGCATTCGTTTTTGACTTTTTTCTATTGCATTAATTGTCGAATACCTGTCCAGAATTTGTCGTGAAATAAAAAAAATTGTCGCGTCCTAAATTTTTTTTCTACGGGGTGGCTTTGCTAACTTAACGTTAAGTTAGCAGAACACAAAAAATCCATTCCTTCTTGTTATTTTACGTCTTCTTCCCGCGAGTTCGAGATATGGGATTGGTGGGATAGATTTTCAGTACGAATTCCATGAAACAATTAGTTTCGGATATCAGGATTCATGCCGACACAAATATACTCAACATATGAATTATTTTTCTCTTCACTATAGTCATGACAAATTACATTTGAAAAACATTTTTTCTCTATTTCAGTATCGTAATGTGTTCATTACAGTTCTGAAAACAGTTCTGTAATGAATTCATTACAGCATCGTTTCAGTAACATTTTTCGTTTTGTGGTTGTCAGCAATGACTTCCGATCCCTTTAAATGTCAATTTTCGTACTTAATAACATTCACACCAACTGCCAAGACACAATATGAAAGTCACTAGGACCTATAATTTGAATTTTTTCATTGAATTTCACAAAATTTGAGTGAAATAGAGAAAATATCGTCTAATACTCGTTGCATAATGAAATTCCAATACTCATGCGTTCGAAAACTCGCTCCTTCGTCGCTCGTTTTCGAATTTCGCATTCGTATTGGAATAGGACCACTGGCGTATTTAGGGGGGATCCAGGGGGGGGGCAGGCCCCCCCTGATGTAGCTCTGCCCCCCCCCCTGATGTAGCTCTGGCCCCTCCTGAAGATTGATTCTAATCAAAAACTACGTATAGGTATCGCAAAAAAAAACTTCTACTACATAGAATAATCATATTTTTTATATAAATATGAGAATATGTTATAGTTTTTATATGTAGAACAGCGTGCAATCCTCGCGTTTTACAAATTAGAATTGTTTTTTCATACATGTTGCGACATCCAGTGAAGAATAGTCATCGAAGTATTACTCAAACGAAGAAAGCAAGTCAGTAGCAAGCTCACTGATTTCGTTACCGAAACAACTCTATGAATAGGTTTGATAGACGCCACATGCTCTAGAGGTAACATGGGTGTAATTGAGTATTGGAGGGCAAACATTTTCTACAGAATTATTGATACTGTGAAAGGGTTCATGAATAAAAGGTTCTCATCAGAAAGTATGGTGCTTGCCAATTCAGTGGATCATTTTTTCAATTAGATTTTGAAGGTTCAGCAGAATTCATTGAGCAATACCGTGTAATTTTGAATATCAGCACTTCTGCCTTAAGGGCAGGAATGACCGTTCTAAGAAATTGTATTCTAAAGTGCAGGGAAACTGTCAATCATGATTCTATCAAAAAAAAATTAACAGAATCAGAAAACACATATCCAAACACTTACCAACTTTTTAGAGCTGCAACTATTTTGCCTATTTCAAGTGCGACATGCGAGAGGTCCTTTTCTGCCATGTTCACGCCAAGTGAACGCAAAGAATAATTTAGTAATTTTAGGTCAATATTTTAAAATTTTTCCAAATTCATTTCGGTTTATAAAGACCTCATAAAATATTAATAACAGCTGTGAAACTTGTTGCACCGTACCGCTTCCAATGAAGATTGAAAACACGCATGTTTCAATCTAGATAAATCAGTATGCATCTTAACGTAAAGAACGAAAGATTGTCATATGTGTTCATATTGTTTCCAATTAATTGGGAAATTTTCAATTCGGAATACCGAAATTTCTGATTCCATTCACAATCCGATTTCAAAGTGAAATTGAATTTCTCCAAAGAACATTAGTTTAATTTGTTATTATTAAACTTGAGATCAAAACAATTGCGTGCAGTTTTTTCGCCTACGTCAGTGGCGTGGATGGTGAATAACCCAAGGACAGGTGAAGTTGCATTAACTTATTTGCAGCATTTTCTTCAGAAGGATCTTCCACCTCCGTTCAGTTTGTTGAGCTCGATATATCTGTTTCTGGAGCGTGAGAACAGCTAAGATCCCTTTCTTCAAGTTCATCCAGATAAGGGTAAGCATTATTAGCATTTTGTTAATGTTCATTTCATTTGTCCTTACTTCGTACAGTGTTGGGATTCTCCCTGTTTCCTTATCAGTCCACTATATCATCAAAAATTGGTTGAACCACTTCAGTTCTTTAAACTGAATTTTCCCCAACATAAAATTGATCCTTCGGCCGGATTTTGGTGCTTTTTTCAAAGTTTCTTCAAAATCATCAGATTTAGTTCAGAATATCCATCCATTTTGTATCCACCATTTTGAAAAATCATAGATATTCAACACAAGCCGGTAACATTTGTCACAGCTGATATTAATTGATTGACGTTCACATATGTTTCCATCAAAACGACACATTTTCGCTGTTAAACGTTCATTCATTTAGTTTTACTGAATTTCTCCAATCCGCCCTTGCGTATGCCACCCAAAACCGATACAGGCAGCAGCATCATGAATAAATTAGTCGATAAGAGATCTAATGTTTTCTCCATTGTATCTGGGATTTGGAATAGAGTAAAGGCTTATGATGTTTCCAAGCTATTCGAATTGAAAGCTTACCAGGAAAAGATTTCTTATTATGAGTCCAAATTTCAGGAAATGCAGGATCAAATAATGGATCTAAACTCTGAATTGCCAAAGGAAGAACGCACAGATACAGCGAAGGCTGAATTAGCATTTACGGAGCTAATTACAAGTATCAGAGCTTTATTTTTGCATCTGGAACAACAAGAAATGAATTCAAATAATAAAAACAACTCGAATTCACAATCTGATTCACCAATACTGCTCCCAAAAATAAATATACGGAACTTTTCTGGCGAAAGTGCCGAATGGCCTGAATTCTTCCAATTATATAATTCATTAGTTCATGAAAACAATAATTTAGCTCCAGTTCAAAAATTTCAACTACTGAAATCAAACTTACGAAATGACGCTTTTGCTGTCATTTCAAGATTTCAATTATCAAGTGATAATTATTTTCTGGCATATGAAGCTCTAAAATCTCGCTTTCAAAATCCGCGACTGTTAGCCACCATGTATTTGAATAGTATTTTTCATTACAAGACTCCCACGAACAATTCAGCCTCCAATCTTAAAGAATTCTTGAATTGTCATCAGGTTTCAGTTAACGCGATTAAGGCTTTAAAAATAAATAATTTGGAAGACTTCTTATTTTTCTCACTCGCACTTCGCAATCTTGATTCTTATACAAGAAAATCATTCGAAAACCAATTGGGCTCATCGGAAATTCCAGCGTACAAAACATTAATAGATTTTGTAACTCGACAATTAACAGCTCAAGAGTATTGTGAACAAAATTCGTCAAAAGCCGCCAGCTCAAATAGATCAGTGAGTTCTCTTAAAAATAAGAGTACAAATGTATTAATCGCCAATTCTGCATCCACTTCAAAGGCTCAAAGTCACAATGTTCAAGCAAAGTTCAAGAATTTTCGTGGTCCAAAGTGCCATGATTCACACCCCTTGTTCGTATGTCCTTCCTATACTGCTATGTCTAGAAAAGATAAATTTGCATTTCTGAGGAATTCCAAAAGATGTGTCAATTGCCTTGGTCTTCATGATTTCAAGGATTGTGCTTCCAAGAAGTCATGTAAAGTGTGCAGGTCAAATCGGCATCACACAAGTCTTCATCCAGAAAACGAATCTCGCAATGATAATTCTGTCTCTGAAAACGTTCAGAATGTTAATGGGTCGAGCAGTTCTGACCCCCGGGAAAATAACACTCCTCAATCATCCATTTCCAGCGATACTTTCAATTCTTATCACGTCAATAAGAAATTCGAGTCCATCGGTCAGGTACTATTGGGTACTGTACAGGCGAGAGGAAAAGCCGTTGATGGTTCCTTGATTTCCATCAGAGCTGTGCTGGACCCAGGGTCACAGATTTCAGCTATCAGTCTTCACCTAGTTAAAAGGTTAGGATTGAAAATTGATCCAGTTAATGTTTCAGTTTCTGGCATTGGCCAAACAAATGCTAAACCGTTGGGTCTGATCAACTGTAGGTTATACCCAAAATCAGGGCCAAATTCTTTCCAAGTACGGTGCACAGTATTACCGCACATCACCAACAATTTACCTTCTGTTTCCTTATCCGAGGAAATACTCAAATCTTATGAAGATTTGAACTTAGCCGATGAAACTTTCCACATTTCACAACCAATAGATATGCTGCTGGGGGCAGACACCTATGCAGTCGTATTCGATCGTGAAGGCCGCAAAAATCACTCCGGGTTGCCTATTGCGGTTAATACTTTCTTTGGTTGGACTATCATCGGTCCCATGAATGAAGCCTGTTCTTCGAACAAATCAATTCTGTTAACTCAGTCGGCTCTGAGTGATCAGATACAAAATTTTTGGACGTTGGAAGAAATCTCAGATGTTCCTATTCTCAATCCTGAGGATGAATATGTAGAGAATCATTTTTTATCAACTCATTCACGCAACGAGAGCGGTCGTTATATTGTTTCCTTACCATTTAAAATGGAAAATACGTCTCCGCAGCTCTTTCACAACTCAAATCGCTCTCTGAAATCATTCTTGTCTTTAGAAAAACGACTACTGAAAAATAGTGATTCATATAATTCGTATACGAAATTCATGTCGGAATATTTGGAGTTGGGCCATATGTCACCTTCCAAAGTTGAAAATAAGTACGTAATTCCACATCATGTGGTGCGTAAGGAGTCTAGCTCCTCAACTAAACTTCGTGTTGTCTTCAACGCATCTGATGCAGATTTGTCGGGTCTATCACTTAATGACAGACTGCTTAGTGGTCCTAAATTACAAAAGGACATTACAATTATTCTTCTGCGTTTCCGAATGTATCCTATAGCCATCTGCGCCGATATAGAGAAAATGTATAGGCAAATCCTTCTAAGTAAAAGTGATCGCACATTTCAACACATATTCTGGCGTCCATCTCCACATGAACCTGTAGTCGAATTCGAACTGAATACGGTTACTTATGGCGTGAAAACTTCGGCCTTTTTGGCTATCCGTGTATTGAGGCAACTCGTTCATGATGAGGGTAGCAATTATTCCAACGCATCTCAGGTTGTTTTGGATGACGTATATGTCGATGACATTATCACAGGGGCGTTCGACGTGGGTCAAGCAATTGAGCTGCGAAATGAACTTCAGCGATTGTTACATAAGGGATGCTTTTCTTTGAAAAAGTGGTCTAGCAACCGTTCGGAAGTTTTAACGGGATTACCTGCCGATTATATCGAGTCTCAAGTCAGTTTCAATGACGATTCCGTGGGAATCAAAATTCTGGGATTGGGGTGGATACCCAAAACTGATTCATTCTGCTTCAGTGTTGACAAATTCGTTGATACGCCCACCAAAAGATCGGTCCTATCTTATATAGCCCGCATTTTCGATCCGGTTGGATTTCTAGCTCCCGTTGTAGTTTCTATGAAACTTGTAATGCAAAAAATGTGGATGGAAAAACTAGGTTGGGATGAATCTTTGTCTACTTCTTGTACTGATGAGTGGTCGAAGATAGTAGATAGTATTCACTTATTGTCAACTCTAACAATTCCTCGTTGCATTATTTCCTCATCTCGATGTGACGTAGTTTTGGCTGGGTTTTGTGATGCATCAGAGAAAGCTTACGCGGCCACTGTGTATCTTTCAGTGTCTATAGATGGTTGCATCTCATCACATTTATGGGCTGCTAAAACTAAAGTAGCTCCACTAAAAACGTTGTCAGTTCCTCGCTTGGAATTAGCAAGTGCAGTTTTATTGGCAAAATTGGTCAGGACTATTTTGCATCATAAATTTCCTGTCGCAATCGTTGAGGTCCGGTTGTTTTCCGATTCCCAAATTGTACTCTCGTGGATATCCACGCCCTCACATCAACTCAAAACTTTCGTCGCGAATCGTGTTGTCGCGATAAATGATTATGTTCCCGATGCGTCCTGGTATCATATTCCAACGAAGTCAAATCCTGCTGATTTACCATCACGGGGTCTAACACCTCAACAATTCATAGTTCCAGAGACTCATGAATTTTGGATGAAAGGTCCAGAATTCTTGAGTACTCCTCTTTTTAATTGGCCTGTGTCCAATGCTGAGTTCAAAAAAATTTCGCCCCTTCCAGAACTAAAAACGCACATTAACATTACAACCACAAAACATGAACTTAAAAATCCGCTATTAGTGCTAATAGAAGATTTCTCAAATTTGAACAAAGTGAAGCGAGTGTTTGCTCATGTGCAGAGATTCATTTTCAATTGCCGTTCCAAGTTCACGTCGCGATTGCGTTTATCTGGTCCTATTTCACAAGATGAATTAAACAGTGCTCTTCACTCAATCTCACTAATCACTCAAAATCATTACTTTTCCGAACTGCGCAAAAAATTGGAAAAGCATGGCCCTATCGAAAAAGGTTTGAGAAGCTTGAATCCTTTCGTTGATGCTCTAGGATTAATCAGGGTGGGCGGTAGATTGCAATTTTCTTCCTTACCTCAGGCAGCTAAGCATCCAATTTTACTACCAAAAAAGGCTGCTTTATCTCGATTAATATGCAATCATTTTCATTTGGCTGCACTTCATTCCGGGCCCAATACTACGATGAGTTTAATCCGACAGAACTTCTGGATACTCTCTTTAAGAGGTTTGGTAAGGGCAAATATTAGAAAATGCCTCACCTGTACCAGATTTAGAGGTAAAACCTTTTTGCCTATGATGGCACCCTTACCTGCCCCTAGGGTAAATATCTCACGTCCTTTCAGTAAAGTGGGCGTAGACTTCGCAGGACCATTTTCATATCGTTCGAATAACGCTCGAAAACCGACAATTTTGAAGGCTTACCTCGCCTTATTCGTTTGCCTAGTTACCAAAGCCGTGCATTTGGAAGTAGTTTCCTCTCTTAATGTACAGGCCTTTATCTCAACCTTGGATCGCTTTATTTCTAGAAGAGGTCTGCCAACGGAAATTTGGTCGGACAATGGTCGTAACTTTGTTGGTGCCGCGCGATATCTCACTGAAGTTTCTCAATTTTTAGAGAAAAATAATGGAGAAATCCATAATAATTTATCGCACAAATCCATTACATGGAAATTCATTCCCCCATATTCACCACATTTTGGAGGAATATGGGAAGCGGGAGTTAAATCTGCCAAACGATTGCTCAACAAAATGTTATGCTCCACCGCTTGTACTTTTGAAGAACTTTCCACCCTTTTTGCTCGAATTGAAGCGGTATTGAACAGCCGACCCATGTGCCCACTATCTTCAGATCCTTCGGAGTCCGCGGATTGTCTAACCCCCGGACATTTTCTCATAGGTGCACCGCTATTGTCCACTCCGGAAATTATATACGTGGATGAGAAATCACACCTTGAACGATGGGAACATCATCGCAGATTGTTCCAACAATTTTGGACGAAGTGGTCCAGAGAATATCTGCATACCCTTATGCAACGCGGAAAATGGCAGAACGACAAGTCGTGTCCGTCAGTGGGAGATATAGTTTTCATTAAAAATCTAAATTCAAGCCCTGCCACTTGGCCTATCGGGCGAATTGACAAATTATTTCCCGGACCTGACGGAATTGTTCGAGTTGCGTCCGTCAAGACTTCAACGGGTCAATATACGAGATCACTAACAAAGTTGGTGCCTCTCGACGATTAATATAATAAAATTTTATTCTTCTCAATGTTTAATTTCTTTAAGGTATAGTTATGTTTCCGTGAAATGTAAAATTACATTAATTTTAGGTGGGCGGCTTTGTTCACGCCAAGTGAACGCAAAGAATAATTTAGTAATTTTAGGTCAATATTTTCAAATTTTTCCAAATTCATTTCGGTTTATAAAGACCTCATAAAATATTAATAACAGCTGTGAAACTTGTTGCACCGTACCGCTTCCAATGAAGATTGAAAACACGCATGTTTCAATCTAGATAAATCAGTATGCATCTTAACGTAAAGAACGAAAGATTGTCATATGTGTTCATATTGTTTCCAATTAATTGCGAAATTTTCAATTCGGAATACCGAAATTTCTGATTCCATTCACAATCCGATTTCAAAGTGAAATTGAATTTCTCCAAAGAACATTAGTTTAATTTGTTATTATTAAACTTGAGATCAAAACAATTGCGTGCAGTTTTTTCGCCTACGTCAGTGGCGTGGATGGTGAATAACCCAAGGACAGGTGAAGTTGCATTAACTTATTTGCAGCATTTTCTTCAGAAGGATCTTCCACCTCCGTTCAGTTTGTTGAGCTCGATATATCTGTTTCTGGAGCGTGAGAACAGCTAAGATCCCTTTCTTCAAGTTCATCCAGATAAGGGTAAGCATTATTAGCATTTTGTTAATGTTCATTTCATTTGTCCTTACTTCGTACAGTGTTGGGATTCTCCCTATTTCCTTATCAGTCCACTATATCATCAAAAATTGGTTGAACCACTTCAGTTCTTTAAACTGAATTTTCCCCAACAGCCATGAGGAAAATTTTTAATTGGATGAGAACGACTATGAATCAAGACAGACATTCAGATTTGGCTTTATTGTTCATTGAAAAAGATGTTCATGTGGACTTGGACAGTATTGAAGATTGTTTCAGTGAACACCGTAGAAAATTATTGTGTAGATAATTATAATTAGTTATTTTAATATTAATCGTTATGTTTTCAAGTTCATCAAATATATTGAAATATTAAAAAATTTTACGCACTACCTTAGCGCATTTTTCACCTCCCACCGCACTGAAAAAAAATTATATACAGGGTCTTTCACGAGGAACCTCACCCTTATTTATACGGGAAACTACTGAACGTATTTTCATGAAATTCAGCACTTATAAGTATTTCACGATGCTGATGAAATCTAAAATATTTTCAAGGCATGAGCACCTCCGGTTTTTCCGGAAATGACGTCAACTTCCGTTTTTCAAATTAGATCACCATTTTTTAATTGCAAAAATAGATTCCTTAGAAAATTTCAAGTTATTTTGATGTAACATTTTTCAGTTCTGGTTGGAAAATTCTCTCTGAGCGGGAAAATTCGAAAAAAAAAATCGAAAATAGAGCTCCGCTGAAACAAGAATAACTTCGAGGTTTTTGGATGGAAAATTTTCATTTTTGGGAGTTTTCAAGATGTAAGATTGATGTATCCACTTTGAAAATCGAAATCGCGATTCATGATAGAGGGGGTGAAAAAATCCCCTTTCAAAGTTAGGGATGACAGAATCGTGAAAAATAGATTTTTTCAAATTAGAACCCCATTTTTTATGGGAAAGTCTTGTCAATGCTTACTATCTTGTTACAGAAGGAGAGACAAAAACAAAAAAATATGCAACTAAACTAGTTGAGAAATGGATGGAGAGCTACCCCGACAAAAATTTCACGGGCAAACATCTTATAGCCCTAGTGAAGAACATAAAAACACGGAAATTACTAGCTCCAGATGAACTTGAGGCAATAAGAAGGGATGCCATCATTAGGTCCCCCAGTCTAAGAATTCAACATGTCAGGCGTAGTATTCAAAGAAGGAGCATGCTGATACAACAAACGCTCCGATTCGAAGAAGACACCGAGTCACCGGTGATGTTGACTGCTCAAACTGATGAGGCAACCCAAGAAATACTTGCACTGTTTCAAGAAGCGAGTCTGAAATGGGGCGGGTTACCAATGGACGCCAGACCGAAAATCGCCAAAATAATTCTCAATAAGGACGCAAAGAACACCATGAAAACTATTGATGAGGCCCTAGACGAGACAATAACTAACTCGATTAGCTTGGAAGAACTTTGCCACAAGGTCTACTGTGCAGCTACCATAGCCGGTGACATTCAACAGACGAACACATTAAATCCGAACCCTCAGAGTCAACAACATCGAAAACCCCCTTGGGAGGAGAGGATTGAGAAAAAGATAACCTCTCTGCGTCGGGAAATCGGAGTTCTACATACTTACCTGTGCAGTGAGAAACCTACCAAAAAGTTGGAGAAAAAGATACTTACCTATACAAAAAGCATAAAACTAAAGAAGGGAGGTGAACGATACCATCACATCACATACTCCTGCGGGTACATATGGAGACCAAGAAACACAAAATTGCAGCACTGGGGAACAGACTAAGGAGATATCACAAAAAAATTCTTAGATATAGACAAAATAATCTCTTTACTAGTAACCAGAAAGAGTTCTTCAGAAGTCTTGATGACAGAAATGAAAACCATCAAGATACACCGCCAAACCGAGAAGAAATGCGAAAATACTGGTCGAATATTTGGTCGCAGGACAAAGTTCACAACACAAAAGCCCGATGGATAGAGACTGAAGCCGACAAACAGAGCGTTGTAGACGAAATGGCCACAACAACCATCTCTGAAGAAGATGTGAATGCTACCATCCGCAGAATGAAAAACTGGACCACACCTGGCATAGACAACATCCACAATTATTGGTGGAAGGCGCTCAAGTGCACCCACAGAGTACTGGCTCGGTTCTTCCAGATGGCACTGGAGAGATCAGAAAGTATACCAACATATTTCACACACGGTAATACTCGTATGCTCCCGAAGAAAGGAGACCTATCCCAACCAGAAAACTACAGGCCCATCACTTGCTTACCGTCAGCATATAAGATCCTAACTTCAACAATAGGATTCAAAATCTCGACACACCTGAAGAGAAACAATTTATTAGCGTGGGAACAAAATGGTTGCAGAGAGAAAGGAAAGGGAAGCAAGGAACTTCTGACAATAGCTAACGCGATCACAAAGCAGGCAAAGAAAAAACTAAAGAACATCTCAATGGCCTGGATCGACTATCAGAAGGCGTTTGATTCAGTCCCACACTCCTGGCTTCTCGAGGTTCTCCAGATATATAAAATTGACCGACAAATAATCCAACTTCTGAAAAACCTAATGTCAACGTGGCGTACAACACTCGAAGTAAGGAGTAAAAGAACATCCTACAAAACAGCAGAATTTGAGATAAAGAGAGGAATTTTTCAGGGTGACAGCTTCAGCCCCCTATGGTTTTGTGTAGCTCTAAACCCTCTGAGCAACATGATTAATAGATCCTCATATGGTTATTCAGTGAACAATGAAATAAATCTTACACATTTGTTTTACATGGATGATTTTAAGCTATTTGCCAGAGGTCGCAAACAATTAGAAGGAGAACTAGAGCTGGTCAGGAAATTTAGTGAAGACATCGGAAGACCGCCCAAATCATTGATTTTGCTGTGCCACAGGACTACAATCTGTCAAAAGCATATGGAGAGAAGATATCAAAATATGAAGCACTGGCACGGCAGATGAAGGATATGTGGAAACTGACAAGCGTCACGATAATGCCCCTCATTATAAGCTCCAATGGACTAGTACACCGAAGAACTGTGAAACATATTGAAGAATTGAACCTGCCCCCTAACACCATCATGTGGATGCAGAAGGCCGTGATTCTGGGAACCGTCAGCATAATACGGCAGATTGTCTTTCCTCACTAACACGTTGGATTGCTCTTGGCGCTCGCGCCTGGGCAGTCTAAGCAAATCCACGAACGTGTGAAATTATATATATATATATATATATATATATAAATTTGTTGATTTTTAATGGGGATTAGACTGATTGTGAGAAATGATGTACTACTCTTTTTTGTTAAGCCAAGCTTTCGAATAATGATTTTATTCTTCTTCAGGGACTCTAAAATATATAAACATTGTCACAATAACAATTACAAAACAGAACATACAATACAACATTACAAGTTCAAACTAGTTACAACAAACCGAGGTTTTTTTCTCTAAATGATCATTAAAATTATATTTATGGGGAGTATTTCGCAATATCATTATTTATGTCAACCCTTTCAACACTTCAAAAACATTTCAGTTGTCAACCATCACGTCACTCTGCCGTCCGTCCGTTATCCGTCCAGTGGTCCCAAATATGTTTCTTTTGGTCTTCGCCATTCCTGCGATATCAAATATGTGTAAATGTTATTCAGTTTATTGGTGTCAGTTTTTTTGTTCATAGAATTGGTCTCGTCGTTTATATAAAACATTTCCATGAAAGTACGTTTCTTATAATTTTTTTCCTTTGCCATTATCGAAACCTGTTCGAAATATATTTTGTGGTCTGCATCATTACTGTGTTTTGCTAGAGCGCATCTTTCTGGATGATTTTTTATATCGCTTTTATGTCCTACAATTCTGTTTTTTACCAACTGTGATGTGTGTCCTACATATTTGAGCTCGCATTCTGCACACGGTATCTTATAAACAATATCTGACTGTTCATGTACTGTTACCCTATCCTTCGATTTTGTGAACAAATTTCCCACTGTTCTTGTGTATTTTTTTACAATTTTCACACTGTCACTTCTGAGTTCTCTCACCAACTTGTCGGTCAAATTATCGATGTTAGGTAAAGTGCAATAAAGGACATTTTTATTTTCTATGTTTATATGCTCACTTTGTCCGCCTTCGTCTTGCACAATCGCTGTTGATGAGTATATAATTTTTTTTATCAAATTTTTGGGATAACTATTTTCTATTAGAATTTTTTCTAGTTCTTCAAAATTCTTTTTTATCAGTGATGGATGGCAAATTCTTTCTATCCTCTGTTTCATCTGGTTTACTGTGTTTATTTTTATCTTCATGTTATGGCCAGAGTTGTAATGTAATATCCTGTTGGAAGACGTGGGCTTTTTGTAACAATCCAGAATAACCTTTTGTGAATCAATCCTCATCACTTTCGTGTCGAGAAAGGGCACCCATTGTTCTTCATTCTCCCTTTCCACCGTGAACCTCAGGTTTTCATCTATCTCACCATTGTTAAATATTGTTATCAATTCTTCTATCTCTTCTTCTTCCATTGACATTATAATGTCATCAACAAATTTCTTCAGGAAAAAGGGTTTTCTTTTCAATTTGGGTAGATTCTTTTTTAGTATATAGTCCATGACGTATAGAGATAAAATAGGACTGAGTTTTGAGCCCATAGCGCATCCTTTTTTTTGTTTATAATATTTTCCTTGAAAAACACAAACATTGTTATCAATGACAAATTCCACCATCTTTAGAAATTCCTCTCTCATGATGCCATTTGTATGGGGTTGTATTTTTAACCAACTGTCTTCTATAGCTTCAATAATCAATTTTTTTGTCATATTACCGAATAGATTTTCCACATCTAGCGACAGTAACACGTAACCATTAGGCAACACAAGATCTTTCATGGAGTTCGCAAAATGAAAAGTGTCTGCTACATAAAATTCATTATCTTTGTCATAAGCTCTGGTCAACATGTTAGCTAAAAATTCTGCTATGTTATTCGTTGGAGACTCTACCCCTGCTATGATTGGTCGCAAGGGATTATTTTCTTTATGTACCTTGGGGTTTCCGTAAATCCTTGGGCAAGTTGAATTATATTTTTTATACCTCTTTTCATCTTCCTTGGTAATGACATTTTTATCGGATAATTTTTTGAAAATTTGGTTCGATTGTGTTTGTATAGTGTGAGTTGGGTTGTTTTTTAGCTCTGTAAAACTTTCTTCATCTTTTAATAGATCAGTGAGTTTTTTTTGGTATTCATTTTTACTCATGACCACAGTTACACCTCCTTTGTCGCTCTGTGTGACCATTAGTTGTTCATTATGCTTTAGGTAATAATAAGCATCATTGAAATATTTATTTATGGGAAATTTCATGTCCCTACTTGAATGGACATAATTTGTTATGATACTTGTTATCTTTGCACGATATAGATCTCTGTTTTTTTCTTCCAATCCGGATATTGCATATTCCACATCCGCTAGTAAAGATTCCATTTTTAAATTTTCAGGTGTTACCGGCAGTGCGAATTTTGGTCCTAACGCTAATATTTTCCTCACATTGTCAGGGATCTCCTCCTCTGTCAAATTTATTAACCAATTCTCCTGTGTTCTTAATTCTTTTAGCTGATTTATTTCTAACAATTCAATCTTTTCTATATTTCTCATTCTTGTCCTATGAAATTCCTTGTTATAATTTATTCTTTGTCTCCTTTTAAAGAATAAATTATAACAAGGAATTTCATAGGACAAGAATGAGAAATATAAAAAAGATTGAATTGTTAGAAATAAATCAGCTAAAAGAATTAAGAACACAGGAGAATTGGTTAATAAATTTGACAGAGGAGGAGATCCCTGACAATGTGAGGAAAATATTAGCGTTAGGACCAAAAATTCGCACTGCCGGTAACACCTGAAAATTTAAAAATGGAATCTTTACTAGCGGATGTGGAATATGCAATATCCGGATTGGAAGAAAAAAACAGAGATCTATATCGTGCAAAGATAACAAGTATCATAACAAATTATGTCCATTCAAGTAGGGACATGAAATTTCCCATAAATAAATATTTCAATGATGCTTATTATTACCTAAAGCATAATGAACAACTAATGGTCACACAGAGCGACAAAGGAGGTGTAACTGTGGTCATGAGTAAAAATGAATACCAAAAAAAACTCACTGATCTATTAAAAGATGAAGAAAGTTTTACAGAGCTAAAAAACAACCCAACTCACACTATACAAACACAATCGAACCAAATTTTCAAAAAATTATCCGATAAAAATGTCATTACCAAGGAAGATGAAAAGAGGTATAAAAAATATAATTCAACTTGCCCAAGGATTTACGGAAACCCCAAGGTACATAAAGAAAATAATCCCTTGCGACCAAGCATAGCAGGGGTAGAGTCTCCAACGAATAACATAGCAGAATTTTTAGCTAACATGTTGACCAGAGCTTATGACAAAGATAATGAATTTTATGTAGCAGACACTTTTCATTTTGCGAACTCCATGAAAGATCTTGTGTTGCCTAATGGTTACGTGTTACTGTCGCTAGATGTGGAAAATCTATTCGGTAATATGACAAAAAAATTGATTATTGAAGCTATAGAAGACAGTTGGTTAAAAATACAACCCCATACAAATGGCATCATGAGAGAGGAATTTCTAAAGATGGTGGAATTTGTCATTGATAACAATGTTTGTGTTTTTCAAGGAAAATATTATAAACAAAAAAAAGGATGCGCTATGGGCTCAAAACTCAGTCCTATCTTATCTCTATACGTCATGAACTATATACTAAAAAAGAATCTACCCAAATTGAAAAGAAAACCCTTTTTCCTGAAGAAATTTGTTGATGACATTATAATGTCAATGGAAGAAGAAGAGATAGAAGAATTGATAACAATATTTAACAATGGTGAGATAGATGAAAACCTGAGGTTCACGGTGGAAAGGGAGAATGAAGAACAATGGGTGCCCTTTCTCGACACGAAAGTGATGAGGATTGATTCACAAAAGGTTATTCTGGATTGTTACAAAAAGCCCACGTCTTCCAACAGGATATTACATTACAACTCTGGCCATAACATGAAGATAAAAATAAACACAGTAAACCAGATGAAACAGAGGATAGAAAGAATTTGCCATCCATCACTGATAAAAAAGAATTTTGAAGAACTAGAAAAAATTCTAATAGAAAATAGTTATCCCAAAAATTTTATAAAAAAAATTATATACTCATCAACAGCGATTGTGCAAGACGAAGGCGGACAAAGTGAGCATATAAACATAGAAAATAAAAATGTCCTTTATTGCACTTTACCTAACATCGATAATTTGACCGACAAGTTGGTGAGAGAACTCAGAAGTGACAGTGTGAAAATTGTAAAAAAATACACAAGAACAGTGGGAAATTTGTTCACAAAATCGAAGGATAGGGTAACAGTACATGAACAGTCAGATGTTGTTTATAAGATACCGTGTGCAGAATGCGAGCTCAAATATGTAGGACACACATCACAGTTGGTAAAAAACAGAATTGTAGGACATAAAAGCGATATAAAAAATCATCCAGAAAGATGCGCTCTAGCAAAACACAGTAATGATGCAGACCACAAAATAGATTTCGAACAGGTTTCGATAATGGCAAAGGAAAAAAATTATAAGAAACGTACTTTCATGGAAATGTTTTATATAAACGACGAGACCAATTCTATGAACAAAAAAACTGACACCAATAAACTGAATAACATTTACACATATTTGATATCGCAGGAATGGCGAAGACCAAAAGAAACATATTTGGGACCACTGGACGGATAACGGACAGACGGCAGAGTGACGTGATGGTTGACAACTGAAATGTTTTTGAAGTGTTGAAAGGGTTGACATAAATAATGATATTGCGAAATATTCCCCACAAATATAATTTTAATGATCATTTAGAGAAAAAAACCTCGGTTTGTTGTAACTAGTTTGAACTTGTAATGTTGTATTGTATGTTCTGTTTTGTAATTGTTATTGTGACAATGTTTATATATTTTAGAGTCCCTGAAGAAGAATAAAATCATTATTCGAAAGCTTGGCTTAACAAAAAAGAGTAGTACATCATTTCTCACAATCAGTCTAATCCCCATTAAAAATCAACAAATTTAAGTACATCGAGACTGTCAAACAAAATTAAATATATATATAATTATTTTGTTCCTCTCTTAAATCACTTTTTTAAAAAAACAAAGGAATCTTTGAAGCAAGTTTATTGTTTCGAAGTCTAGTTAACAATGAATTGAATTATTATTCTAATGCGAAGCGAACTGTCCATCTAATGAAAAATGCTGACTAAAAGCTATATCATATTTCTATTAAGGAATGCTACCTTAACTATTGCGTAATACCTCCCCCTTTTAAAGAAATGAGTTCAGCGTTTGGGGCTGAATTATTTTTATGTTTTTCCACAATTTTGGAAAATCTGAACAAAAAAGTTTTATATAATGCAAAGATTACTATGAGAATCAATACAATGGTTATTATGAAATAAATCGATGAAATTTGGTTTGGATGCATTTTCCAATTGAAAATTAATTCTTGTGTAGTAAAATTATCAAATGATAAATTAGGCATTGTTAAATTATCAATATCTTCGGTCTTCATATTTGGGAGCATTACATGATAAAATATCGTTGAAATTTTATCGTTATAAAAATACTTAAAACTATTAGTTATATTACAGGGTGTTTCAATATAATATATCCCTGTTAGTTTATAATACTCAGTATGTTCACTGCACATTTCACTTATTTCGACATTGTTCACTGATAAAAACTTTCCTGGTGATAACATCAGGAGATCGTCACTGGTTTGGGTATGTTTTCTCGGGCAGTTCTCGTACTTGTGGGAAATGAGGTTTTTCATACAAACAGGAACTGGTCGTAGAGCATTCTGAGGACAAATCCACCAATCCTCGATTTTTGGGC
The DNA here is from genome assembly GCA_951802165.1 of Adalia decempunctata. Lineage (NCBI taxonomy): Eukaryota > Metazoa > Arthropoda > Insecta > Coleoptera > Coccinellidae > Adalia > Adalia decempunctata. The sequence continues at coordinate 33,080,872 of OX637702.1, read as the reverse complement.
ATTCTCTTGTTATGGACCATCGGGCATGTTCATTTTCAGTCAACAGATATGGAGACTTCTCGATTAGGGTCACATTTTTATAGGGGATATAATGAAGATGGTAGGTATCTAGCGGGTTTGGAGAAATGATAGGTATTTCAATGATGAAAATCACATTTCCGTTATGGAATTTTGTCGAAGTATAACAGATAGAATAGAAATCTTTTAAAAATTGTAAATGATTCATAATATCTACTGATTTCACAAATTCTTGGAATGTCTTCATAGGAAGAATGCTTTCATGTAAAACATGTAATCTGGCAAAGGTAACTGCCGTATTTATTTCACTTAAGATTCTATTAATGGTGATTTGTTCAAATTGAATTAAAATTATTCGATTGATATCATTCTGCACTAATCGATATTGATTGTAATTCTTAATGATCTGATTAGTTACATTAGAGTATTGGTTAGTCATGGATCTGATAATATTAATTACTTTGTCTTGATTGGTTTTCATAATTTGAAGATCTTTCTGGATGGTTTGAAAGTAGTTCAAATAAAGGGATTCATCTTCACTATCTAAAGTGCCAAATAATACTTTTGCTACATGTCCACCTACGTTAATTAAACCTCTTTTACTTCTAGTAACTGACAGGTTATCCAAAATTATATGATTTTGCTGAAGTTGATGCTTTACATTTTCCACATAAATTTTCAAAATTTTACTTGAACTGATTGCATTTATCTGGTCAATTAGAACTGAATGAACTTGTAATATTTCTCTGAAATTTGTTAAGTTATAATGATACATCAACATATGCTTCGATTGGCTTATATACGTTTTTCCTACGTAAAATGGAAGAATATTATGTTTGATTTCCATGAATTTCAATTGAACGGAAGAATGAATAAATAACATTGATAGTATTATTAGAATTGGAAGACAGGGTCGCATTTTCCTGCAAGAGAAGAGAAGAATTTATTACTTTCTCTGTTTTATTTTGTTCTTATGATAAACTTTTCCTGTATCAGGATTTTTGATCAAAACGTTATCAATGATTTTAATCTGGGTTTTCTTGAATTTTGGGTTAAGTTTTGCTTCCTGTTTCTTTTTCTGTGAGCCTAGGTGCTCTGAAATTTCCTTCATATTTTCACGGTATTGCTGAATGTAATTTGAAATCTTTTCTTGAGTGGTGCGTTCGACTGGGACACTATAATTTATATCTGATTTAATAATTTGTAATGGGGTAAATGAAGTCGATGAATGTATAGAATTATTGTAGCTCAGGAGAGCTCTATTTAATTTTTCTCCCAAAGAAATATTCTGGTCGACTATTACTCTTATTTGCTCAATTAAAGTTGAGTGAAATCTTTCAACTAATGCGTTAGATGTGGGGTTATAATTTGTTATATAATGAAGGGCAATTTTGTGGGTTTCTCCCAAATCTTGAATAATTTGATTTTTGAATTCTGTGCCGTTATCAAACGTTATTTTTTCTGGGATTCCATGATTTGAAAAATACTGAGTTAGTTGATTCGCAATTTCTATGGCAGTTTTTGTTTTCAAAACATAACATTGACCGTGTCTAGAGAAAGAATCTATGATTGTTAAGCAAGGTGTTCTTTCCATAACGATTGTATCGATGTATAAATGTGAGAAAGGTCGTTCGCCAACCGGGTTACTTTTGAAAATGAGTTTGTTCGGTTGTCTTTCGTATTTTTGTGTCTGACATATTTCGCACGAATTTATGTATGCTTGTACATCTTTGTCCATTTTTGGCCAATAAAACCTTTTCTTCAAGCTTTCTATATTTTCGTGAAAACCTCGGTGTTTCGTTTTAGTTTCATGAAAGAGTTTGATCTTCTCTTGTTGATCTTCCTCTGCTTCTATATCTTCTACGAATATATTATGAATTTTGAATAAAAACGCTTTAGCTTTGAACAAATTTTGCGCGAACGTTATAAATGGTGACTCTAATTCTTTTTGTTTAAAATGGATACCGTATTGACATTTCGGTTTGATGTATTCTTTCAGGAATTTGGAAAAATCTTCCGGGTCGTTGATTGAAACAATAATTCTCAAACGACTGTTTTTATGTAGTTTCAATCTTTCTACTTTGAAATTGTTGGCTTTTTGAAAAACGATTTGATTCATATTCGTATTTAGTGTACGTTCTGAGTAGGGAATTTCTAAAATAGGATCTTCTATATTACTGTGAACTGTAGATTCTGTATCTCGATCTGGTAAACATGATTGAGTTAAATCTTCAAGTTCTTTTTGGGTTAATTCCAGCTCTTCATGTGATATTTGTGGTATGATTGATTGTAAATCGTCGTCGGAATCTTCGTTTATATTTAATTCTTCTAATTTAATTCGTGATATAGCATCCGCATTGTTATTTGCGCCTTTTCTGTATTTAATTTCGAAATTGAATTCTTCTAATTTAATTCTCCATCGCATGAGACGTGATGATGCATCTTTTAATGAGAAAAGCCATGTAAGAGGTCTATGGTCTGTGAAAATTGTAAATTTTCTACCAAACAAATAAGGCCTAAAATGTTTCGTAGCCCACACTACTGCGAGTAACTCTTTTTCGATTGTAGAATATTTTATTTCTGCCTCTGACAATGTTCTGCTTGCGTATGCTATTGGCAGGTCATTAGGGGGTGTTCCTTGTGATAATATTGCTCCTATAGCGTATTGAGAAGCATCTGTCGTTAATACAAATGGTTTTTCGAAGTCAGGATATTGTAATATTGGATAATTAATTAACATATTTTTGGTGCAATTAAATGCCTCAATATATTCCGTATCATTAATATCTAATTTGTTGTCCTTTTTCAAATATTTAGTCATTGGTTTTGTTAATTTGGAAAAGTTTTGTATGAATTTTCGGTAATATCCGATCATACCTAAATATGACTTAATTTCTTTGACTGATTTTGGAAGAGGAAAATTTTTGATTACGTCAATTTTTTCGGGATTCGGTTCTACACCTCTTTCCGATATTTTGAATCCTAAGAACACGACTTCTTTCTTGAAAAAATATGACTTATCTAATTGAATCTTCAAGTTTTCCTTTCTCAAAAGCTGTAAAACGGTTTGAATATCTGCAAGATGTTTTTCGGGAGTGTCTGAAAAAATTAAAATATCATCAATGTACACAACGCAAATTCTGTTTATTACTGGTCTGAGAATTTGGTTCATTACCCGTTGGAAAGTCGACGGAGCGTTTTTCAGTCCGAACGGCATTCTTAGAAATTCGAAATGACCTTCGTCTGTTGCGAATGCTGTCTTTTCGATTGAATCTTGGTCTAACTCTATCTGATGGAAACCGCTGGCTAAATCTAATGCACTGAAATATTTCGTGTTTTTTAATTGATCTAAAAGTTCATCGATATTTGGTATCGGAAATTTGTCATCAATGGTTTTTTCATTCAATTTTCGAAAGTCAATGGCCATTCGCCATTTTTGTTTTCCAGATTGATCTGATTTTTTGGGAACCATAACTATTGGAAAAGACCATGGAGAGTTTTCTTGTTTTTTTCTGGGGAAGTTTGATTGGGGACATTAAGGAAGAATGAAAAAAGTTGAATAGGATAGAAGAGAGATTTGAGTATATGAGGTAAATTCCTACAAGATTAATATGGATAGTTACATTCGGGATTTTGATAATAAAGAATTTGAAACATTACATATCGAGGACCTTTCTGAAGTGGGGAAATATATCAGGCAAGCAGACCTGAAACTTTTTCATCTGAATATACGAAGTGTTTATAAAAATTTGGATCAACTTATACTTTTATTGGCTCAAATAGATGGCGAATTTGATGTCGTCATACTGACTGAAACATTTATAATCCATGATGTTGATCTGTTCGGACTACCAGGATATAACACGTATTACAACAAGGGTAGCTTGAATGGTCATGATGGCGTGCTGGTATACATTAAGAATGATATTCCTTCCAACCAAGAAATCGTGAGAGTGGGGGAAATCGAAGTCTTGAAAATTGACCTAACTTACAATAGAACTAAGCTAAACGTAACTGCAATTTACAGATCGCCAAGTACCTCTCAGGATCTGTTCAATGAAGGTTTATTCAATTATTTGAATAGTTGCAGTATTTCTGACACACAGCACATATTGGCCGGAGATATTAATTTAGATATTATTAAAAGCGATCCTAGAGTGAATGAATACAAGAATATTCTGAATATGTTTGGGTTTAGATCACTTATAAATAAAACTACACGGCCGGAAAGTGGCACCTGCCTCGATCATTTTTTTGTTTCGAGTGGTCATCAACATAACTTGGAGGCGAGTGGATATGTGATTGACTATAATATTACGGATCATTTACCAACTTTTGTAACGCTTAAATTGAATTTAAATGTGAATCATAGATCAGATAAAGAAGTTCATAGTTATGTTGACTACAACACATTGAAGGCACAAATAGAACAAGAATCTTGGATACAGGTATATAAAGGACAGAATACAAACCAAATGATGGAAAGTTTCTTGGAAATACTTCAGAAATATATAAAAGGAAATACCACTATTGTTGTTAAAAATAAAAAACATATATCAAAACAACCTTGGATAACGAAAGGTTTAATCAACTCAATAAATATGAAAAACTTATTGTATAAAAACGTGAGAAAAAATCCGGAAAATAATGAACTCAGAGAAAAGTATAGTAAATATCGCAACAATTTGCAGAAATATATCAACACAGCTAAAAAAGAATACATTAACTCATCTATATCTAAAGCTGGTAATGAATCAAGGGCAATCTGGAAGGGTATCAACAGCTTGACTGCATCGGGAAAATCTGAAACAAAAATTAAAATGATTAAAAATATTGAGGGTCATAACGTAAATAGTGAAAAGGATATAGCAAATACATTCAATACATATTTTAGCACACTAGGAAAAAATTATGCCAACAAAATTGAGGCAGTTTCGGAAAAAATTGGGGAGACATATTGTTCACAGAATAGTTGTTATTTGGCTACAACCGATTCAGTAGAAATTGAAAATGTTATAAGTGAGTTGAAACCGCACAAGGCACCAGGAATAGATGGGATTAGAAATGAAATTTTAAAATATTTAAAACATGAGATTGCCGAGCCTTTGGCTTTCATTGTGAATCGTTGTCTCGAGGAGGGAAATTTCCCAGATGTTTTGAAGACTGGTGTAGTAAGACCATTGTTTAAAGGTGGAGAAAAAATAGAACTAGGAAACTATAGACCAATATCACTTATCTCAAGTTTATCGAAGGTATTGGAGAAGATCATCAAAAATAGAATGGTTGATTTTCTGGAAAAATATCAGATATTATCGAGTAAACAATACGGCTTTCGGAAAAACAGATCGGCTGAAGATGCAATCAGGGACCTTACAGAGCATATTTACAGTCGTATGGATAAAAACATACCAATATTGTGTATATTTGCTGATCTGTCCAAGGCATTCGATACGGTGGACCAAGAGAAATTACTTGATAAACTTTATAACTACGGTTTTAGGGGTGTCACATATCAGATTCTGAAAAGTTATTTGAGTAATAGGAAACAGGTAGTGAGAATAGGAGAAAATGTCAGTGAAGCAAGTGAAGTTACTTACGGGGTTCCCCAGGGAACAGTTCTTGGACCACTTCTATTCATTATATATGTCGATGGCCTCCTGAAGATGAACATAGAAGGAAAAGTATCTGGCTTTGCAGATGACACTGTAATAGTTTATGAGGCGAACACCTGGCCGGAACTAAAAGAGAAAACAGAATGCGATTTTGGAAAAGTGATCAAATGGCTTAAATGGAACAAACTTACCTTGAATGCTGATGAGTCTTCATACTTACCTTTCACCTGCCAAAAGGCTGGCCTGCCTATGTTGGGACCATTAAACATACAAAATACGTCCATTAAAGAGGCACAATCAGGAGTGATGAAATACCTAGGAATATTGATGGATAGGCATTTGAGATGGGACATTCAAACTGAATATGTAGCGAAAAAACTCCGGAAACTGCTACATAAGTTCTACTATCTCAAAAAATTTCTGAAGGTCAAACAACTGATGATGATATACTATGCTTTAGTGGAGTCGCAGATATCATACGGAAACGTTGGATGGGGTGCGACATATGATTGCCATATGGAAAAGGTAAATGTGTTGCAGAAGTGGATTCTAAAAATTATTTATGGAAAGGGAATCATGTTTCCCAGCAATGAATTATTCCGTATGTCAGAAGTTCTAGACACAAAACAACTTTACCTTCTGAAGATATTGGTACTGACACATGATGGTAAAATTCCCACTACCAATATCCAGCATGAACATAACACGAGAATGAAAAAACAAGGGTACGAAACACTGCGGGTAGATAAGCGGATAGGTCAAAAATCAAGTATATATATTGCTCCTAGGGTATACAGCCGTGTTCCACTCCATCTGAGAAGAATAAGAAACAGGAGGACATTTCGTAGAAGGGCAAAAACATGGATCTTGACTTTAAATCGCGACGATGTTAAAAAATGGACTTATTAATGTGGAGAATGTAGAAGATTAACCAAAAAGGGACTTAAACCGAATTGAGATTGAAAATTAATTACCAAAATATGACACGAAAAAACCGAACAGTGACTTCATACCGAATTGAGACAAAAAACTAACTACCAGATTTTGACAAGAGAAGACCAAATTCGACAAAAATTAGGATGGGAAAAATGGGGGACAGACCAATGGAAGGATGTTTAATTTCAGGAAATACAGGCGAGATTCTTTCAAGCCTCATTCCACGTTTCTGTTTATTTGCAAACATTTTTATGGATATGAAATTGTGTATTTTTTTTATCTGCAAATAAACTTTATTATTATTATTATTATTATTATTAGAGTTACTACAACAAATTTGCGCCTATAACACCATCGTACTGAGTGTGAAATTTATAGATTACAAATGGATAGGTGTTATCAAATCCGAAAGATGTAAGGGGAAATTCTACCTTATATCGGCTGAAATCTTTTCCGATAGCTGTCTTGAAATCTGTTCGTTCTTCATAAATGTTTTCGGGAAATAAATTGAAAGCTACTGCTGGATCGATAATGCACATGGAACTTCCGGAATCTATCAATAATTTTATAGGAGGGTCATTTAATTCTAAATATGGTAAAGTGGCTAAATGATCCATATTGAAATTTAGGTCTTGTAATTTTGAAGGGCTTCTGTTGGAAAATTTTCAGTTTCATTCTCAAATGGGCTAAAATCTTCATTTTCTGGGTCTTCGCTATAATTAAATTCAAATTCCTCATTCTGTTCATCATTTTCAACTTGAACTTCTTCCGTGTTTGTAAGTTCTTCTGAATAAAAATCAGGGGGGCCTGTTCTTTTGAAAAAATGCCGATTGTTCGGCGGTTCCTGTCTAAATTGGGTACTTGCAGGTCTTTTAACCGGATAATTTCTAGTTCTTATCGACATTGGTTCGGGTTTTGGGTAATTAATTTGCGCATTGGGCCTTGGCTTGAAAACATCTTTTGGTTTACCAAACACTTGACTATTGGTAGTGAATTTTGTTTCCTGCTTTTTGGGATTGAATTTTAATTGAATAGGTTGTGACGGAAAATTATTGATTTGACTGGTAGAGGGCATTTCATTTTTAGTAAACGTATGTGGTATATTATTTTGAATTTGAATTGTAGGTGTTATTCTCGGAAATGGCTGCAAATATAATTGCTGTCTCTTAATTTCGCGATTTTCTAATAATTTACATGTTTCGTCAAACGGTTGGGGTTGTAAATCCAAGAGATTTCGAGAATTTTCATCAACATTATTATATAAGACCGTGTTACCGATTTTATCTGATAAATCTCTGTAAACTCTTAATTCTGTGGGACTCAGTCCTATCAGTTGAATTTGGTAATCGTATTGTAATTTGGTCTGTTTAACTCTGTCAATAAATTCAGATAATGATTCTTTAGCACGTTTTCTCATATATTGATATTCGCTTTGCAATACATCAAAATTAATTTTGAAACCAAATTTATTATTCAATAATTGTTTTAAATCAGTCCAATTACTGCAACTTGGTCCAGAATATACAACGGTTCTTGCATGATCTATTAATTTTGATTTTACCATGGCGAAGCAATATTGATTTATCAATACATTATTTGTACTTCCGAATTGGTTCATGAAAGTATCAACTTCTATTAAAAAGGTCTGTAATTCATGAGAATTACCGTTAAATCTAGGGAGTAATTCTCCAAAATACTTTACTGTATTCAAATCTACAATTATTGTGTTAGAATTTGATGAATTACCTTGGGTTGTATTTGAATTACCTTGGGTTGCCATTTTCTTTGACTTTTTTGGGAAATCGATTTTCAAAGAATCGAATTTATTTATTAAGGAATCAATTTTTTCTTTAAAATTGAAAAAGAATTAATTTAAATTTAATTTTTAAATTTTCTTGTGATTTTCACTTCTTTCTCTATCTTTTGGGCCAGGGATAGGAAAAACTGGGATTGTTAAACGAGATTCTCCACTTACTCTGTTTTTTGACCTTTTGTTTGAACCTGGTGCTTGGGGTGCTACGTCCAAACTCCACAGGGTGATTCGTGAGGGGATGCTCGCGTCGCTCCAGTCGGGGTTGGTCCTCTACCTCTTCGGTCTGGGATTCAACAACTCTTCTTGGCTGGTCGATCACTGTTTGAATCGGGTGCTCGGTGTTTCCTTTGGTTCACGTCGTACCTGTGCTTCTCTTCTTCGGTTGTTACTCAAAGGAATGAATTCCACGTGTGCCTCTTGGATCTGGATCGGTTTTTTCTTCTTAAGAATTTAACGTCTTTCTGATCTTGCCTTAACACACTAGCAACATCCCATCCTCGTCGCCAATTATTTTGTTCCTCTCTTAAATCACTTTTTTAAAAAAACAAAGGAATCTTTGAAGCAAGTTTATTGTTTCGAAGTCTAGTTAACAATGAATTGAATTATTATTCTAATGCGAAGCGAACTGTCCATCTAATGGAAAATGCTGACTAAAAGCTATATCATATTTCTATTAAGGAATGCTACCTTAACTATTGCGTAATAATATAAATATATATATATATATTTAATTGACAAGAATACCTCCGTATTATGACTATATATATATCGTAAGATTATCAGGGTTTGGAACGGATAAAAAGGCACTTCAATAAGTATGCTTCATTTATTTATGTCGACGTTTCGGTTACAATTTCGCAACCTTCCTCAGGACACTGCAATTATGACTTAGCCATTATTTCAATTCAGAATCTTCTATAAACTTAAGACTCACCAAATAGTCGAGGTCAATAAGTAAGCCACATGGCAAGGAACAGACTCACAGTTTACAACCATGCAAATTCCTGTCTAATATTAAAAATCTTATACAACAATGGAACATAAAACTCAATGGACAATATAAGATGTTGATTTCCAATTTCAAAGCAAGAACTACATTAATTTTAAATTTTTCTTCTATTACTTAAAAATCAACTGCCAAAATTTTAAGGTTAGGTTACTTTGACACTATGACATACAATTTGGCTCAAATGTTTCTTCTTCTTCTTTTCTACTTCTACACTGTCTTGTTCACTAATCTGAATTATTTGCTACAATTTGTTGGTTGAATCTGTTATGACCTATCAAATATGAATAAATACTACTAATGTTTTTTATGTCAGACCGCGAATTCATCGTTAACGGGTTATTTTTTATATGATACATCTCCAAGAACAATCTCTTTCCCAAGTTCCCCTCAACATCCAGGACTGTCACATCCCCAAAATCCATGTCATGATCCGTATTCCTAACATGCTCCGCCAGAGCACATGCCTTGCTAGGGTTTTTTACATCACTTTTATGCTGTATTAAACGTTTTTTTAATTGTTGTGATGTTTGTCCCACATAGCACAACTCACAAGAGGAGCACTGAATCTTATACACTACATACACGTTTTAGACTTGGAGTTCTGTCCTTCATCGAGCTGAATAGTCTACCCACAAGGAACTCATTTCTCACAGCTATCTTTAATTGATTATCATGAAACAACCTCATAAGTGGACCAGTAATATTTTTAATTAGTGGTAGAGACGTGAACTTTATATTTTCTTCATTTTGCATGCTATTTTCTCGAGTGGGGTTCCTCAATTCCAACCGGGAGTCCACCCCTATATCGTCTTGACTACCTATGTTATTGGCTAGCAGTTCATTACCTATATTCGGAGTACTATATATAAGCTTTGACAACAGGCCCTTTGGATATCCATTGGTGCCTAATGTGTCATACATTATTTTCAAATTTTTATTTAACAATGATGGATGAGAGATACGTGTTATTCTATTCTTCATTCCCAAAACCAAATTTACCTTTTGTTTTATAGGGTGACTTGACTGAAAATGTAAGTACCTACCTGACGACATAGGTTTTCTATACCAGTCCACCAAGAGAGAATTGTTGTTAGTTCTTATTATCTTAGTGTCTAGAAATGGGACAGAATTATCTGTTTCCCTTTCTACAGTGAACTGAATATGTTCATTATAATCATTGAACCTATCAAGTATGAAATCTACATGATTCCTTGGAACTGTACAAAATATGTCGTCCACATATTTCTTTATTATGGGAATCTCAAAAGGCATGGCCTCAAGAACCCGGTCAAGAACAAAATCCATCACTATTTTTGCTAAAATAGGACTAAGTGTAGAGCCCATCGGTGATCCAAAAATCTGACTGTATATGGTGTCATTGTAAACAAAGTAATTCGAAGAAAAAAGAAATCTAATAATCAAAATAAATTGATCCTTGGGAATGTTAGTGTTTTTTGAAATGAGCCCCCACCCAAAATCAACCACCTCCACTGCAAGTTCGACTGGTATATTACTATACAAAGAGACAACGTCCAAGCTTATTAATTCGTAGTTATCAGGAAGTTGAAAGTTGTTTACTAGGTCCGAAAATTCAAAGGAATCTTTTATAAAATATCTATCAGCCGAGTTTCCCATTGATTTGGTTAATATATCAGCAATAAAAGCCGAAAGTTTTGACGTGGGAGTATTTATGCACGAAACAATAGGCCTTAGGGACAAAACTGATTTATGAACTTTTGGAAGGCCATAAAATTTTGCTGGAATTGCATTATATTCATATAATTTTTACCTTCTATTTTTGTGATGTACTTTTTGTTGACTAATGCCCTTACAAAGTCATTGCTCCTCCCCTGAATTGTCAATGTGGGATCTCTATTTAGGATCTTATAGTATTTACTATCATTTAAAATTTCAATTGACAGCCTGTGGTATTCTGGCTTGTCCATGGCTATCGTGACATTGGCCTTATCTGACCTTAAAACAATTACATCTGGATGTTCCGTTAGGAAGTCCCTGCAGAAATAGTATTCTTTTTGATAGTTATTGGAGATGTTAGGAGTATAGTAAATATAATTAGTAAGAATGTTTGTGGCTAGTGATCTAACAATATTTCTATTATCAACATTGTCAAAATTTTTTAAATTGATTACATTCTCGCAATCTGCCAGGACTTTTCGCAAGGCCACTTCTTTTTTTGGAACATCCACACCGAACCCTGGACCTAGTGACACAAAATCCGAGAACCTACCAGGAATTAGAGAGGAACTGACATTTTTGAACCAAGATGTTTGTGGTTTGATTAACTTCAATTGATCATTCTTTAACCTCTCTATTTTTGTCAAGTTTTTCCTTTTTACATTGTGAAATTTTCTGTTGTAATGAACTGATTGACCTCTTTTAAATCTAATTAAAGTGATCTCGGGAAGCGAGCCCACCAAACTCTCCCACAATCTGTCGCACTCCCTCTCCGTTCTCACTATGTCTTTTATTGTGATCTTGATCTCTAAAAGTAATATTTGATATGTCACCTTGTTGTTCAATTTAGCAGCCAATCCTGTAGAGACAGCGTCTGACATTGATCCATGTAGTGCACGAATGTTGTTGCTGATATGTGTTGGAGTAATTCCCTGTTTCTTACACTCCAATAGATATATGCGTCTGTTCCTCATCGATGCAAGCTTGATGTTCAAATTGGCCCAGGTTTTCAACTCTCTCACAGTCTCTCTGCCATATTGCAGTTGGATTGTTGCATAAAAACCCATGCTATAGATTTAATTGACAAGAATACCTCCGTATTATGACTATATCGTAAGATTATCAGGGCTTGGAACGGATAAAAAGGCACTTCAATAAGTATGCTTCATTTATTTATGTCGACGTTTCGGTTACAATTTCGCAACCTTCCTCAGGACACTGCAATTATGACTTAGCCATTATTTCAATTCAGAATCTTCTATAAACTTAAGACTCACCAAATAGTCGAGGTCAATAAGTAAGCCACATGGCAAGGAACAGACTCACAGTTTACAACCATGCAAATTCCTGTCTAATATTAAAAATCTTATACAACAATGGAACATAAAACTCAATGGACAATATAAGATGTTGATTTCCAATTTGAAAGCAAGAACTACATTAATTTTAAATTTTTCTTCTATTACTTAAAAATCAACTGCCAAAATTTTAAGGTTAGGTAACTTTGACACTATAACATACAATTTGGCTCAAATGTTTCTTCTTCTTCTTTTCTACTTCTACACTGTCTTGTTCACTAATCTGAATTATTTGCTACAATTTGTTGGTTGAATCTGTTATGACCTATCAAATATGAATAAATACTACTAATGTTTTTTATGTCAGACCGCGAATTCATCGTTAACGGGTTATTTTTTATATGATACATCTCCAAGAACAATCTCTTTCCCAAGTTCCCCTCAACATCCAGGACTGTCACATTGACAATTCAGGGGAGGAGCAATGACTTTGTAAGGGCATTAGTCAACAAAAAGTACATCACAAAAATTGAAGGTAAAAAATTATATGAATATAATGCAATTCCAGCAAAATTTTATGGCCTTCCAAAAGTTCATAAACCAGTTTTGTCCCTAAGGCCTATTGTTTCGTACATAAATACTCCCACGTCAAAACTTTCGGCTTTTATTGCTGATATATTAACCAAATCAATGGGAAACTCGGCTGATAGATATTTTATAAAAGATTCCTTTGAATTTTCGGACCTAGTAAACAACTTTCAACTTCCTGATAACTACGAATTAATAAGCTTGGACGTTGTCTCTTTGTATAGTAATATACCAGTCGAACTTGCAGTGGAGGTGGTTGATTTTGGGTGGGGGCTCATTTCAAAAAACACTAACATTCCCAAGGATCAATTTATTTTGATTATTAGATTTCTTTTTTCTTCGAATTACTTTGTTTACAATGACACCATATACAGTCAGATTTTTGGATCACCGATGGGCTCTACACTTAGTCCTATTTTAGCAAAAATAGTGATGGATTTTGTTCTTGACCGGGTTCTTGAGACCATGCCTTTTGAGATTCCCATAATAAAGAAATATGTGGACGACATATTTTGTACAGTTCCAAGGAATCATGTAGATTTCATACTTGATAGGTTCAATGATTATAATGAACATATTCAGTTCACTGTAGAAAGGGAAACAGATAATTCTGTCCCATTTCTAGACACTAAGATAATAAGAACTAACAACAATTCTCTCTTGGTGGACTGGTATAGAAAACCTATGTCGTCAGGTAGGTACTTACATTTTCAGTCAAGTCACCCTATAAAACAAAAGGTAAATTTGGTTTTGGGAATGAAGAATAGAATAACACGTATCTCTCATCCATCATTGTTAAATAAAAATTTGAAAATATTGTATGACATATTAGGCACCAATGGATATCCAAAGGGCCTGTTGTCAAAGCTTATATATAGTACTCCGAATATAGGTAATGAACTGCTAGCCAATAACATAGGTAGTCAAGACGATATAGGGGTGGACTCCCGGTTGGAATTGAGGAACCCCACTCGAGAAAATAGCATGCAAAATGAAGAAAATATAAAGTTCACGTCTCTACCACTAATTAAAAATATTACTGGTCCACTTATGAGGTTGTTTCATGATAATTAATTAAAGATAGCTGTGAGAAATGAGTTCCTTGTGGGTAGACTATTCAGCTCGATGAAAGACAACTCCAACTCTAAAACGTAATAATGTAGTGTATAAGATTCAGTGCTACTCTTGTGAGTTGTGCTATGTGGGACAAACATCACAACAATTAAAAAAACGTTTAATACAGCATAAAATTGATGTAAAAAACCCTAGCAAGGCATGTGCTCTGGCGGAGCATGTTAGGAATACGGATCATGACATGGATTTTGGGGATGTGACAGTCCTGGATGTTGAGGGGAACTTGGGAAAAAGATTGTTTTTGTAGATGTATCATATAAAAAATAACCCGTTAACGATGAATTCGCGGTCTGACATAAAAAACATTTTATTAGGTAGTGATAACGGGACTGAGGACAAAGTAAAAAAACAACAAATCTAAAAATTCGCCGACGTTTCGTCTGTATTTTCAGACTTTTTCTAGGCTCATTCTAGAGTCATTTAAAGTTTAAAATTACTATAAAATTACAGCACATATTCCGGAGATGAAATCTTCACAACAAACGTCAATTTTAAGACAAATGAAACAATGTAAACAATGATAAAACAACACCACAGATAACAACGAATTAATAACACATTTGGTCTACCGCGTTCAACTACATTTGATCGACTTATAAATACAGGGTCTTTCACGAGGAACCTCACCCATATTTATACGGGAAACTACTGAACGTATTTTCATGAAATTCAGCACGTATAAGTATTTCACGATGCTGATGTAATCTAAAATATTTTCAAGGCATGAGAACCTCCGGTTTTTCCGGAAATGACGTCAACTTCCGTTTTTCAAATTAGAACACCATTTTTTTATTGCAGAAATAGATTCCTTAGAAAATTTCAAGTTATTTTGATGTAACATTTTTCAGTTTTGGTTGGAAAATTCTCTCTGAGCGGGAAAATTCGAAAAAAAAATCGAAAATAGAGCTCCGCTGAAACAAGAATAACTTCGAGGTTTTTGGATGGAAAATTTTCATTTTTGGGATTTTTCAAGATGTAAGATTGATGTATCCACTTTAAATATCGAAATCGCGATTCATGATACAGGGGGTGAAAAAATCGCTTTCAAAGTTAGGGATGACAAAATCGTGAAAAATCATTTTTTTCAAATTAGAACCCCATTTTTTTATGGCAGGTATTGAATCTACGTTAAAAAATAATGTGAGTGTATGCATCACACCCTTGCTCTAAAGTGGATATTTTATGAGTTATTCACAAAAAACTGTTTTTCGTCTTGAATTTTCAGCTATTTCTTTTCCCTTCACGCCAAAAAGATGAAATTTTCAGGAACTGTTACTTAAACCATGTTTGAGATTTTACTACCCTAATATGCAAGAGAAAAAAGTTACAGGTTGTTCCTAAATAGATGGCGAATTTGGATTCGAATTTGTATCGGAAACCTCTTTATTTCAACTAATCGGCCATCGGTTTTGTCTCCAGTGATGAATAAATAATTCCTTATGAGCCATATGCAAAAACTTGCCATGTTTTACATTTTTTTTTTCAATGATAGATATCATTAATTACATGCTACTGAATAAAGAGGAATTTGGCAGATGTAATTGATGATATCTATCATTAAAAAAAAAGAATGTAAAACATGCTAAGTTTTTGCATATGGTTCATAAGGAATTATTTATTTATCACTGGAGAGAAAACCGATGGCCGATTAGTTGAAATAAAGAGGTTTCCGATACAAATTCGAATCCAAATTCGCCATCTATTTAGGAACAACCTGTAACTTTTTTCTCTTGCATATTAGGGTAGTAAAATCTTAAACATGGTTTAAGTAACAGTTCCTGAAAATTTCATCTTTTTGGCGTGAAGGGAAAAGAAATAGCTGAAAATTCAAGACGAAAAACAGTTTTTTGTGAATAACTCAGAAAATATCCGCTTTAGTTCAAGGGTGTGATGCATACACTCACATTATTTTTTAACGTAGATTCAATATCTGCCATAAAAAAATGGGGTTCTTATTTGAAAAAATTGATTTTTCACGATTTTGTCATCCCTAACTTTGAAAGCGATTTTTTCACACCCTGTATCATGAATCGCGATTTCGAATTTTAAAGTGGATACATCAATCTTACATCTTGAAAAATCCCAAAAATAAAAATTTTCCATCCAAAAACCTCGAAGTTATTCTTGTTTCAGCGGAGCTCTATTTTCGATTTTTTTTCGAATTTTCCCGCTCAGAGAGAATTTTCCAACCAAAACTGAAAAATGTTACATCAAAATAACTTGAAATTTTCTAAGGAATCTATTTCTGCAATAAAAAAATGGTGGTCTAATTTGAAAAACGGAAGTTGACGTCATTTCCGGAAAAACCGGAGGTGCTCATGCCTTGAAAATATTTTAGATTTCATCAGCATCGTGAAATACTTATAAGTGCTGAATTTCATGAAAATACGTTCAGTAGTTTCCCGTATAAATGTGGGTGAGGTTCCTCGTGAAAGACCCTGTATTGATTACACTACTATATATTGAGCTAAGTCCCTGTGTATCCACTCTGTTGTTGTAGGAGGTAATATCGAACTTCGTTTGACACCAAGAGATAGGTAAGTTATCGGGTATTAAGTTCCAAGGGCTCTTATTACGTGTACTTTTTATTGATTACAATTCCAAGCTTTCGGCTGCATTCCAGCCTTCTTCAGGGACTACAAAATTCAAAAAATTGATCATTAACTTGGTTTAAGACGTTAACAAAAAATGGTACATAAAGTTCTGTGCCTGTTACTTACTATCAATGTAAGACTTTTAGAGTGGATCTGTCCCCTTTCATCATCGGACCATAAATAACATAAAGGATAAAATATTTTCCGTGTTAACGGTTTTTTACATTTAAAATTACCACAAACAACCAGCATTCACACAACGTTCACTACTCTCTAAAATTTCCAAGATCAAAAATTTGAACGACAGAATCATCATCAAATACTTTGTTTTATTATTTATTATTTTATAGGTTAACCACAATGATAAAATAGTTGCTAGGTCACCTATCAATCCGCCCCCTCCCGAGCCTCACACTCTGCATGCTATGTAATATGTTACAATAAATTAGATTTACGTCATCTGTGTCAGTACACACATTGATGTTGTTCGTATGATTGTTAATTTCAACTGCTTCTAGGAACAAACGTTTTTTTTGATTTGAAACCGTTCTCAAAATTTCAACACTATCAAAATTCATAATATGTCCCGTTTCTCTTGTGTGTCTAGACAGACCTGTTTTATTACCCAACAACTGCACATCCCTCCTATGTTCCTTCAATCTTACTTTTAATTTACGACCAGTTTGTCCAACATAACAAGCCTCACATGAACCACAATCAATTCTATATACAACATTTACCGAGTCCAATTTATCCTCCCTATCTTTAAGTCTTGAAAAAACATCTCTACTTAATTTATTTGGGATTTTACATGCTATTTTAAAATTTGGACACTTTTTTTTAATCAATGCTATAATTTTGGGTGTCAAATTATTATAAAACTGTAGTGAAAAATATACGTTATTAGTTTGTTCGAGCTTCTCTTGCTCACCATCCCCCACACCAACCCGGTCATCAGGGACCGAAATCGTGCTAAACAAGAGCTTGTTCACTAGTCTGACTGGATACGAATTACTGACCAACAGAGTCCGCAACCTTTCTAAGCTGTTTTTATAATATATTGGATCAACTATATTTTTAATACGCTGTTTTAGTCCTAGGATTAAATTAATTTTATGTTTGATTTCATGATTTGACTTAAAATTCAGGTATCTGCCAGAACTCATAGGTTTCACATACCAATCAGTTTCTATTATGTGTTCATCATACCTAATTAGCAACACATCCAAAAAGGGAAGTTTTGACTCCCTCTCCACCTCATGTGTAAATTGTATATTAACATCGAATGAATTAAACACATTTAGTATTTCTCCGAAGCCAGTTTGTGGTAAAATGCAAAATAGGTCATCCACAAACTTTTTTATGTACGGTACCCCAAAAGACAGTTTAGGTAAGCTCCAGTCAAGTAAATCATCCAACACCATCTGAGCCAAGATGGGTGAAACGACAGAGCCTATCGGTGTACCTTTTGTCTGTTTAAAAAAACAATTATTAAATCTACAGTATGATGTTTCGAAAATTAACTGTAATAATCTGATAAATTCTGTTTTGTCCACAGGGCTAAACGGTTGAATAGTATCCCATCTTTTAGTTATTGATTTTATGGACGCTTCAACAGTGATGTTCATAAATAAGGATATCGCGTCCAAACTGGCCATAACATGGTTAGGTGGAATATTAAAATTTTTAACAGAATTACTGAAATCAAAGGAATCTTTAACGTAATAGGGGTTGTCAGTGTTGTATGCTGAGGTTAATATGTCTTTAATGAAACCTGATATTTTCGAGTTTGGAGTACCAATACTTGCAGTTATAGGTCTCATAGCTAACACTTCTTTGTGTATCTTGGGCAGAGCATAAAACTTAGGAGAAACCGAATTGTATGTGTAAAGCTTCCTGGCCGAAACGTCTTCCAATTTGTTATCACTTTTCAATTTTGAAATGTGTCTATTTATTTTATTTTGAAATTTGTCAGTAGGATCACCATCTGAAGGTGAGTAAAAATTAGTGTCCTCAAGCAATTCTAACGATTTATTTACATATACTTGTTTTTCCATTACTACTGACACATTTCCTTTGTCAGATTTAGTCACCAATAGTTCTTTATGGTCTTTTAGGAACTTTTTTGAGTTGAATATCTGTTTTGTTATGAATGGAATTACTCTAGTTTGATTTTTATTAATGAAATTGGTGATAACGTTAGTAGCTTTAGCTCTCAATAAATTCCTATCATTACCTTCAACTTTACTGACAATAAATTCCACATCAGCCAGAAAACCCGCCACATCACATTTTGTTGGATTATCATAAGCAAAACCAGGACCCAACGACAGCACCGTTTTAGTTTCTTCGGGTATATATACATTTGATAAATTTTTTTTAACCATTTTTCTTCAGTATTGATTCTATGAATACTCTTATGTTGAGCTATAATCAAGTCTAATTTGTTATTTTTAGTTGTTCTTTTGTCATGAAATTTACGATTAAATTGAATAGTTTGTTTTCTGAAAAACTCACTTACTACATGTTCAGGTAATACAAATTTTATTTCTAATTCAACTTTCAGTTTTAATCTCTCCCAATAAACAAGACTGTCACAGGTGGCCTCTATCTCTATATTTAGGATCTTGGTGTCCAACCTATTGTTAAGTGATTCAAATCGTTGAATGTATGTTCCTGTGTGTCCAGTGTTTGGTATATCAATCTTTTTTCTTTTCCTAATATGGTTCGGTAGTACTCCCTCTGTTCTACAACGCAAGAGGAAAAGTCGTTGATTTCTCAGAGCACAGATCCTGTTGTTAAACTTTGCCCAGTTCTTCAGTTTTGTAACGATCAATTCTCCATAAGTTGAACGCATGTCTTCGAAAAAACCCATTTTTGACACCGATTGTAGGAGGTGTATGGGCTGCGCTGGAGAGGTAGTACCTCTTGTTTAAGACGGTCGCATCGAGAGTCATAGACTGGAGATGGTTTTGAACAATTGGTCCTCACAGGGCGGTCAGCTCTCACTTATGGCTCCACGTGCCACACCCTGGAAACTGCATCGACCTGCAGGCTAAACTTCGTGAGGGTAGCCAGATATGGCGAGAAAACTAGTGTTAGGCAGCAGTGACACTAAAAGTGATTTGTTGGCGTATTTCTAGATATAGAAAACCAGAACGGTAGCAAATAACACATTTAAAAGCGTGGCAAGAATTGTCGTAACGGTTTTAATACTGCGATGAGGAAGGCAACGGAAAACCACCTCATAAAGATTTTCCTAGTAGATCAATCATGGCTGAGCAAATTTATACAATGGCCCTCAGTCCCCGGCAGGCCTTAGATGGCCAGAGGGTGCGAAGAATCCCCGGGTTGGCCATGAAGGTAGCTACGTGGAACGTAAGAAGCCTATTTGTATCAGGCAAACTGGATAACCTGGTCTTGGAGATGGAAAGAATGAAAATCAACATGCTTGGAGTCAGTGACGTCCAATGGAATGGTTCAGGTAAATGCCCAACTAAAAACGGCACAATGTACTTCTCTGGGAATAATGACCCAAATCATAGATATGGCGTAGCAATAATTGTTGACAGAATGATAGATAAATCAGTTATCGGTTTCACACCTCTTTCTGACAGAGTTATGATGCTGAAGCTCCAAGCAAGTCCAACACCAGTTAATGTTTTGCAAGTCTATGCGCCTACTGCAGAAAAGAGTGATCAAGAAATTGAAACGTTTTATGAAGAACTCAGAGAAGCACTCCAAACAACAAAAAACCATGAGCTCACAATTATACTAGGTGACTTCAATGCCAAAGTGGGACAGGGCGAAGTTGAGAATTGCGTAGGACAGTTTGGACTTGGGCGGCGTAATGAACGGGGAGATCGGCTAGTAGAATTCTGTCAAACCGAGAATTTGATAATTACGAATACGTTTTTTAAACTTCCCAATCGAAGACTCTACACATGGAAGTCCCCTGCAGATGGAATCAGAGGTATAGTACGAAATCAGATCGATTTTATTCTGATAAAAGAACGATATAAGAACTCTGTTAAATCAGTAAAAACTTACCCGGGAGCAGATATCAACTCTGATCATAATCCTCTAATAGCAAAAATTAAGCTAAAATTCAAGAAAATAAAACCTAAAACTACAAAGAAATCCATTAATGTCTCTTCTTTGAAAGACCCAGTAGTACAACAAAAAGCAGAAGAAGAAATTAACAAAAATTTGAAAAACTTAACACAAACCAGTTTTAATCACACAGATGTCAATCTTAAATGGAACTGCATTCGGAATACCATGGAAAAGGCAAGTTTAAATCTACCAAAAAAACACGAAGCAAAACAATTGTGGATGAACGAAGAAATTTTAAAACTTATGGACGAGAGAAGACAAAATAAGAATAACATTAGTGAATATGCTAGACTAAACTTGGAAATTAGGATTAAAATCAAACATGCAAAAGAAGAGTGGTTGAAGAGAAGCTGTGAGGAGGTGGAGGAATATGAAAGGAAGTATGATAGTTTCAACATGCATAGGAAAATCAAAGAAATGACAGGTCTGAAAAGGCATAAAGTATCCACCGTACTGAAAAATAAGGAAGGGAAGCTCTTAACAGATATCAACGAACAACTTGCAGAATGGACCAATTACATCAAAACCATTTTTCACGACAATAGACCGGAATTAACTCTTGATTTTGTCGAGAACACA
Source organism: Adalia decempunctata (assembly GCA_951802165.1). NCBI lineage: Eukaryota > Metazoa > Arthropoda > Insecta > Coleoptera > Coccinellidae > Adalia > Adalia decempunctata. The sequence goes on along the minus strand of OX637702.1, from coordinate 33,059,480 downwards.
GGACCAGAAATTCTTAAAGAAGAAGTGATTCATGCCATCCAACAGACCAAAAGTGGAAAAGCAAGTGGTCCCGATGAAATTCCCATCGAATTCCTTAAGTTAATTGACAATGACTCCATTGACATCATGGTTGATCTCTTTAACGCTGTATATGCGACGGGCATAATTCCTAAAGAGTGGCTCAAATCTACATTTATAACGCTGCCCAAAAAACCAAATGCCAAATGTTGTTCGGAGTACCGAACAATTTCACTGATGAGCCACACACTTAAAGTTTTATTGCGTATCGTTCACAATAGAATTTATTCAAAAATAGATGTGGAAATAAGTGATAACCAGCTAGGTTTCAGGAAGGGAATGGGTACAAGGGAGGCACTATTTGGATTGAATGTTCTAATGCAGAGATGTCTGGACGTAAATCAGGATATATATGTTTGTTTTATAGACTTTGAAAAAGCATTTGACAGAGTTCAACATGAAAAACTGATAGGGATATTACAAAGAAAGAATATTGATGCTCGAGACATAAGGCTGATAGCAAACCTGTACTGGGGACAAACGGCTAGTGTAAGAGTGGATTGTAGTTTATCTGAAAGTGTGGGGATACAGCGTGGTGTTCGGCAGGGGTGCATTTTGTCTCCTCTCCTTTTCAATATCTACAGTGAAGCAATCTTCGAGGAAGCTCTTGCAGAGGGAGATGAGGGAATAAAAATAAACGGTCAACAACTCAACAACCTTAGATATGCCGACGATACGGTGATAACAACAGACAGCATTGAAGATCTGCAAAATCTGCTACAAAGAATAAATGACTCTTGCACACAATTTGGACTAAACATGAATTTGAAGAAAACGAAGTATATGGTTATCACAAAACAACAAAATATAGACGTAAACTTAACAATTGATAACACTCCAATTGAAAGAGTTCAACACTATAGATATTTGGGTACAATAATAAATGAGAATGCTGAACAGTTGCAAGAAATTAAAACTAGAATTGAGATAGCCAGAAAATCTTTCATCGAACTCAAGAAGTTTCTTTGCAGCAAGGACATTAACTTAAAATTGAGGATGAGAATACTTCGATGCTATGTATTTTCAACTCTGTTGTATGGTGCCGAGGCATGGACATTAAAAACAGCTGAAATAAACAAACTGGTAGCTTTTGAGAGATGGTGCTATCGTCGCATGTTGCGGATTTCGTGGGTCGACAGAGTTACAAATGTCGAAGTGCTGCGTCGTATGAACAAGGAGGAGGAGATTTATAAAACTATAAAGAGAAGAAAACTAGAATATTTTGCACACATAATAAGAGGTCCCAAATATCAATTGCTGCAGAATATTATGGGGGGAAAAATTCAGGGAAGGCGTTGTCAGGGTAGAAGAAGAACATCATGGTTGAGAAATCTCAGAGAATGGTTTTCAATGACTTCCAACGAACTGTTCCGTGCAGCTGCAAATAAAGTGCGCATAGCTATGTTGGTAGCCAACCTCCGTTAGGAGATGGTACGCGAAGAAGAAGTAGGAGGTAATATCGAACTTCGTTTGACACCAAGAGATAGGTAAGTTATCGGGTATTAAGTTCCAAGGGCTCTTATTACGTGTACTTTTTATTGATTACAATTCCAAGCTTTCGGCTGCATTCCAGCCTTCTTCAGGGACTACAAAATTCAAAAAATTGATCATTAACTTGGTTTAAGACGTTAACAAAAAATGGTACATAAAGTTCTGTGCCTGTTACTTACTATCAATGTAAGACTTTTAAAGTGGATCTGTCCCCTTTCATCATCGGACCATAAATAACATAAAGGATAAAATATTTTCCGTGTTAACGGTTTTTTACATTTAAAATTACCACAAACAACCAGCATTCACACAACGTTCACTACTCTCTAAAATTTCCAAGATCAAAAATTTGAACGACAGAATCATCATCAAATACTTTGTTTTATTATTTATTATTTTATAGGTTAACCACAATGATAAAATAGTTGCTAGGTCACCTATCAATCCGCCCCCTCCCGAGCCTCACACTCTGCATGCTATGTAATATGTTACAATAAATTAGATTTACGTCATCTGTGTCAGTACACACATTGATGTTGTTCGTATGATTGTTAATTTCAACTGCTTCTAGGAACAAACGTTTTTTTTGATTTGAAACCGTTCTCAAAATTTCAACACTATCAAAATTCATAATATGTCCCGTTTCTCTTGTGTGTCTAGACAGACCTGTTTTATTACCCAACAACTGCACATCCCTCCTATGTTCCTTCAATCTTACTTTTAATTTACGACCAGTTTGTCCAACATAACAAGCCTCACATGAACCACAATCAATTCTATATACAACATTTACCGAGTCCAATTTATCCTCCCTATCTTTAAGTCTTGAAAAAACATCTCTACTTAATTTATTTGGGATTTTACATGCTATTTTAAAATTTGGACACTTTTGTTTAATCAATGCGGTCCCTGATGACCGGGTTGGTGTGGGGGATGGTGAGCAAGAGGAGCTCGAACAAACTAATAACGTATATTTTTCACTACAGTTTTATAATAATTTGACACCCAAAATTATAGCATTGATTAAACAAAAGTGTCCAAATTTTAAAATAGCATGTAAAATCCCAAATAAATTAAGTAGAGATGTTTTTTCAAGACTTAAAGATAGGGAGGATAAATTGGACTCGGTAAATGTTGTATATAGAATTGATTGTGGTTCATGTGAGGCTTGTTATGTTGGACAAACTGGTCGTAAATTAAAAGTAAGATTGAAGGAACATAGGAGGGATGTGCAGTTGTTGGGTGATAAAACAGGTCTGTCTAGACACACAAGAGAAACGGGACATATTATGAATTTTGATAGTGTTGAAATTTTGAGAACGGTTTCAAATCAAAAAAAACGTTTGTTCCTAGAAGCAGTTGAAATTAACAATCATACGAACAACATCAATGTGTGTACTGACACAGATGACGTAAATCTAATTTATTGTAACATATTACATAGCATGCAGAGTGTGAGGCTCGGGAGGGGGCGGATTGATAGGTGACCTAGCAACTATTTTATCATTGTGGTTAACCTATAAAATAATAAATAATAAAACAAAGTATTTGATGATGATTCTGTCGTTCAAATTTTTGATCTTGGAAATTTTAGAGAGTAGTGAACGTTGTGTGAATGCTGGTTGTTTGTGGTAATTTTAAATGTAAAAAACCGTTAACACGGAAAATATTTTATCCTTTATGTTATTTATGGTCCGATGATGAAAGGGGACAGATCCACTTTAAAAGTCTTACATTGATAGTAAGTAACAGGCACAGAACTTTATGTACCATTTTTTGTTAACGTCTTAAACCAAGTTAATGATCAATTTTTTGAATTTTGTAGTCCCTGAAGAAGGCTGGAATGCAGCCGAAAGCTTGGAATTGTAATCAATAAAAAGTACACGTAATAAGAGCCCTTGGAACTTAATACCCGATAACTCACTCTGTTGTTGATGGTTCGATGTAAACTAATTTGTATCATCTCACTTAAACACCGTTTTTTATAGTTCACTTCTCTGTCTAGTATAGAAACATCACCAAAACTAAAATCATGTCCGCTGTCAAAATGATGACGAGCTAGTGCTGTCATCTCAGTTGCACTCCTATTCTTCTCCACACAGTCATATTTATGCTGGTTCACTCTACTTGAGAGGTATTGTTTGGTCTGTCCTATGTAACATGCACCACATCCAGAACAAGGAATTGAGTATATGAGGTTGGAACATTGCAGTTTAGGGACAGGATCCTTGACTCTTGAGAATAATGAATTAACAGTCTTTAGGGTATAAAACACCGGTCTGACGGCTGAATCATATTCATTAAAAATACGTTTGATTCCCTCTGAAATTCCTGGTACATAGGGAAATCTGAAATGAAATGGTATCGATGTACCGGCAGTTTGCCGAATATCATTATTATTCAACCTTTTTATTTTTCTCAAAAAATAGTTAGGGTAGTTGTTTCGTGATAGAATCTCCTTTATTCTATCATTATTTTCGTTTTGGAATTCCGGGTTGCTCAACTTAGAGGAACGATTTAATAAGTTTTTAACTGTAGCTATCTTATGCACAATGTGATGACTGGACAAAAAATTCAGAAGTCTACAAGAACTCGTTGGTTTAGTGTACCAATTAGTCACCAACCTATTGTCCCGTCGGTGAACCATGACGTCCAGAAAAGGCAAACGTGAGTCCTTCTCTTTTTCGATGGTGAACTTCAAATCAGGGTGATATGAATTGAACACAGGAAGGACATCATCAACCTTGTCTTCAGGAACAGCTAGGAAAGTGTCGTCCACGTACACCTTCACAAACGGTATAAAAAAATTACGCCTACAAAGACAATCAATTACCAAGTCATCCATAACCATCTCAGCTATTACTGGTGACGCCGGGTTTCCCATGGCGGTGCCCTTTAACTGCCGATAAAATTGTTTCATTGTTTACAAACATCCAGAAGACATTAGCGATTACCATCATAAAAAAGAGATGGCAAACGATTTCGGCTTACACGGAAATTACGAAAAATATGTTCATACAATTAGTCGAGTTTCTGTTCGACTCCAGTTTTTTCTGTTTTGAGAATGTTTTTTATCGGCAGTTAAAGGGCACCGCCATGGGAAACCCGGCGTCACCAGTAATAGCTGAGATGGTTATGGATGACTTGGTAATTGATTGTCTTTGTAGGCTTAATTTTTTTATACCGTTTGTGAAGGTGTACGTGGACGACACTTTCCTAGCTGTTCCTGAAGACAAGGTTGATGATGTCCTTTCTGTGTTCAATTCATATCACCCTGATTTGAAGTTCACCATCGAAAAAGAGAAGGACTCACGTTTGCCTTTTCTGGACGTCATGGTTCACCGACGGGACAATAGGTTGGTGACTAATTGGTACACTAAACCAACGAGTTCTTGTAGACTTCTGAATTTTTTGTCCAGTCATCACATTGTGCATAAGATAGCTACAGTTAAAAACTTATTAAATCGTTCCTCTAAGTTGAGCAACCCGGAATTCCAAAACGAAAATAATGATAGAATAAAGGAGATTCTATCAAGAAACAACTACCCTAACTATTTTTTGAGAAAAATAAAAAGGTTGAATAATAATGATATTCGGCAAACTGCCGGTACATCGATACCATTTCATTTCAGATTTCCCTATGTACCAGGAATTTCAGAGGGAATCAAACGTATTTTTAATGAATATGATTCAGCCGTCAGACCGGTGTTTTATACCCTAAAGACTGTTAATTCATTATTCTCAAGAGTCAAGGATCCTGTCCCTAAACTGCAATGTTCCAACCTCATATACTCAATTCCTTGTTCTGGATGTGGTGCATGTTACATAGGACAGACCAAACAATACCTCTCAAGTAGAGTGAACCAGCATAAATATGACTGTGTGGAGAAGAATAGGAGTGCAACTGAGATGACAGCACTAGCTCGTCATCATTTTGACAGCGGACATGATTTTAGTTTTGGTGATGTTTCTATACTAGACAGAGAAGTGAACTATAAAAAACGGTGTTTAAGTGAGATGATACAAATTAGTTTACATCGAACCATCAACAACAGAGTGGATACACAGGGACTTAGCTCAATATATAGTAGTGTAATCAATATTTATAAGTCGATCAAATGTAGTTGAACGCGGTAGACCAAATGTGTTATTAATTCGTTGTTATCTGTGGTGTTGTTTTATCATTGTTTACATTGTTTCATTTGTCTTAAAATTGACGTTTGTTGTGAAGATTTCATCTCCGGAATATGTGCTGTAATTTTATAGTAATTTTAAACTTTAAATGACTCTAGAATGAGCCTAGAAAAAGTCTGAAAATACAGACGAAACGTCGGCGAATTTTTAGATTTGTTGTTTTTTTACTTTGTCCTCAGTCCCGTTATCACTACCTAATACTTATTAGTAGGACGTTAATAAATTGAAAAAAAAAAAATAAAAAACATTAGTAGTATTTATTCATATTTGATAGGTCATAACAGATTCAACCAACAAATTGTAGCAAATAATTCAGATTAGTGAACGAGACAGTGTAGAAGTAGAAAAGAAGAAGAAGAAACATTTGAGCCAAATTGTATGTCATAGTGTCAAAGTAACCTAACCTTAAAATTTTGGCAGTTGATTTTTAAGTAATAGAAGAAAAATTTAAAATTAATGTAGTTCTTGCTTTGAAATTGGAAATCAACATCTTATATTGTCCATTGAGTTTTATGTTCCATTGTTGTATAAGATTTTTAATATTAGACAGGAATTTGCATGGTTGTAAACTGTGAGTCTGTTCCTTGCCATGTGGCTTACTTATTGACCTCGACTATTTGGTGAGTCTTAAGTTCATAGAAGATTCTGAATTGAAATAATGGCTAAGTCATAATTGCAGTGTCCTGAGGAAGGTTGCGAAATTGTAACCGAAACGTCGACATAAATAAATGAAGCATGCTTATTGAAGTGCCTTTTTATCCGTTCCAAACCCTGATAATCTTACTATATATATATATATATATATATATATATATATATATATATATGAATCTGTTTAAGGGTATATCGACTCAAAAAGGTATAAAGAAAAACTCTTTTTTCTGTAACCAAGCTTTCGCAATTTTTTATTGCTTCATCAGGGTTGCTAAAATAACATGAAACTGATAATCTACATTACAATTACAACAAATATATCTTACCGAATTTGAATTTTTTAATCTTACATCTATCAAGAAACATTTGCATTAAATTAAAACTCCTATTATTTCAATCTTCCTCTCAACACTTTATTTTCCATATCAATATCTGTCCTGTCATCCTTCATCTCTCCTCAAACTGTCTCTGTCAGTTCTTCTTCTTTTACGATGGTGGTCCTGTCTGTGAATTTATGTGAGGTGCGCCCTCTGCCTGGCTCGCCAATAGGTAGCAGTATACATTACTCAGTTTGTTTGTATCGGACTTCTTATTTATGGGATCCTTGTGCCTATTTATCTGAATCATCTCTTGTATCAATCGTCTTTGATAATTCCTTTCTACTTTCAGTACTTTCACGCTCTCAAAATCAATTCTGTGGTCTAAATTTTGTGCATGCATTGCCAATGCACATCTATTTCTACTTTTTGTGATGTCTGATTTGTGGAGAGCCATTCTGCTCTTAACCCACTGTGAGGTCTGTCCTACATATTTTCTATCACAATCTCGGCAATTTAATTCATATACCACCCCACTTTTTAATCCTGTTGGTATGGGATCTTTTAGTGTACTATACAGTTCTTTCACCGTTTTTAAGTTGTATGTTGCCATCTGAATGTTCTCATTTTTGAGTGTTTCTTTAATTTTCGATGTCAACCCTGGGATATTTGGAAAAGATACATAATATTTCATTTCATTGTTTTTATCACAAAATTTAGACCACAGAATTGATTTTGAGAGCGTGAAAGTACTGAAAGTAGAAAGGAATTATCAAAGACGATTGATACAAGAGATGATTCAGATAAATAGGCACAAGGATCCCATAAATAAGAAGTCCGATACAAACAAACTGAGTAATGTATACTGCTACCTATTGGCGAGCCAGGCAGAGGGCGCACCTCACATAAATTCACAGACAGGACCACCATCGTAAAAGAAGAAGAACTGACAGAGACAGTTTGAGGAGAGATGAAGGATGACAGGACAGATATTGATATGGAAAATAAAGTGTTGAGAGGAAGATTGAAATAATAGGAGTTTTAATTTAATGCAAATGTTTCTTGATAGATGTAAGATTAAAAAATTCAAATTCGGTAAGATATATTTGTTGTAATTGTAATGTAGATTATCAGTTTCATGTTATTTTAGCAACCCTGATGAAGCAATAAAAAATTGCGAAAGCTTGGTTACAGAAAAAAGGGTTTTTCTTTATACCTTTTTGAGTCGATATACCCTTAAACAGATTCATATAATAACTAGACTCTGATTTCAAAGATAATATATATATATATATATATATATATATATATATATATATATATATATATATATATATATAACTATATGGGATAAGGGTATTATCGATTCATTAAAGCAAACTCGTGTTACTCTTTTTTCTCAGCCAAGCTTTCGCAATCAGTTTATTGCTTCATCAGGGCTTCTACAATATAAAAAGTGTCACAAAAGCAACTTAGAATGGCATAAAACAATCTTCTTACCAAAGTTGAGATTGAAGTGAAACCATGAACAGCTACTACAGAACATTAAAACATCAATAAAAATTGGAATTGAATTTACAATAATTTAAAATTTGAAATGTTCTAGTGTATCAAATTCAGACATTTTTATAAACAAATTAGACGTATGTCACTATTAATCAAAAATCAATATCACTGGAAATGGTCTCGGTAATTTCTTTTCCACTCTATCTACCTATTATCCGTATTGTTATTCTTGATTTTCGTTAAGAGGTATGAATATATATTACTTAATTTTTGTACATCCGTTCTCTTATTAATTGAAGCTTCAAATTTATGAATTTGGATCATTTCCTGTATGACTCTTTTATGGTAATTTCCTTCTTTCTTTAAAATTTCAGTGTTTTCAAAATCTATTCGATGATCATTCTGGTTGGCATGTATTGCAAGTGCACATCTTTCTTTATTCGTTTTGACATCACTTTTGTGAATGGCTAATCTGCTTTTTAGCCATTGAGACGTATGGCCTATATAATTCTCTCTGCAGTCCAAACATCTTACTTGGTAAACTACATCACTTTGCAATCTTATAGGGATTGGATCTTTGAGCTTGGAATATAATTTATTAACCGTTTTGGAATTATAAGTTGATATTTTTATATTCTCTCCTCTGAATATATTCTTAAGTTTTGGTGTAACATTTTCTATGTGAGGAAGAGATCCATAAAGAATGCACTGTTCCTGGTTTTGATCGTTGGGTTGGGTAGTTATTGCAGGTGAAGGCAACGTATTATTCTCTGTGTAAGTTGAGGAAAACAGTAATTTATTTAACATAGAGGGTGGATACGAGTTATCAATCAGCATTTTGTATAATTTATCTAAACTTCCTTTTAAATATTCTTTATGGCATATTCTTTCTAATCTATTTCTCATGCCTTTTATGAAGTTCACTGTCATGTGTAATGGATGACTAGAATGGTAGTTAATAAATTTGTCAGAGCATGTCGGTTTTCTGTACCAATCAATTTTAATAGTTTGATTTTGTCTATATAATCTACAATCAAGGAAAGGTACTGAACAATTTTCATCTTCTATTTCAATAGTGAATTGGATTTTTATATTTTGGGCATTGAAACACTCTAATAGTTCATCTCTACCTGATTTTGGTATAGCTACAATTAGGTCATCCACAAACTTTCGAATTAATTGTATAATGAAAGATAATTTAGGAATGCAAACGTCCAAATGATGGTCCATAACATACTGAGCTAATATTGGGCTTAATTTTGAGCCCATGGCACAACCTGATACTTGTAAATAAAATTTATCCATGAATGTGCAATAATTGTTATCTAGTACAAAGCTGATCAATTGCATAAACAGATCCTTGTTTATGAGAGTATGTTGTTTTATTGTATCCCATCTAAGGTTGAGAACATGGATTATCTGATCTTTCACAAGATTACCAAATAAGTTCACAACATCTAAAGATACCAGCTCATAATCTGCTGGTAACAAAAAGTCATTAGTATTCCCAGCAAATTCAAAAGAATCTTTTAAATAATAAGGATTTTCAACATCATATGCTGCCTTCAAGATTTCTGCTAAAAACTTACAAAGTGATTCAGTTGGACTGTTTATACTGGAAATTATTGGTCTCAATGGATTACCTTCTTTATGTACTTTTGGATTTCCATAGATTCTAGGACTCACTGAATTATAAGACTTCATCTTAGCTGCTTGCTCTTTCGTTATATATTTTTTATTATTCAGTGTAGAAATAAGTTTATTGCATTTAGTTTGAATGGTCTGCGTTGGATCTCTTGGTAATGTCTTGAAATCTGTGGACTTAAGAATTTCCTCTATCTTGTTTACGTATTCTGCTCTATCCATAACCACCGTTACTCCTCCTTTGTCACTATTTAATACTATGATATCCTCATTATTGATTAGAAAATTACGTGTCTCAATGTACATTTTGTTAACGAGAGTGTTTTTTGGTTCAGTTTTCTGAATATAATTTGTTATTATGTTTGTTGCTCTGGCTCGTTGTATATCTTTTCTATCATCTGGAACACCCAACAAAATATATTCAATATCTGAAATTAAATCATCAATTTTTAGATTTCTTTGAGTAATACCAATGCTGAATTTAGATCCCATTGATAGTAATGTTTTTACATTATCTGGAATAGACTTATTGCTTATATTCTTCAACCACTTTTCTTGGGTAGTAAAACATTGATTTCTACTGTTTTTTAAAGCCTCAATTTTGTTTAGATTTATTTTTTTGACTTGATGGAATTTCTTATTATAACTAATGGTTTGCCTTCTTTTGAATTCTTCGAGTATATGTTGTGGTAAGATATTACTAAGATCTTGCATAATTTTCAAGTTATGTTTCCGGAGTCTATTAATCTTCTGATTAACTGATGCGATTTCCAGGTTTATGATCTTGAAAACTGTCCATTCATTAAAACTTTTGATTCTTCGGTTCAATTGATTATTATCATATTCAAACAGTGAAAGTATACTTTTCAAATTTGTATTGACGTGTTTTGGTACTAAATCATTTCTTTTACACTCTAACAAAAAAATTCGTCTGTTCGTAGCTGATGCCAGTTTGTTGTTGTTAATGCTCCACAATTTGAGACATTTGGTGGTATTATGTCCATAGTTCGTAGAAATTTCTTGAAAAAAACCCATTGTAGGACTTGTATAGAAGAATAATCAGAATCGTAGTACAATTAACTATATGGGATAAGGGTATTATCGATTCATTAAAGCAAACTCGTGTTACTCTTTTTTCTCAGCCAAGCTTTCGCAATCAGTTTATTGCTTCATCAGGGCTTCTACAATATAAAAAGTGTCACAAAAGCAACTTAGAATGGCATAAAACAATCTTCTTACCAAAGTTGAGATTGAAGTGAAACCATGAACAGCTACTACAGAACATTAAAACATCAATAAAAATTGGAATTGAATTTACAATAATTTAAAATTTGAAATGTTCTAGTGTATCAAATTCAGACATTTTTATAAACAAATTAGACGTATGTCACTATTAATCAAAAATCAATATCACTGGAAATGGTCTCGGTAATTTCTTTTCCACTCTATCTACCTATTATCCGTATTGTTATTCTTGATTTTCGTTAAGAGGTATGAATATATATTACTTAATTTTTGTACATCCGTTCTCTTATTAATTGAAGCTTCAAATTTATGAATTTGGATCATTTCCTGTATGACTCTTTTATGGTAATTTCCTTCTTTCTTTAAAATTTCAGTGTTTTCAAAATCTATTCGATGATCATTCTGGTTGGCATGTATTGCAAGTGCACATCTTTCTTTATTCGTTTTGACATCACTTTTGTGAATGGCTAATCTGCTTTTTAGCCATTGAGACGTATGGCCTATATAATTCTCTCTGCAGTCCAAACATCTTACTTGGTAAACTACATCACTTTGCAATCTTATAGGGATTGGATCTTTGAGCTTGGAATATAATTTATTAACGATTCTGATTATTCTTCTATATATATATATATATATATATATTCATACCAGGGGCCGCGCCCCCCCCCCTGAAAACTGAGGCTAGATACGCCTATGAATAGGACTAATAGGAGCCCTTTCTGCAACTAGTTTTAGAATATACTATTCATAACTCGGTTTCACGAATATTCGTGTTCGTTAATATTAAAACCTTCGTTTTATTCTCAAAAATTTTTGATTCAAGAACTGCATCATATTTATCGATTATAACAGGATATTGACCAAAAACGTCTTCAAACACATGCGCTGATGCAAAAAATGCGATATATACAGAAATATTATGAAATCGCGGGAAAAAGGCGTAAATGTGCTATGAAGAATGAATTTTGTGTGTTTTTTTAATTAGCATGGACTTCGACAATTACTCGACAATTATTCATAATCATGTTTATGATTTTCGAATCATATTGAAGAAGTGGTTATGCTTACTTGATATAAAGTTAGCAAAGAACCCGTAGAGAAAAAATTAAGGACGCGACATTTTTTTTTTCTCTCACGACAAATTCGGGACAGTTATTCGACAATCCATGCAATAGAAAAAAAGTCAATAACGAATGCGCTGTTGCCAAAAATGCGATAATTCTAGAAATATCTCAAACGCACGCGAAAAAGACGTAAAATAAACCAGAAGTAATGGATTTTTTGTGTTTTTTTTTTACTTCATATGGACTTCGACAATTATTCATAACCATTTTCATGATATTCGGTAGATATCGAGAAAGTGGTTCTGCTAACTTAACGTTGAGTTAGTAAAGCCACCCCGTAGAAAAAAAATTGAGGACGCGACAATTCACAACAAATTCGGGACAGGTATTCGAAAATTAATGCAATAGAAAAAAGTCAAGATCGAATGCGCTTTTGCGAAAAATGCGACATTTTCAGAAATATAGGAAAATCGCGAGAAAATGGCGTGGACATTGCTAGAAATATTGAATTTTTTGTGTTTTCTACTTTATTTGAACATCGACAAATACTCGACAATCTTTTATGATCATCCTAATGATATTAGACCACTATTTGCTAAATTAATATAAAGTTAGCAAAGCCACCTAGTAGAAAAAAAACGAAGGTCACGACAAATTTTATTCTTTCACTACAAATTTGAGGCAGGTATTCGACAATTAATGCAATAGAAAAAAAAGTCAATTACGAATGCGCTGTTGCCAAAAATGCGATAATTCCAGAAATATGTCAAACGCGCGGGAAAAAGACGTTAAATAAACAAGAAGGAATGGATTTTTTGTGTTTTTTTTATTTCATATGGACTTCGACAATTACTCGACAATTATTTATAACCATTTTTATGATATTTGGTAGATATTGAGAAATCTGCTAACTTAACGTTAAGTTAGCAAAGCCACCCCGTAGAAAAAAAAACTAAGTACGCGACAAATTTTTTTCTTTAACGACAAATTCTCGACAATTATTAGACAATTAATGCAATAGGTTTTATTGATTTTCTCGCAAGTGGCACTGCTAACTTCACACATACATTGCCATCAAATTGAATTTTTTTGTCTCACTGATTGCACATTCGAATTTCATAGTATTCTGAGGAATCATTTCAAGTTATTTCCGGAAAAACATTATTGATTGAGAAAAATTTATTTGAAGTCAACAAAGATGAATAAATAAATTAAGAAACATAAAAACTTAACGTGAATTACAGAAAGTGCTCGAAAGTACCACCATTTTGCGCTATACACATTAGCCCTCTTGAAAATATGTAAGTCTGATACTTTTTTTTATCATGTCTGGATTATTACGTATTTTATTACAAGCGACTCCGATACGTTGCTTGAGGATCTCCTCACTTTCTATTTCAGATGAATATACTGAACATTTAAAATAACCCCGAATGAAATAATCAACAGGATTGAAATCTGGTGATCTAGCGGGCCAGGCATGCGGTCCACCTCTGCCAAGCCACATATTTCGAAAGTTCTGATCTAAAAATTGCCTGATAATCAGTGGCGGCCCGTGACAGTTTAAGGTGGTGAGGCACACTAAAAAAAAAGATTTCGAGACGAAGGATAAAACATGAGGAATTTCATTGGGGAATAATGTCATACTGGTGGATTGAATTACATACATCCATAGTGGTACACGTATGTTCTTGGCTATCGAGTTTATTTAAAGTTTTGAAGGGTGTGGAGCTGAATTTGTTTGTAAAAATTTTGAGGAAACTCTTCAGGTGTGTTGTTACGCTCCAAACACGTAAGCAATTTTTACGTTTTTCGGGGTTTTTCCTTCGATCTTGAATCATATTATTTTTTATTGCCCTTGCATTGTTTGTTTTCTTAGAGGCGAAATTCGCTTGACTTCATATCCCAGACTCGAGTCGCGCCGATGATCTGAGTTGATTTTCAGATTCGTTCCCACCTCCTTTAACGGTCAGCACTCGAGAGTCGAGCGCTTAATTTTTCGTTCAGTGCGCTGCATCTGGTACGAGATCGATGTAATTGATGCTGGTTTGTTGTTCTTCCGTCCATAAACATCGCGTTTCATATCTCATCAGTCCCGTCTTTCTCATATTCTTTTGATAATCCATTTATTGTTGCGACACTCGCTCCATGCACTGTTACAACCGGTCCCTGTTCTGTATTCGCTATAATACAAGGTGCGGCACGGAGGGCGGACGTTTTTCAGATGGGCATAACTTTCCCCCACTGAGGACGAGAGAAGTGGGGAAGGTGCCGTTAGACTCGTGTGTTCCTAGCATTTATTTATTTTGCATATGGATCTTCGCTTTCACCCATCATTGGCCCGTACTTCTTCGAAGACGTTAATGGTCGTGCTGTTACCGTGAACTCAGAGCGGTACGTCGAAATGATCAACAACTTCTTTATCCCCGAATTACGACGGCAACGTGTTCCAATCCGACGTGTGTGGTTCCAACAGGATGGGGCGACCGCCCACACAGCCAGAGCATCAATGGACGTTATTCGCCCTCTCTTCCCTGGTCGCCTTATTTCCAGGTTTGGCGATGTTCATTGGCCTCTCCGGTCCCCAGATTTATCCATATGCGATTTTTTCTTATGGGGACACCTCAAGGCTAGAGTATACGAGACCAAGCCCCGAACTCTGGACGAATTGAAAAGGGCTATTCGCGTGGAAGTTGCCCAAGTTGAGAGAGCGATGTTGGAGAGAGTCTACGCGAACTTCCAAGAGCGCCTCCAGCACTGCATCACCGATTTCGGCCACCACATGCCTGATGTGATTTTCCACACTTGACTGTCTCAAATGCTATTTCCTTGAGAATCTGATTCCGTCAATAAATGTGTTTTTGAGTAAAAATTA
This sequence comes from Adalia decempunctata, assembly GCA_951802165.1. NCBI lineage: Eukaryota > Metazoa > Arthropoda > Insecta > Coleoptera > Coccinellidae > Adalia > Adalia decempunctata. Next base: position 33,044,409 of record OX637702.1, on the reverse strand, counting down.
ACGCTTTTATTATTTTTTTAAAACCATCCATCCTCCGTGCCGCACCCTGTATTTCTTGTTGAGGACAGTTTACTTTTGAGCACGAGTCTTGTATTCCTTCTTCACTCTTTTTATCCTTGCCTTTTGTAACATCCACCCCTACCTCCGTGGCCTTCCTTGTCTGTCTTAAGTCTCTCTTATCGGTCCAAGAGAGTGAAGTGCGTTTTTCTCCCCCTCCTTATCCCGTAATTTTTGTGCGATCATTAAAATAATTCATCAAGATGCCGAAGTGTCATGTATGTTCAAAGCAGACAGCATCCCAACGCTGTGTAAACTGTATGAAATGTAAGAGTGCTTTCCACTTAGATTGCCTCAAGTTATCGCCAGATGAACTGAATCGGGTGGATAGGGAATGGGTTTGCGGATACTGTAGGAGAGACACTCGAGTGCTACGTAGTCAGTCGGTCTCTTCGCCTCTTTCACCGGATGGCTTGAATGTTGTGGATGGTGGTTCCCAGTCTTGCCCGCCCGACCCTATGAACAATAATCAATTCGCTTTACTTATGTCAAAGCTTAACGAGATATCATCCGACATTTCTACCATCAAAACCACTCAATTGACATTGCAGTCTGAATTATCTGAGGGCAAGTCGATTTTGCAGAGGCATTCGGCTGACATTGATTCTCACAGTAAAGTTCTGGATGATCACTCGATGACTCTCTCTAAACATGACGGTGAAATTCTTTCCTGCAGCAGAACACTTTGCGGTTTATCTGCCGATCATGATTGCTCAAAGCAAATCTGGAGACCGCCTTCTCAAGATTGTCTGAGGTCGAGAAAGCCTCCAGTTCAGTTATTCGTGACTCAGTCCCGACGAGCCCTGCATCTGGACCTGCCGAAGTGCTCGATCGTTTGAGGAGATCTCATAATATACTAGTTCGTAACATTCCTGAATCAGAATTGGAAAATGACACCGCACTTGTTTCACAAATAATCGATTATGTTACTCCAAAATCTGATGCTCATCGTATCTCTCTTGAGAGAATCGGTCGTGCCAGAGGCGATCGTCCTAGAATCATAAGAGTCATTTTCAATAACCCTATGATCGTTACCAAGTTACTGAGGAACAAGAAAGTTATAAATAATGTGCCAGCTTGGAAGGAGTTCAGCATTTCCGATGACAAAACACCTGCTCAAATCGACGAACTAAGCCAGCTTCGTGAGGAATTGAAACGTAGAAAAAAAGCAGGGGAGTCCAAAATAGATATTAAATATGTTTCCGGTGTTCCTACAATAATAAAGATTTCAGCTCCAGAGAACCCAAAAAACTGAGCAGTCTTCACGAGTGGTCAGCTGCATACACCAACTCCCAGTCTCTCTGCTCAAAATACTTGGAACTGCTTGCATTTGCTAAAACTTACCACCCTTCATTTATTCTTGTTGCTGAATCCTGGTTACACCCTGGGATCCCAGATAATTTGGTCCCTATACCTGGCTACTCCATTTTCAGATGTGACAGTGAGACAACGATTGGTTATGGGGGAGTATGAATTTATGTCGCGAAGGATGTTCTCGACTCCTTCTCTGTTAGTCCCTTTAGACCAAGATTACCTGGTGTTGATAGTCTATTCATCGACCTTCAGAACGGGCAGTCCCCCAGTTTCACCATTGAATGTGTCTATAGACCTCGACCTTCTAACTCTGACGTTGACATTGCTGCCTTTCTGGGTGATCTCTCGATGACCAAACGAAACCTTTTTGTTGCTGGTGATTTTAATCTGGCCGATGTCGTCTGGCCGCTCTCTGCCAGGGTTTATAATTCGCCATCCAGTCCGTATGTAGAGTCCTGTCGTGAGTCTAATCTTGCTCAGTTAGTTGAGACACCGACACGTTTCCGTAATCACCAAAATCCATCTTTATTAGACCTCATATTAGTCAACGATGTCGATCTGGTTTCTGACGTTGTCCACCATCCTCCCCTGGGAAAATCGGACCATGTTATACTTCTCTCCAGGTTGCAGCTCCAGTTGCCGAAGGGCAATAAAATTAGGAAAACAATAAAGGTCATCGATTATGAACAGTTACAGCATGCTGTCGGTGGTATCGACTGCCTTCGACCGTGTCCCCCACGGGCGGCTATTGCACGTGCTTGATCATTTTGGATTTCGCAGTGAGCTTCTTGCATGGATTGCAGCCTTTCTCTCAGACCGTTCATTCCAGGTTAGAGTGGGCAACTTCTTGTCCTCCTCTAGGCCAGTCACCAGTGGTGTACCGCAGGGCTCAGTTCTGGGACCATTCCTTTTCCTCATGTATATAGCCGATTTAGCCAACTGCATTAAATCTCACTGCTCCCAGTTTGCGGACGATACGAAGATATACGCCATTCCGGGAGATCAAACTCTGCAACAGGACTTGATCTCGATAGCACGTTGGTGTGAAGATTGGCAGCTACCTTTAAATTTTGATAAATGTTCAGTTTTGCATATGGGTACCAACAATCCCCGTCTCCAGTACAATATTTGTGGTCAACGGATCTCTTCTGCCAGCAGCCACTCTGATCTCGTAGTTATCATAACTGAAAATCTGACCTGGTCCGAGCACATACAATCTGCAGTAAACAGAGCGAGAAGATCCCTTTTCTTGATCCAGAGGACTTTCGGTAGGTGTGATCCAGCCACATGTAGTGCAGTTTATAAAACGTATATTCGACCCATTCTGGAATTCGCTGGACCAGTTTGGAGCCCAGTGTTGTGCCGCGACCGTGACATTTTGGAAAAATTTCAGAGGCGGGTTGAAAAGGCTGTATTAAATGAGCGAATGGAATACCTATATGGTCAGACATTTTGGAAAAAATAATCTTATTTGCTGAAATTCTTCAATTTTCAGACCTTCTCAAGAACATCCTCTTCAAGGGAATCGCTTTCCAGCATATCACCAATCTTGAAACACCCATTAATCAGAAAATTGTAGTTTACTTTACTCTGGTAATAAAGTGAAAACTTCCCCTTGTCCATAAATTTTTTGTAATATGCACTAAAGAATAAAAGAATATAAAGGGGATGCCATTATAGAACAAATCGACTCAATTCTAGTACCGCAACAAACATTTTAGGTACAAGAGCAATAACTTTTGCAGTGAAATATCTCTTATTTCGAACTGACGTTATTACATAATGAGATTTTCTATTTCATCGCACTGTACTATGAGTTTTTTAGTGAATTCTCTTCTTCGTCAGTTGCGTAATAATCTGAAATCATCAAATTCCAAAAAATACACTGCTCGTGATATAATCATTTTGGCTGCATTGTTCAATTTGTTTCTATCTTTCGTTTGAAAAAATATGCTCTTGCTAGTTACACCCCATCAGATAGAAGTCTGTATCAAAAATATTCTAAGTAGTTGAGCTTATTTCACGATCTCCTTTTTATAAATATACTGATTGCTCTAAATTTGGAAATCGGGTTGTATTTGAGGATGATATAGAAACGAGAACGCTTATTTCAGAAGAAATCACACGACACGGACTATTCCAAAAGTACACACATATGTAAAAATAATTCAATAAACGTCCTGTTCAAGTGCAATTTTCCCTCTACCAATCGAAATTTCAATACCGTCTCTACGAGCCGACTTCTGAACGTATATCATCCAGACGAAAGAGCGAGAGGCTAGCCTCACATATATCTTTAATATGTTTTGAATGACATTTTTATGTTTAGATTTTTTTTCAGATAACTCACAATCCTTCGAAATAGGGCCAGATTCACATTTCGATATGGAGGGATTTCTGCAAATCAAAACAAACGAGCAAGGTGAGTTACTCGCATAATTGAAAAAAAAAAATTAAATGGTCATAAATTTTGTACTTTGTGTTTTTTTTTTCGGAATCCAATTTCATTTCATATTTTTCTATTTTGCTTAATTTTCGATGTGAAATATATTATCATTATCAGCATTTTTCAATGTAAGTAAATTATTTCATCTGCAAATTTTATTCACGTTCCAAAACATGAAATATAATCGTCAAGATCAATCTGTTTGATCAAATAATCTACAATCAATATTCGGATTTTTGGGCTGATTTCTGTGTTAATAGTTATTCTATATGCCTAACTACTGACGACTCTTGGAATAAGAAGATGTATTAATTAGTAGATACATTATTACATCGATTCCTCTGAATATGTTTTGAATGAAATTTTCATGTTTTGATTTTTTTTCAGATAACTCACAATTCGTGCGTGAAGGTTCAGACGATTTTGCTATTACTGATTTTCTGCCATTCAAAACCAATGAGCAAGGTAAGTCACTTGATTCATTGAATAAAAAATTAAATGCTTTATGCTTGTTTCAACGAAATATTAGTATAAAGTTAATCTAAAAATATGTTTAGGAAAATTCTCATTTTCTAATTCTGTAGCTCAAGGAAATTTTCTCTCGGAAATTTTTCCTCATGAAATAAAATATATTTACTCTTTATTTCACTGTTTTATTAATTTCTTGATATTTCTGCCCGAACTCCAGGTGAAATTTTGTTTTCACAAATGTCTAGTTGTTCAAATTTACCAGGGGAGTATTTTGTGATCTTTTTCGGGAATTCGCCTCTCGAATCATAACTTCTGAATATTTTCGACGAAGAAATTCGAATAAAATTGTGAATCATCGGAAAAATCAGCTTTTGGCCCTAGCAATTGATTTTGAATGAAATATTAATGTTTTGACTTTTTCAGACGAGAACACGCAACCTGTCGAGGAACCAACCAAGTCATCTCGGCTCAAAATGAAGAGACAGAGGACATCGTTCACAGGAGAACAGATTCTGGAGTTGGAGAAAGAATTCACATTGAACCATCGTATTGATCGATATAAGCGGATAATCATGGCCGAAAAGCTGAAAATTGACGGAAAGGCAAATCAAAACGTGGTTCCAAAACAGGCAAACAAAGGAGCTCAATCGAAGAGCATATATTCCGGACACACATGCATTCATTTCGAGGATGCCAATGGCACCTGCGAATCAAAACATACACAATTTGTACCAAGGATATGATTCTGCGCGGTATACCAGCATACCTCGGTATTTGCCGTATGTATTCGACGGGGGAAATTATTATTAAGGTTGTCTCAACCTTCACTATCTTCTTCTTCTTCTTCAGCCCTCTTTCATCCAGTGTCGGATATAGGCCTCTTCGAGTTTTTTCCATGTTTCTCTGTCGCTATTCTCATCCATTGTTTCCGGCTACAGCGACCACATCGTCTATGCATCTTTTTCTAGGTCTTCCCATGCTTCTTTTTGTTTTCCTAGGTCTCCAGAAGGTCACCCTGTACGATCATCTTTCCACACTTTGCCTTGCCACGTGTGCCACCCATTGACACCTTAGTTTCGCTTTTAAACTCTGGTTTTCTTTCTTATCTCGCCTTTCGGAATTTGGTTTCTTAAGCTTACACCCAGCATAATCCTCTCCATGGCTCCAGTTTACCGAGTGCTGCCCACGTTAGGCAAATTTCTTGTTTTTTTTTATAGAATATGAAATATAAATGATTATTCATGTTAGTCATCTTTATTAATGTTGATATTAAAACTGTAGAAAAAAATTAAAAATATCTGCCATGAAAGTATTTAAACAAACTTGATGTAAATATTAGATTAGTAGTATTTAAAATTGAATAAACGATTTTCACCATACATATCTGACCCTTCTTAAACCTATCTTTCCCTATTTTCTGTCAATATACCTCATATAGTATCTAGATGAATATATCATTACATATAAAATATTGGCAATTATGCTCCAAAATTAATATCCTCAGGTGAGGTGTTGGTTACTTTTACAATCAATTAAAATCAAAATCAATAAATTATTCCGATTTCAACAGTTTCTATCCAGAATCTAAGAAACTTTGAAAGAATTCAGGTTTGATCAGAATCGAAAAGAGATATTGGTAGTCTATGTTATATTTTATATCAACGCAAACTTGATTGTGGATGGTTTCTTGGTCCGTGCTCCACGAACTACGCACTGCGGGCTCTGTACACTCATGGCGCGAACATTCGCGAACGTGAAACCAAGAAACCATTCGCATTCGCGCTTCGCGGGCTTCCCCGATCCGAGTCAGTATTTTTGGCAGTGACAAAGATTTCGCGGCTTGGGAAATATGTATGGTCCACACATATCGTTCTTCATAGTAGCTGCGCATAACGACTAAATGTCAGTTCAGTGACTATATAAGCTTTTTAAATGAGGGTGGCAATGAAATGGAATTAGAATTTCTTGATTATTAAAAGAGGGGACCAATTTTGAAGGAGTCAATTTATATGTGTGAGTGTGGAGTGAAGTTTTGCCGCGAAGTCTTGGCTAAGTTCAAATTTTTGGCGTTATTTGTAGGGCGTACCTACTTATCAGTAACTGACCTTTCTGTCAAATTTACTGAGTCGATTCGACGCGACTTGCTAAAACCGCCTCGTAGCTGTGCAGCGCGTGAAATATTCTTTCAACATTCAAATCTATAGCGTATGAGCGTTAAATATGTTATAATTTTTTTTTACTGGAACGAAGCATGTACGTATAAACATTCATATTCATTATCGACATAAACCTTCTATGATAATATACGAACTGCGAATATAAAAACTATTCGATTCATCAAGAAACAATTGAAATTGAAATTAACCTTATTCGATTTGGAATTTAGGAAATATGGTTGGATACCATTATAGTTAACAGAAATATTTCATAAGAGTGAGAACAACAGGGAACAACAATTAAATGTGCAAATTTTATGGCCAAAAAAGGTAAATGCTTTAGTTTGTCATTTTTAATTTTAATTATAATACTAAAGGTTTCAATCCTTCGTGAAACTATTCAAATCGAGTATTTATGAGATTTCTGTTCAGAATAAAATATATATAGAATCGGAACGATGTAATCTTCGACAAATTTTGAAGTAAAATTTATTCATAGTAATAATCACTGGTTATTTTTGGCCAGTAGGTAGGTATGGGGTGAAATTACATTCAGAGTGTAATTTTATATGCGAGTCTCATTCTTTTTGAATGTATGTAAGTCCTTGTAAATCCTTGTAAAACATTGAAATGTTTTTTAATTTTCTGGAAACTCAAAACAAAACCCCTGATGAAATATTCAATATCTGGCCATAGCTCGTGAAATTACCATAATTTCAATTGTGAATTGATACATATTGATAGTATAAATATTTTTTTTAATTCAACCCCCTTTTCATAGAGTACAAGCAGGCCTTCCTAGCTTTGCCCGTGTAGAAATTCGTTTCACGCGGTGGTTTCATCTTCAACACTTCAACCTGCCATATCTTTTGATGTACTTACTTGTTGTAATTGTATGATGTGAAGGGCAACTTCATTCCTAAATTAAATACTGGGGATGAAGAACCTATTAGTTTGGATGAGGATCAATATCCAATTCATAAAAACTCACTCCCAAATAGTGCATAATTTTGGAAAACATCTGATTACTATAAACAGTGAGCAGGAACAGGATTTTTTGAATCGAAGTCCTAGCTGAGGGGGTTGCTAGATTGTTTATTTATGACAGAGTTGAGGAAAAATCAGTGCTTAAACTAACAAAAAAAAATATTACAATCAAACTAACAACAAATTTATATAATTCCAAAAAAAATAAACTCACCTAACACCAAGGACTGTAGAACGAACAATCAAAAATGCTATTGAATATTATTCAAGTTATAATATTCCTACATAATCTGCTAGTGCACAATGTTATGCTGTGTATGGAGTAGGTGTTTCATGTTCAGGTTGATCCTCATCTGATTTTCATTCAAAAACTTCTTTGAAATTCGAATAATGCGGTTGATTTAATTTTTCTCACAATTTCTGATTTTACAGATGATATGAAATTTATAAAATTTCTCGATTTCAAATGGAATTTCAGGAGATATTGGAAATAATTTTTCAAAAATCAATTAACAACTCAGTTGATAATTCTTATTCAAGCCTACCCTATGAATACAAAATGAATCCATATTCCAACCTGCCAATTTTGAGTTGTGATGTCTTTAAAATATACCTAATTGCGAAGCGAATGAAAGTACGGCACATCTTTGAATTGTTCAGAGTAATAGGAAAATCTTTTATTTCTGCATATCGATATAGTATAAGTATATCTAGAAAGCGCTTACAACAGTTTTTTGGCTTCAAAGTTTTTGATTTCATTCGATACATGACTTCATTTGCAAACACTCATGGTAATATTTTTATGTACCTACTAAATCTAGCATGATTATCTCAAATGGTTGATTGCTAAGATGAGTCGAGTAATAAAAGACTTGAATGAACGAAACCTTTATCTTGATTTGCATATATGGATTATTCAGAAATCTGTCATTCATAAATTTTTTCGATTTCAAATGAAATTTCAGGATAAATTCCATATTTTTCAAATACAAATTGATAAATCCCATCTGAGTCTAGGCTATGAAAATAAAATTAAGCTATGATGCCGATTTTGAGTTGTGATTTCTTTAAATTAGTATTGAGAAGCATTGGGCGAATGAAAGTACATACTATACACCCTTTTGTGAAGGTTTTCGTTAATACAAGTTTAGTATTTCTCGATTCATTCTCGAAATCTCAACCATTTGAGATAACCATTCAGTACATACAAATATTACCATGGGTCATGAATAAAAACAAAACAATGAGGGGGAAGGCAAAAAAATCTTCAAGACACTTTCAAGTCCTATGGCGATATGCAGAAATAAAAAATCAACCTGTTTCCATTTATCAGAACAATTTAAGCGTGTACAGTACTTTCATTTGATCTATGCTTCTCAATGCTAGACAACACAAATGAAAAGTGGCACTCTTATTTTCGTAGGGTTGACTTGGATGGAAATTATCAATCGATTGGTTGTTTGATTTAAAAAAAATGTTTTCACTACCCCCTGAAATTTCATTTGAAATCGAGAAAATTTATTAATGATCATGTCTCCTAACTACGATGTTTTGAGTAAAACTCAACAGAATTATTCCTACTTCAAAGAAATTTCTTTGAATAAAAATAAGTTTAAATGTTTTGCATCACAAATATTTTGGTACGTATATATAACCATGGACGTTAACAATCAACACAATATTGCATAAGGTTATTCACCTTATGCAATTTCAATTCAACGAAGATGAGAAAGGACTATTATAATAAAATCTAAATAACTGAACAATGCTACAAGGATTGTTATGCTGAAAAATTGATAAAGAGCTATATTCTGTTCAAATATAAGAGAATGCAAACAAATAAACCGAATCGGTTTGTTTTGCGCATTACTTACATCTTATTGGTGGAACGGTCTTCTCTACAATTCTTTTCACGCCCCCAAAAGACTGCCAGGATCGTACTTAAAGCTTAGAACGGAATGTCGATAGTAGGTACAGGAGAGTTATGAAATTTGAATACAAGTGAATGCTTTGGATTTTAAATTTTAAATTCTACTTATCTACTATTTACATTATTGTACATGTTAAAATACTATCATCACAGATATTTTTATAAATTGAACATTATTAATACAGATGAATTGACATGTATTACAACTTATATTTTATATTCTAAATAAAAAAATAAAAATCTAACAATGTGAAAAAATGGGATGGCATTGAGATGAGATCATTTCTGTTTTCTAGTCATGTTCTATAAAAAGTTTACTGAGACTCCTTGTAAACCACGAATAGAAGAATCTTATGGTTAAACTCGATTGCGACAACGTTTTCCTATACTTTCCCGAATTTGATGCCTTAATAATAATTTTCCCTTCAGAATCCATATGGTGTATATCTAGGCATACTGAAATACCTCGAACTACGATATTCTGGGTCCAAACTTGGTATCTTAGTTTCATAAGAATATGAACTCATAGATGGCATCGGTGCCCTCGTAATGAGAACTTGTTGCTCCAGAATTTTAGCAACATTCCTTGTATTCAGCACTTTTTTCTCCTTCGTCCTCCTGTTCTGGAACCAAGTTTTAATCTGCCTCTCTGATAAGCCCAGCGATTCTTCCATTTGAATTCTTTTGATTCTGTTGATGCGATGGTTCGACGTCCTTTTTCTCCTCATTTTGAGCTGAGTTGTCTCCGTTAGTTTCTGGCTGGGCAGCGCGTTCTCATCTGAAAAAGTCAAAACATGAATATTTCCTTCAGAAGTAATTGCTAAGGTCGAAAGCTATATTCAACCGATTTTAACGATGATTCAGAATATGATATCATCACGGAATTTCATTCAAATTTCTCCGTCGAATTTCGGAAATATTCTGGAGTTATAATGCACGAGGCAAATTCCCGAAAATAAAATACATGGTTCGAACAACTATTCCTGTTCAAATATAAGCGACTACGACGTAAACAAAGTCGCGCACACGAAGGATGGGCTTCCTTCAGGTAGAGACTTGCTTTCAGGGCTCCAGGGTCGGATCGAGGATAGTTCACACAATCATATAAACTTGATATTTTTCTCTGAATGGAATACACACAACACCTCTACGTATCATATATTATTATATTTATTATATTTACATATAAGGAAAAGTCTTGAATTGTTCATCAATATCACAGGATCAGAAATATTAACAGAAAAATGTAATGAATAAATGAAAATATATAACGTGAGGATACATTATAAGGCAAATAAGCACAAAAGTTACAGAATGCCGATGTAAGGCAAAACTTGACCTGCGCCCTAGATTTGGGTTGGAGTTTGGAGACATTGTAGAATCAAAATGAAAGAAAACAAAAATTTTCACTAACATATATTTTTCACTCTTGATTGAGAGCAATAATAAAATAATATGATAGTGTTAGCTGAGGTTGGTGCAATGGGGTACCATACAATTCTGTGTATGATACAAGAGTTCAGGGAAAAACCTCAGCAGAAAAAACCCTGCCTCCGTGTAAGTGTCTCCAAAAAGTGCAGCTGCTTTCGTCAAAAGGGGAACCGTCTTCTTCAGGGTTCCAGTAATTCTAATCTGAAAAGAGAAATGAAAGAGCAGAAAAATGAACAGTAAATTCAATGGAATTGAAATTGACCACCCATTAAAAATATTAATTGAAATAATAATAGACAGTGAATTTGGCCAAGAATAAAATCAAATTAGTACTCATCTTTTTAAAAGTTCTTCTTTCACGAAGATTTTACTCCGTTGTGGGTCTCTTGCAGAATAATCCTCTCTGCAACATGCTGGATTAATGAGTTTCCTAGAAGAAGATTCAAAATAATATGCTCAAAAAAACGTTGAAAATAATCTACCACTTCAGTTGAAGAAATGTTGCTATAGATCACTTCAAAATTGAATCTACTGTTTCCTCGGATAATAGGTTTGCTTTTCTATTTTCCTTTTCTTGCAAATTTGTCCTTGGCTTTCTGTACAATCATTCAGCCATCTGTTTAATTCCTTCCTTTTATCCTGGTTTAACAATTTCATTTTTTTTATCAATTCCTGATCAGAAGGCTATAAAATACCATCAAAATGTTCAAGACAAAAATCAAAACATAGCATTAACTACATTACATTTTCATCGTAACAATTTAATGATGTTGAGCTTTCTGGCTTTGATGCTGCTTCTTCTATGAAAAATTTCACATCATCTTGATAGGCCATTTGACTGGTTGAGGGTTCATTCAGATATAATCTTGTATCTTCATCGGAGTCTTCATCTGCAACAGAATCGCTTCTACGCCCAAACATAAATGCAGCATGTATATGCTTACACAATATAGTTTTAAAACTGTTACTTGAACAGGCACATTCCAAAATAATATGTAATAATTATGTATTAGGTACCTTATGAAAAATTATTCAGAATTTTGTTGCTCTTCTTCTGTGTCACTTTCATCCAGATTCACCACCACTCGCTTTATTGTTGACTCCATGATATTATCGAGCTGCCACATTTTTTCTTCGACATCAGTTATAACATGATGTATGCATTTCTTCCATTTCTCAGCGCAAATCGATCCTTTAGCTCCCAGAAACAAATTACGAACCTCAGCAATTTTAAATGAGGAGTTCTGAGCAGCTACTTTTCCTTTAACTTGAGCCCAAATGAGCTCGATTGGATTCAGCTCACAATGATATGGTGGTAGTCTCAAAACTGTTCTTCCCGTTTTATTGACCATTTCATCTATAACTAATTTTTCATACCTCCCTCTATTCGCCTTAACCAGAGCAAGTAGTTCCGCCTTCAAAAGATTATTTTCGAAGGAAATATTTTTACTTAGAAACCAATTTTTCACATCTTCCTTGCGGGTTGATGAAGACGGAATCGATTCCATTTTCCTCGAATGATAACTGGCGTTGTCCATTACGATGACAGCGTTATGATCCAGAGTTGGCAAAATTGTTGAGAACCACTTCTCGAACGATTCCCCGTTCATTTCCTCATGGTAATCTCCGGATTTTTTCGATTCGAAAAACCATAGGCCGTTCTCTACAAATCCGTCTTCTCCCCCTATATGACATATAATCAGTCTTTTTCCTTTTCCACTTGGGTTTTTGAGACCAGTTGACAAACCTTCTCGAAAAGCCTGTCTGCTGGATCCAATCGATTCGTCGACCCATATTGAATTTTTTGTACATCCTGCATTTATCCATGTCTCGTCAAGGTAATAAATTTTTCGGCCTTGCTCCCTAAATTCTCGAATTTTCTTCAAATAATTTCTCCTCCAAACAACTATTTCGTCTCTATCAATCAACAAACTATCACGACCACGTTTTTTGAATTTGAATTTCATTTTTTTCAATAATTTATAAAATGTTGTTCTTTTAAAATTCGGCAGGCTGTCATCGTTATTAACAACTTCCAACACCTTCGAAATTGTAGGAATTTCATTACGAAAAAAAAACCGTGGACTATTCTCCTAATTAAGTTCATGTCGAAATCGTCTATTGAATCGATGATTTTTAGCGACTGGGATTTCTGCTTAGGTGGAGTCAATATATGATTCCGTTTATATTCGGTGAGAATCCTGAGTATAGAGGAACTAGAGACTCCTGAGGACTTTGAAACAATTCGCACCAAGCCTATTTTCGAGATATTTGGATGTTCCTCAAATTCTTTTCGATAAATGTTCAATATTAATTCTTTTTCTTGAATAGACAAATGTGAACGTTTCGTTCTTTTTCGTGGTGGGCCCAATATACCACCTTCAGATGCAGTGTCCGTTTCTGAATTCGACATTATTGTCCGGAAAAGATAACTGTGAAATCGACTACACAATAGAGGATTTCTGTCAGAAATAAGCACTTTATAACGAGAACACTTAATTAACTAATTTCACTACAAAATCTATGTACACTCTGATTTAGGTACTACACCTTCACCGTACTCTAGGTCGCTATCGACTAAAAACTTCTATATTTATACAAATTAGGGTAGTTTTCACCTCCACCTATTTTACACCGAGGAATAAAAAGAACCTAAATTGCTTAGCTTCTGGATTTTCCAGAAATTATGACCCCAGTGCTACCTATGACCCTCTGGATTTACCCGAAATTATCTCGTCGGAAACCGAGAGTCCGACAAAACGTTAAGTACAATTCAAACAAATATTTATAACCGGAACAAATTGAGGTACTTCGGATATATCAGGTAATAACCGCTGCGAATTCTAAAGGACTTAATTAAAAGGTTTTCAGTGTAACAAAGAAATCCAAAACATTCACTTCTATGCAAATTTCACAACTCTCCAGTACCTACTATCGACATTCCGTTCTAAGCTTTAAGTACGATCCTGGCAGTCTTTTGGGGGCGTGAAAAGAATTATACAGCCGACCGTTTCACCAATCATATGTTAGTAATGCGCAAAACAAACCGATTTGGTTTGTTTGTTTACATTCTCTTATATTTGAACAGACTATAGACGTTATTTGTGAGAAAAACCTCCACCCAGATTTCGCGTGGATATACAAGGAAATTACTGAAACAGTAAAATTAAGAGAATATATTCTATTTTATATTTAAAAAATTCCCCAATGACAATTTCATTCAGTGAAAGAATTAGAAAATAAGGATTTTCGGAAACATATTTTTAGATTAATTTTATACTAATGTTTCGTGAAAACAAGTATGAAGCATTTAATATTTCATTAATAAAGTGACTTACCTTGGTTATTTGTTTCGACTTGCAGAAATTGATCCATAGCAAAATCATCTGAGCCTGTCCGAATGAATTGTGAGTTACCTAAAAAAAATAAAAAAAAAATACATTCAGATTATATTTAGGAAAATCGATGTATCAATTATATATTTTGCTTCCAATTCCAAGATTTATCAGTAGTTAAGCATACAGTTACTAATTATCCAGAAGTTCGCCCGGAAATCCGAATATTTATTGATATTTTGTCAAAGAGATGAATTTAGGATTATTTTCAATATTTTGAACCGCCAAGAAATATGCACATCAAGAACAAATGTACATGCTATGTTGATTCAAAAACATCATAATATATTTCTCATCGAAAATTAGGCACAAAAAAATTTGAAATGATATGATTACCGGAAAAATAACATATTTAATCAATTTATCAAGTGATTCACCTGGCCTATTTGTTTTGAAATTCAGGAATTCATCCATGTCGAAGTGGGGATCAATATTATCCAACCCTGTTTCGAAGAATTGTATGTTATCTGAAAAAAATCAAAAAATGAAAATTTAATTCAGAATATATTCAAGGAAATAGATGTATTAAAAATATATTTGGCTTTTAATTCCAAGAGTTATCAGTAGTTAGGCATATCATATTATCATGTGATTAAATCGAAAACATGAATCTGGAGGCACTTTTTTGGTTTTGGAACGTGAAAACCATATGGACTTCGAGAACGAATGAACATGCATTGAAGAAAATTGTGGATTTGAAAAATCACAAAATTTTTCCTAGCGAAAATTAAGCAAAATGAAAAAACATGAAAGGATATTGGATTCAGTGATTGAATTGGAAAGTAAGAGTTTTACAGAATATATTTGGATTAGTTTCATGCATACGTTTCTCCAAAAATGGCCTATCGAATACTTTTTTTGATTAATTAAATTTGAGTGACTTACCAAGATTTTTTTTCCACTGTCGCATTCATATAAGTTGTTCTGTCGTTCTGGTCCGCCAAAGAACACTCGGAAGGCCGAAATAAAGGAAAAATGGTTAGAGCTTTTGTTCTTGTTGAATACATTTTCCACCCATATTAATTTGAATAGAATAAAGTATCTCACCTGATGCAGATTTACGCCAATTCTGCCAAATCGTTAATAGGTGGGAAATTTTGTAATGCCTCCGGAAGTTCTGAAAAACCTGAGAGAACTCAAAACATGAATATTTCATTTAAAACATATTTACAGGAATCGAAAGCTTAATGAAATATTCAACTCATCATTCCAAAATGTATCAGTAGTTAGATGTATAGAGTGAGAATTTCTCAAAAAAATTCTGCCAAATATCCGAATATTAATTGTTATTTCATCAAGTAGTTTTGAAGATTTTGTACCCCGTATACTTTTCACGTTTTAAATCTTGAGGAAATTTGCACACAAAAACACATGCACATCCAATGAAGAAAACTTTTGTTGACAAAATTACATGGAAATAAACGCAAAATAATAAATTAAGGAATGATATTGGATTCGGTAAAAGAATTAGAAAATTAGAATTTTCCAAAATATATTTGAATCATTTCAATGCGAATGTTCCTGTAAAATAAGGCTGCGGCTTCACTATTTTCATTCAGTTGAAATAAAGCAACTCACCAGGTTCTTCTGCATCGATAATGTTATGGTTCATGGTAGCCCAGTTGTTGTAGTCCAAATTGTACTGGGAAGACTGAAATGAAGAAAAAATGGTTAGAAAAGCTGTTCTGGTTGAAGATATTTTTATGTTATAGCAATTTCAATTGATTAAAATATCTCACCTTCTGCTGACATCCTGGCACATCCATCAAATCTAAAGAAGAACCCTAACTACGAAGTTGTACATGTTTTCCATGATGTAAATGTTGACACTTTTCGAAAACTATTTATATATGTCTATGTTCACCTTAGCTGAATGAAACTTGAACTAAGACAAAATTCTCAATGATGGTGGTTTACCTGGAAAGGACTTTTTCATAGCACCGCCCATTAGTAACTTTTTCCAAATGCTTTAACCCCCGCGCGGCTTACTTTTGTTGATCATTTGATTGGCCGGTGAGGCTCCTTTGTAACACAATGAAATGAAAGTAAAATATGAATTGCTCCATTTATAGATATATACCTAATGCCGAGAATATTTCACAACTGTTTTCATTATGACTTGATGATTTTGACGATCTTCTTTATGCAATAAAACTGAGATAGACATATTTTTCATTCATACTAGCTCTTTATCAATTTTTCAGCAACACAATCCTTGTAGCATTGTTCAGTTATTCAGATTTTATTATAATAGCCTTTTCTCATCTTCGTTGAATTGAAATTGCATATGGTTATTCCTTCAAAACAACAAACAATACTTTTGGAAATCATGCAAATTTTTGTGCCTTCGAAATTCAGTATTTTTGACGGGAAAATAAAAAGGCAACAGTCATGATGAACGATGAAGAGAGTAAGATAAAATAAGAATAGCGTACCTGTTTTCAATCAAAAAAAATTACTCGAATGACGGCTAGTTAGTCGAACAACAAAGATTACGTAACAAAATATTTGTGATGCGAAGCATTTAAACTTATTTTTATTCGAAGAAATTTCTTTGAAGTAGGAATAATTCTGTTGAGCTAATTTTTACTCAAAACATCGTTGTTAGGAGACATGATCATTAATAAATTTTCTCGATTACAAATGAAATTTTAGGGGGTAGTGAAAACATTTTTTTTGTAATCAAACAACCAATCGATTGATAATTCATATCCAAGTCAACCCTATGAAAATAAGGAGAATCAAGAGTGCCACTTTTCATTTGTGTTGTCTTTAAATTAGCATTGGGAAGCATAGATCGAATGAAAGTATTGTACACCCTTAAATTGTTCTGATAAATGGATACAGGTTGATTTTCATTTCTGCATATCGCTATAGGACCTGAAAGTGCCTTGAACATTTTTTTGTCTTCTCCCTCATTGTTTTGATTTTATTCATGACCCATGGTAATATTTTTATGTACTGAATGGTTATCTCAAATGGTTGAGATTTCGAGAATGAATCGAGAAATACTGAACTTGTATTAACGAAAAGCTTCACAAAAAGGTGTATAGTATGTACTTTCATTCGACCAATGCTTCTCAATACTAATTTAAAGACATCACAACTCAAAATCGGCATCATAGATTAATTTTATATTCATAGCCTAGACTCAGATTGGATTTCTCAATCGATTTTTTAATTGATATTTGAACAAATATGGAATTTCTCATGAAATTCCATTAAAAATAGTCCATACACAGCATAACCTTGTACACTAGCATAGTTTGTAGGAATATTATTACTTGAATAATATTCAACATAATTTTTAATTGTTCGTTCAACAGGAGGCCCCCCAAAAAAAACTAGCAAAATTTGATCGCAGATCCTCTAGACAAAATTTAGAGACCCCAATTTTTGATTTCTGCCAGGATGCCCCTCAAATATTCTCCTTGTAATTCAGAAACACTAACTGCGAATTCCATGAAAACCGTATAACCGCAATTCCATTCAATGAAAAAAATTTCTTGTCTCTATTTTTTCCGGAAACGCAAAAATTGTTGGCCAAAACTGTGATATATATATATAATAGTGCGCATCCTCATGATGAGTGGGGATGACAATTGTAATTATAGAAATGAATAAAGGACAGTTTAGACCGAGACATCATCGTGAATATTAATTACCTTTGAGAACCTAAATATAAGACATGGCGCAGTCGTTTTAACGAACCATCGTTAAAGTTTAATTTAAAATAAAACTTTCAAAAAGTTTGTGAAAATCCTGTGTATTCACATCATATAAATTATAAATGATGAATAAAGTCATCGCACCTGGCGAAATGGACGAAGACAAGGACCCAGCGGAAGCATGGCGTTTCTTCAAGCAGAAATTCCTACTGTTCCTGAAAGCATCAAAACTGGAAGAAGAAGAAGACGAAGTTAAATGTGCCCTACTACTCAACCACATTGGAAACAAAGGATTGATAAATATATAATACATTCAATTTCGATAAATCTACGGATTCCAACGAATATCAATTGGTTCTGACGAAATTCGACGACCATTTTAAGCCTACAAAAAACGTGACATATGAAAGGCATGTTTTTCTAACCAGGGAAATGAAACCGACGAATATGTCACTTCTCTTCGTCAATTAAGTGAATTCTGCGAATTCAACGACCTAACCGATAGTCTTATAAAAGATAGACTCGTTTTAGGAATTAAAGACGAAGTAGTCAAGGATAGGCTACTCAGAACAAGAAACTTGAATTTGAATAAAGCTATAGAAATCTGCAAAACAGCTGAATTGACAAAAAATCAGTTACAAGCCATCACCTCCAAAATTTCAAACGTCGACATAGATGAAAATGAATTCATCAATACAATATGTCTTGAGCGATGTATACCCGCTTGGTAAAGCAGAAAATTGTCCGATAAAGGTTGAATTTAATTCGTATCCTAAAAAGAGGGAGGTTTTAAAAAACTGTAGAAAATTGCGAGGTAAAAAAATTTCGATATCCCATGATCTCACTGCAGTCCAGAGAGGAGAGAATAAAATATTGAGAAAACATCTCTCAGCTGTCCGAAAAGAGGGAAAATATAAGAATTGCTTCATAAGAGGAAATAAACTTCTGATTGATGGAACTGCCTATGGCATTGAAGATCTAGAGATTGAGGAAGACGTCGATGAAGGTAAACTTGGTGATACAAATACAACATCAAATACACAATCAGAAATAGATAGCGTGCTTCCTGCTGATCACGAGAACATCAACACCTCGACTGTTGGGATTGCCGCTGGGAGTCATGTTGAACGGGCTAAGAAACTTTTGAAGCTGGACCACACCCGGAAGCTGAGGACTCGCTCAGTCCTTAAGAATTAGAAGTCCTTTCAAGTAGCAGAAAACGTAAGCCAATCATATAATTTTTCTGTTTTTTTTGTGGTTTATGGAATATTTTAAAATTTGTGTTTCAATTGAGTAATTTATGGTTTTTTTCATTCACTGGTCTGTTTGATTTTTTGGGGTTCTAAGGAGGGTAACTATAATGGATCAATTGGAGGATTGTGAATTCGAGCCAGTAAAAACTAGTAAGTTTGATGGTATAGCTGAGTTAAATAGATTCATGAAGGGGAAAAAAATTAGCGGAAACCATCTGAGGGTGTTTCATCAAAACATACGAAGTATTAAAAAGAATTTCGATGAATTCATGCTATTCCTGAATCAATTGGATGTGCCCTTCGACATGATAATTCTGACTGAAACTTTCAACATTGTTGGACTTGAAGAATTGTTCAGCATAGAAGGTTATCAGATGTTGTATAATCAGGGTAATCTCAATAAGAATGATGGGGTTGTTGTTTATTTAAGTGGAAATCTTAATTATGCCCACAGTTTGGTCCAGATAGCGGAGAGTAAGGCAATAAAAGTTGAAATAAAATCAGGGAGCAAATCATTTTTGGTAACAGCGCTATATAGATCTCCATCAACAAGAGCGCATGAGTTTATTGTAGATATCGAGAAATACCTGGAGGGAACAGAGAGTGCTAATATGGAATATCATGTGATCGTGGGCGATATGAATCTGGATATTAACGATGAAAACGAGCTAATTTCTGATTACTTGAACGTTATGAGTGAGTATAATTTCTCCTCTATGATCAATAGGAGCACGAGAGTGCAGGGCGAGTCTAGGACATGCATTGATCATATTTTTTTGAGGACAAGAAATGTGCGGGTGCTTGATGCATGCATTTCAGGGGTGGTTGATACGGGTATCACTGATCATAGGGGCACTTTATTGGGAATTCCTAGCAAACAGGGTGAAAACACGAAACCGAAAGATAAAATCAGGAGTTTCATAAGGTATGATGCATTAAGAAAAAGAATTAGATTGCATGATTGGTCCCTATACTATAATCTGAAAACCACCGACGAACAAGCAAACTATATAACGGAAACAATTAGCAGAATGATAGAAGAGAACACAAACACTGTGAGAATTAGAGGCAACAAAGTGAAGAGAAAAAGATGGATAACCCAAGGACTGGTTACCTCAATAAACAAAAAAAACCTTCTACATAAAGAATACATTAAAGAACCAGAGAATGAGGTGAAGAAGCGAAGATATCTTGATTATAGATCTGTCACAAATAGACTCATAAAAGCCGCCAAAAGGGATTTCTATCAGAAAGAAATCCTGAACAGTCAGAATAGTTCCAAACAGTTGTGGAAAACGGTGAAGAATATGAGCACTCCTGGAGTTGTTTCGAGGATTGGCGAGATACTTGATGAGGATGGGATCAAGGTGAAGGATGATAATATCAAGGCAGACATGTTTAACACCTATTTTACGAATATAGGACGGAAATATGCGGAAAAAATAAAAAAACCAACAACTAGGGCTCCCAGAAGAAAAACCTCGATGCAGGACTCGTTATTCCTGATGCCTGTGGTTGAACAAGAAATAGCTGAAATTATCAAATCCATGAAGAATAAGAAGACCCCGGGTTGTGATGGTATAAGAACCGAAGAACTGAAGGAAATATCACAGGAAATTGCTCAATTGTTAACATTCCTTATCAACAATATTTTTCAGAGTGGATATTGTCCAGGAGTATTCAAAAGGTCAATTATAACACCAGTGTTCAAAAAGGACAACCCTGAGGTCATTGAAAACTACAGACCAATTTCGGTTCTTTCAAGTTTCAGTAAGATTTTCGAAAAATCGCTGAGTAGTAGACTGGTTGCATATATAGAGAAGAACGGGTTGATTTCTGATCGACAATATGGGTTCAGGCAGGGCTTGTCTACCAACGACGCAGTAGCAGCTCTCACTGGTGAGATATATGATCATTTAGACCAGAAAAGACCATCAATCTGTGTACTCCTGGATTTAGCGAGGGCATTCGACACAGTCGACCACAGAGAATTACTGGACACTCTGTATTATTCGGGAATACGTGGAAAATCTCATCAACTTCTGGAATGTTACTTGAGTGGAAGAATACAGGTAACCAAGATCAATGGTATGTATAGTTCAGAAGCGAAAGTTATTTGCGGAATACCTCAGGGGACGGTGATTGGGCCATTGCTTTTTTCCTTGTTCGTCAACGATTTACTGACCATGGACTTGGATGGATCAATATTCAGTTTTGCCGATGACACAGCATTACTGTTTACGGCAGATACATGGGAGAATCTGAAATTGAAGGTGGAGAAAGAGGTTGATAAAGTGAGAGATTGGTTTGATCACAAGTCACTTACCATAAATTTCAACAAAACGTACTTCATACCTTTCTCGAGCTACGAAAATCAACTGCCAGAATATCATAAATTGACAATAAATAACAATGGAAACGTTGTTGAGATAGCAAGGAAGGATAGCATCGGATATTTGGGAGTCATAATAGACGCACACCTAAGATGGGACCAACATATTAATCAGACAGCAAAAACTCTCAGATATATATTGTCCAAGTTCAGATACTTGAGATCCGTTCTCGATATATCCCACCTAAAGATTATATACTACGGTATTGTCCAGTCTCGTTTACAGTATGCTATACTGGGTTGGGGAGGCATGTTGGACACACACCTGAAAAAGATGGAAGTGCTTCAGAGGAGAATACTCAAGGTAATTTACCATAGAAGGAATGATTATTCAACGAGCCTACTCTATGAAGATTCACAGGTTCTCGATATAAGGCAACTGTATATCCATGGAATCATAATGTATACATACAAAAATAAGGACATTCTGAAGGGTATAGGACATGAATATAACACTCGTCAGAGATCTAGAGGGGATGTTGAAGTCAGATTGGCGAATAAGGCTATTGGGCAGCGCACACACATGTATCTAGCGCAGAAAATATTCAACAAATTGCCTGGACCATACAGAACATATATAAAAGCAAACACTAGTGTTAATCAGGTCAAAAGAGCGTTTAAGAGATACTTACTTTCCATCGGAAGGGACGAGGCTCATGCTTGGATCACAGCTAACTAAAGAAACAGTTGGAGCTCCGGACGGGGGGTCAGTCGGTGAAGGATGAGGATTGGGAATAAGCGAATTAATGGTGAAGAATGAATTTTGTTTTTGGCTTGCACTACTCGTGATTCATTGATGGATGGGAGGTACCCACACGCAACTTCGGTTTTAGTGGGTTTCTTTATGTTTATTTTTGAGTATATTAGTATATGTAGGTTATTTATTGTAATATAATATGGTACGAATAAACATTGATTGATTGATTGATTGAATAAAAAAATTCAAGAATAAAAGTCCATTATCACGAAGATCAGAAGATTACCGAAAAGCTGATAACAGATATGGTTTCAAGACGCAGACGCAGAGGAACTACAATGCGCAAATACCCTCAACATCAAGAACAACATGGCGATATGGTAAACAATCTGGCTGTGGAAAATGCGGCGAGCATCATCGTCCAGGATCTTGCAGAGCGTATGGAAGAAGATGCGGAAAATGCAGGAAGATGAACCATTTCTCGCATTCATGTAGAAGCTGGAAACAACATGTCAACAACATAGAAAAGAACTCGAATTCTGATAGTAAATAAGATTTATTTTCAGGAACTGTAAGTAGTCATAATGGTGAGGAATGGATGGTCAATCTGAAAATAAATAATGTTGATTTGAATTTCAAGGTAGATGATACTGGGGCACAGGCTAATGTCATTTCTTACAATATTTATAGAAAATATTTTAAAGGAACTGAATTTAAAGAATGTAAAACTAAACTACACAAATATACAGGGGAAACTTTAAATATTATAGGGATAGCAAAATTGAATTCTATATACAAAAATAAGAATCATAAAATTGATTTTCATATTGTTAAAAATAATGGACCAAATATTTTAGGCATTCAATCTATAAATAATCTTAAAATTGCAAAAATGTTGAATTACGTTGAATCAGATAATTTACTGAACGAATATAAAGAAGTTTTTGAAGGTATAGGTTGCATTCCGGGACAATACACAATAAAATTAAATAAAAATGTTAGACCTGTTATTCACGCAAGTAGAAAAATTCCATTTAGCATCAGGGATAATTTGAAAAGAAAATTAGATTAATTAGTGAAACAGAAAATAATTGTGAAAGAAAATGAGCCAACTGAATGGGTGAATTCTTAAGTGATAGTAAATAAACCAAATGGTGATTTTCGACTATGCATCGACCCAACTGATCTGAATCAGGCTGTATATAGGGAACATTTTCAAATACCCTCATTTGAAGATATCATAAAAGATTTAAATCAGGCAAAAATATTTTCAGTATTAGACGTTGCTAATGGTTTCTGGAATATTCAGTTAGATAAAAAGAGTTCAAAATTATGCACCTTCAATACACCCTTTGGAAGATATCGCTTTCTTCGTCTTCCTTATGGTTTAAAAAGTGCTAGCGAGGTCTTCCAAAGGAAGATGTTGGAGTGTTTTGAAGGTATTGATGGCACAGCAATTTATATTGACGACATTTTGATATGGGGTTCAAATAAAAAAGAACATGACGAAAGATTAAAATTAGTATTAGAACGTGCAAAATTAAATAATGTAAAATTCAATAAAGACAAATGCAAAATTAATGTAAATAAGATAAAATACTTAGGACATATAATAAGTGATAAAGGAATACAACCTGATAACAGTAAAATAGAAATCATAAAAAATTATCCCGAACCTGAATCTAAAAAAGATGTTCAAAGGTTTCTAGGTATTTTGAACTATGTTCATAAATTTATTCCTAATTTGTCGGATCTAACTCAACCGTTAAGAGAACTTCTAAAGAAAGAAAATTGTTTTCAGTGGGAATTTCATCATAGAGAATGTTTTAATAAATTAAAAAATATTTTGATTTCACCTCCCGTGCTACAATATTACGATTCAAAATTGCCTATCACATTAACAGTAGATGCAAGTCAGTTTGCATTAGGTGCAGCATTACTTCAAAATAGTAAACCAGTAGCATATTCATCAAGATCACTTACACCTACCCAACAAGCTTATGCACAGATTGAGAAAGAACTTCTTGCAATAGTGTTTGGATGTAAAACTTATCATCATTTCATTTTTGGGAAAGAAGTGATTATAGAAACTGATCATAAACCTCTTATAGGTCTAGTCAAAAAATCTTTAGTGCGATGTCCCATGAGACTTCAGAGAATGTTGCTTGATCTCCAAAAATATAATTTGAAATTAGTATATAAACCCGGTAAAGAAATGTATATTGCGGATGCGTTAAGTAGAATTAATTCAAGAATTTCACATCAGGAAGAAAATTTGATTGATGAAAACGAATATGAGGCTCAAGTAAATTTTTTAACTGATAATTTTCCCATAAGTCATGATAAGCTTAAAAAATTCAAAATTGAAACAGAAAAGGACAATGATCTTAAAAATTTAATGAATTACGTCAAAAATGGCTGGCCAATCTCTAGATCTCAATGTAAGGATGAAACAAAGTTATATTGGAATATTAGAAATGAAATTGTAATGATTAATGATGTATTATATCGTAATAACAACATAATTGTACCTAAATCGTTGAGGAAAGAAATGTTAAGTATTTTACATTTATGCCATCTTGGAATTACAAAAACAAAATTAAGAGCTTCAAATGTTTTATATTGGCCAGGAATGTCCTACGATATTGAGAATTTTGTTTTGTCTTGCCCAACATGTAATAGATATTCGAGAAATAATTATAAACAACCGTTAAATCCTCATAAAATTCCTGGACTGCCTTGGATTAAAGTATAATAATATTGCCTACTTGATATTGATTGATTATTTTTCAAAATTTGTCGAAATAAGGAAATTACTTTCAACCACCAGTGCTAGTATTATAAACCATTTAAAGAATATCTTTTCAATGCATGGAATACCTCAAATATTATTCTCTGATGGGGGTCCACAATTCACAAGCCAAGAATTTAAAAACTTTTCAGCAGAATGGGATTTTAAACATGAAATGTCCAGCCCATTGTATCCTCAATCCAATGGTATGGTTGAGAGGAGTATTCAGACTGTAAAGAATTTAATAAGAAAATGTCAATATGATAAAACTAATGTAAATGCTGCTCTTTTGGAATACCGTGTGACTCCAATCTCAAATAAAATTTTGTCTCCATCAGAACTCCTGTTTAAGAGGAAAATAAGAGGATTTCTACCTAATTCGAACCTAAATAAAAAAATAGATTTTAAGAAACAGAAAACTTTTATGAAAGAAAAACAATTCAATTCAAAAATGTATTTTGACAAGAGAACAAAACACTTACCACCTCTTGATGTAAATCAAAGAATTTATATTAAAGAAAATAAGATTTGGATTCCTGGAGTAGTAGTAAAGAAATATAATTCAAATTCATATATTGTGAAAGAGGATAGAAACAATAGACTAAAACGTAGAAATAGATATTACTTAAAACCATTGCATGTGAATAAAAAATTGTACTATGATATTGATGAGGATGATTGTAATTTAGATATAGATGTAAAAAATGAAACTTTGCCAGGACCATCAAAAAATGACTTTGAATGTAAATTAGAAAATGAAAATATTATTGATGAGGATACTGATGTTCAGCCTTCATCATCTCAAACTCAAGTTACTCGATATGGAAGAATAGTTAAAAAACCTGACCTTTTGTCATATGCATGAAACAAGTGTACATATAATTATTCCTATGTAAATAATAGTTTATAGTAAATAGTTTGTAGGTGTTCTTTATTTTGTAAAACAAAGGAGATGTGATATATATAATAGTGCGCATCCTCATGATGAGTGGGGATGACAATTGTAATTATAGAAATGAATAAAGGACAGTTTAGATCGAGACATCATCGTGAATATTAATTACCTTTGAGAACCTAAATATAAGACATTCAATTTCATTGAAAGCATTTTGCAATTTGCATGAAATTCTACCTGGTGATCACAGGGTACCTCAAAATCCATTATGACTTATCCTGTATTTTATTCAGTTATTTTATTGCTCTCTGTCCTTTCATTGCACAAACACGCGCCAGGGAGCAACAATACCGGGTGGTACATATGATAATTAGTAGAGGGTTTGCTCTCCTCTTGTAAGAAGCTTGCGACTATCAAGGTGGCCATAAAAGCGTCAAGAGCACCGTCAATTCAAACAAAAATATAATCTCAGCATTGTCCACAGGCATTGGGACTTAAGGAGTAAGAAACAATTTTTTTTTCAAGTCCAATGATGTCGATTCATAAAGTTCATCAGCGTTGATATCAGATAACACAGATTTCTGAGCTTTCGATAGGTATATTCAAATCAAGAAAAATGTTTTCTGTATCCGAAAAAACTTCCTGGAAAAAGTTATTCCAGTTCCCTATTTCGTAATGCGTTTTAGAACATTATCGGGTTATACAGGGTGTGACATCATGAACGTGTAATATGGAATAGTCGATCTGAATTTTTTGAAGAAGTCAAAAAAACCTTTACAGAAATATTCCTTTGAACCCGGCCAAATATCAAAAAGAATCTGAGAAATATCTCATGTCTTCTCCAAGTACCTTTGGATGGATTATATATTTGACTAATAAAATATTCTACCTGCGGATTGAAGACTTATGGTGGTTCAGTAAAATATATTTTATGTTCACTTTCGAAAATTATACTTTTTGCCACTATTTTAGGTGGCAAGACCTCAAAAGAAGGGATGTTTCGATTCTGTTTTTTGTTTTCAAGAAAAAAATATCTTGAATTTCATGTTCCCTAAATTTTTTATACATCGTTTGGAACTGGTTATGCACTAAAAAACCGAATTTAACATTATTTGTTAGTAGCAAGTTTTAATCGTTCATTCTACTCAAGCCAATAGAAAGGCCACTTTTATTCCTTAAACGACCTTTTATCTTCTTTTTGAATAACATAACCTTTATGTTCCTTATTCTTTTCGAGCATTTTCGACGTAATTCTGAAAATCCATTTCATCTGCAAGTTATTATTATTATTATTATTATTAAAAAAAATTACAGAGTTGAGGCATAAGCCTATGAACTCAAAAATAGGTAATAAATTTGAAAATGCTACAAGTAGAGAAATCAGAAAGGGAAAATAAACAAACAGCACAAAATAGAAACAACGTGAACTCTAACACAGAAGTAATGCAGGTAAAAAGTAATGTTCAGGTGCGAAATCCACTGGCAAACCAGGCGTCAAGCCTGTTTTTGAAAGTATTCACCGAGGGTGCGTTCACTACGTCACAAGGAAGACCGTTCCAGACACTGAACACTCTGTTAGAAATGAAATGTTCGCGGCACTTCGCACGAAAATTCTCACGCTTGAGTTTCAAGCTGTGACCGCGCAAATTGTTCGTGTTAAGTTCATACAACTGCGAGATGTCCACACCAAACATCCCATGGAGCGCACGAAAGGTAATGATCAGGAATTGACCGACTTTGAAAACTAAAAATTTCAATACACTATAAAAATGCAGTTTATCATTAATATGTACCTACATATTCATTCACGATGATAATCGAAGTAATTTAATCTGCTTTAGCATGTAGTTATTCCAAATTACCAGAAAATTACAAAGCTGATTTCATCATGATTCCTACTGGCCAAAAATAACAAGTATTAAGACTATAAATGATATCGGAATGGATTTAACATCTGTGATAATAATAAGTTTCAAACATGGCGCCGAATACACATCACGTTTCTGGCGATCCCAAACTGAAGTGTTTATTTTGCGGTAAAAATTCCCTGAAAATGTATAAAATGCGACCAAATATATCATAAATATTATTGCACCAGAAATAACGTTTCATTTGGGCACGATGGTGAAGAATTTATGTGTTGTGCGATCAATGACGACGAGTTTCATGATGATGTTAACAACACCTTCATGATAGCCCATTTTAAAATGAAAGTGAAATTACTTCAACAGCTCATTTGTGAAAAGGAGAAAATTATTGCTGAGAAATGTACGATTGTTTCAAGTAAAGATGAAACCATGAAATTGTTACGTCTTATGGCAAAAAAAAGGTATATGTTCATAAAAATTAACGAGATATGGAATAATTAATTGATAAGCCCGGAAAACAACAACCTAGATGTGAAAAGGATTCTGAATTGAATAAAACATATGCAGACATGGCTAAAGGAGATGACGTCAATGCAAAATCCGCAAGAGGTAAAAGAAGTGAGAGACAACATATTCATGCAAACCCGAAATTGAAATCGCTAAATTCAAGAAATTCCGTGAACACAGAACCACAGAGTAATTTAATTTTGAATAAACAAATCAACTCTGTCAACAGTGAGGTTAATTCCGGAAGGATAACATCAAGAAATTCACGGAAACAACTACTTTGTTGGGCGCTAATGGGTGCATCGAAGGAACTTCCTATTAATGGTAGGTAGAAATGAAATTAAACGCACTCTATAAGTTATTCTTCGGCGATGGATTTCGATTTTCTAAAGAACCATCATCAGGCCGGCTGAAAAATATACATTCTATTCTAAACTTTGTCACAATATGCGGATAATGAAACCATTAAAACGGATACACACTATGGAATCCTACATCACCAGAACTTCCTATTGTTTGTTTTTAGGATGCAACATCGATTTAAAATTTCACATTCGTGATCAGGATGAATTTCCCTGAAGCTGTTTGTGAGGAACTAACTTCTAAATACCTTGATTTTTATAGCTCGTTTAGGGTATCCATTGCAAGTTTTGAAAGAGCACAAAACGCAGAAAATTGGCCTATTGGTTCTAATATTTCCACGTTTTCCATCTAAATACTCAAGGACCAAGGTGCTTCTGGAAAAGAAGGAGCATTGGAAATTCTTCTTGACAAATGGAGAGACCTCCAAATTGTTAGTTTGTCTGAGCAGTCTGGATGTCTGAAGAAGAGGTAGCAGGTAGAGTAATGACTCTTTGTCGCCCATTTGTAAGTTTTGTTTGCTGTGATATATTCTGTGATAGACTGATTGATTTTAACTTTACTGTGGGCTCAGTGTATAGATCACCAAATGGTGACTTCCACATATTTTTGAATGTTTTTGAGAGAATTTTTCAAATGTTAGAGACTTGACTGAATCCATTTTAATATTAGGCGATTTCAATTTATGTTTCAATGACCCTAATCTGAAATGTAAACAATTCTGTGATTTATTAGCCTCAAATGGCTTTGTTTGTTGTGTTTCTTTGCCCACAAGGGGTAATAATTGTATTGATAATATTTTTGGGAACTTTCCTGTCGGTGATTCCAGTTCACAGGTTGCAGATTTTGCATATTCTGACTCAAAAAAGTTTAAGCTCTTTTCATGATATTTTGTATAATGTTTCATGGGACTTTGTGAATGATGATAGTTTGAGTATTGATGAACGTTTCTGCATTTTCAATGAAATAAAAACAGATTCATGTTTAATATCTTTTCCCTCAAGGAAAATCAAGAAAAGTGAAGCAGGCTAAAACAAGAGCTAATGATGAAATTATAAAAAAAACTCTAATAATCGCTCTCGTACAATATGGAACATAATTAATAATATGAGAAACACTCCAGGAAGGGATCCAGACCCTTCTATCTCTCCTCAGGAACTCAATAATTATTTCGCAACAATTGCAGATAAAACTATTGAGGGGATAACAAATAAAGTTCATGATCCTATAAGCTTAGTCACAGTAAAGGGTAAAAAAAACTCTTTTTTTTCGGAAGTTTCATTTAACGATTGAGAGATGCTATGATCACTTTGGAAAATAGAAGGAGTACAGATTTCTATGGATTGTCCTCAGTGTTGAAAAAAGAAACATAAATAACCACTAACGAAACTATTCAACTTATGTATTGTCCACAACTCCACAATACATATCCCAGTTGCCTCAAAATTTCTAAACTCATCCCTTCATTTGAGGAAGGTATTGTTGATCAAATAAGTATAGGCCAATATCTCTTGTGCCAATTCTATCTAAGGTCCTTGAATAATTACTTTGTTCTCAATTGGTGCACTATTTTGAATCCAACAATTTGTATTGTGAGGCACAGTTTGGATTTAGAAGAGGAAGAGGTATATCCGATGCCATTTTGGCTTTTATTGTTCATACGCTGAGTTGTTTCGAGGGGGTGAGTGGTCGTATTCTTTGTTCTCCATCACTTAATACCGATTCGGATTGGGGAAGCCCGCGAAGCGCCCACCAAGAAACTATCCACACCCAAGTTCGCGGCATTCGCGAAAATTCGCGCTAATATAAAATATAAAAAAGGCTGCTTATATATCTTTTCGATCCTGATCGAACCAGAATTCTCCAAAAATTTCTAGGATTCTTGATACAAACGGTCTAATTCGTATAATTAATTGGAATTGATTAGTTTTGATTTCAAATTAATTGTAAAAGCCTGAGTTATCACACCTCACCTAAGGATAGTGATTTAAGAGCATAATTGCCAATTTTAAGACAAATGACAATTCGCAATTTTATTCTCTGAATTCTTATATCGTCCTGACGCTGCAAATTATTTTGGAACTACTTTATACCTTTTAAACTCTTTATATGTAATGATATTGAAAATGTCGATTATTGACAGAAAAATAGAAGAAGATAGGTTTAAGAAGGGTCAAATATGGTGGAAATAGTATATTCAATTTTAAATACTTACGACTAATCTACTATTTACATTATTGTACATGTTAAAATACTATCATCAAAGAAATTTTTATAACTTGTACAGTTTTTACTACACATTATTAATACAGACGAATTCACATGTATTACAACTTATAGGTATTTCATATTCTAAATAAAAAAATTTTAATCTTTCAATGTGAAAAATGGAGATGGCAATAACATAAAATCATTTCTGTTTTCTAGTCATGGTCTATAAAAAGTTTTCTGAGACCACGGATTCGCACGAAATAATCGAATCTTATGGTTAAACTCGATTGTGACAACGTTTCCCTATACTTCCCCGAAATTGAAGCCTTAATAATAATTTTCCCTTCAGAATCCATATGGAATATATCTATACTCCATTCACTTTTATAAAGTATACCGGTTGACCATGGAATTCTGACACATTTCACCGTGTATATTTTGAAAATGTTAGGTTATGGTCATTCTTCTGTCAGTTGAACAAGCAACGTTGCCGTTTCTACATTTATGTCGTAGTAATTACGTATTTATCAAAATGTTTATTTACTTTGGGAAAATAATGAATTCGAGAAAATATTATGTGAATTCAATAATTATTCCAAAGACCTGGCGAATTTTGAAGACACTTTTTTCGCCTAAATACTGGAAATATTTCACGTATATGAACATGCTTGGGAGATTCAGTTAATCAGTTATGCTATCTTCTTGTACGGAAATCAAGAACCGAGAGTTGAAATTTTACTGAAAAATAATGGACAAAATAGTCCGTTACTTTGTGATAGTTCATTCGAAAAAAGAATAAAAGTATTCGCATAACCCTACAGAAAAACTTATAAAGGAACAGTGGAATTCCCCACTTTCCAAAAAATAAGCCTACAGAAGAAATTGAAATACCTTTTTGCACCCCTTTAAATGCTCCAGTATGAAAATGTAGTGGTACTACGAAACCTGTGTCACTGTTGAA
This sequence comes from Adalia decempunctata, assembly GCA_951802165.1. NCBI lineage: Eukaryota > Metazoa > Arthropoda > Insecta > Coleoptera > Coccinellidae > Adalia > Adalia decempunctata. The sequence continues at coordinate 33,012,619 of OX637702.1, read as the reverse complement.
CTAACTCCATTAACAAAGTTCGTGGGAATCTATGTGAATGATAGGTAAACCGTAAGCAAGAAGAACGTATTTCTAAACTGTGATGCACCTTAGCTTCAGTCTGTTATCTTTGGGTGTAATGACCAGAATCTGGATAAATTCTGCATGAAAACCATCTATCATACAGTATTCGAGTCAAAAGTAAGATATGGAATTATGTTTTATAGTTTTATGGACATACTTCGAAGTCAATTCAAATATTCAATCTCCAGGTGGGTGTTAAACGTCTTGAATTTAATTATCATATCAACTGGCATATGATTGGATACAAAACTTGAGAAAACGGTAACACAATAAAGAAATTGGTTTTGATACATAATAAAAAAAACTTCAACAATTTTCCATCACAAAACATAATAATTTCTAACATCGTTACATGTATATATTTCTTTTTGAGAAAGAGCATTAGATTCTTTAGTGTATCAAACAATATGGCATGTTCAAAGCAATTGCAGTATTAGGAAAAAGATTTGAACAGGACGCCATACATTTTTACCTATGAAACATGAGCACAAAGATAAAAACATCTGAATAAGTATAGTGATTTTGTAATTTTTTTCAAAGAATAGGCTGACATATTCATAACGGACAGAATCTTCTTCAGGAACAACATTTCATCTTTCTTTCGGATTGACACTGACAAAATATCTTGAAATCTGCAACAGAAAAGGAGATAGAAAATCATCAGGACATAGTATATAACCCACATTCTTGATAACGAAGGTCTTCCGCCAATATCTGGTCCTCCAAGCAATTATTTTTGAGATCCTCAGGTTTACGAAGAAGCTTTATGTCCCTTATAAAGAGAAAGCCTTTCCCAAAGTTTCCCAATTGGTTATTTTTCTATCTAGGTGGTATGCAGCAACTTCCATATCCATAATATAATTCATTTTGTTTGATTCAGTTGAACCTCCTTGATCGTAGAAAATCTTCGATATAGTAATAGTTTTATAAGGAGGGTATTCGACATTTTTGCAATACTAGAAATCCCAAATGTTAGGTCTTTCACACTGCATAGGGTTCTGTTGAAAAAGGCAGCTCTTTCGCAAAAGTGTAGTGTATCAATCGAAAAGTGTTTTCAAATTATAATTCCAAATTTGTCGTTGCAGATCTTTCTTCAAAATAAAGTCTTCACCCAGTGTCTTTTTGGGTGCCCCAATAGTAGGAAATTCTTTGTCGTCTCTTTCACTTAAAATCCTCCTAATTGTGTTTATGTGCAGCTAAAAAATGAATATCTATTCATATAAAATGTAAAACCTTGGTTTTCACTCACTTATACGTCGAAAATGTTGGATAGCTGGTCATGAACTGTCGATACTCGATACCAAATTATCAGGGTTACTTTTAGAATGCGCAGATTTCAATTCTAAATAGCATTTCCTGATACGTTACCTCTGCTTTTTCGAAACTACCTTCGGCATTCTTAGTTTCCAGGCTTGATAATTAATAATTAATATTTAATAATGATGAATAAACATCGGCAACCTCTCTGAAATTTATTAATTGACGTAATGTCATTCACAAGTGCCAACCTGCGATTTTTTCTGGTGAAAAAACTTGATAAACCTAAAACTTGGCCTCCCGGGATACTTTATAAAAGTGAATGGAGTATAGGCATACTGGCATACCTCGAACTTTGATATTCTGGGTACAAAGAATATGAATTCATAGATGCCATCGGTGCTCTCGTAATGAGAACTTGTTGCTCCGGAATTTCAGCTACATTTCTTGGCTTCAGCACTTTTTTCTCCTTCGTCCTCCTGTTCTGGAACCAAGTTTTGATCTGCCTCTCTGATAAGCCCATCGATCCTGCCATTTGAATTCTTTTGATTCTGTTGATGCGAGGGTTCAACTGGAATTCTCTTTCCAGCTCCAGAATTTGATCCCCGTTGAACGACGTCCTTTTTCTCTTCATTTTGAGCTGAGTTGTTCTGGTTTTTTTCTCGCCGGGCAGCGCATTCTCATCTGAAAATGTCAAAACATGGATATTTCATTCAGAATTAATTGCTAAGGTCAAAATCTACATTCTACTGATTTTTGCCGATGATTTAGAATGTGATATCATCACAGAATTTCATTCAAATTTCATCGTCGAATTCCGAAAATATTCAAGAGTTATAATTCACGAGGCAATTTCCCGAAAATAAAGTACATGGTTCGAACAACTAGACGTTATTCGTGAGAAAAACCCCCATCCAGATTTCGCGTGGACATACAAAGAAATTACTGAAACAGTGAATTTGAAAGAATATATTCTAATTTATATTTAAAAAATTCCCCAATCACAATTGTATTCAGTGACAGAATAAGAAAATAACATAATTTCAGATTAATTTTCTATTAATGTTTCGTGAAAACAAGTATGAAGCATTTCATTTTTCATTCGATTAATCAAGTGACTTACCTTGATTATTCGTTTCGACTTGCAGAAATTCATCCATAGCGAAATCATCGGACCCTGTCCGAATGAATTGTGAGTTATCTGAAAAAAATTAAAAAATAATTACATTCAGATTATATTTAGGGAAATCGATGTATTAATAATATATTTGGCGTCCAATTCCAAGATTTATCAGTAGTTAAGGCTGTACACCACCTTGTGGCGAAACTCGAATTCCGCTAGATGGCACCAGGCGAAAAATTCAAGGAACTGAAAACAGGCACGCCCATTGTAGAGAATAGGAAGGTCTGTACGGTATTTATGACCCCTAATACCCTAATAAACTTTCTAGGTACTGTCGTCGGTCCGTAGGATCGAAACAGAACGTGAATTTGTATTTCTGGATATTTTGTGGGTTTCGAAGAGAATGTTAAATATACAGAGTTCATTCTATTTAGACCGGTCAATTGGGACCAAATAACAAGGGTGAACTTATATAAATTCCCTACAAGCTGAAAGTTGGTGAAATTGTTCAAAACATAATTATGAATAATATATGACAGTGTCCCTGTATGGAAAAATTTTATTCAAGGTCTAAGGCCAAAAAATGCGTTTTTTACGATTGTTTGCAAAATGGCAAGTTTTATGTTAAAATTACTCCAGACAAAAATTGTAAAGCATATAATTATCTATGAAATGTGTATCAATACACCGTTTTTGAGATATAACGGTTCAAAAAATTATGAAAGTTTTAATCGTCATAATATGCATGATTTGGCCACGTTAGTCAAAATTGTATATCGAGCTATCTGGGGGTGCACTGAAAAATAAGTATAGTATGATGGATAAACTCATGGCCCAAAATGCATATTATGACGATTACAACTTTCATAACTTTTTGAACCGTTATATATCAAAAACGGTGGCTCTTAGGAAAAAAAGTTGATTCATATTATAGATAAAATTATATGTTCTACAGTTTTGTCTGGAGTAATTTCATGATTTAACTTGCCTTGTTGCTGAAAATCGCGAAAAATGCATTCTTGAACTTTGACCTGGACTGAAATATTTCCGTACAGCGGAATAATGGAAAACTTTCAAATTTTATTCATAATAAGGTTTTGTTCAATTGCACCAACTTTCAGCTTGTTGGGAATTAATGTAACCTTGAATGTCTAAATTGACCGGACTAATTATTTATGTGAATGTGAGTGATACTACATGACAAAAAATTTTATTCGGACTAATCTAATCAGTTGAAGAATCATATGAAATTTCCATTCCTCCAAAACATTTTTCCTGGGCATATCAAACATGAGAAATAAAAAATGTTGTTTTTTAAAATATATTATTTGGATTGAGGGAGCTGAAATAATGCAATACATATTGAAACAAAAAGTCCCTAGCTGAGGTTGGTGTACGGCCGTAATGTAATATTTCAAGGTTTTTTGAGCTTGAGATATTTTCTAAGGGCAAATCCTTCACTGTATTTTACACTGAAGAGGATTTTATACTTTTGGCTTGGCTTGTGATCATCTAGTTTGGTAGAACTCTATGTTATGCCGTGGTTATTCAGTTTCGTGATAATTCAAGTCCGTGAAATAATGGATGGGAAATAATGAGGTGAATACATAAATAAAACACTTGATTGGACACAAAGGTGGAACAGGCCTTTATTGGTCCAGGTGGCAGGAGTTTTCGAGCCACATATGAGGGAAAACGAAAAGAAAGAACCAACCAGTTCTTCTAAAAGCAAAAACCCTCAGCTTTACAGTTGAATATAATTACATGTAGCAAGTATCAGAATCCATTGGTTGAATATTATAAAGAACATAGAAGACATGAGCAGACATCTGCTGGGCTCCAACAGAAGTTCTGATCGAGACTGTTCAAAACTTCCTAAGTAGCTTAGGTTGTGACCTTTTCACCAATCTATGATTCCCGATCAAAGAACTGAACTCCATAGAAATACATGTGGTATATAATTAAAGATGGACATACTTGCATTTGAATATCATTGGATTGTAGGCGTTACAGTTTAAAACAATAATACAGATGGAAACGAAATAGCCTTTCAAATCACAGGTTGCTGAAAGAGAGGGTGAGGTTAATAATGAAACATAAATAGTACCTGTAACCCTGTGATTTGTATAAAGCCACTCGATCCATTGCATAAGGAAATATTCAGAATAATAAAATATATAAGATGGTGATTAAATGCCTCTTCGTTCAAAGAATTATTCAGGACTTCCAATCAGAAAGCATGGATAAATATAAACAGATCTGACCAATGTATATCGTGGATATTTTAGATAATAATTATTGGATAATGCTCAGTAGAATGATTGGTGGAATATAATTAAATAGACAGAATGTAATGGTTCCAATTGGTTCGTGCTGGTATGAACACAATGAATTAGGGACCTAGAAATAATGATTAGCCCATATAAATGGAGGATGAACTTACCCGTTGAACAAAAAATATAAAATATAATGGTCGACTAACAACAACAGGGGCACCTTCTTTCACGATTCACCACTATCTTCTTCCCTTCCCCTGTGAAACACAACAGCGTCGTATTTTATTTCTTCTACGTACAGGGTTCCATTCAGTAATTCTTGATATTTCCATTCGAATTATTGGTGTCTAGAAATTCGGGGATACTACAGTACCATACAATTCTGCGTATGATACAATAGTCCAGAGAAAAACCTCAGCAGAAAAAACCTCGCCCCCGTGTTAAAAAAATATAACTTTCTACGGGTGTTCGACCCATGCATCTGAAAAAATTCGATATAATTTTTTCCGCTGAGAGAGTAGAATGTAGGCTTCGTTCGTGAGAAACACTTACCCACTTCCATAATAATTTCAATTTATCTCGCGTACACTCATTCCTCTTGGTATTCTGCCATCTATTATTTCTGGAAGAATGCACTTTTTGTAGAAGTCCTCTAATTTTGGAAGCATATTATTTATCCAGAAATTCCGATCCCTTATTATGGTTTCCACATGGAAATCATTATCGCAATAGAGGATCAAGTCGCAATATTCTCTACGACATATATTTAATTGTCCCTGAATTTGGTAAAAATAGTTGTGGCTCTTCTTCAACCTACAATAATAATTTCGATGTATATATTACATTGAAAATAACATCCAGTAAAATTATATTCTTTACATTTTGTTTAATGAAAAACTCACTTAATTTGCCCGCTATCCACATTATAGCAATTCGATTTTGGATGATCACATAATTTCCCCTTTACCGATTGAAGACATTTGACTTCTACCAGACCATCATCCCCAATCAATCCATCTGGCGAGGCACCCAAGAATGGGTAATCGGGATCAATGAAGAGGCCACAACGGATCACTTCAACATTTTTAGATACTTCATACATTTTAAGAGCTCGACTCTCATTGATTCTTCCATATAAAATCCCTGCTGTATTCAGAGGCTTTTTGTACAGAAGGCATTTTATCAAATTGTGGCAGGAAGTTGATGCTCTCCTCTTCACCACTGACCCAAAGTTGGAAGCGGTGAGGTAGTCTTGCCTATATTCCCTCCATAAATGGTTGTCGTGTTGACCGCGTGTAATTTCTTCAATTTTTTGGACATCTCTTGATATTCTGTCTCGGAGCTTCTGCAGAAATCGGATCTTCTTTTCTTCCATCTCAAATTCCGATATATCCGCTTGTGCAGCATTTGGCCCATAATTCAAATCAGGACCATTGCATATTTTCCTCCTCTTTGAAGAAATATTTTGGAGTTCTCTCCTTTTCCCGTGTCTCCGCTTTCTCTTCAATAAAATTCTACTCATCTCTTTTCCAATATTCCATTTCCATGAATTGAGATGCCATGCAGGACCATCAGCGTGGGAAAGTGCTGCACAATAAGCACGGGATTCATAAGAAATGGATCTACTAAAGTTTACCCGCTTTCCTCCTGTACACTTAGCTACTAGTGACATATACCTGAAAGGTGATTAATTCATTACATGTTACTCGAACTTAGTCAATAAATTTAAAAGAATACACTACTGGAAAAAATTAAGGAATAAAAAAATCCAAAATTTTGGGCAATTTTCAACAGGTCGTAACTTCGAGAGAAATGGTCGTGCTATAAATAAAAGACAAAGCAACCAATGATCGCACAGGAAGTTGAAGTTGTATTTCAAGATTTTTTTTGGTCCCTCAATTTTTTCTGTATAATTTACATACCTCTCTGCTTGGTTTGTGGTCTGATTTGAAATCAGTCTGTCAGCTTTATTTTTCATTGGCTCTAAAATTTTTAGGATCTCTTGGAAAAATGTCGGCGTCATTAAACCAGTTAAATCTTCTTCTCCTTCGCTTTTCCTCTTACAAAATGTACTTCTGGAATTAATCGAGCTAGTCGATTTCATAGGCACAGAAAAAGTTAATCAGAATAACATACCTGCAATTCTCGTGTCGTCCGAATATATGATAGGGAGCGTTTCCCAAATCTTTCCGTAGCATGATTGCATTATCTTCATTATTCCTAACGATCATCCTTACAGATTTAACGAATCTCTCTATATTACTTATATTCTTATCTTTTTTCGTTAAAATTTTCCTATCACTGATGGAAAATGCTGTGTTTTTCGATAGTTTGTGCAGTTTGTCACTTACACATCGTACCATGTGATTTGCACATTCTATTTTTATTACCTGCCGACCGTATGGTACCATCTCCACTACTCTCGCGTACACACTCGAATCTCCATCACCTAAATTGAACAAAAAAAACTATAATTCAATTACTCTCTAGAAGCTTTTCTCTTACCTATTAAATATTTATATATTAAACCATGTTGTTCCAAACTTTTGCAAAAACCTTCAACAATTATTTCTTGTTCCATAGCAGTTGAGGGACCACTGAAATTCAGGGCACAATGGTGTGGCTTTGGAGGTAGATTATTACTTTTATAATAATAACAGGATGAGCAAGTTTTATTTCTCACTCCCACAAATAGAGGTTTTTTCGTCTCAGCACCGATAATTATGCCCTGAATAATATATGTAATAGATTAAAAAAAACAACGAATTTTGTAAGAATTATTCAATGTCTACTTACGACTCCTGATGCTGCATTGTAGCCATGCCCATAACTTCTCTTACTCCAACCTCCATCAACGATAACAGAAATATAGGGTGTGCCATCAGCACAAACATTTCCTTTTTCTAAGGCAACTTTTTTCTCCTTTTCTCCTGCTAGTCTCATGTTCTCAAACAGTTTTTCCTCCCAGATCTGAAACATCTCAATTTTTCAATATTTCTGTCGGCATTTAAATTTTTTTTAATACAAATACCTCTTTTATTTTTCGAGTTGTATGACAATAAGTTTTCTGTGCCATGAAAGGAATGTCCATAAGGGCGAACAATTCCTCACATTGATTTTTTCCAATACCTATTGACATATTGCCCCAAACGACAGCCTTCGTTAATTCATTTTCACCATTATTTGGATCTGTACACAATATATCCGACTTTTCGCAATTATCACAAAAAAAATGTAGCCGTGAAATCAATCCTGATCTTGTTTCTTTCACGAAATTCATTTTTCCCATCGTACATCTTTCCCCATGCCTACAGATTTTCTCATATTCCTTGAGAACATGACCTAAGTTGACTATACGACGACCGTTCAATAACTTATCAATAGAAGTATATGACTGGTCTACCTCTTTATCCAATTCGGGATAGGTCTCTGCAATTCTGAAATGAGTTTTTTATTGAGATCCTATTTCAGTGAAAAAATCAATAATTACTCACTCGTTTGTGACATATTCTATTGAATCGACAGGTTCACTAGAAGGTTGTGGATTTTGAGAAACGAATGCTCTGCAAAAAAAGTGTTTTCAAATTTCAGAGAAGCGTTGATACAACTTCTACTCCAATGTACAAAACGATTTCGAATATTGCAGTTGCTTACATAATAATGCATATAAAATATTCTTCAACCTAACTGGAATATTGAGAATATCATGTCCAATTTTACTCTTCCATAGAGTGAAATACGAAATATATCATATTTATATCTAATTTTGTAAATAAACCTACTTTCATGAACTGAACTTACCTTGCCTTCAGAAGATTTCTTATGAATCTTGATTTTCTGGTTCTTTTTGTCACTCTTGATGGAGCAGTTCGCGTTTTCGCCATAGGTGCGGAATGAAATTATGTATTAGAATCTTATACGAAATAACACTGTACTAATCGGTGTTGAATAGTTCAGAAAAAATGGATTTTGATAGAAAATAAATACCACGATGCTACTGATGGCAGAAATCTTGTCGAACTGAGCAGGTATATGCTTGTGGGATTTTTGAAACAGCCATAGAATCGCACAGAGCACAGAAAATTTCGGTCTTATTCTTAACCGATCCTATAAATAAACTTTGTGGTATAAGAAAACAAAAGTATGAACTTTGAACAATAGGACTCCAGCTGTTCAGGTAGAATATTTCTGACTGAAGGTGCATCCAGTTGTATAACTTGAGGAAAGCTAGAAATAATTGAAGGTTGCCGCTGGGAATCCCAAAGTAGGGATGCAAAAACGTTCAAATTGAACACTTTGCAGATGTTGGGAATCCCAGCAGCAAACTACAATACTATACTCTGTTCAAATATAAGCGACTACGACGTAAACAAAGTCGCGCACACGAAGGATGGGCTTCGTTCAGGTAAAGACTTGCTTTCAGGGCTCCAGGGTCGGATCGAGGATAGTTCACACAATCATATAAACTTGATATTATTCTCTGAATGGAATACACATGATTTGAATAGACAAATGTGAACGTTTCGTTCTTTTTCGTGGATGGCCCAATATACCACCTTCAGATGCAGTGTCCGTTTCTGAATTCGACATTATTGTCCGGAAAAGATAACTGTGAAATCGTTCTAAGCTTTAGGTACGATCCTGGCAGTCTTTTGGGGGCGTGAAAAGAATTATACAGCCGACCGTTTCACCAATCATATGTTAGTAATGCGCAAAACAAACCGATTTGGTTTGTTTGTTTACATTCTCTTATATTTGAACAGACTATAGTTGTTCGAACCATGTTTTTTATTTTCGGGAAATTGCCTCGTGAATTATAACTCTTGAATATTTTCGGAATTCGACGATGAAATTTGAATGAAATTCTGTGATGATATCACATTCTAAATCATCGGCAAAAATCAGTAGAATGTAGCTTTTGACCATAGCAATTAATTCTGAATGAAATATCCATGTTTTGACATTTTCAGATGAGAATGCGCTGCCCGGCGAGAAAAAAACCAGAACAACTCAGCTCAAAATGAAGAGAAAAAGGACGTCGTTCAACGGGGATCAAATTCTGGAGCTGGAAAGAGAATTCCAGTTGAACCCTCGCATCAACAGAATCAAAAGAATTCAAATGGCAGGATCGCTGGGCTTATCAGAGAGGCAGATCAAAACTTGGTTCCAGAACAGGAGGACGAAGGAGAAAAAAGTGCCGAAGCCAAGGAATGTAGCTGAAATTCCGGAGCAACAAGTTCTCATTACGAGAGCACCGATGGCATCTATGAATTCATATTCTTTGTACCCAGAATATCATAGTTCGAGGTATGCCAGTATGCCTAGATATATTCCATATGGATTCTGAAGGGAAAATTATTATTAAGGCTTCAATTTCGGGGAAGTATAGGAAAACGTTGTCACAATCGAGTTTAACCATAAGATTCGATTATTTCGTGCGAATCCGTGGTCTCAGAAAACTTTTTATAGACCATGACTAGAAACAGAAATGATTTTATGTTATTGCCATCTCCATTTTTCACATTGAAAGATTAAAATTTTTTTTATTTAGAATATGAAATACCTATAAGTTGTAATACATGTGAATTCGTCTGTATTAATAATGTGTAGTAAAAACTGTACAATTTATAAAAATTTCTTTGATGATAGTATTTTAACATGTACAATAATGTAAATAGTAGATTAGTCGTAAGTATTTAAAATTGAATATACTATTTCCACCATATTTGACCCTTCTTAAACCAATCTCCTCCCATTTTTCTGTCAATAATCGACATTTGCAATATCATTACATATAAAGAGTTTGAAAGGTATCAAGTAGTTCCAAAATAATTTGCAGCGTCAGGACGATATAAGAATTCAGAGAATAAAATTGCGACGTGTCATTTGTCTTAAAATTGGCAATTATGCTCTTAAATCAGTATCCTTAGGTGAGGTGTGATAACTCAGGCTTTTACAATTAATTTGAAATCAAAACTAATTAATTCCAATTAATTATACGAATTAGACCGTTTGTATCAAGAATCCTAGAAATTTTTGGAGAATTCTGGTTTGATCAGGGTCGAAAAGATATATTAGCAGCCTTTGTTATATTTTATATTAGCGCGAATTTTCGCGAATGCCGCGACCTTGGGTGTGGATAGTTTCTTGGTGGGCGCTTCGCGGGCTTCCCCAATCCGAATCGGTATTTAGTGATGGAGAACAAAGAAAACGACCACTCACCCCCTCGAAACAACTCAGAGTATGAACAATAAAAGCCAAAATGGCATCGGATATACCTCTTCCTCTTCTAAATACAAACTGTGCCTCACAATACAAATTGTTGGATTCAAAATACACCAATCAAGGACCTTAGATAGAATTGGCACAAGAGATATTGGCCTATACTTATTTGATCAACAATACCTTCCTCAAATGAAGGGATGAGTTTAGAAATTTTGAGGCAACTGGGATATACGTATTGTGGAGTTGTGGACAATACATAAGTTGAATAGTTTCGTTAGTGGTTATTTATGTTTCTTTTTTCAACACTGAGGACAATCCATAGAAATCTGTACTCCTACTATTTTCCAAAGTGATCATAGCATCTCTCAATCGTTAAATTATTATTCATAATTATGTTTTGAACAATTTCACCAACTTTCAGCTTGTAGGGAATTTATATAAGTTCACCCTTGTTATTTGGTCCCAATTGACCGGTCTAAATAGAATGAACTCTGTATATTTAACATTCTCTTCGAAACCCACAAAATATCCAGAAATACAAATTCACGTTCTGTTTCGATCCTACGGACCGACGACAGTACCTAGAAAGTTTATTAGGGTATTAGGGGTCATAAATACCGTACAGACCTTCCTATTCTCTACAATGGGCGTGCCTGTTTTCAGTTCCTTGAATTTTTCGCCTGGTGCCATCTAGCGGAATTCGAGTTTCGCCACAAGGTGGTGTACAGCCTTAACTACTGATAAATCTTGGAATTGGACGCCAAATATATTATTAATACATCGATTTCCCTAAATATAATCTGAATGTAATTATTTTTTAATTTTTTTCAGATAACTCACAATTCATTCGGACAGGGTCCGATGATTTCGCTATGGATGAATTTCTGCAAGTCGAAACGAATAATCAAGGTAAGTCACTTGATTAATCGAATGAAAAATGAAATGCTTCATACTTGTTTTCACGAAACATTAATAGAAAATTAATCTGAAATTATGTTATTTTCTTATTCTGTCACTGAATACAATTGTGATTGGGGAATTTTTTAAATATAAATTAGAATATATTCTTTCAAATTCACTGTTTCAGTAATTTCTTTGTATGTCCACGCGAAATCTGGATGGGGGTTTTTCTCACGAATAACGTCTAGTTGTTCGAACCATGTACTTTATTTTCGGGAAATTGCCTCGTGAATTATAACTCTTGAATATTTTCGGAATTCGACGATGAAATTTGAATGAAATTCTGTGATGATATCACATTCTAAATCATCGGCAAAAATCAGTAGAATGTAGCTTTTGACCATAGCAATTAATTCTGAATGAAATATCCATGTTTTGACATTTTCAGATGAGAATGCGCTGCCCGGCGAGAAAAAAACCAGAACAACTCAGCTCAAAATGAAGAGAAAAAGGACGTCGTTCAACGGGGATCAAATTCTGGAGCTGGAAAGAGAATTCCAGTTGAACCCTCGCATCAACAGAATCAAAAGAATTCAAATGGCAGGATCGCTGGGCTTATCAGAGAGGCAGATCAAAACTTGGTTCCAGAACAGGAGGACGAAGGAGAAAAAAGTGCCGAAGCCAAGGAATGTAGCTGAAATTCCGGAGCAACAAGTTCTCATTACGAGAGCACCGATGGCATCTATGAATTCATATTCTTTGTACCCAGAATATCATAGTTCGAGGTATGCCAGTATGCCTAGATATATTCCATATGGATTCTGAAGGGAAAATTATTATTAAGGCTTCAATTTCGGGGAAGTATAGGAAAACGTTGTCACAATCGAGTTTAACCATAAGATTCGATTATTTCGTGCGAATCCGTGGTCTCAGAAAACTTTTTATAGACCATGACTAGAAACAGAAATGATTTTATGTTATTGCCATCTCCATTTTTCACATTGAAAGATTAAAATTTTTTTTATTTAGAATATGAAATACCTATAAGTTGTAATACATGTGAATTCGTCTGTATTAATAATGTGTAGTAAAAACTGTACAATTTATAAAAATTTCTTTGATGATAGTATTTTAACATGTACAATAATGTAAATAGTAGATTAGTCGTAAGTATTTAAAATTGAATATACTATTTCCACCATATTTGACCCTTCTTAAACCAATCTCCTCCCATTTTTCTGTCAATAATCGACATTTGCAATATCATTACATATAAAGAGTTTGAAAGGTATCAAGTAGTTCCAAAATAATTTGCAGCGTCAGGACGATATAAGAATTCAGAGAATAAAATTGCGACGTGTCATTTGTCTTAAAATTGGCAATTATGCTCTTAAATCAGTATCCTTAGGTGAGGTGTGATAACTCAGGCTTTTACAATTAATTTGAAATCAAAACTAATTAATTCCAATTAATTATACGAATTAGACCGTTTGTATCAAGAATCCTAGAAATTTTTGGAGAATTCTGGTTTGATCAGGGTCGAAAAGATATATTAGCAGCCTTTGTTATATTTTATATTAGCGCGAATTTTCGCGAATGCCGCGACCTTGGGTGTGGATAGTTTCTTGGTGGGCGCTTCGCGGGCTTCCCCAATCCGAATCGGTATTTAGTGATGGAGAACAAAGAAAACGACCACTCACCCCCTCGAAACAACTCAGAGTATGAACAATAAAAGCCAAAATGGCATCGGATATACCTCTTCCTCTTCTAAATACAAACTGTGCCTCACAATACAAATTGTTGGATTCAAAATACACCAATCAAGGACCTTAGATAGAATTGGCACAAGAGATATTGGCCTATACTTATTTGATCAACAATACCTTCCTCAAATGAAGGGATGAGTTTAGAAATTTTGAGGCAACTGGGATATACGTATTGTGGAGTTGTGGACAATACATAAGTTGAATAGTTTCGTTAGTGGTTATTTATGTTTCTTTTTTCAACACTGAGGACAATCCATAGAAATCTGTACTCCTACTATTTTCCAAAGTGATCATAGCATCTCTCAATCGTTAAATGGAACTTCCGAAAAAAAAAGAGTTTTTTTACCCTTTACTGTGACTAAGCTTATAGGAACATGAACTTTATTTGTTATCCCCTCAATAGTTTTATCTGCAATTGTTGCGAAATAATTATTGAATTCCTGAGGAGAGATAGAAGGGTCTGGATCCCTTCCTGGAGTGTTTCTCATATTAATAATTATGTTCCATATTGTACGAGAGCGATTATTAGAGTTTTATATAATTTCATCATTAGCTCTTGTTTCAGCCTGCTTCACTTTTCTTGATTTTCCTTGAGGGAAAAGATATTAAACATGAATCTGTTATTATTTCATTGAAAATGCAGAAACGTTCATCAATACTCAAACTATCATCATTCACAAAGTCCCATGAAACATTACACAAAATATCATGAAAAGAGCTTAAACTTTTTTGAGTCAGAATATGCAAAATCTTCAACCTGTGAACTGGAATCACCGACAGAAAAGTTCCCAAAAATATTATCAATACAACTATTACCCCTTGTGGGCGAAGAAACGCAACAAACAAAGCCATTTGAGGCTAATAAATCACAGAATTGTTTACATTTCAGATTAGGGTCATTGAAACATAAATTGAAATCGCCTTATATTAAAATGGATTCAGTCAAGTTTCTAACATTTGAAAAATTCTCTCAAAAACATTCAAAAATATGTGGAAGTCACCATTTGGTGATCTATACACTGAGCCCACAGTAAAGTTAAAATCAATCAGTCTATCACAGAATATATCACAGCAAACAAAACTTACAAATGGGCGACAAAGGGTCATTACTCTACCTGCTACCTCTTCTTCAGACATCCAGACTGCTCAGACAAACTAACAATTTGGAGGTCTCTCCATTTGTCAAGAAGAAATTCCAATGCTCCTTCTTTTCCAGAAACACCTTGGTCCTTGAGTATTTAGATGGAAAACGTGGAAATATTAGAACCAATAGGCCAATTTTCTGCGTTTTGTGCTCTTCCAAAACTTGACTCATCAATGGATACCCTAAACGAGCTATAAAAATCAAGGTATTTAGAAGTGAGTTCCTCACAAACAGCTTCAGGGAAATTCATCCTGATCACGAATGTGAAATTTTAAATCGATGTTGCATCCTAAAAACAAACAATAGGAAGTTCTGGTGATGTAGGATTCCATAGTGTGTATCCGTTTTAATGGTTTCATTATCCGCATATTGTGACAACGTTTAGAATAGAATATTTATTTTTCAGCCGGCCTGATGATGGTTCTTTAGAAAACCGAAATCCATCGCCGAAGAATAACTTATAGAGTGTGTTTAATTTCATTCCTACCTACCATTAATAGGAAGTTCCTTCGATGCACCCATTAGCGCCCAACAAAGTAGTTGTTTCCGTGAATTTTTGATGTCATCCTTCCGGAATTAACCTCACTGTTGACAGAGTTGATTTGTTTATTCAAAATTTAATTACTCTGTGGTTCTGTGTTCACGGAATTCCTTGAATTTAGCGATTTCAATTTCGGGTTTGCATGAATATGTCTCTCACTTATTTTACCTCTTGCGGATTTTGCATTGACGTCATCTCCTTTAGCCATGTCTGCATATGTTTTATTCAATTCAAAATCCTTTTCACATCTAGGTTGTTGTTTTCCGGGCTTATCAATTAATTATTCCATATCTCGTTAATTTTTATGAACATATACCTTACATGAGACGTAACAATGTCATGGTTTCATCTTTACTTGAAACAATCGTACATTTCTCAGCAATAATTTTCTCCTTTTCACAAATGAGCTGTTGAAGTAATTTCACTTTCATTTTAAAATGGCTATCATGAAGGTGTTGTTAACAGCATCATGAAACTCATCGTCATTGATCGCACAACACACAAATTCTTCCCCATCATGCTCAAATGAAACGTTATTTCTGGTGCAACAATTTTTATGATATATTTGGTTGCATATTATACATTTTCAGGGAATTTTTACCGCAAAATAAACACTTCAGTTTGGAATCGCCAGAAACGTGATGTGTATTCGGCGCCATGTTTGAAACTTATTATTATCACAGATGTTAAATCCATTCCGATATCATTCATAGTCTTAATACTTGTTATTTTTGGCCAGTAGGAATCATGATGAAATCAGCTTTGTAATTTTCTGGTAATTTGGAATAACTACATGCTAAAGCAGATTAAATTACTTTGATTATAATCGTGAATGAATATGTAGGTACATATTAATGATAAACTGCATTTTTATAGTGTATTAATATTTTTAGTTTTCACAGTCAGTCAATTTGCAGATGAAATGGATTTTCAGAAATACGTCGAAAATGCTCGAAAACAATAAGGAACATAAAGGTTATGTAATTCAAAAAGAAGATAAAAGGTCGTTTAAGGAATAAAGGTGGCCTCTCTATTGGCTTGAGTAGAATGAACGATCAAACCTTTTTAGTGCATAACCAGTTCCAAACGATGTATAAAAAATTAAGGGAACATGAAATTCAAGACATTTTTTTCTTGAAAACAAAAAACAGAATCGAAACATCCCTTCTTTTGAGGTCTTGCCACCTAAAATAGTGGCAAAAAGTATAATTTTCGAAAGTGAACATAAAATATATTTTACTGAACCACCATAAGTCTTCAATCCGCAGGTAGAATATTTTATTAGTCAAATATATAATCCATCCAAAGGTACTTGGAGAAGACATGAGATATTTCTCAGAATCTTTTTGATATTTGGCCGGGTTCACAGGAATATTTCTGTAAACATTTTTTCGACTTCTTCAAAAAATTCAGATCGACTATTCCATATTACACGTTCATGATGTCACACCTTGTATAACCCGATAATTTTCTAAAACGCATTACGAAATAAGGAACTGGAATAACTTTTTCCAGGAATTTTTTTCGGATACAGAAAACACTTTTCTTGATTTGAATATACCTATCGAAAGCTCAGAAATCTGTGTTATCTGATATCAACGCTGGTGAACTTTATGAATCTACATCATTGGACTTATTGTTTCTTACTCCTTAAGTCTTAATGCCTGTGGACAATGCTGAGATTATATTTTTGTTTGAATTGACGGTGCTCTTGACGCTTTTATGGCCACCTTGATAGTCACAAGCTTCTTACAAGAGGAGAGCAAACCCTGTACTAATTATACGGTTATACGGTTTTCATGGAATTCGTAGTTAGTGTTTCTGAATTACAAGGAGAAAATTTGATGGGCATCCTGGCAAAAATAACACTGTACTAATCGGTGTTGAATAGTTCAGAAAAAATGGATTTTGATAGAAAATAAATACCACGATGCTACTGATGGCAGAAATCTTGTCGAACTGAGCAGGTATATGCTTGTGGGATTTTTGAAACAGCCATAGAATCGCACAGAGCACAGAAAATTTCGGTCTTATTCTTAACCGATCCTATAAATAAACTTTGTGGTATAAGAAAACAAAAGTATGAACTTTGAACAATAGGACTCCAGCTGTTCAGGTAGAATATTTCTGACTGAAGGTGCATCCAGTTGTATAACTTGAGGAAAGCTAGAAATAATTGAAGGTTGCCGCTGGGAATCCCAAAGTAGGGATGCAAAAACGTTCAAATTGAACACTTTGCAGATGTTGGGAATCCCAGCAGCAAACTACAATACTATACTCTGTTCAAATATAAGCGACTACGACGTAAACAAAGTCGCGCACACGAAGGATGGGCTTCGTTCAGGTAAAGACTTGCTTTCAGGGCTCCAGGGTCGGATCGAGGATAGTTCACACAATCATATAAACTTGATATTATTCTCTGAATGGAATACACATGATTTGAATAGACAAATGTGAACGTTTCGTTCTTTTTCGTGGATGGCCCAATATACCACCTTCAGATGCAGTGTCCGTTTCTGAATTCGACATTATTGTCCGGAAAAGATAACTGTGAAATCGTTCTAAGCTTTAGGTACGATCCTGGCAGTCTTTTGGGGGCGTGAAAAGAATTATACAGCCGACCGTTTCACCAATCATATGTTAGTAATGCGCAAAACAAACCGATTTGGTTTGTTTGTTTACATTCTCTTATATTTGAACAGACTATAGTTGTTCGAACCATGTTTTTTATTTTCGGGAAATTGCCTCGTGAATTATAACTCTTGAATATTTTCGGAATTCGACGATGAAATTTGAATGAAATTCTGTGATGATATCACATTCTAAATCATCGGCAAAAATCAGTAGAATGTAGCTTTTGACCATAGCAATTAATTCTGAATGAAATATCCATGTTTTGACATTTTCAGATGAGAATGCGCTGCCCGGCGAGAAAAAAACCAGAACAACTCAGCTCAAAATGAAGAGAAAAAGGACGTCGTTCAACGGGGATCAAATTCTGGAGCTGGAAAGAGAATTCCAGTTGAACCCTCGCATCAACAGAATCAAAAGAATTCAAATGGCAGGATCGCTGGGCTTATCAGAGAGGCAGATCAAAACTTGGTTCCAGAACAGGAGGACGAAGGAGAAAAAAGTGCCGAAGCCAAGGAATGTAGCTGAAATTCCGGAGCAACAAGTTCTCATTACGAGAGCACCGATGGCATCTATGAATTCATATTCTTTGTACCCAGAATATCATAGTTCGAGGTATGCCAGTATGCCTAGATATATTCCATATGGATTCTGAAGGGAAAATTATTATTAAGGCTTCAATTTCGGGGAAGTATAGGAAAACGTTGTCACAATCGAGTTTAACCATAAGATTCGATTATTTCGTGCGAATCCGTGGTCTCAGAAAACTTTTTATAGACCATGACTAGAAACAGAAATGATTTTATGTTATTGCCATCTCCATTTTTCACATTGAAAGATTAAAATTTTTTTTATTTAGAATATGAAATACCTATAAGTTGTAATACATGTGAATTCGTCTGTATTAATAATGTGTAGTAAAAACTGTACAATTTATAAAAATTTCTTTGATGATAGTATTTTAACATGTACAATAATGTAAATAGTAGATTAGTCGTAAGTATTTAAAATTGAATATACTATTTCCACCATATTTGACCCTTCTTAAACCTATCTCCTCCCATTTTTCTGTCAATAATCGACATTTGCAATATCATTACATATAAAGAGTTTGAAAGGTATCAAGTAGTTCCAAAATAATTTGCAGCGTCAGGACGATATAAGAATTCAGAGAATAAAATTGCGACGTGTCATTTGTCTTAAAATTGGCAATTATGCTCTTAAATCAGTATCCTTAGGTGAGGTGTGATAACTCAGGCTTTTACAATTAATTTGAAATCAAAACTAATTAATTCCAATTAATTATACGAATTAGACCGTTTGTATCAAGAATCCTAGAAATTTTTGGAGAATTCTGGTTTGATCAGGGTCGAAAAGATATATTAGCAGCCTTTGTTATATTTTATATTAGCGCGAATTTTCGCGAATGCCGCGACCTTGGGTGTGGATAGTTTCTTGGTGGGCGCTTCGCGGGCTTCCCCAATCCGAATCGGTATTTAGTGATGGAGAACAAAGAAAACGACCACTCACCCCCTCGAAACAACTCAGAGTATGAACAATAAAAGCCAAAATGGCATCGGATATACCTCTTCCTCTTCTAAATACAAACTGTGCCTCACAATACAAATTGTTGGATTCAAAATACACCAATCAAGGACCTTAGATAGAATTGGCACAAGAGATATTGGCCTATACTTATTTGATCAACAATACCTTCCTCAAATGAAGGGATGAGTTTAGAAATTTTGAGGCAACTGGGATATACGTATTGTGGAGTTGTGGACAATACATAAGTTGAATAGTTTCGTTAGTGGTTATTTATGTTTCTTTTTTCAACACTGAGGACAATCCATAGAAATCTGTACTCCTACTATTTTCCAAAGTGATCATAGCATCTCTCAATCGTTAAATGGAACTTCCGAAAAAAAAAGAGTTTTTTTACCCTTTACTGTGACTAAGCTTATAGGAACATGAACTTTATTTGTTATCCCCTCAATAGTTTTATCTGCAATTGTTGCGAAATAATTATTGAATTCCTGAGGAGAGATAGAAGGGTCTGGATCCCTTCCTGGAGTGTTTCTCATATTAATAATTATGTTCCATATTGTACGAGAGCGATTATTAGAGTTTTATATAATTTCATCATTAGCTCTTGTTTCAGCCTGCTTCACTTTTCTTGATTTTCCTTGAGGGAAAAGATATTAAACATGAATCTGTTATTATTTCATTGAAAATGCAGAAACGTTCATCAATACTCAAACTATCATCATTCACAAAGTCCCATGAAACATTACACAAAATATCATGAAAAGAGCTTAAACTTTTTTGAGTCAGAATATGCAAAATCTTCAACCTGTGAACTGGAATCACCGACAGAAAAGTTCCCAAAAATATTATCAATACAACTATTACCCCTTGTGGGCGAAGAAACGCAACAAACAAAGCCATTTGAGGCTAATAAATCACAGAATTGTTTACATTTCAGATTAGGGTCATTGAAACATAAATTGAAATCGCCTTATATTAAAATGGATTCAGTCAAGTTTCTTCTTCTTCTTCAGGTGCCGTCTTCTAGCGAAGGTTGGCGATGACTTCTGCAAACGTTTCTCTAGACTCTGCCCTCCTTATCAACGATTGGAAATCAAGGCCAGTCCACTCCTTTATATTCTTTAGCCATGTCATCTGCCGTCTACCAGGACCTCGTTTGCCCTCTATCTTTCCTTCCATTATGAGCTGTAGGAAGTTATATTTTTCGTGCCTAAGCACGTGCCCAAGGTATGATGTTTTTCGCCTCTTTATCATTCCCAGCAGTTCCCGATCCACGTTCATTCTTCTCAGAACTTCCTCATTTCTAATATAATCCGTCCAAGGAATCCTCAACATACGGCGAAATATCCACATCTCAAAGCTCTCCAGTCGGCGTAAAGTACTCACCTTCAATGTCCACGCCTCCATGCCATACAACAGTATACTATACACGTAACACTTCACCATGCGGTAGCGGAGGGCAAGGCTCAAGTTTCTCGATGTGAAAAATGGTCTCATTTTCAAAAATACGTTTCTGGCCTGTTCAATTCTGCTCTTAATTTCCTGATCTGGGTCCAGTCGATCATTCATCATGCATCCAAGGTATCTGAATTTTTCTACTTGCTCAATATGTTGCAGGCCAATGGATATATTCGTTCTGGGGGTATTGTGTTTGGAGACCACCATCACTTTAGTTTTCTTAGTGTTTATTTTAATACCGTATATCTCTCCTTCATGTGCAATCTTGGCCAGTAAATTTTGTAGATCTTCTTCACTATCGGCCATCAGTACGGTATCATCGGCATATCGAATGTTGCTGACTATTCTTCCATTGACCCTGATGCCTTCCTTTGCGTCCTGAAGAGCGCTTGCAAAAATTTCCTCGGAATATAGGTTGAACAATAATGGGGATAGAACACATCCCTGTCTTACGCCCTTTTGGATATTTATGACTTCAGTATCGCCGACCTGTGTGCGCACAAAAGCTTCTTGGTTCCAGTACAAATTCTTTATTATTCTGATGTCATTTGAATCCAGACCTCTCCTTTGTAAGCACTCCAACAATTTATTGTGATTCACTCTGTCGAAGGCTTTCTCATAATCGATGAAGCACATGTAGACATCTTTTTGCTGGTCGCGGCACTTCTGCAGTAGAACAGTCAAACTGAACAATGCCTCACGTGTACCAAGGCCATTTCGGAAACCAAACTGTTCAGGTCCAATGTCTTCCTCACACTTCTTATAGATCCGGTTATGTACGATCTTTAGGAACAATTTCAGCACATGCGACATTAGGCTAACAAGTCGAAATTCCGAGCATTTTTTGGCGTTTGTAGTTTTAGGTAGGGGAACAAAAGCAGACTTCAACCATTCTCGAGGAATTTTGCCTGTTGCATATATGTTGTTGAAGATGTGAGCGAGCAGATTCAGATTGTCTTCTTCGATAAGTTTTATAATTTCTGTATGTACACCATCGGGACCAGGAGCTCTACCAGTCTTCATGTTTCGTACTGCATATTTTATCTCGGATTTCAAGATAGGAAGATCAGTTTCATGTGACCTACTTTGGGTGGTGTTTTCCGTCCTGTTGTCTTCAAAAAGTTCTCGTATGTATTTCTCCCATTCTTCCTTTATTTCTCCGGATGAAGTTATAATTTTGTTGTTCGTGCTCGTTAATACATTGATATTTTGACTGTTTTTAACTCCCGCTATCTCTCTAATCTTTCTATGAATCATCCTGTCATCATGCCTTTCCTGTAGTTCCTCAAGCTCACCGCACAGTCCTCTCATCCAGTCCTCCTTAGCCTCCACTATTTTCCTCTTTATCAGTCTATGTATTTCCCTATATTTGTTCTCATCTTTACCCTTAAACAATCTTCTCGAGTCCATCAGTTCTAAAATTTCCTTTGTCATCCAGGGTTTATTTGCTACTTGTGGTGTTCCTTTTAGATGTTCCTCTGACTTCTTCAATATAAGTTTCAAGCTGTTCGCCAGCTCATCCACACTCTCCACTTCCATCTCCCCCGCAGTCCGTTCTCCCATTATCCGTAAACTTTCATTCAGTTCTTGTTGGATCTTCTGCCTTGTCTCGCTTTCCTTCAGTGAGTTCAAGTCTATTCTCTGTTTTTCTCGATTTTTCTTTATTGCCTTTAGTGATACTCTGAATTTAGCAGATAGCAGAATGTGGTCAGAGGGAACATCCGCGCCTGGGTAAGTCTTGGCGCATCTGATACTATTTTTGAACCTCCTGTTGATCATGATATAATCAATTTGATTCCTCACACAGTGTTCTGAATTGTCTTGGGGTGATTTCCATGTATATAAGCGGCGAGCCGGCAGCTTGAACCATGTATTCATTATGGTCATACCCTTTTCTTGACAAAATTGCACCAATCTATCACCTCTGTCATTACGCTGGCCCAGACCATACTCGCCAACAATATCATCGACTCTTCCCTCACCCACCTTTGCGTTAAAGTCTCCCAAAATGATTGTGATCTCATTTTTCTTCGTGAGTTGTAGTAAACGGTGTAAATCTCCATAAAAATGTTCGACCTCATCATCAGGTTTGTCCGCTGTAGGGGCGTATACTTGAATTATATTTATAATAATCGGATGTCCTTCGAGTTGTATCAGAAGCATACGGTCAGAGAAGGGAATAAAACCGATGACAGATTTTTCGATTTTTTCTGCCAAAATCATTCCTACTCCATTCCAATGTTGTTTTTGGTTGTTGCCCGAATAGTACACCGTTTTGTTTCCGATTTTCATCTTCCCCGACTGGGGCCATCTCATCTCGCTTACACCGAGGACACAAACTTCAAGTCGGTCCATTTCTTGAATAGTGTTGTGTATTTTTCCTGCTTCAAACATGCTATTCACATTCCAAGTTGCGATGTTAATCATGGATTGGTTTCTGCTTTTATTTTTATTTTCCACTTTCGGGTGGGTCCTAGCTAACGCGGGGATTCTTAGCACCCCTTGACCATTTAAGGTCTGCCGCGGACTAGGGGCCATTATTCTAGTGTTTACTTGCATAGTCATATACTAGGGATGTTCCTCTGAACCTTTAATGCAGTGGTTTCCCCTTGCCTTCTGCATCCATATGCCGTTGACCATTTCTGGTTCTTCCGCCTTTTGAGAGACTTCTCAAGGGCAAATGAGTGCCCTGAGTCAGTTTTGGTCCACCCCAGGTATTTAATTTCCCTGGTACCACCCATATCTGGGAGGCATCCCCCTATCCGCCACCTGGGGAGGCGCCCGCTAGGGGATCTGACAACCCCAACGGGGGTCAAGTTTCTAACATTTGAAAAATTCTCTCAAAAACATTCAAAAATATGTGGAAGTCACCATTTGGTGATCTATACACTGAGCCCACAGTAAAGTTAAAATCAATCAGTCTATCACAGAATATATCACAGCAAACAAAACTTACAAATGGGCGACAAAGGGTCATTACTCTACCTGCTACCTCTTCTTCAGACATCCAGACTGCTCAGACAAACTAACAATTTGGAGGTCTCTCCATTTGTCAAGAAGAAATTCCAATGCTCCTTCTTTTCCAGAAACACCTTGGTCCTTGAGTATTTAGATGGAAAACGTGGAAATATTAGAACCAATAGGCCAATTTTCTGCGTTTTGTGCTCTTCCAAAACTTGACTCATCAATGGATACCCTAAACGAGCTATAAAAATCAAGGTATTTAGAAGTGAGTTCCTCACAAACAGCTTCAGGGAAATTCATCCTGATCACGAATGTGAAATTTTAAATCGATGTTGCATCCTAAAAACAAACAATAGGAAGTTCTGGTGATGTAGGATTCCATAGTGTGTATCCGTTTTAATGGTTTCATTATCCGCATATTGTGACAACGTTTAGAATAGAATATTTATTTTTCAGCCGGCCTGATGATGGTTCTTTAGAAAACCGAAATCCATCGCCGAAGAATAACTTATAGAGTGTGTTTAATTTCATTCCTACCTACCATTAATAGGAAGTTCCTTCGATGCACCCATTAGCGCCCAACAAAGTAGTTGTTTCCGTGAATTTTTGATGTCATCCTTCCGGAATTAACCTCACTGTTGACAGAGTTGATTTGTTTATTCAAAATTTAATTACTCTGTGGTTCTGTGTTCACGGAATTCCTTGAATTTAGCGATTTCAATTTCGGGTTTGCATGAATATGTCTCTCACTTATTTTACCTCTTGCGGATTTTGCATTGACGTCATCTCCTTTAGCCATGTCTGCATATGTTTTATTCAATTCAAAATCCTTTTCACATCTAGGTTGTTGTTTTCCGGGCTTATCAATTAATTATTCCATATCTCGTTAATTTTTATGAACATATACCTTACATGAGACGTAACAATGTCATGGTTTCATCTTTACTTGAAACAATCGTACATTTCTCAGCAATAATTTTCTCCTTTTCACAAATGAGCTGTTGAAGTAATTTCACTTTCATTTTAAAATGGCTATCATGAAGGTGTTGTTAACAGCATCATGAAACTCATCGTCATTGATCGCACAACACACAAATTCTTCCCCATCATGCTCAAATGAAACGTTATTTCTGGTGCAACAATTTTTATGATATA
Organism: Adalia decempunctata; assembly: GCA_951802165.1. NCBI lineage: Eukaryota > Metazoa > Arthropoda > Insecta > Coleoptera > Coccinellidae > Adalia > Adalia decempunctata. Next base: position 32,987,568 of record OX637702.1, on the reverse strand, counting down.
TTTGGTCGCATATTATACATTTTCAGGGAATTTTTACCGCAAAATAAACACTTCAGTTTGGGATCGCCAGAAACGTGATGTGTATTCGGCGCCATGTTTGAAACTTATTATTATCACAGATGTTAAATCCATTCCGATATCATTCATAGTCTTAATACTTGTTATTTTTGGCCAGTAGGAATCATGATGAAATCAGCTTTGTAATTTTCTGGTAATTTGGAATAACTACATGCTAAAGCAGATTAAATTACTTTGATTATAATCGTGAATGAATATGTAGGTACATATTAATGATAAACTGCATTTTTATAGTGTATTAATATTTTTAGTTTTCACAGTCAGTCAATTTGCAGATGAAATGGATTTTCAGAAATACGTCGAAAATGCTCGAAAACAATAAGGAACATAAAGGTTATGTAATTCAAAAAGAAGATAAAAGGTCGTTTAAGGAATAAAGGTGGCCTCTCTATTGGCTTGAGTAGAATGAACGATCAAACCTTTTTAGTGCATAACCAGTTCCAAACGATGTATAAAAAATTAAGGGAACATGAAATTCAAGACATTTTTTTCTTGAAAACAAAAAACAGAATCGAAACATCCCTTCTTTTGAGGTCTTGCCACCTAAAATAGTGGCAAAAAGTATAATTTTCGAAAGTGAACATAAAATATATTTTACTGAACCACCATAAGTCTTCAATCCGCAGGTAGAATATTTTATTAGTCAAATATATAATCCATCCAAAGGTACTTGGAGAAGACATGAGATATTTCTCAGAATCTTTTTGATATTTGGCCGGGTTCACAGGAATATTTCTGTAAACATTTTTTCGACTTCTTCAAAAAATTCAGATCGACTATTCCATATTACACGTTCATGATGTCACACCTTGTATAACCCGATAATTTTCTAAAACGCATTACGAAATAAGGAACTGGAATAACTTTTTCCAGGAATTTTTTTCGGATACAGAAAACACTTTTCTTGATTTGAATATACCTATCGAAAGCTCAGAAATCTGTGTTATCTGATATCAACGCTGGTGAACTTTATGAATCTACATCATTGGACTTATTGTTTCTTACTCCTTAAGTCTTAATGCCTGTGGACAATGCTGAGATTATATTTTTGTTTGAATTGACGGTGCTCTTGACGCTTTTATGGCCACCTTGATAGTCACAAGCTTCTTACAAGAGGAGAGCAAACCCTGTACTAATTATACGGTTATACGGTTTTCATGGAATTCGTAGTTAGTGTTTCTGAATTACAAGGAGAAAATTTGATGGGCATCCTGGCAAAAATCAAAAATTGGGGTCTCTTAATTTTGTCTCGAGGATCTGCTATCAAATTTTGCTAGTTTTTTTGAGGGGCCGCTTTTGAACGAACAATTAAAAATTATGTTGAATATTATTCAAGTAATAATATTCCTACAAACTATGCTAGTGTACAAGGTTATTCTGTGTATGGACTATTTTTAATGGAATTTCATGAGAAATTCCATATTTGTTCAAATATCAATTAAAAAATCGATTGAGAAATCCAATCTGAGTCTAGGCTATGAATATAAAATTAATCTATGATGCCGATTTTGAGTTGTGATGTCTTTAAATTAGTATTGAGAAGCATTGGTCGAATGAAAGTACATACTATACACCTTTTTGTGAAGCTTTTCGTTAATACAAGTTCAGTATTTCTCGATTCATTCTCGAAATCTCACCAATTTGAGATAACCATTCAGTACATAAAAATATTACCATGGGTCACGAATAAAATCAAAACAATGAAGGAGAAGACAAAAAAATGTTCAAGGCACTTTCAGGTCCTATAGCGATATGCAGAAATAAAAATCAACTTGTATCCATTTATCAGAACAATTTAAGGGTGTACAATACTTTCATTCGATCTATGCTTCTCAATGCTAATTTAAAGACAACACAAATGAAAAGTGGCACTCTTGATTCGTCTTATTTTCATAGGGTTGACTTGGATATGAATTATCAATCGATTGGTTGTTTGATTACAAAAAAAATGTTTTCACTACCCCCTGAAATTTCATTTGAAATCGATACAATTTATTAATGATCATGTCTCCTAACAACGATGTTTTGAGTAAAAATTAGCTCAACAGAATTATTCCTACTTCAAAGAAATTTCTTCGAATAAAAATAAGTTTAAATGCTTTGCATCACAAATATTTTGTTACGTAATCTTTGTTGTTCGACTAACTAGCCGTCATTCGAGTAATTTTTTTTTATTGAAAACAGGTACGCTATTCTTATTTTTTCTTTCTTCCTTCATCGTTCATCATGACTGTTGCCTTTTTATTTACCCGTCAAAAATACTGAATGTCGAAGGCACAAAAATTTGCATGATTTCCGAAAGTATTGTTTGTTGTTTTGAAGGAATAACCATATGCAATTTCAATTCAACGAAGATGAGAAAAGGCTATTATAATAAAATCTGAATAACTGAACAATGCTACAAGGATTGTGTTGCTGAAAAATTGATAAAGAGCTAGTATGAATGAAAAATATGTCTATCTCAGTTTTATTGCATAAAGAAGATCGTCAAAATCATCAAGTCATAATGAAAACAGTTGTGAAATATTCTCGGCATTATATATCTATGAATGGAGCAATTCATATTTTACTTTTATTTCATTGTGTTACAAAGGAGCCTCACCGGCCAATCAAATGATCAACAACAGTAAGCGGCGCGGGGGTTAAAGCATTTGGAAAAAGTTACTAATGGGCGGAGCTATGAAAAAGTCCTTTCCAGGTGAACCACCATCATTGAGAATTTTGTCTTAGTTCAAGTTTCATTCAGCTAAGGTGAACATAGGGTTGGCACGAAATCACAGAGGAAAAGAACGGTGAAATACACGCCATTATGAAGAAGAATTCAAAGACATATCTAAATAGTTTTCGAAAAGTGTCAACATTTACATCATGGAAAACATGTACAACTTCGTAGTTAGGGTTCTTCTTTAGATTTGATGGATGTGCCAGGATGTCAGCAGAAGGTGAGATATTTTAATCAATTGAAATTGCTATAACATAAAAATATCTTCAACCAGAACAGCTTTTCTAACCATTTTTTCTTCATTTCAGTCTTCCCAGAACAATTTGGTCTACAACAACTGGGCTACCATGAACCATAACATTATCGATGCAGAAGAACCTGGTGAGATGCTTAATTTTAATTGAATGAAAATAGTGAAGCAGCAGCCTTATTTCACAGGAACATTCGCATTGAACTGATTCAAATATATTTTGGAAAATTTTAATTTTCCAATTCTTTTACCGAATCCAATATCATTCCTTAATTTATTATTTTGCGTTTATTTCCATGCAATTTTTTCAACAAAAGTTTTCTTCATTGGATGTGCATGTGTTTTTGTGTGCAAATTTCCTCAAGATTTAAAACGTAAAAAGTATACGGGATACAAAATCTTCAAAACTACTTGAAGAAATAACAATTAATATTCGGATATTTGGCAGAATTTTTTTGAGAAATTCTCACTCTATACATCTAACTACTGATACATTTTGGAATGATGAGTTGAATATTTCATTGAGCTTTCGATTCCTGTAAATATGTTCTAAAAGAAATATTCATGTTTTGAGTTCTTTCAGGTTTTTCAGAATTTCCAGAGGCATTACAAAATTTCCCACCTATTAACGATTTGGCAGAATTGGAGCAAATCTGCATCAGGTGAGATACTTTATTCTATTCAAATTAATATGGGTGGAAAATGTATTCAACAAGAACAAAAGCTCTAACCATTTTTCCTTTATTTCGGCCTTCCGAGTGTTCTTTGGCGGACCAGAACGACAGAACAACTTATATGAATGCGACAGTGGAAAAAAATCTAGGTAAGTCACTCAATTTTAATTCATCAAAAATAGTATTCGATAGGCCATTTTTGGAGAAACGTAAGCATGAAACTAATCCAAATGTATTTTGTAAAACTCTAACTTTCCAATTCAATCACTGAATCCAATATCATTTCAGGTTCTTTCATTTCGCCTAATTTTCGATGGGGAAAATTTTGTGATTTTTTCAAATCCACAGTTTTCTTCAATACATGTTCATTCGTTTTCCAAGTCCATATTGTTTTCTCATTCCAAAACCTAAAAATTAATCGTCCAAATTCATCTTTTCGATTAAATCACATAACTCTTGGAATAAAAAGCCAAATATATTTTCAATACATCGATTCCCTTAAATATATTCTGAATGAAATTTTCATATTTTGATTTTTTTCAGATAACATACAATTCGTCGAAACAGGGTCGGATAATATTGATCCCCACTTCGACATGGATGAATTCCTGAATTTCAAAACGAATAGGCAAGGTGAGTCACTTGATAAATTGAATAAAAATGTTATTGTCATCAATCTGGGTCCCCGGGGAGAACCTACGTTGTGATTTTCTTCTGGTTATCCAATAAATATCATTTAAATTTTTTTTGTGCCTAATTTTCGATGATAAATATATAATGATGTTTTCGAATCAACAGTTTTTTTTCATAGCTCATAGCATGTACATTTGTTCTCGATGTGCATATTTCTTGGCGGTTCAAAATATAGAAAATAAAACGAAAACCTACCAAATAGTAACGGCTGAAACTGTTCAATATAGAAAATAATCCTAAATTCATCTTTTTGACTAAATAACAATAAATATTCGAATTTTCGGGCAAACCTCTGGATAATTGGTAACTCTGTATGCTTAACTACTGATAAATCTTGGAATTGGACGCCAAATATATATATATATATATATAAAAGAAAGATGTTGGTTACACCATTTATAACTCGAGATCGGATGGACTGTTTGTTATGAAACTTCATATATGGATTCGTCTACGGTCTGGTTATTATGAAATACAATGAAACTTCGAAAAAATCGATGAAAATTTCAATTATACAGGAAATGCTTTTCCTCCCTTTGAGCGAGGCCACTAGGTGTCGCTACAGTTACAGTTACGCTACCGCTAATTCGTAGATAGTTGATTTCATATTCTCTCCGTTAGATGGCTATATTAGCACTTTTGACTATGGTCACTGTAATAGTGTGTATTTTTGAGTTGCCTACAACTCTGCGCTGTTGGCGAACACCATGAAGTCTTAGCGTAGGAGATGTCTAAAATGATTAGTTTTCGTACCACTTCAGATGGCGCTATTCACACATTATGACTGATTATTAGTTATTTTTATAGTTTTATATGTTCAAAATAACGTAATCGTGAAGTAGGATGTCTAGAATAATGGTGTAGGCACTGATTAGATTTTGTTGTGACCAAATTGATTATATTAGCAATGTTTCGTTCTTTCCACTTCAGGTGGCGCTATTCACAAATTATGACTGATTTTTATCAGTTATTTCAAATATTTGAATTTATTCTGGCGAACGAGGCGTGTTAATGGTATATAATTTTAAGAGTTTATCAGATACATCGCGTTCATTGATATAAATATCAACAACCGCCATGGATCCGACACGAACTTGCCAAATTCTTCATCCAGGGAACTTCCTTACGGAGATAACTTCTTTTTATGTATATAATTTTGTCAAGCAATAATGTGTGTTTATATTCCTGACATTCTGATGTATATTAGTTCTTAGGAAAAGTAGAAAACTTTCATTATAAAAAGATGCCATTCTGCTGTCATGTCATAATTGACTTTGGCAAATCAGCTGTTGATACATCAATCGAATTGACAACGGAAAATACACTGAAATGATATTGCGGCGCCGCCACATTGCTAATATTTTCGATTTGGTCGAACGTCATTCCATTCAAAAATTGACGGGTGCCTACACCATTATCATAGACACCTTATCGTGAAGGTACTTTATTTGACATTAGCACCATTAGATGGCGATGAATTTGTTCAGGCTTTCGCGACCATCGATTTATGTCATCTGTTTTTTTTTTGTGAATTTCGGTCGTTGTGGTTTGAAATGGTCGAAAAAAAACATATGACATCAATTACAGTGTAATTTGCATAGGACTTATAGTACCATGAAGGGCTATTAACAGATCCAGAAGCGCGTGAATATCACAGTGAATTTTTATCGAAATGTCAAGTATATACGATTTTGGCGATCAGTTTCAATCGTGATATGTTCAGTCTCATCTTTTCTCATAATTTTTAAAATGTTTTTGAATTTCTGTTTGGGTAATAAATATATTTTCGGAAATCACTAAATCCAAAATTGCTATAATCGGTAATTGACATACTATTTTTATGTATCTGTTCTGTGTGACAGCTCATATCCATCGAAACATTTGACAGTTCAAAAATCAGAGAACCAAGCTGTTGATCTCCGATCACCGGTGATTACGATTTGTGAAATCCATCGTAAGTATCATTTAGGCGGAACAAAGTTCGCCGGGCCAGCTAGTATATTAAATATATCTATTTCCCTAAATATAATCTGAATGTAATTATTTTTTAATTTTTTTCAGATAACTCACAATTCATTCGGACAGGGTCCGATGATTTCGCTATGGATGAATTTCTGCAAGTCGAAACGAATAATCAAGGTAAGTCACTCGATTAATCGAATGAAAAATGAAATGATTCATATGAAACTTGTTTTCACGAAACATCAGTAGAAATAAATCTGAAATTATGTTATTTTCTTATTCTGTCACTGAATACAATTGTGATTGGGTAATTTTTTGAATATAAAATAGAATAACTAACATAACAGATAGTTTGTTCCAACTTAGGGACATTATCCTCCTTTTTCATAAAATAGAATATATTCTTTTAAATTCACTGTTTCATTAATTTCTTTGTATATCCACGCGAAATCTGGATGGGGTTTTTTCTCACGAATAACGTCTAGTTGTTCGAACCATGTATTTTATTTTCGGGAATTTGCCTAGTGAATTATAACTCTTGAATATTTTCGGAATTCGACGATGAAATTTGAATGAAATTCTGTGATGATATCACATTCTAAATCATCGGCAAAAATCAGTAGAATGTAGCTTTTGACCTTAGCAATTAATTCTGAATGAAATATCCATGTTTTGACATTTTCAGATGAGAATGCGCTGCCCAGCGAGAAAAAAACCAGAACAACTCAGCTCAAAATGAAGAGAAAAAGGACGTCGTTCAACGGGGATCAAATTCTGGAGCTGGAAAGAGAATTCCAGTTGAACCCTCGCATCAACAGAATCAAAAGAATTCAAATGGCAGGATCGATGGGCTTATCAGAGAGGCAGATCAAAACTTGGTTCCAGAACAGGAGGACGAAGGAGAAAAAAGTGCTGAAGCCAAGAAATGTAGCTGAAATTCCGGAGCAACAAGTTCTCATTACGAGAGCACCGATGGCATCTATGAATTCATATTCTTTGTACCCAGAATATCAAAGTTCGAGGTATGCCATTATGCCTAGATATATTCCATATGGATTCTGAAGGGAAAATTATTATTAAGGCTTCAATTTCTGGGAAGTATAGGAAAACGTTGTCACAATCGAGTTTAACCATAATATTAAATTATTTCGTGCGAATCCGTGGTTTATAAGGAGTCTCAGAAAACTTTTTATAGACCATGGCTAGAAAACAGAAATGATTTTATGTTATTGCCATCTCAATTTTTCACATTGAAAGATTCAAATTTTTTCATTTAGAATATGAAATACCTATAAGTTGTAATACATGTGAATTCGTCTGTATTAATAATGTGTTGTAAAAACTGTACAATTTATAAAAATTTCTTTGATGATATGTGAAATTTTGAATCGATGGTGCATCCTAGAAACAAACAATAGGAAGTTCTGGTGATGTAGGATTCCATAGTGTGTATCCGTTTTAATGGTTTCATTATCCGCATATTGTGACAAAGTTTAGAATAGAATATATATTTTTCAGCCGGCCTGATGATGGTTCTTTAGAAAACCGAAATCCATCGCCGAAGAATAACTTATAGAGTGTGTTTAATTTCATTCCTACCTACCATTAATAGGAAGTTCCTTCGATGCACCCATTAGCGCCCAACAAAGTAGTTGTTTCCGTGAATTTCTTGATGTCATCCTTCCGGAATTTACCTCACTGTTGACAGAGTTGATTTGTTTATTCAAAATTAAATTACTCTGTGGTTCTGTGTTCACGGAATTTCTTGAATTTAGCGATTTCAATTTCGGGTTGGCATGAATATGTTGTCTCTCACTTCTTTTACCTCTTGCGGATTTTGCATTGACGTCATCTCCTTTAGCCATGTCTGCATATGTTTTATTCAATTCAAAATCCTTTTCACATCTAGGTTGTTGTTTTCTGGGCTTATCAATTAATTATTCCATATCTCGTTAATTTTTATGAACATATACCTTTTTTTTTTTGCCATAAGACGTAACAATTTCATGGTTTCATCTTTACTTGAAACAATCGTACATTTCTCAGCAATAATTTTCTCCTTTTCACAAATGAACTGTTGAAGTAATTTCACTCTCATTTTAAAATGGGCTATCATGAAGGTGTTGTTAACATCATCATGAAACTCGTCGTCATTGATCGCACAACACACAAATTCTTCACCATCATGCTCAAATGAAACGTTATTTCTGGTGCAACAATATTTATGATATATTTGGTCGCATTTTATACATTTTCAGGGAATTTTTACTGCAAAATAAACACTTCAGTTTGGGATCGCCAGAAACGTGATGTGTATTCGGCGCCATGTTTGAAGCTTATTATTATCACAGATGTTAAATCCATTCCGATATCATTTATAGTCTTAATACTTGTTATTTTTGGCCAGTAGGAATCATGATGAAATTAGCTTTGTAATTTTCTGGTAATTTGGAATAACTACATGCTAAAGCAGATAAAATTACTTTGATTATCATCGTGAATGTATATGTAGGTACATATTAACCCTTAATAACCTGAATTTCAATTTTTTCAGAAAAAATATGTTTGAATCCAATGCCATATTACACGTTTATGATGTCACACCCTGTATAACCCGACAATTTTCTAAAACGCATTACGAAATAGGGAACTGGAATAACTTTTTCCAGGAAATTTTTTTCGGATACAGAAAACATTTTTCTTGATTTGAATATACCCATCGAAAGCTCAGAAATCTGTGTTATCTGATATCAACGCTGATGAACTTTATGAATCCACATCATTGGACTTGAAAAAAAAATTGTTTATTACTCCTTGAGTCTCAATGCCTGTGGACAATGCTGAGATTATATTTTTGTTTGAAAATGAGACTAGTGATCTCTAACATTGACGGTGCTCTTGACGCTTTTATGGCCACCATGACAGTCGTAAGCTTCTTACAATAGGAGAGCAAACCCTCTACTAATTATCATAGATACCACCCTGGCGCGCGTTTGTGCAATGAAAGGACAGAGAGCAATAAAATAACTGAATAAAATACAGGATAGGTCATAATGGATTTTGAGGTACCCTGTGATCACCAGGTAGAATTTCATGGAAATTGCAAAATGCTTTCAATGAAATTTTTGGTTTTGGCCAACAATTTTTGCGTTTCCGGAAAAAATAGAGACAAGAAAATTTTTTCATCGAATGGAATTGCGGTTATACGGTTTTCATGGAATTCGCAGTTAGTGTTTCTGAATTACAAGGAGAATATTTGAGGGGCATCCTGGCAGAAATCAAAAATAGGGGTCTCTTAATTTTGTCTCGAGGATCTGCGATAAAATTTTGCTAGTTTTTTTTTTGGGGGGCCTCCTGTTGAACGAACAATTAAAAATTATGTTGAATTATTCAAGTAATAATATTCCTACAAACTATGGTAGTGTACAAGGTTATGCTGTGTATGGACTATTTCAAATGGAATTTCAGGATAAATTCCATATTTTTTCAAATATCATTTGAAGAATCGATTGATAAATCCAATCTGAGTCCAGGCTATGAATATAAAATGATTCTATGTTGCCGATTTTGAGTTGTGATGTCTTTAAATTAGTATTGAGAAGCATTGGTCGAATGAAAGTACATACTATACACCTTTTTGTGAAGCTTTTCGTTAATACAGGTTTAATATTTCTCGATTCATTCTCGAAATCTCAACCATTTGAGATAACCATCAGTACATAAAAATATTACCATGGGCCGTGAATAAAATCAAAACAATGAGGGAGAAGACAAAAAATGTTCAAGGCACTTTCAGGTCCTATAGCGATATGCAGAAATAAAAATCAACCTGTATCCATTTATCAGAACAATTTAAGGGTGTACAATACTTTCATTCGATCTATGCTTCTCAATGCTAATTTAAAGTCAACACAAATGAAAAGTGGCACTCTTGATTCATCTTATTTTCATAGGGTTGACTTGGATATGAATTATCAATCGATTAGTTCTTTGATTAAAAAAAAATGTTTTCACTACCCCCTGAAATTCCATTTGAAATCGAACAAATTTATTAATGATCATGTCCCCTAACTACGATGTTTTGAGTAAAAATTAGCTCAACAGAATTATTCCTACCTTAAAGAAATTTCTTCGAATAAAAATAAGTTTAAATGCTTTGCATCACAAATATTTTGTTACGTAATCCTTGTTGTTCGATTAACTAGCCGTTATTCGAGTAAATTTTTTTGATTGAAAACAGGTACGCTATTCTTATTTTTTCTCTCTCTTCATCGTTCATCATGACTGTTGCCTTTTTATTTTCCCGTCAAAAATACTGAATTTCGAAGGCACAAAAAATGGCATGATTTCCAAAAGTATTGTTTGTTGTTTTGAAGGAATAACCATATGCAATTTCAATTCAACGAAGATGAGAAAAGGCTATTCCAATAAAATCTTAATAACTGAACAATGCTACAAGGATTGTGTTGCTGAAAAATTGATAAAGAGCTAGTATGAATGAAAAATATGTCTATCTCAGTTTTATTGCATTAAGAAGATCGTCAAAATCATCAAATGATAATGAAAACAGTTGCGAAATATTCTCGGCATTATATATCTATAAATGAAGCAATTCATATTTTACTTTTATTTCATTGTGTTACAAAGGAGCCTCACCGGCCAATCAAATGATCAACAACAGTAAGCGGCGCGGGGGTTAAAGCATTTGGAAAAAGTTACTAATGGGCGGAGCTATGAAAAGGTCCTTTCCAGGTAAACCACCATCATTGAGAATTTTGTCTTAGTTCAAGTTTCATGCAGCTGAGGTGAACATAGAATTATCTAAATAGTTTTCGAAAAGTGTTAGGGTTCTTCTTTAGACTTGATGGATGTGCCAGGATGTCAGCAAAATGTGAGATATTTTAATCAATTGAAATTGCTATAACATAAAAATATCTTCTAACCATTTTTTCTTCATTTCAGTCTTCCCAGTACAATTTGGACTACAACAACTGGCCTACCATGAACCATAACATTATCGATGCAGAAGAACCTGGTGAGTTGCTTTATTTTAATTGAATGAAAATAGTGAAGCCACCGCCTTATTTTACAGGAACATTCGCATTGAACTGATTCAAATATATTTTGGAAAATTTGAATTTTCCAATTCTTTTACCGAATCCAATATCATTCCTTAATTTATTATTTTGCGTTTATTTCCATGTTATTTTTTCATCAAAAGTTTTCTTCATTGGATGTGCATGTGTTTTTGTGTGCAAATTTCCTCAAGATTTAAAACGTAAAAAGTATACGGGATACATAATCTTCAAAACTACTTGATGAAATAACAATTAATATTCGGATATTTGGCAGAATTTTTTTGAGAATTTCTCACTCTATACATCTAACTACTGATACTTTTTGAAATGATGAGTTGAATATTTCATTAAGCTTTCGATTCCTGTAAATATGTTCTAAATGAAATATTCATGTTTTGATTTCTTTCAGGTTTTTCAGAACTTCCAGAGGCATTACAAAATTTCCCACCTATTTACGATTTGGCAGAATTGGAGGAAGTCTTAGCAAATCTGCATCAGGTGAGATACTTTATTCTATTAAAATTAATATGGGTGGAAAATGTATTCAACAAGAACAAAAGCTCTAACCATTTTTCCTTTATTTCAGCCTTCCGAGTGTTCTTTGGCGGACCAGAACGACAGAACAACTCATATGAATGCGACAGTGGAAAAAAATCTAGGTAAGTCACTCAAGTTTAATTCATGAAAAATAGTATTCGATAGGCCATTTTTGGAGAAACGTATGCATGAAACTAATCCAAATATATTTTGTAAAACTCTTACTTTCCAATTCAATCACTGAATCCAATATCCTTTCATGTTTTTTCATTTTGCTTAAGTTTCGCTAGGGAAACTTTCGTGATTTTTTCAAATCCACAATTTTCTTCAATGCATGTTCATTCCTTTTCGAAGTCCATATGGTTTTCACGTTCCAAAACCTAAAAAGTAATCCTCCAGATTCATGTTTTCGATTTAATCACATGATAATATGATATGCCTAACTACCCAGGCAACACAAAGATATCCCAGAGAAATCCCTGCGACTTCTTTTAAGGAAGTTGTGACGCCTTTTGTGACTTCTTTGGGAGGTCGCAGGGAGCTCTCTATCTCCTCCAAATGTCCGCCACAAAAGAGTTCCCAGAGAACTCTTGAAGATATCCTACGTGGATATTCTCAAACAAGCCACACTGAGAGTTCGCATACACCTCCCGCGGCGAGGACTTTGAGAATTTCTTATAAACCTCCGCATTGCGAGATGTATAAGATATTCTCAAACAGTTCGCATTGCGAGATGTATAAGAAGTTTCTACACAGGCCGCTTTGCACAGGTATATACAGGTCGCATTGCGAAATGTAAATAGAACATCAAAAACTAAATTTGATTTGTCCTATTCCTATAATGAGAATCTGTATATTAGCTATATTATTGAATTGATCTACACAACAAACAGTCTTAAAAGTTATTCATTATTTTCGGCTGCAACAGAAGGTGAACTAAAACAAGCGAATAAATCCTTCAATCTTTATTATCAACAAATTGCAACAAAAAAATTTAAAAAAAAATTATTCAAAACATTACATTTCTTTCTTCCTCTGGGTTCAATCTCTCAGCCAATCTTGAGAAAAGCCTCCTCTGCTGTCCTCCACGTATTCAGTGTTGGCACCCTCCGTACCTACAAGTTCGGAAAAAATCGGTAGATTTCGGTAGATTTTTGGAAAAAATCGGTCAATTTTTGGAAAAAAATACCTTTTCACATATTTTTTGTGTTATTCGAGTTGAAATACCATTTATCCGTACTATTGGGCAAGAAGGTTATTTTACGAATGAAGCAAAATTGAATATGGATTTCATTTATTTACAAAATTAATATTCGAGAAACTAATCTTTCGAAAAAAAAAGAGTACCTATTCTAACAAAATAAATAGGTATTCAAAAAATTAACACCTATTGAAAACAGCAAATATGCTGAAAATAAGCACATGTACATCAAATTGCTTAAAAAATATAGATTTGTCAACGTATAACTCAACTCATGTATCAAATTATGGAATGCTTAGGAAATCTTCAAAATCATATCGTTAGAGTCATGATTTCCTAGAATATCAAAACATACATTCACTCCATCAAATGTCGGTAGATTTATGTGCTTTTTCGTTAGATCGGTAGATTATACATTAATCAAAATGTGAATAAACATTGTGTCAAGTTCTTTTTTGGAGCACAAATTGAACAAAGGGGATTTCAACAACATGTCAATGCTCATTCATATATCAGCTTGAAACAAAATGAGATATTTTATTATTTATTACTATTGGAATTGCAATAATGGTTTCCACAGGAACTTGTAAACCATGCCTAAAGAATTATCAATAATTTATTAGCTTGAATTTGTGGAATATTCGACTCTACTAACCATTCTTGTAAAATCTGTTGTGAAGTTATTACACTCATCCATATTCTTAATAGAAATAGTTATCCTGATCACCAATATACCAAGTAGAAAATCGTTTACTGGGAATTGATCAATTCCGTTATTGGTGGTTGAATTACTCGGATAACATAAATGGCGGTAAAAATGGTTACGGTCCTTATATGTGAGAAAACTCCAGAATTTAATGAAAATAACACTTACTTGGAGCACAAATATCCTCATCGAAATTTCACACAATAACGAACCTCGCACAGCACAGTAACACCGATAAACAGAACTGACTAATACTAATCTATCCACAAAACCCCTCTCGGCCCTCTCGATGTAAACTGTTTATACAAGTCGATTTGATAGACAAATAGCGCCTGCGTGAACAGATTGACCTTGTCAATCGCATGGTGCGCTCTTCTCTCCAAGTTACCGCATGGAGAGTTCCCAAGGATATCGCATGGCGAGGTCTCCAAGATATCGCATGGGCACATCAGTGGGAAATTCGCTTAGTTACATCACATAGAGATCTCTGGGACCTCGCGGTAGGAGCTCCCATAAAAGTCGCATTGTAACCTCTCAGAGATATCGCGGAGAAGTCTGTGTTGCCTGGGTACTGATAACTCTTGGAATAAAAAGCCAAATATATTTTTAATACATCTATTTCCTTGAATATACTCGTATTCTGAATTAAATTTTCATATTTTGATTTTTTTCAGATAACATACAATTCTTCGAAACAGGGTTGGATAATATTGATCCCCACTTCGACATGGATGAATTTCTGAAATTCAAAACAGATAGGCAAGGTGAATCACTTGATAAATTGAATAAATAGGTATGTTATTGTCATCAATCTGGGTCCCCGGGGAGTATTTTGTGATTTTTTTCCGGTAATCCAATATCATTTCAAATTTTTTCGTGCCTAATTCTCGATGAGAAATATATTATGATGTTTTTGAATCAACATAGCATGTACATTTGTTCTTGATGTGCATATTTCTTTTGGCGGTTCAAAATATTGAAAATAATCCTAAATTCATCTTTTTGACAAAATATCAATAAATATTCGGATTTCCAGGCGAACTTCTGGATAATTAGTAACTTTATGCTTAACTACTGATAAATCTTGGAATTGGAAGCAAAATATATTATTGATACATCGACTTCCCTAAATATAATCTGAATGTAATTTTTTTTAATTTTTTTTTAGATAACTCACAATTCATTCGGACAGGGTCAGATGATTTTGCTATGGATCAATTTCTGCAAGTCGAAACAAATAACCAAGGTAAGTCACTTGATTAATGAAAAATGAAATGCTTCATACTTGTTTTCACGTAACATTAGTATAAAATTAATCTAAAAATATGTTTCCCAAAATCCTTATTTTCTAATTCCAATTGTCATTGGGGAATTTTTTAAATATAAAATAGAATACATTCTCTTAATTTCATTGTTTCAGTAATTTCCTTGTATATCCACGCGAAATCTGGGTGGAGGTTTTTCTCACAAATAACGTCTAGTTGTTCGAACCATGTATTTTATTTTCGGGAATTTGCCTCGTGAATTATAACTCCAGAATATTTTCGGAATTCGACGGAAAAAATTGAATGAAATTCTGTGATGATATCATATTCTAAATCATCGCTAAAATCGGTTGAATATAGCTTTCGACCTCAGCAATTACTTCTGAATGAAATATTCATGTTTTGACTTTTTCAGATGAGAACGCGCTGCCCAGCCAGAAACTAACGGAGACAACTCAGCTCAAAATGAGGAGAAAGAGGACGTCGTTCAACGGGGATCAAATTCTTTATCTGGAAAAAGAATTCCATTTGAACCCTCGCATCAACAGAATCAAAAGAATTCAAATGGAAGAATCGCTGGGCTTATCAGAGAGGCAGATTAAAACTTGGTTCCAGAACAGGAGGACAAAGGAGAAAAAAGTGCTTAATACAAGGAATGTAGCTGAAATTCCGGAGCAACAAGTTCTCATTACGAGGGCACCGATATGAAACCAAGTTTGGACCCAGAATATCGTAGTTCGAGGTATTCCAGTATGCCTAGATATACACCATATGGATTCTGAAGGGAAAAATATTATTAAGGCTTCAATTTCGGGGAAGTATAGGAAAACGTTGTCACAATCGAGTTTAACCATAAGATTCGATTATTTCGTGCATTCTATCCGTGGTTTACAAGGAGTCTCAGTAAACTTTTTATAGAACATGATTAGAAAACATAAATGATCTCATCTTAATGCCATCTCATTTTTTCACATTGTTAGATTTTTATTTTTTCATTTAGAATATAAAATATAAGTTTTAATACATTAATAATGTAAAATTTATAAAAATATCTGTGATGATAGTATTTTAACATGTACAATAATGTAAATAGTAGATAAGTAGAATTTATAATTTAAAATCCAAAGCATTCACTTGTATTCAAATTTCATAACACTCCTGTACCTACTATCGACATTCCGTTCTAAGCTTTAAGTACGATCCTAGCAGTCTTTTGGGGGTGTGAAAAGAATTGTAGAGAAGACCGTTCCACCAATAAGATGTAAGTAATGCGCAAAACAAACCGATTCGGTTTATTTGTTTGCATTCTCTTATATTTGAACAGACTATAGCTCTTTATCAATTTTTCAGCATAACAATCCTTGTAGCACTGTTCAGTTATTTAGATTTTAATATAATAGTCTTTTCTCATCTTCGTTGAATTGAAATTGCATAAGGTTATTCCTTCAAAAAAACAAACAATACTTATGGAAATCATGCAAATTTTTGTGCCTTCGAAATTCAGTATTTTTGATGGGAAAATGAAAAGGCAACAGTCATGATGAACCTTAGAATATAAAACAACAGGAAGGAGTAAGTCGTAACTCCCACTCCCCACTCCCAAGCGGAGGACCAAATCGGCCATCTTGGTCCTCTATCTTTGACTCATTCTATTGGTTGGTTGAGTTGGTTTCGGATTATTCGGATTAAGTGTGTTGTGTATTGAATTTATTTACGGTAGAGGTCGGCCATATTGGACCTCCATTCTTGTCACACTTATTTGAGCCGATGCTCCTTCCTGTTGTTTTATATTCTAAGTGATGAACGATGAGAAGAGAGAAAAAATAAGAATAGCGTACCTGTTTTCAATCAAAAAAATTAAGTCGAATGACGGCTAGTTAGTCGAACAACAAGGATTACGTAACAAAATATTTGTGATGCAAAGCATTTAAACTTATTTTTATTCAAAGAAATTTCTTTGAAGTAGGAATAATTCTGTTGAGTTCATCTTTACTCAAATCATCGGAGTTAGGAGACATGATCATTAATAAATTTTCTCGATTTCAAATGAAATTTCAGGGGGTAGTGAAAACATATTTTTTTAAATCAAACAACCAATCGATTGATAATTTCCATCCAAGTCAAACCTGCGAAAATAAGATGAATCAAGAGTGCCACTTTTCATTTGTGTTGTCTTTAAATTAGCATTGAGAAGCATAGATCAAATGAAAGTACTGTACACGGCCACGCTTAAATTGTTCTGATAAATGGAAACAGGTTGATTTTTTACTTCTGCATATCGCTATAGGACTTGAAAGTGTCTTGAAGATTTTTTTGTCTTCCCCCTCATTGTTTTGTTTTTATTCATGACCCAGGGTAATATTTGTATGTACTGAATGGTTATCTCAAATGGTTGAGATTTCGAGAATGAATCGAGAAATACGAAACTTGTATCAACGAAAACCTTCACAAAAGGGTGTGTACTTTCATTCGCTCAATGCTTCTCAATACTAATTTAAAGAAATCACAACTCAAAATCGGCATTATAGATTAATTTTATTTTCATAGCCTAGACCAGGGATGGGCAAACTACGGCCCGCGGGCCATCTCCGGCCCTCGAGTGGTTGAAATCCGGCCCGCCACAATCAAAGAAAAAATTTAGTGCAGTCTTCATTTATGTAATAATAGAAATAAACAAACAAATTGCTCTGCGAGTGTACGCGGACGCGGCGGCTAGTATTCGTTCATCCGTGAGGAAGCGGGGCGGAGATGTGCTTTAAACACGCACCGCCCCCCGCCGCCCCCCGCGGTCACCCGCGCTCATCGGCCGCCGCAGCACACGGAGTTTGGTTCTCGATCAAATCGCACGTCACGATTACTTACTCAACTAAAACAGCCGTTGATTGAGGTGTAGGGCCGTGCATAAAACAACGAGTGTTACGACGTATTTGTTGACTATTGTACGGTAGGTAAGTAAGATGTTATTTATTATGTACAAAAACTATTACGAAAGCAGTTTGTTCTCAGATACACGAGTAGAATAAATTTGTATCACTTTTTATTTCTTAAAATAATGTCATTGTAAAATTATGTGGGCGATGTATTGATATTGGCTTTGTTTTTACAGCGTCAGATACTGTGAGCAAGATGACGACCAAAAAACGTAAAGTTGATTCTGAGTGTCGCGTGTTTAAAGAAGAGTGGTCGTGGAAGTATTTTTTCACAGAGTTTAAGGACAAACCAGTTTGCCTTATTTGTAATGAAACAGTTGCAGTTTTCAAAGATTTTAATCTCTCTCGACACTTCTTCAAAAAACATGCAAATGAGAAATATTCCGCTATGACAGAGGCAGAGAGAAAATAGTTTGTCGAAAGGCAAAAAAAGCAGTTACGTGGACAACAGAATATGTTTTTGAAGCAATCTGATACTCAAAAGGCTGCAACACTGGCAAGTTATGTTGTAGCTTACAAAATTGCTAAGTTGAATAAGACATTATCAGAAGGTGAATTCTTGAAGGATTGCATGGTGGCTGTGAGCAACATCATTTGTCCAGAAAAAACCAAAGAGTTTCAATCATTACAGTTATCACGGAAAACAATAACTGCTCGAATTGACGACATTGCTGAACAGTTATCATCACAACTGGAAAATAGCTGTAATAAATTTGAATACTTTTCTCTAACCATGGACGAGAGCACAGATGTAAGTGATACTGCCCAATTACTGATTTTTGTCAGAGGAATTGATTCATAGTTCAATATCACCGAAGAGTTGGCATGCTTACAATCTTTAAAAGGAAAAACCACTGGAAAAATTATATACGATTCTTGTTTTGAGGGTATTTCAAAGTTGAATTTACCTATGGACAAAGTATGTAACATAACCACAGACGGAGCACCCAAAATGGTGGGCAGCAATTTGGGGATTATGGGTGTGTTTTGCAAGGAAAACCCCAACAATAATGTGGTATTTCTACACTGCCTTATCCACCAAGATGTGTTGTGCAAAGCAGCAATTGATATACAACCCGTATTGTGTGTGGTTGTTAAACTAATCAACACAATACGTTCACGCGGTTTGACCCATCGTCAATTTTAAGAATTTCTAAAATCCACCGAAAGCGAGTTCTCTGATCTTCTTTACCACACTAAAGTGAGATGGCTAAGCTGTGGTAATGCATTTGAGAGAGTTTGGAATTTAAGAAAAGAGATTGAAGACTTTCTGACGATGCAAGGAACATGGGACGACTTTAAGATCATTTCTGACGAAAGTTGGTTTGCTGACTTCGCATTTTTCACAGATTTACTGTCGCACCTGAATAAATTAAATACGAAGCTTCAGGGCAAGAATCAATTCTTGGATGAACTTTGGGGACATTTGAAAGCCTTCAAACTGCAGCTTAAATTATTTTGCAGCTGTATAGAGAAAAATGAACTCACCCATTTCCCCAAACTGAGCAGCATCTCACCTTTGTCAGAAACCAAATCCAAGAGATTCGCGCAACAACTGAAAACACTGCACGAGGAATTCGAAAAGAGGTTTCAAGATTTCATGAGAATTGAGCCCGCTTTGAATATTTTTTCGATGCCTTTTAATGTTAACGTCGATGAAGTACCCGCTGACCTCCAACTTGAACTAATTGAGATGCAGTGCAGTGCCCATTTGAAGCAACTATTTCTCAACAGCACCAAATTGGAATTTTATAAGTCATTATCCAAAACACAATACCCAAGTATAGTTGCCCACGCCCAAAAAATAATGGCTATGTTAGGTACATCCTATTTGTGCGAACAAACATTTTCTGTTATGAAACTCACAAAAAATTGTCTCAGAAACAAACTTTCGGATGACCACCTTTTCTCTCTACTAAAAGTATCAGCATCGCAAATGGAGCCGGTCTATGACGAAATCATGCAGAAAAGAAAACAGTCGCATGTCCCAACAAGGACCAACGCTGCCGAACCTAGTACTTCGCAGCAAACTTAAGGCTGCTATTCCTTTTTTTTACTAAAGTTTTATATTATATAGTTTTTTCTTGTGGACAACCTCCTCATTCCAAAACCCCTAAAAACGGAACAAGCACCATAAAATATGATTCGTATTTTCATAATGTAAATTTTTTTGCACAATAAATAAGTTGCCGAAAATAAATATCAATGGCTTTTATTATATATACAAAACATAGATCGAAATTTAAAAACCTGGCCCGCCGTAAATTTTGTTAGTAAATATTGGCACGCGAAGGCAAAAGTTTGCCCATCCCTGGCCTAGACTAAGATGGGATTTATCCATTTAGATTTGAAAAATATGGAATTTATCCTGAAATTTCATTTGAAATCGAAAAAATTTATAAATGACAGATTTCTGAATGATTGATATATGCAAATCAAGATTAAGGTTTCGTTCATTCAAGTTTATTATTACTCGATTCATCTTAGCAATCAACCATTCGAGATAATCATGCTAGATTTAGTCGGTACATAAAAATATTACCATGAGTGTTTGCAAATGAAGTCCTGTATCGAATGAAATCAATAACTTTGAAGCGAAAAAACTCTTGTAAGCGCTTTCTAGAAATACTTATACTATATCGATATGCAGAAATAAAAGATTTTCCTATTTCTCTGAACAATTCACAGATGTGCCGTACTTTCATTCGCTTCGCAATTAGGTATATTTTAAAGACATCACAACTCAAAATTGGCACGATGGAATATGGATTCATTTTGTATTCATAGGGTAGCCTTGAATAATAATTATCAATTGAGTTGTTAATTGAGTTTTGAAAAATTATTTTTAGTATCTCCTGAAATTCCATTTGAAATCGAGAAATTTTATAAATTTCATATCATCTGTAAAATCAGAAATTGTGAGAAAAATTAAATCAACCGCATTATTCGAATTTCAGAGAAGTTTTTGAATGAAAATCAGATGAGGATCAACCTAAACTTGAAATACCTACTCCATACAGAGCATAACATTGTGCACTAGCATATTTTGTAGGAATATTATAACTTGAATAATATTCAATAGCATTTTTGATTGTTCGTTCTACAGTGTGTCCCAAAAATAATGTAACAAAATTTGATCGCAGATACTCGAGACAAAATTAGGAGACCCCTCTTTTTTATTTTTGCCAGGATGCCCCTTTAATATTTTCTTTGTGATAAATAATCAGAAACTCTTAATGCGAATTTGCATTTCATGAAAACCTTATAACCGCAATTCCATACACTGGAAAAATTTTCTTTTTTCAGGAAACGCAAAAATTTTTGGCAAAAACCAAAAATGTCATTGAAAGCATTTTGCCATTTGCATGAAATTCTACCTGGTAATCACAGGGTACCTCAAAATTCATTCTGACTAATCCTGTGTTCCATCCACTTATTTTATTGCTCTCGGTCCTTTAGAGAACAACAATACCGGGTGGTATATATGATGATTAGGAGAGGCTTTGGTCTCCTTATGTAAGAAGCTTACAAGTTACAACTGTCAAGGTGGCCATAAAAGCGTCAAGCGCACCCGGATAACGTCAAAGTTATCGCCAGTTTCATCTTGAAACGAAATTTTCATTTCAACCTTGTCTACAGACATTCAGACTTAAGCAGTAATAAACAATTTTTTCTTCAAGTCCAATGTTCATTCATAAAGTTCTTCAGCGTTGATTTCATATAACACAGATTTCTAGCTTTCGATAGGTATATTCAAATCACGAAAAATGTTCCCTTTATTCGAAAAAAACCACCTAAAAAAAATTAATCCTATTCCCTATTCCTTAATGCGTATTATGAAATAATCAGGTTAAACAGGGTGTGGCATCATGAATGTGAAATATTTAAGTCTTCTCCAAGGATTTTTGGATGGATTATATATTTTACTAGTACTATATATTACAAGTGGTTCAGAAAAAAACATTTTATGTTCACTTTCTAAAATTGAAAAATTACACATTTTGCCACTCTTTTAGGAGGCAAGGCCCCAAATGAAGAGATGTTTCGATTGTTCCCTTAATTTTTTATACATTGTCTAGAACTGGTGATGCTCTAAATTCAATTACAAACTGAATGTCACACTATTTGCCAGCAGCAATTTAATAGCGTTTATTCTACTCAAACTATTAAAAAGGCTACTTTTATTCCTTGTATGACTCGTATATAAGATCATTAAAAATTGCTACAATTGTTCAGAATTGTTATCATTGTTTTTTCATCATGTGCCCATGAGGTTTACTACAAACAAACAATTGCTTGCCGCCTCACATTTTAGAACTAACATTGGCAGAAATTCTCTTATTATAAGGATATGTGATTTATTCAATAAATATTGTGTTCGTTTGGAGCCATTTTCAATACCTTTATCTGCATTCAGGAGGGTCCGTAGAGTTTTTAAATTCTAATTTCATTTCATTTTTTGGTGTACCATTGCATTTCATTATATAGCAGTTGTAAGGATATATATTTTCTGTACATGATTGTTATTTTCTTGCTGTGAGTAATTTGTGGATGTTTATTTTGGGATTTTTTCCTGTTAGTGTCCCTTAATTTGCATAAATAAATAAATGAAATCTTATTTTCTTTTTGGATAGGAAAACCTTCATGTTTCTCATTGGTTTTGAGCATTTTTGACTCAATTCTGAAAATCCATTGCATCTGCAAATTAACTGATTGTGAAAGTTAAAGATACACTATAAAATGCAGTTGAATTGAAAAATACAATATTTTCAATTGAATAATTTCTAGTTTGTCTCTATTATACGCTTTTCATACAAAATTGTTTGGTTTTTTTTCGCAGGGACACTGGTTTTATTAACATTTTCGATTTCGATACAATAACAAAAAATCAGATACAAAAAAAATAAAATTTATTTTCATTCATTAAAACATGTACATTTAACCTGAACTTTTGCAATCACAAAAATAGATAAAAGTGTATATACTATTTCAATTAGATAGGTTTAATCATAGACTTATCAACTTGGATAGTATGTCTATGGGTTGAATTGATAGCTTGATTGAATTGAAAATTCGATGAAACAAAAATTTTTAGAATATGAAAAATGTTAATCTACAAAAACAAAATTTATTTACATTACTTCAGATATGAAGAACATGTTTCAGTCAAAAAAACAAATAATTCAAAAAATCAGATAAAAATGAATAAAGTTTATTTTCATTCAATAAAATATTTACATTTAACATGAGCTATAGACAATTTTGGAATCATCAGAATAGATAAAAGTTTATACACTATTTTAATTAGATGCATTCAATTGATAGTTCGATTAAATTGAAAATTCGATGAAACAAAAAAAAATTTTGGGCTATGAAAAATATTAATCTACAAAAACAAAATTTATTTACATTACTTGATATATGAAGAACATGTTTCAGTTGAAAAACAAGTAATTCATGAATAATTTTCAATTATCTATGAATATTTGAGGTTTATTCCTAGAAACATTCGAAATATAACATATAACATTCAAAGGTTTTTTTTATGGTATATAATACCAAATTTGTACGGGATGAATTACACACACAAACGACATTTATGTACAGGGTATCCCATTTTGGGCACCTTTACGGGATATCTCCGTTATTTTTAACGTTAGCAGGATGCGGTTTTCGCGACAGTTTGCTACTTTTTTGTGAAACTAAAGATGTCGTAATCAGTTTTTGTACAGCCCTCTTAGTTTTTGCTATACAGGGTGGAAATGAAAAGTATCACTTTTTAATCACCCCCCGTATCTCAGTTGTGCTTAACCTTGGAGAAATGGTTGAAACGCGTTCCCATAGATTTTTTTCCGTATAGAATCCAGTGGCGTAGTCAGTTTTTCAATTTAACTTTCCGTTTTTGAGATGTTGAGGAAACATATGTTTTTTTTTAAATTGGACACCCTGTATATTATTTTTTATTCTTATTAAGCACAATCTCAGCTTTTCAAAAACATATTATTTTATGCGTTTATTTTCAAAACCAAGCTCAGAATTCAAGATTTTGTAATTCAATTGTCAATAACTAATTAGTAGGCTCTATGACTGTTTATTAGAAAATGTCAAAGCTTTGTCGGTTGGTTTAAAAGTTTACAGTTCTCTCAGTTTTTATTATTTATTATATTATATTAATGCTTCAGTTTTAAGTTTTTCTCATTATGGCTGCTTACGAAAATTACGAGAAATATGACATGCTTGTTTGTTTCATTCAAAGCAATGAAAATTGCCAAGAAGCATCGGAACTATACTTTCAAAGGTAACCTTTAGGAGCACTATGGTTACGTTCTAATCTTATTTGTTTTTTTAAATATTAGATATCCAGAGGGAAGACAACCTTTTCAGGACATATTTCATAAAGTTCAACATTTACACCCCGGTGATGCCGAGCGCCGATTGGTGTTTTGCCAATGGTATTTACAGCAAATCCGTACCAATGACACCTTTGGGAGACTTGTGATCTGGTCTGATGAATGCTTCTTTTCAAGTGCTGGAATCCTTAATCGTCATAATTCAAGAACCTGGTCTAGTGAAAATCATCATTTAATTTTTGAGAGGGCACAACAAGGACGCTTTGGGGTTATTTTGGGGAGACGAATTGCTTATCGAATTTTTGAAGGGGGTCTTACAGCTCGTCGATATCAAGAAATCCTTGAGGAAGTTATTCCAGAGTTGATGGACAATGTTCCGTTGGCCCATTACGGTGCCGTTTATCTCCAAGCCACAACTCTTGACTTGTAAGGCCATTTCTAGATCATAACTTTCCGCAAAGATGGATTGGTACACACGGGCCTGTAAGATGGCCTCCTCGATCTCCGATTCTCTCAATTTTAGATTTTTTTTATTTATTTATTTATTTATTTATTTATTTAGGAATGATACAGAGTTGAGGCAAAGCCTATAAAACTCAAAAATAAACCAACATGTACCTTCTACATAAAATGAAGAATACACATGTATGAAAATGAGAAAAAAATAGTGTGAACCAAATTGAGAACAGAATAATATAATAGAAAAAAATAGGAAAAATTCAAAATGTTCCACTATCACGAGTGTCATCGATGTACGCGACGGCACAAACTGTCATAATTGTTTTTGAAGGCATTGAAAGACACCGAGTTCACAACTGCCGACGGCAAACTATTCCACGCACCAAAAACCCGGTTGGAGATGAAATTTTGCCTCTGCGACGATTTAAAATTCTCCTTCGACAGTTTGTAGGCATGACCACGAAGGCGACCGCCGGAGTTCAGAGTGAAAAGGCCGCTAAGGTCAGCTCCAAAGAGATTGTGCAGTGCACGGAAGGTCGTGATTAGGTCGCCTCGAATCCTCCTGTCTGCAAACGATGGTAAGTTCATGATAGATAGTCTCTCTTCATAACTTGGTCGCAAAATCCCGTATGGCAGACGCGACGCTCGACGCTGGATACCCTCCAACAGTGCCAAATCCCTCCTCAGAACCGGACACCACACCGGGCCAGCGAACTCCAAAATGGGGCGGACATACGTCTTAAACAGGACAGCACATGTTGAGGGCTCGCATCCGTTGAAGGCCTTCTGGATCATGAACAGAGATCTCTTGGCCTTATTCACGATGGACAGTATATGATCGGACCAGCTGAGATTCTCGGTAACAATCACACCGAGGTCGCAATGACTTCTACAGGTGTTGATGGGGATATCGTTGAGATAGTATTGATGACGGGGATTGAGGGGACCTAGGTGTAAAACAGCACATTTCTCCTGGTTGAGGGGTAATTGCCACTCTAGGCACCAACGGGTTAGCGCCTCCAGGTCTTCTTGAAGTTCTACAGCGGCTGTAATAGGGCTTCCGAACAATTTCGTGTCATCAGCAAATTGGGAACATTTAGATTTGAGGATCTTAGGCAAATCAGATATGTACAGGAGAAAAAGAAGAGGTCCCAATACGGATCCTTGCGGAACGCCGCTCAATACTGGTCTCGGTGAAGACAAAGCTGTGCCAACCCGAACTTGGAAGACTCTATCAGCAAGAAATGCCTCGATCCAACGAAGTAAACGGCCACGAATCCTCAAATGCTGAACCTTGTGAAGGAGGAGCCTATGAGGCACACGGTCAAACGCTCGTGAAAAATCCAAATAAATAACATCAACTGGATGGGAACTGTCTATGGACTTAGACCAAGAGTTGATGCAATCGAGAAGGTTCGTAGTGACTGAACGACCTGGTAGGAAACCGTGTTGGCTGTCGGGTATAAGCTTATTCTCAACGGCGAAATTGAGGACTTTTCCGTGAATGATCTTCTCGCACACTTTAGACATGATAGGAATCAAACTGATGGGGCGATAATTGGCAGCATTACTCTTGTCTCCCTTCTTGAATGCAGGCGTCACCAATGCACTACGCCAAGCTGAAGGTAGGCGAGAAGTCTCAAACGATCGTGTGAACAGTAGAGAGAGAGGATATGAAAGGGGTCCCGCACACTGCTTCAAAAGTTTGGCAGAGAAACCATCAGGACCCGGCGAAGAATTGACGTCAAGGGCAGAGAGGTGTGTCTCGATGACCGAAGGAAGAAAACTCATTTCCGCGATCTCCGAAGAATTGCATGGACCAATCGGTTTAGGTAGACAGGTAAATCCCCTGGTGAAGGAGGAGGCAAAACAATCCGCCAGTACATTTGCAGATTCATCGGGGCCGGAGCACGGTTGCCTGAAGGAGTTTGTAACCAGTGGGATGTCGACTTTGGAATTGAGGGTGGATCGGACATATTGAAGAACTTTTTTCCATCCTTAGAATGAACTAACTTAGATTCGTAGAGTCTTTTAGCACTTCTCATAGAAGAAGAAAGGAAATTAGAGAATCTTCGATGATCGTTGTAGTCCTCCATCCGTTTTCGGCGCTGAAATCGTTGCCATATTGATTTTTTATGCTGTATTGATTGCAGAATGTGTCGATCAATCCAAGGTTTGGATGGAACCTGAATAATTTCCTGTTCATGGGAGCATTCGTCTACCAAATTCTGGAGGATTGATGAGAACGAGGTCCAGCCTTCTTCAACATCACATGTGGGGGGCATTATATGTGCGCTCCAGTTTACCTCACCTAGTGTACGATTGAGGAGTTGGTAGTCAGTAACCTTCACAGTTTTCCTTATTCTTCTGGTGGTTGGAAAATGCAAATAAAGGGTAGCAATCGAAATGACGTGATCGGATTTTCCCAAAGGTGGACATTGTTCAATTTTGGAAATGAGATCGGCATCGTTGGTCAAAACCAGATCCAAAAGAGAAGGATTTTGCGTACCACGAAAGCGTGTTGGAAAATCGATTAACTGAAACAGATTATTTTCATGGATGGAGTAAATGTAAGCATTGGATGGTGAATTGCAGTTTATGGATGGAATAGGCCATTGAACATCGGGCATATTGAAGTCACCAGCTATAACTAGGTTGCGTTTAGCGTAGGAAAGTTCGCCTAGGTGGACTGCCACTGCCTCATCAGATTGACAGGGACGTGGTCTATAAATACAACCGATGGTGAAAACACAAGTCCTGCCCTTCGAAAGATCAATAAATAGATTATCAATTCCTGGGGAATCGAGATCCGAGACAGTCAAAGTAAAAGAGTCAGCAACCTCTCCAGAAACGTAAGCACACACACCACCGTGACCGACGGTAGACGTGCTATCATGCCTAAAGATCTTGTAACCAGGAATGGCAACAAGTGTGTCCGGAATACCAGGGTGTAACCAGGTTTCCGAGATCAGGATGAAGGTAGGATGATTGATTATGACAAAAGCCAGCAGCTCGTGAAACTTAGACAGCAAAGATTGGGCGTTGGTGTAAAAAATTCTCCACTCGTGAAGGTCACTCAGTTTTTCGAACTCTTACTACCAGAGATGTTGGTAATTGTTGGTTTACCGGAGACGTATTTTATGTCTATGTTAGACTCCCCTTCTCTTATCCTGCGCTTCAGTTCAATACGCAGGTCGTTCAGCTCCTTGATCTGCATTGGTGACTTGTCATCAGTGATGTTGATTCCCTTCCACTCAGGTACACCCGCCGCAGCCCTTCTACTCTTGAGTATATTTTTTGCAACGAGAGGATTGTTAAAAGACACCTTAATGATTCTCGGTCGATTATTAGTAGGTTTACCTATTCTGGACACAGAAACACATTGAGAATTAGCGTTCGGATCTATATAATCAAGAACCTGGGAAATAATATTATCGTCGCTATCAGTGCTCGCTTCAGGAATACCACGAACCAGGATGTTGTGGGATCTACGCAGACGTTCAAGCATTTCTGCAGGTTGGACAGCTGGGACAACAGGACCCTCAGCAATTGAGGCCGACTTTAAGGATATTATCTCAGATATTTTAGAACAAGCTGAATCTACAGCAACTTTGAGGTCTTTCTGTGCTTCGGCTATGTGACTCATTTCCAAAGTGCAGGCTTTGATTTCAGAACCATGTTCGTTGATTGATTGAGTATGGCTATCGAGAATGCCCTCATGACGCTCAATGTCCAGTGAATGTCTCTCTAAAATAGTCTTGCACTCCGACAGGTCAGTTTGAAGAACCAATTGGGTAGCCTTTATTGAGGAAACATCATTTGCTATTTCATTAAGTTTAGCCATTAGTATGGCGAACTGATTGTCGCTGGGTGAAAATGAGGTCTGTGGTCCGACCATTGTTGGTGTTGGTGAACCAGAGGAAACCGTTCCACTACGGAGTGAGCGGCAATAATTACAAATCCAACCATCGCCAACCGAGTCCAATTCGCGGGGCTGCAAATTGAGGCAGCTAATATGGAAAGCGCTCCTGCATTTGGAACAGCTAGCACACTTAGAAGAAGTTGCCTGTTTCGAGCAAACGTGACACTTGCTCATCTTCCTCCCCTTACCCTTCTCCTACTTATAATTTATAATTTAGAACAAAACAGAGGAAGTGGGGTTATATGCAAAATACGATTTATGAAACAAAATATAATTCAGTAGGGGAGCTTCGTGCGGCAATTATTTTGGCCTTTGAAAATTTGCAAAGAAGGCCTATGATTCTTTTGAACGCCATTAAAAGAATAACGAAACTCTGCAGATTCTGTATACGGGAAAATGGCCGTCATTTTGAAAAGCACCTATTAAACAAAATAATAAAATTTTGTTATTGTTTTGGATTCCCTAATAAACATTTAATAATTGGTATTTATAGGTAATCGATTATTTAAATTCTCAAAAAATTTCACATTAAATTAAGTTAAATATTAGATCATGTGATGTAGATAGTATGTTAACATTATTTTCGATTTCTAACGAAGTCTTGACATTTATTTTGTGTTTTTAATAAACAGTCATAGCCTACTACTTAGTTATCGACAATTGAATTACAAAATCTTGAATTCTGAGCTTGGTTTTGAAAATAAATGCATAAAATAATATGTTATTGAAAAGCTGAGATTGTGCTTAATAAGAATGAAAAATAATATACAGGGTGTCCAATTTAAAAAAACATATGTTTGCTCAATAACTCAAAAACGGAAAGTTTCATTGAAAAACTGACTACGCCACTGGATTCTACGGAAAAAAATCTATAGGACTTCGTTTCAACCATTTCTCCAAGTTTAAGCACAACTGAGATACGGGGGGTGAATAAAAAGTGATACTTTTCATTTCCACCCTGTCTAGCAAAAACTAAGAGGGCTATGCAAAAACTGATTGCGCCATCTTTAGTTTCACAAAAAAGTAGCACACTGTCGCGAAAACCGCATCCCGCTTACTTTAAAAATAACGGATATATCCCGTAAAAGTGCCCAAAATGGGATACCCTGTACAAATAAAAGAATGTGCAGGTTGTTTCCTTTCGACCAAGTAGAGCTCAGTTATGGTGGTATCACTGGTATCGGTACCAATGAAAGGATAGCTGGGCAGTAAGTTATGTTCCAACCAATTACCATTCTGTAGGCTATTGACTACCGGTTCTGCAGTCGCCATAGAAGGCGTGGTTGCCAGATCTTCTTTTACTCGATTCATAGGACCAGTTTGGATATAGTTCAGATATGGGTAATAGGACGAATTGAAAGAGTTATCCAATGTGGGATATGATGGATTTTGATTTTCATTATAGCATTTCCTTGACCAAGTTGTTGTACGCCCTGGGAGGAAATGGAACTTGACGGGCTGAATACTGAAGGGCAGACTGCTGGGTGACTGATGGTACATACTCTGAGTATTGAGGTGGTACCCGTTCGTTGCACCTGGTTCTCATGATGTTTTGTTGGGTGCCCGGAGAATTTGGATTTGTGGAAGTTGGTGACACGTTCTTGGCCTTCTGCTCTTTCTTGTATTTCATTCTTCTCTTCTGGAACCATATTTTGATCTGTCGTTCGGAGAGATTCAAGGCTCTAGCCATCTGGATCCTTCTTGGTCTACACAGATATCTACTTGCGTGGAACTCTTTTTCTCCACCAGCTGATTGCTGGTATATGCAGTCCTGGCCCTTTTGGTCGAATTGTTGTTTGGGGGGAAATCTGGCTTGGTTGCACTTGGGCGCTCGTCTGAACAGGCTGGGTTTTGACCATGTAATCTGAAGAGAAAAATACAATATTTAATTCAAGTTCAAAAATTTGACAGCAGCTTTCAAAGAAATCGGATAACAGGATAAATTATTATTATTATTATTATTAAATTAAGTTTAAAGTTTAGGCATTGCCTATAAACTCACAGAAAATATGATATACAGAATCCAAAGAAAAAAGAAAAAAAAAACAAATTCAAATTCAAATCAAGAGGTCAAAAAGTGCTAGAATTAAGAGCGACCAAAAAAAAAACAAAAACATAGATCCTCAGAAAAATCACACAAAAATGTTCCATTAGTATCCTGAAATGAAATAATGTTCACTCATCTCTGGAGGTGCCAACTGTCTAAATTGTTTTTAAAGAAGTTCACTGACACTGACTCAACCACAACAGGAGGCAACGCGTTCCACACACTAAATATTCGGTTCGTCAGAAAGTGTTGCCTTTGCACTGTCTTGAAGTTTTCCTTCCGAAGCTTGAGAGCATGGCCTCGCAAACGGCCATCCGTGTTCAGCGTGAACAGGTTGCTCAGACTAATACCGAACAGATCATTCAGAGCTCGAAAGGTTATTATGAGGTCACCACGGGTCCTTCGGTCCATAAAAGATGGTAAGTTCATTATGGAGAGTCTTTCACTATATGACGGGCGCGAGTATCCGTAAGGGAGGCGCGTCGCACGACGCTGAAGACCCTCGAGTTGTGTCCAATCGCGGCATAACGTCGGACTCCAAACAGGCCCGGCGAACTCTATAATAGGACGCACATAAGTTCGGTAAATAGCCGCGCACGTTGAGGGATCACACCTGCCAAATGCTTTTTTGATCAGGAACAAGGATCTGTTGGCTTTGCTGACAGCGTGGAGGATGTGATCGGACCAACTCAAGTTGTCAGTCACTATAACACCCAAATCACAATGGCTGCTGGAAACAGGGATGGCATGTCCATTGAGATAGTACCTCTGACGTGGATTACGGGCACCCAAGTGGAGAACTACGCACTTTTCACCGTTGAGTGGAAGCTGCCAGTCTTCACACCACCGAGAGATGGAGTCGAGGTCATCTTGTAAAGTAGAAGCTTCACTGGAGTAGCTAAATATTTTGGTGTCGTCGGCGAACTGTGAACAGTGGGAAGCAACAAGTTGTGGCAAGTCGGAGACGTAGAGCAGGAAGAGAACTGGTCCCAAGACCGAGCCCTGTGGTACTCCACTCAAAACATCCCTCGGTGAAGAGACAGAATCTCCAACACGTACTCGGAAGGTACGATCCGAAAGAAAGGCTTGGATCCATGAGAGAAGGCGGCCACGAATTCCGATGTGGTCGAGCTTGCACAGAAGACGTCCATGAGGCACGCGGTCGAAGGCTCGAGAGAAGTCAAGGTAAATGACATCAACTGAGTTGCCCTCATCAAGGGACTTCGACCAATTGTTAACGCATTCGAGGAGGTTCGTAATGACCGAGCGTCCTGGTACGAAGCCATGCTGACAGTTAGGGATTATGCCATGTCCGAGTGAGAACTGAAGAACTTCGTCCAATATAACTCTCTCACAAACTTTTGCAATGACTGGGATCAGGCTGATGGGGCGATAGTTCTCAGCACAACGCTTATCTCCCTTCTTGAAAATTGGCGTAATACGTGCACTTCGCCAAGAAGAAGGCAGGGAGGAAGTTTCAAATGAGCGAGTGAAGATTATAGAAAGGGGGAGCGCTAAAGAATCGGCACATTCTTTGAGTAGCCTAGCAGAGAAACCATCAGCTCCAGGTGCAGACTGGACATTCAGGGCAGAAAGTTTGGCTTTCACGATGGACGTAGAAAAATCTATGTTTTTGAGCTCAGCAGACACTCGAGGCGTGGTTATCGCGGGAATTGGACCAGTTTCTCGGGTGAAAGATGATGAAAAAGAATCAGCCAAAAAATTCGCGGAGTCTTCTGGGTCTGAGCATGGCTTTCTGCTTTGATCGTAAACTAGCGGAGCTTCAACTTTGGTGTTCAATGAGGATCTGATGTATTTGAAGAAACCCTTACGATCACTAGATCGTGTCAGCTTCAGTTCGTATTCCCGTTTGGCCTTAGCAATTGTGGAGGATAGATAATTGGAGAAACTCCTGTGGGCATCGTAATCTCTCTGATCTTTACGACGTGTATAGCGCTGCCACAGTGATTTTTTATGACGAATTAGCTTAATAATATTTGCATCAATCCAAGGTTTTGACGGGATGAAGGTGATGCTTCTTGTTGATGTGCAATTTTCAACTAGCTCTTGCAGAGTTTCAGTGAAAATGTTCCACATAAGCTCCACATCAGCAACCGGCTGTAGCAGAGATACCCAGTCAACCGCCTCCACCAAACCATCCAGTTGACGAAAGTTTGTGACTTTAATTGTTTTTGTCAACTTTTCATTAGCGGTAGGAAATGTGAGCTGTAA
Source organism: Adalia decempunctata (assembly GCA_951802165.1). NCBI lineage: Eukaryota > Metazoa > Arthropoda > Insecta > Coleoptera > Coccinellidae > Adalia > Adalia decempunctata. Next base: position 32,954,462 of record OX637702.1, on the reverse strand, counting down.
CGTGGAATATAGGATAATATGATCTGATTTACCCAGTGGTGGGTGCTGCTCTAAGCTTGAAACAGTGTCAGGATCATTGACCAATACCAAGTCGAGAAGAGAAGGATTTTGCAGATTGCGAAAGCGGGTCGGAAAGTCAACTAACTGAGTGAGGTTGTTATCGCGGATAGTGTCAACAAGAACAGCGGAGGCAGTATTGTAGGATCTTGAGGATAAAGGCCATATGACATCGGGCATATTGAAATCACCTGCTATGTAGAGATTTGGTTTATTCACAGATAAACTGCCAAGTAGATCAGCAAATTGAATATCAGAAGGGCCTGGGCGGGGTCGGTAGATGCAACCGATGGTGAGATAGCAGGACTTTTCCTTGTAGAGATCAATGAACAAGCAATCTATTCCTGGCAAATCAGGTGTTGATGGCTGGAGCGAGAAGGAATTCACGATAGTATCAGCCACATAAATACATACACCGCCATGACCAATCGTAGTTGTGCTGTCGCACCTATAGATGGAGTAGCCCGGCAACCCAACCAAGCTGTCCGGAATTCCAGAATGGAGCCAGGATTCAGCTACGAGAATGAAAGTTGGACGATAAGATCCGACATAGGCTGTCAGTTCGAGGTATTTGGAGGACAAAGACTGCGCGTTTGTGTAGACGATAGACCACTCACAAAGATCATTTAGTTTTTTGGCTGTTTAGTGTTTGTTATTTTAGTTATAATAGGAGAACCAGATAGATACTTTATGTCAATATCAGATTCTCCTGCATCTCTCCTGCGCTTAAGCTCCTCACGTAGACTGCCGAGTTCCCTGATTTGCATAGGCGTCATCCGAGATGCTGACACCTCGCCAGTCAGGTTTGCCTTTAATCATTGTTTTATTCCTCAGTATCCTGGTAACTATCATTGGGTTGCTAAACGAAACTTTTAAAATCCTAGGACGATCATTAGAAGGGGGGCCAATTCTTGTAACGGAGGTTTGGTGCGATTTTGCATCAGGAGCCACACAATCAAGAATCCCAGAAATTATAGACGGATCCTCATTGGAATTCGTCTCACGTACACCACGGATCAAAACATTATGGGACCTCTGGAGACGATCAAGTAGTTCGGACGGCTGCAGGCTTGGATTAGGACAAGCGTTAGTGAAGACCTCAGCAGATTTTTCCAATCTTGCTAGTCTATGATTATTAGAATCTACTAGGTCTTTGAGTCAGGAGATCAACCCTGGAAGAGCAAGAGCCAATATCTAAATCGTGCTGATCTATGATTTTCGAATGGGCGGCCAGAGTATCACCTTGTCGTAGTATTTCAGACGAGTGTTTCTCCAGTATAGATTTACATTCAGTAAGATCAGACTGGAGCATTTGTTGGTTGGTCTTAATGATCGAAATATCAGTAGATATCTCATCCAGTTTCTTCATGAGCAAAGAAAATTGATCACAGTTCGGAGAGGTGGACCTGAATTGTTGGGTATCGATCTGTGCCGAAGCAGAGCTCGATTTACTCCGAAGAGATCGGCCCTCCATTTTACAGTAACTGCACACCCAATTTGCATCCACCAAGTTCAATTCTTCAGCCGATAAGTTGAGACAGTCTAAGTGAAAGGATTTTCTACACCTAGAGCAATTAGTATTGCGAGTAGAGGAAGTTGATTTCGAACATATGTGACACTTAGCCATTTTGACTTCCCAAAGTATGAAGTGCAATACAGCAGATATTTATATAAGGAAGGGATTAGGATATCACACAATTTCACTCTCTTGGGCCGATAAGAGAGGCTTAAATACAGACAGGGTAGGCCACGGAAGAGAAAAGGTAAGCAACGGAGGTAAGGAATAGAAAGTATGGAGGAAGAGGATATTCGGCAGCAAAGTGACTGGAATGCAAAATAACGTAACAATGCGGAAAGGATCCTGTAATTGAAGCGCGGCACGTCCCAACCAATTTTGTGGAGTACTGAGAGATCTGACGGTAACGGTTATAAACCTTCGACGCACAGGTACAGGTTGCAATGGTGGGGGGATCGGCGCAATCGACGTGCGTATTAATGTAAACAAAGATGAAACTCCAAGGATAACAAAAAATGAAAACAAAATGAAAACTCAGGAATAGGGATTCCTCAGTGATAGTTTCCTACCTTAAATGCGCAATATCAGCCCCCAGCACACAGGAAACCAATTGAACAGTGAAAACAAAAATATTAGCACAGAATAATGTTTTATATTGCGGAGCCACTCTTACAGACGTGTTAACTCTCTGGACTATGATTTTATGAAAGAAATTTTGTTTCGAAAAAGATTCATAGCAAAAAAATTTAAAAAATAATGATAGAGGAGATTGGTTAGTTTATAAAACGAACAAAATAATCAGTTGAGTAGATTTTTTATAATGAATGAACAGCTAAGCTCAAACGTAATTCGATATTCTGATAACTGAAGAAATGTGAAATAAAATATACGAAAAATATTGACAAGAGAATCAAACGTAAATTAAGCAACATGCACAAGAATTTTATAAAAATATTGTACTAATCAAGTCCTTCATTCCACTGACACTTATTTATCGTATGGCATAGTGTATAAAACAAGACATAGTGTATAAAGCAAAACATAGTGTATAAAGCAAGAAATAGTTTCATAGACTAACATCTAGTTGATGAATGTAGTCGATCGCTTCGTTGGTCGCCATCAGGAAGTCATTGAAGTCACCTGTGTAGGCCCTGTTCTGGCATTCGGTGATGATGTGGTGAACAGTTTGTCTGGCCGCCCCGCAGTCACATCTTGCAGTTGGTGTTTTGTTCCACTTGTGGAGCGAGTCTGCGCACCTTCCGTGTCCGGTACGTATTCTGTTGATGGATGTCCATATTTTGCGGGGCTGTTCGTAAGCGGGTGGCTTTTGGGTCATACATGGTAGATTCTGGCATTGAGCTGGGCAGGCATCTCTCCATTCCTGTCCCCAGAGGTCCATAAGGTTGAAATCGGATGCCACTAAATCCCTTGCAGTTCTCATAGAAGGTCTTCTGGAACGCAGTCTTCTTCTGTCTAGGTCGGCTAGGTCTTGGTGTATGGGCAGCTGGAGGTTGTCTTGCATTCTGTTAAATTCTCGGAGGAGAGCAGTTTTGCGTCGAAGGTCAGGCGGTGGTATGTGGCTCAGGACAGGTAGCCATGGGGTGGGAGTCGATTTTAGTGTGCCGCTAATGGTCCTCATTGTTGCGTTTAGCTGTACGTCAACATTGTGCGTGTGTGCGCTGTTAAGCCAGACCGGGGCGCCATATTCTGCAGCTGAGTAGACTAGTCCTATTGCCGAGGTACGTAAGGTGTCGGCAGTAGATCCCCATGAAGTCCCACAGAGCTTGTGTAGGATGTTATTTCTTGATCGCAGCTTAGCAGCAGTGTTTTCTAGGTGTCTCCTATAGGATAGCGTTCTGTCGAGGGTAATTCCGAGGTATTTTGGATGCGGGTTGTGGTGGAGTAGGTTGTAGACCTGTAGCTCCTTATCTGCACGTTTGTTGTTCAGGTGAAAGCAGGATGTTTCTGTCTTTGTGGGGTTGGGTTTCAGTCTCCATTTGCGGAAGTAGGCTCCCAGTGTTCTTAGGTCGGATGTTAGGGTGGCTTCAGTTTCCTCGAACGTTTGATGCCTTGTAGCTATAACCCAGTCATCTGCATATCCGAACTTTCTGGATTTCGTGTCAGGCATGTCGGATATATATAAGTTGAAAAGCAGTGGGGCAAGCACAGATCCCTGTGGCAGCCCATCGTTAAGTGTCTTTGTGGAGCTTATCTGGTTGTTTAGTATTACTTGAAAGGTTCTATTCGCAAGCATGTTGTCGACAAGTCGGATGGTCTTTGAGCATGGTATTGTTTGTATGAGCTTGTACAGGAGGCCGTGTCTCCACACAGTGTCGTAGGCTGCGGACAGGTCTATGAAAGCGGCCGACGTTTTCAGTTTTTTCTGAAATCCTGCTTCTATGTATGTTGTTAGTGTCAGCACCTGGTCTGTACAGCTTCTCTGTGGTCTAAAGCCAGCCTGTTCAATAGGAACTCGTTCAAGTATTGTGCTCCCTATTCTGTTAAAAATGACCCTTTCGAGGAGTTTATATATTACGCTAAGTAAAGCGATGGGGCGGTAGCTTTTTGGTTGGTCACTCGGTTTCCCTGGCTTCAGTATGGCAATGATGGCACTGACACTGTAACATGGTGTCAGGTGTGGTAACTTTCCTGATAATTAATCGAGGATTATTTAAATATGGAAGCATTTAGAATTCCACACGTGATGGAATTTTCTGGATACATGGGAAAAAATTGGTCCACATGGATCCAAAAATTTGAGCTATATATGTTAGCTGCTGTTGATCCCGATGCTTCTGAGGAAAAAAAGGTGGCAATATTCCTGAATTTAATAGGAGATGAAGGTTTGGAAATTTTTAATACCTTAAAGTTAAAAATTTCTTCTGCAAAGTTGGAGGATGTAAAAGCTGCATTCAAGAAGTACTGCGAACCAAAGAAGAATGTGGTGTTCGACCGTTTCAAATTTTTGAGCTGTACCCAGAAGGAGGGCCAGTCCATAACGAGCTTCATAACTGAGATAAAAACGATGGTAAAAAACTGCGAATATACCAATGAAGATGAGATGGTGAGAGACAAGATCATAATGGGATTGAAGGACAACAACCTGAGAGAGAAGCTGCTGCAAAATGAGGGCTTGTCACTGAAGAAAACTGAAGATATTTGCAACATTATGGAGATGAGCAGACAACTGGCAAGTTTGATTACTGGTAACCAAGCAAAGCCGGATTATGCCATTGATGCTGTCAGCCAGAAGAAAAATAAGTTAAGTAACAAAAATAAATACAATAAATCATTCAAAAAATGTCAAAGATGTGGATATAAACACCATAATCGTAAATGTCCAGCTTTTGGGAAAATGTGTTCTTATTGTAGAAAACTCAATCATTTTTCTTCATGTTGCTTATTAAAAAATTCAAATGAAAGAAATAAAAAGAAAAAAGAACCAGACGTTCCTCCAGTGGAAACTATTTCCTTAAGCGATGAAATTGATAATTTGTTCATTGATACAATCCATATTAATCAGTTGAAATCAAAACTGAACAATGGTTCTTATAAAGAAATGTTAGGTGAAAATGTAATGTTTAATAATGCAATTGTATGTTTCAAGTTGGATACTGGAGCAGAATGTAACGTACTTCCGACAAAGGTCTACTGTGAAAATATTGGCTCACTTGATGGAATTTCTCCTGTGAATGTTAAATTGATGGCATTTGGGAGACAAATGGTGAAAGTAAGAGGATTGGTGAGGTTGAATTGTGTCATTAGAGACAAAAAATCATATTTACCTTTTTACATAGTTGATGGTGCAGATAAACCAATATTGGGCTTAAAGGCTTGCTTAAATTTTAACTTGATTAAACATATAAGTTCATTAACAAAGACGAATTTGAAATCAAAACAAGATAGAGTGTTGGAATATAATGAAGTTTTTAATAATTTAGGCTGTTTTCCCGGTAAACCTCGCAAGTTAATACTGAATGATAAAGCAATTCCAGTTATACACAGTTCTCGTAGAATTCCTAAAAAACTTATGCCTAAATTGAAAGAGTCTTTGGATCATCTAGTCCAAAATGGTGTGATATGTCGTCAGATTGAGCCCACGGATTGGGTTAATAATATAATGATTACTGAAAAGGTAGACAAAAAATTGAGAATCTGCCTTGATCCTTCTGACCTGAATAAATATTTAAAACGTGAACATTACCAAATTCCTTCTCCTGATCAAATAATAACTAGTTTAAATAATAAGAAGTATTTTTCGATTTTAGATTTAAGGGATTCATTTTATCAGATACCGTTAGATGAAGAATCGACCAAATTATGTACATTTGCCACACCATATGGTCGATATAAATTCCTTCGTTTACCCTTTGGAATAAATACTTCCGCAGAAATTTTCCAACGAAAGAATGTTGAAGTATTCGGTAATGTATTGAATGATAGTATTTATATAGATGATCTTATAATCTCAGGTTCGACAGAAGAAGAGCATGACAAAAAATTACATGAAGTATTAGAAATTGCAAGGAAACATGGAATCACTTTCAATAAAGATAAATTTCAGTTCAAAAAATTAGAGTTGAAAATTTTAGGATTCATAATATCGGAGAAGGGCATTAGAATAGATCAACAGCGGACTGAGGCTATCGAAAAAATGAAAACTCCCACAAATAAAAAAGAATTACTTAGATTTTTAGGTATAGTGAAATATTTAGGAAAGTTCGGTCCAAATTTATCAGCGTTATCAGCGCCTTTGAGACAGCTTACATGTGATAATGTGCTATTTCAATGGGAAGCGATACACACCGAAACAGTTAATAAAATTAAAAATTTGATCATACAGGCCCCTACTCTGACACATTTTGATGTCAACAAAGAGGTAATCTTACAGTGTGATGCCTCTATGGATGGCTTCGGTGCTTGCCTTATGCAGGATGGAAAGCCAGTTGCGTTTGCCTCTAGAACTTTGTCTGATACAGAAAAGAGATATGCAAATATTGAGCGGGAGTTAAGTTCAATTGTTTTTGCTGTTGATAAATTTAACTATTTTGTGTATGGTCGACCAGTAAAAGTTCATACTGATCAAAAACCGCTAGTCAACATTTTTAAAAAAGACATAAATAAAGTATCTTCTAGATTACAGCGACTCTTATATCGATTGATGAAATATGACTTAAAAATAGAATACTTACCCGGAAAACTAATGTTTATTGCGGATGCATTATCTCGCGCCAGCATAAAAGATCCGACATTTAGAGATCATGAAGAGATTCATGTACATAGTTTGAAAGATTCATTACCAATTTCAGAAAATAAGTTATCTGAATTAACATCATCAACTCATAATGATAAAATTCTGGTGAAATTGAGGCAGTGTATTAGACAGGGGTGGAAAAATTTAAAAAAATTGCCTGATGAGTTGAGAGGTTATCATAGTATTAAAGATCAAATCTCTGAATGTGAGGACTTGTTATTTTATGGAGACCGTTTAATCATACCTGAAAGCATGAGACCCGAAATGTTAAAAAAAATACATGAGGGTCATCTGGGCATAAATAAATGTAGAGCTAGAGCTAGGGAATCACTATTTTGGCCAGGTATGTCGAAAGAGATTCAACAATTCATTCTTAAGTGTGAAACTTGCAAGTATTTTCAGAACACAAATGCTAAGCAACCATTGTTATCCCATGAATTGCCAAGTAGACCGTGGGATAAGGTTGGAATTGACATTTTTGACTTCAAAAATAAATCGTACATCGCGATTATTGACTATTATTCTAAATGGATTGATTTTAAATTTATAAAGACGAAAAATATCAGAGATGTGATAAATTCTCTTATGGAAGTGTTTGCTATTTTTGGATTCCCAAACAAAATCATTTCGGATAATAATCCCTTCAATGCCTATATTTTCAAAAAGTTTGCTGAGGATTATAATATCGAACTGATTCGTTCCAGCCCAAACTATCCCAGAAGCAATGGAATGGCTGAAAAAGCTGTAAATATATGTAAAACTATTTTAAAGAAATCTAATGTAGATCATGACAACGTTCATTTATATTTGCTCAAATATCGCAATACTCCTATACCCGATCTTGGTTTATCACCTGCACAGTTGTTGTTGAATAAACGTCTCAAGGATACTCTTCCAACAAAAAGCTACTTACTTGAACCAAAATTGACCGATTCTAAGAACGTCAGAAAGAACTTGATCAAGCGTCAGAACAAACAAAAATTATATTATGATCGTAACAGTCGACCTTTGAAGGACAAGAATAACAAAAATATATATTTTAGAAAAAACAATGCGTGGAATAAAGGTAGAATTGTATCTCAGTGTCATGAACCTAGATCTTTCCTGATTTCTGATGAGAATAACAAATTGTTCAGAAGGAATAGGGAACATTTTATATATAGAAATATATCAAGTGAATTAGACTCTAATGAAAGTGATAATAACTGTGATGATGATTTTAATAATTTGAAAAGTGAAGGCTGTAATAAAAGTTCACTTTACTTTTTAAGAGATAGGAATTTGTTGCACAAACCGGATAGACTTCCAAATTAGATTTAGTTGATTGTAAACAATATTTTCAGTTGCCTTATATCTCATATTGATTAATTTTACATGTAACGGTATCGTAACCGTAGGAATTTATATTTAAGGCAGTTTTAGGTTTTAAACAAGTTTATTTCTAGCAAGTACAGTTGTAGTCATTTCTAGATAGAAGTCAACGACGGAATCAATGTTCACACAGACTATTAATATCTACACAGATACATATGTCAATGTCACTTGTCTGTTTACACAATTCAATTGGCCTCAGCCAGGTTAATATCTTTACATATTCGTTGACTTTGAAGCTTGTCAAGTTCCAGTTAACGATCTGAAAACAAAATTGAAAGGCCACAGAAATATAAATAAAAATTCATTGTATTCAATATGCGGTAAAATCATGACTATATAATGATTTTTTTGGTTAAGAGGGGTTTATACCGCGGGGCTTCCTGAGCGCACGTCAAACTCTACCCACGTCTTACCCCTCACCACCCCTAAGAAATCGTCGATTTTCAGGACGTCCGAAGATATCACAGACATTCCTCGTATTTACCGTCCCTTTCTTCCACATGCGGTTTTCTGTTACGTACAGCATTTACCAAGGGAAGGGCGGAAAATGCCGAATGTTCACGAATATTCACGAATGAACTGGGATTATTTACGAAACTGCTGACAACACTGTAAATTCACAGGAAAGAGTCTTACCTCTGTGCCCTTACGTTTGACGAGATGGGAAGAAATAGTTGGGAATTCCCTACAACTGAGGGAATTCCCACTTTCAAGGTTGAGGTCTAAATATTGATTTTAGCTCAACGACCAGACAGGCATGCTACCTGTGTTGAAAGATGTGAAGGAAAAAAATAAGAATATATTACTACTTCTTAGTTGTACGAATTTATTGCGAATTTCTGTTTTGATTGTAAGTTAGGTTCGGAAAAGAGTCGTGGACTTAAAAAATCATGCACATATGAATCCACAGTATATTAAAAATTGTAATTGAGACTAAAAATCTGAACCGAAATTTTTTAATGAATTTAAATTTGTTTATTGTATGAGACGCTGTATCAAAGGAATTGTATATATTCACATTATTAGTTACAGGCAATATAGGTAGGAATATGAAACTTCACTCCAGAGAAAAAAATATCGAAAATCGTTTTTCAAATTAGTACCCTATTTTTTATGATTGCGTTTTATTGTGCGAAAAAAAATAATGATAATTCTCTAAGTTTTTTAATTTTTTTTTTATTGAAGTACAATAATTATTTTTCTTTGCAGAATCAAATTAAACCATGGTTTAAACAGAAATGTACCTATTCAGAATTGAATACTTAACAGAAGAAAAAAATTAAAAATAGTTATTTTCCTAACAAGTGCGAAAAGGGTTATATTTTTCCGCACGAAACTGCAGTGCGGAAAAGATATCAATTTGATCTCATCACACTGATCAAATTCAATTTGATATATTCAAATACTTTCAAACTGATGACAAATTTTAATTCACATGTCGTTTCCATAACAACGTCGTTGGTGGCGTTGGGTGCATAGGAACATATCATAATTCAGTTCATTCTTTAGAAAAAGCGTGCGGCAATAATCCCCGTTATTCCATTCCCGCACGGGAAGTGTGCGGGAATGGAATAGCAGAGGTTTTTTCCGCACTGTTCGACAATGTGATTCTTTACGAATTGAAATGCGTGCGGGAATAAGGGGGAAATCGCACGCTTGTAGAAATTTTTTTTTAACAAATCTATCTTCACTTCTTATATGTATAACCGAGAGCGCTCAGGCTCCAGTAGAAAATTTCGAACAATATGATAATCCCAATTTCCAGATTTCAAATATGTCCAGTTCTCCAGAAACGTCTTATAAGCACTCGAACTTGGGACATCCTATACATATATTCAAGTTAGACTAACTCCAGTATACCTATTAAAGTCATATATTTTTTTATATCATTAATTTGAAATAGCTTTCTTTATTTGTTGTTAGTGACTATGATATTATATTTATTTCCAAGATTATTTTACAGAAGTTTTTTTGGATGAACATTGATGAACATAAGTTTTTAAATAACGTTAAAAAAATATATGAAGAAATATCTGATATTACTCTCGAACTCTTAGTAACAATAAGTGACAAACATAATTCGAACTTTTCATTTTTTTTAGAAAATTCCTACTTTAGCTGGATAGCATTCAAGACACAAAATCTCATGCACTTAGCTTTCACACTATCCGCTAATAATAATAATATAAGGAGAATATTCGCTCATCCTAACTATTGAGCTCAGAGATCTGAAGTCCTCTTTTTTGGTATGGTCCTCTTCTTCGGTGTTGTTTTCAGCCCTTTCACTTTTCACTGATAACAGACGCCTTACAAGTAAACAATAAATATTTGCCTTTGGATTTTGCTGAATAGTACCTGCTTCAATGTGCAGTATTGCCAGATAGACGGAACGATCAGTAGACAGTGGAAATAACCAAGTTCGTCCATTAGGTGGCAGCGATCGTTTAATTTTAATTTTACTGAAATCGGTTTTGGAGCGATTGAAAAAACTTTTTGTGTTGAATTTTGTGTGGAAATTCATAAAAAAAATAATCTAGGTCGGAAAGTTATTATCATGCATATAGAGTCACTAAGAAAGAAAAAAAATTTCATTTTTTTTCAGTCGACGAAAAAAAAAAGTTATGAACTTTCCGACTTGAAAAACACTTCAAATTGAATAATAGTGAAAACCCCATATAAATCGGTGGTCTCTATCGTGAGAAATACCGAATCGCGTTTTGAACTGAACGTCATTACGGTATAGGCCCCTCTTAATATTATAAAGAAATAATAAATGGAATTTTTGAATTTTGAAAGTAAATAAACAAATAAACCAACCTGTTGTTGTGTTGTTGTGTTTCGGTTGAAATTATTGTAATATTCATCCAAACATACATACTGATCATTTCCCAGTGGAGTGATGGTCAACATTTGGGATGCCACAGGGGTCATTCCGTTTATGTTTTCAGCAATATTGCAGCTTGTTATGTCCTTTCCAATGGAATCACCCAAATCTTGATTCAGCTGATTAGCCTAAGCTAATCCGGTGAAATCTGCATAGAAGCACCGAGATGAAGATCTAGGTGCGGGCACTATTTTCCACTACGTTGTTGGTTGTATCTTCCATCGTAACTAATTATTTTCGAAGCTGAAGAACTTGCGAAGTACTGTTTTTGATGGTACTCTGGTCGCTTCGAAATGGTGCAAGCTTATCGCCTACAACTCCTTTTATACTGATTTTGGACCCTAATTACCTCGAATTCTTGGAACAAGCAAAACCTGAATCATTTCACTTTAGGAGGGTGTGCCCTTTGATAGATAACGAGCTTTTCAACATGTTACAAATTCAAACTCAAGCAAAAGCCGAATTAATATGAAAAACTTACTTTAGAATGTTGATTAAATAATAAGAATATACTGAAAATATTTACCTACGAATCGGTTGTCGAATAGGATAGTTATAAACAGGAGTTGATGTACTTCTCCATCAGCGTGTAGATCAAGTATATGTAAATTAAAGACACACTGGTTTTTCTACCTTATTTATTCAGCTATCGATTTCGGCAAAATTATGCCATCATCAGGGCGTTCTGAAAAGACACTCATATATATAAAGAGACGATAAACATACAAACCAAAACAAAACAAAAAACAATAAAATCTTACCGTCATAAAATACAAGAATAAGCTATAGAATATAAATGCAGCATAAATATAAAGGTGTTTTGAATATTTTTTCGATATTTGTAATATTACACGTCATAAATGAGGTAAACAATTCATTATCTGGGAGACGTAATATGTAGGAAACACAAATACACATGCGTGGTGTTTAAACCGCATAGAAACAAGAAGTTACATAGATCGTAAATTTCTTATTTTTGGCTGCTGCTTCTAAAGGATCGACTTAAAAATATTGGGAAATGGAAATTCTTTTATGTCGTTCAATAGGTTATTGTCATCTTTTCTTTTTAAAATTTCTAATTGTTCCAGAAGGGTTAATCTATAAAAATTTCTTTCGTGGTGGAGAATATTGAGACTATAAATTGACGTCTTATGTTTGTTATCAGAAAGATGGTTTCCCATTGCTGAATGGGGTCTATTCTTCACATGTTCGGAGAATCTTATATTAGCAGCGCGTGTAGTCATACCAATGTAATAAGCCTGACAATCTTCACACCCAATTTCATAGACTCCACTTTTTTGCTCCTTTTTCACCTTTGGTTTATTATTAACTAGGATATTTTCTAAAGTGCTACCTCTTTTATTAGTGACATAACAATTATATTTTTGTAGGATTGAGTTCAGATTATAATTGAGGTTTCGACAAAAGGGAATGGAGATATATTTGAGAGCCATGTTATGATGTGGGTAGATCTTTTTGACAATGAGTTCTTTCTCCTTTTTTTGTTTAATCAAGTTATCTATATAAGTTTTGGGATATTCGTTATTTAAGCCAATGGTGTATATGTTATTAAGTTCTTTTTTATAATTTCTTTCTGATAGAGGTATAGTATTTAATCTATGGATTAGGAAGTTAAATGCTGCTTTTTTGATGTGTGGAGGATGATGTGAGTTATAAGGGATGATAACGTCAGTATTTGTGGGCTTTCTATAAATATCGAAAGAGAATTTGTATGTTTCGTTCAGATTAAGCTGAATTGTTAAGTCTAAAAAATTGATGGTATTTTCTGTGGCTTTTTCTAAAGTGAACTTTATATTGAACTGACTGTTCAGATGTTCTAAGAAAGAATCAAGGTCATCTTCACTGCCGGACCAAATACAAAAAACATCGTCCACATACCTTCTCCAAAAAGTCACACATTGACTCAAAGGATGATTCATAATTTGTTTTTCCACGTAGTCCATGTATGCTTTTGCGAGAGCCCCGCTTAGTGAAGAACCCATTGGAAGTCCGTTAGCCATGATGTAGAGTTTATCCCAAAATGAAAAGAAATTTTGTTCTGTTGCCAGTTTTATGAGAGAAATTATATTCTCGATATCTTCTTCTTCTAGCTGGAAGTAATTGTCTTGAGACAGCAGTTGGTGTAAATGATCATTAAGTATAGATAAGGTTTGTTCCAATGGGACCTTAGTGTAGAGGTTCACTACGTCGAATGATAATAGGAGGTATGTGGTGTCCTTGTTGAGGTTGATGGATTTCAGCTCTTTTATGAGTTCTATTGAATTTTTAATGGAATATTTGGACCTGAATTTTAATTTACCAACAAGAATGTTATTTAGTATTTTGGAAATTTTATTTGCCGGTGAGTCAACAGCTGAAGTAATTGGACGTATAGTTTTATCTGGTTTATGAAGCTTTATCATGGAGTATAGAACAGGTATACGTGGATTCTTTTCCTTAATGGTGTGTATATTAATACCACCCAGTAGTTTCTTAAGTGTGGGTAGACATTGTTTCAAAGCAGGAGTGAGTTTTTTATTGTAGCTTAACATTGGGTTGTTTTTCAATTCTTTGATGTTATGGTCTTTGAAGAATTGTAAGGTTTTCTCCACATATACATTCTTATCTAGGATTACTAAGCCGGCGTTTTTATCCGCTTTGGTTATGATCAAGTTATTGTTCTCTAGTTTATCTTTGATCTTTTTTATATTTTCATGGATGTTCCTGTTATTCAGTATTTCCCTTGAATTCCCTGTTTCGAGATTTGATTGTTTTTTCAAAAGGCGTGTGATTTCGCTCGCGATATTGTCATAATTGGGATGTTTTCTAGTTTGTAATTCTAGGTCTATAGCCAGGCAATGAAGGTCAACTTTGCTGGGGTATGGTGAATACTTATGTCCGAGGTTCAACGTATCGATCTCCTCTTCAGTGAGTACAACTTCAGAAAGGTTGGTGAATCTGTTTTGTTTTGGTTTGTATGTTTATCGTCTCTTTATATATATGATTGTCTTTTCAGAACGGCCTGATGATGGCATAATTTTGCCGAAATCGATAGCTGAATAAATAAGGTAGAAAAACCAATGTGTCTTTAATTTACATATACTTATAAACAGGAGATTTATAAAATCATGATTAATACTTGTAGTTTGCAAACTACAGCCCATATGATCTACATGTTTTTGCAAGAATCATTTTATAATTTCATGATTTATCTATTCATCATCAACCAATCACAGCAAATTCCCCCTTGACAGTTAATTGAATATTTGGGAATATCTCAATAAACATATTTTGAATTTTTTCAATGAACAAGCATGTCATCTGAACATATCTACGATAAACTAAATGAGATGAAACTGATCATATATAAAACGATCTGATTTTGAATGCATACTTTATTCATAAAAAATAACATGTCTGTGAATATCCCAGTATTTTAATATAATATAACTAAACCCGAGACTAAACCTTAGAAGCTTCTGCATATTTACATAGGAAATTTACTTTTAGCAGTGAGTAATTTATTAATAAATAAGGAAAAAAAGTATTTTATTGAATACAAGAACAACTAATTCTTGGAACAAAAGTGCAGTGAATGAAATCAAAAATGCAATAAATGCTGTTTTATATTCGACATATCTTGAATGACAGTATATAATTATAAAGTAAAGGATCTGATTACTTCTGTTTTTTAGCTGGAAGTTTTAATTGAACGATGGTTTTGATTGTATGTTTGAACGAATAGGATTGAAACTGATAATTGATACGCTCATTATGTCAAATAACTAAATTAATAGAGAGGAAGATTCATATCAGTCTTTAGAATATGGTTTTGCGTTAATTTCGGAAACTGTGGAAAAAACTATTTGACACAATTATTTCTCTGTATTGGTTTCATCAACACATTATATGATAAGTGTTTGACTTAGAATGATATGGGCTTCTATATTTTTTTGATTGATTCGTTTGAAAATTGAAATTGTAAAATTTATGATTGTTTAAGTGGAAAATCTTCAGGAGTTGATTTATCGAGCGTTACACAGAATAAATTCATTTCATTTCATTGAGGCCCAAAAAATATTTGTGTACTCATGAAATTAATTATAAAACACATAATTATGAAATTGGATGCTAATTCTTGTAATTTTTTTCCGGCCTCAATTATTTATGCGTTTTAACTTTTCATAGGACGGCAATGTGGGTTTTTCATTTTTCTTGATTAAAGATTTCATCAGAATAAAAAACTCTCACAATTTAATTCCTATTCACCATGAAGCGCTTCAAGCCTGGTGGAAGGTTGATTATCCCTGCCAAAAATGTCTCATAGAAACTGATAGAAAATTTATGTATGAGAACTTATGAGATTCAAATTGGATAGTGAAACCGGAAATCCGTATAGAACAATATACGATATCTATCAGACCTTAATGGGGATTACAGATACATATTTATTTGATTTCTAATGGCATTTCCTACCTTGAATCTATGATATTCAAATGTGTTTTCACGCATAACTTATATCCGTTTCTATCAGCGATTCCTGGGAGGAATGTTATATGTTTCTATTGGATAATGCAAATATAAAATGAATGAGAATATATGAGATTTCATAGTAGTCACTAAGTCACTCATGAGGATCTAAGGGTTTCAAGTGCGAATTCCACGCATAGCTTATATCTGTTTTTATCAGCGATTCCTGGAATGAATACTATATGTTTCTATGGGGTAATCCAGTTATGAAATTAATTAGAATATATGAGTTTTCATAGTCACTTGTGAGGATCTATGGGTTTCAAATGTGATTTTCTCATATAATATCTACCTGTTTCTAATGTGTTTTCACACAAAGCTCATGCGTTGATGAGGATCCATCGGTTTTAAATGTGATTTTCACATATAATATCTACCTGTTTCTAATGTGTTTTTACACATAGCTTGTACTCTCATGAGGTTCTATCGGTTTCAAATGTGATTTTCACATATAATATCCACCTGTTTCTAATGTTCTCTCACGCGAAGCTCATGCGTTAATGAGAATCTATCGGTTTCAAATGTGATTTTAGTATACAATATCTACCTGTTTAATGTGTTTTCACACAAAGCTCATGCGTTGATGAGGATCTATCGGTTTCAAATCTGATTTTAGCATATAATATCTACCTGTTTCTAATGTGTTTTCACACAAAGCTCATGCGTTGATGAGGATCTATCGGTTACAAATGTGATTTTAGCATATAATATCTACCTGTTTCTAATGTGTTTTCACACAAAGCTCATGCGTTGATGAGGATCTATCGGTTTCAAATGTGATTTTAGCATATAATATCTACCTGTTTCTAATGTGTTTTCACACAAAGCTCATGCGTTGATGAGGATCTATCGGTTTCAAATGTGATTTTAGCATATAATATCTACCTGGTTCTAACGTGTTTTCACACAAAGCACATGCGTTGATGGAGATCTATCGGTTTTAAATGTGATTTTCACATATATCTACCTGTTTCTAATGTGTTTTCACACAAAGCTCATGCGTTGATGAGGATCTATCGGTTTCAAATGTGATTTTAGCATATAATATCTACCTGAGAATAGTTTAACGTCTGTAAATATAATTAAGGAAAGAAATAACGGCATGCAGACAATTGAATATTTTTGAAATTCCGGAAAAAGTCACACACCGTGCAGGAATCGAACCTACGTCTCCCTACTTTCCGGGAAAAGTATCATATGCATCGTTAGCCCAGTGGTCAAGGCCCCATGCCCGGAAAGTAGGGAGACGTAGGTTCGATTCCTGCACGGTGTGTGACTTTTTCCGGAATTTCAAAAATATTCAATTGTCTGCATGCCGTTATTTCTTTCCTTAATAATATCTACCTTTTTCTAATGTGTTTTCACACAAAGCTCATGCGTTGATGAGGATCTATCGGTTTCAAATGTGATTTTAGCATATAATATCTACCTGTTTCTAATGTGTTTTCACACAAAGCTCATGCGTTGATGAGGATCTATCGGTTTCAAATGTGATTTTAGCATATAATATCTACCTGTTTCTAATGTGTTTTCACACAAAGCTCATGCGTTGATGAGGACCTATCGGTTTTAGATGTGATTTTCACATACAATATCTACCTGTTTCTAATGAGTTTCCACACAAAGCTCATGCGTTCATGAGGATTTATCGGTTTTAAATGTGATTTTCACATATAATATCCAACTGTTTCTAATGTTTTTTTACACATAGCTCATACGTTCATGAGGATCTATGGGTTTCAAATGTGATTTTAGCATATAATATCTACCTGTTTCTAATGTGTTTTCACACAAAGCTCATGCGTTGATGTGGATCTATCGGTTTTAAATGTGATTTTCACATACAATATCTACCTGTTTCTAATATTTTTTCACACAAAGCTCATGCGTTCATGAGGATCTATCGGTTTTGAATGTGATTTTCACATATAATATTCACCTGTTTCTAATGTGTTTTTACACAAAGCTCATGCGTTGAGGAGGATCCATCGGTTTTAAATGTGATTTTCACATATAATATCTACCTGTTTCTAATGTGTTTTTACACATAGCTTGTACTTTCATGAGGTTCTATCGGTTTCAAATGTGATTTTCACATATAATATCCACCTGTTTCTAATGTGTTCTCACGCGAAGCTCATGCGTTAATGAGAATCTATCGGTTTCAAATGTGATTTTAGTATACAATATCTACCTGTTTAATGTGTTTTCACACAAATCTCATGCGTTGATGAGGATCTATCGGTTTCAAATGTGATTTTAGCATATAATATCTACCTGTTTCTAATGTGTTTTCACACAAAGCTCATGCGTTGATGAGGATGTATCGGTTTCAAATGTGATTTTAGCATATAATATCTACCTGTTTCTAATGTGTTTTTACACATAGCTTGTACTTTCATGAGGTTCTATCGGTTTCAAATGTGATTTTCACATATAATATCCACCTGTTTCTAATGTGTTCTCACGCGAAGCTCATGCGTTAATGAGAATCTATCGGTTTCAAATGTGATTTTAGCATACAATATTTGTTTAATGTGTTTTCACACAAAGCTCATGCGTTGCTGAGGATCTATCGGTTTCAAATGTGATTTTAGCATATAATATCTACCTGGTTCTAACGTGTTTTCACACAAAGCACATGCGTTGATGAGGATCTATCGGTTTTAAATGTGATTTTCACATATATCTACCTGTTTCTAATGTGTTTTCACACAAAGCTCATGCGTTGATGAGGATCTATCGGTTTCAAATGTGATTTTAGCATATAATATCTACCTGTTTCTAATGTGTTTTCACACAAAGCTCATGCGTTGATGAGGATCTGTCGGTTTCAAATGTGATTTTAGCATATAATATCTACCTGTTTCTAATGTGTTTTCACACAAAGCTCATGCGTTGATGAGGACCTATCGGTTTTAAATGTGATTTTCACATATATCTTCCTGTTTCTAATTTGTTTTCACACAAAGCTCATGCGTTGGTGAGGATCTATCGGTTTCAAATGTGATTTTAGCATATAATATCTACCTGTTTCTAATGTGTTTTCACACAAAGCTCATGCGTTGATGAGGATCTATCGGTTTCAAATGTGATTTTAGCATATAATATCTACCTGTTTCTAATGTGTTTTCACACAAAGCTCATACGTTGATGAGAATCTATCGGTTTCAAATGTTATTTTAGCATACAATATCTACCTGTTTAATGTGTTTTCACACAAAGCTCATGCGTTGATGAGGATCTATCGGTTTTAAATGTGATTTTCCCATATATCTACCTGTTTCTAATGTGTTTTCACACAAAGCTCATGCGTTGATGAGGATCTATCGGTTTCAAATGTGATTTTAGCATATAATATCTACCTGTTTCTAATGTGTTTTCACACAAAGCTCATGCGTTGATGAGGATCTATCGGTTTTAAATGTGATTTTAGCATATAATATCTACCTGTTTCTAATGTGTTTTCACACAAAGCTCATGCGTTGATGAGGACCTATCGGTTTTAAATGTGATTTTCACATACAATATCTACCTGTTTCTAATATGTTTTCACACAAAGCTCATGCGTTCATGAGGATCTATCGGCTTTAAATGTGATTTTCACATACAATATCTACCTGTTTCTAATGAGTTTCCACACAAAGCTCATGCGTTCATGAGGATTTATCGGTTTTAAATGTGATTTTCACATATAATATCCAACTGTTTCTAATGTTTTTTTACACATAGTTCATACGTTCATGAGGATCTATGGGTTCCAAATGTGATTTTAGCATATAATATCTACCTGTTTCTAATGTGTTGTCACACAAAGCTCATGCGTTGATGTGGATCTATCAGTTTTAAATGTGATTTTCACATACAATATCTACCTGTTTCTAATATGTTTTCACACAAAGCTCATGCGTTCATGAGGATCTATCGGTTTTGAATGTGATTTTCACATATAATATTCACCTGTTTCTAATGTGTTTTTACACATAGCTTATACGTTCATGAGGATCTATCGGTTTCAAATGTGATTTTCGCATATAATATGTACCTGTTTCTGATGTGTTTTTACATAAACTTCCATACGTTTTCATGGGGTAATGCAGATATAAAATAAATGAGACTATATGAGATTTCATAGCAGTCTTTAATTCTTAAAATCGAAAAAATTTTTTTCGTCTTCCCTTGGCAAATCTTCATCTTGTTCCGGATTAATTGTCCCTTCATCCTTCGACAATAATTCTTCCTCAGATGGCGCCTCCACAGTTCCTGCCTTGGATGCTGAAAAAATCCACTTTCAAGTAACTTCTATACACAAATTTTGAGACATCCTATATTATAAAATATGACATATATGAATGTTCATAATGAAATCAACTACTAGACTAGTTATTTCATATACTAACCCCTTGATACTCGATGAAGGTCTGAGATTTTGGAAGCAATGTGTGTCCCTATTTTGCTGAGGTCATAGTCCAAGCTGATATCATCTTAGCCCTTCTCAAGTAAATAATGCCTATATATGTCTGAAAAAGAAAACGAAGTTATCCTATGAAATAAGTGAATTAAACATTATCATAATTATTTACCTCCTATTGCCTGCAACCTATTCGGGTCGAGGTATGGCCTTACATCCTTATTCCCTTTAATTCTGTTACTGGCTTTTCCAGTAACAGAAGAGCTCCGAAGAACATCGATGCCATACAAGGCCACGGCAATATTTTTCACAAATTGGGCCCCTGACCTTGCCGAGACCAAGCAGGAATTGTAGGTTCCTTTTTTCAGAAAAATTTCTTGACCAATGTGCACCTAGAAATTCAAGGAATATTTAGAACACATTTGTTTAATAAAAAAATAGAAGAAACAAGAAATAAGACACAAATCATTTGCCATTATGAATAATAACAAATGAAATGTGAATATGAACCAGATCTCCCACATCATTCACCCCACCAGACCGGATGTCCAACGTCAACTAAATGGGTTTTACTGCCTTCTCAAGTTTAATGATTTTATATCATTTCTTTTCATTATTAGAATCAAATCAGGTTATATATAGGCACAAAGTGAACTATCAGGCAGGTTATATTATATTGAGAATTATTTTTCTCCTAGAAATTGAACTCCAGCTTTGCTATAGAGTTTTCAATATTGAAGGGGGTTCTTAAAAATGCTATTCAACGCAAACATATTCCCTAAGCTAAAAGAATCCTCATAATATTATTTGAAACCTGTTACTCATTAATATATGGAAAAAATTATCATGGTGGTTATGGTTCATTGAAAATATTTGCTTGCGTAGAATTAGCATCTCCACAGTTCCGTCAGAGTGAAGTCATTTGATAGGTAACAAAACTTCGACTTTTGGTTGCAATGTTATTTGGAATTGTTATATGTGTCTGTGCATAAATTTTCATTTTTGCAAATAGTATATATTCGTATAGTATAGAATTATTTAGGGTGTGCCGCCCCCCCTTGGACCTCGAAATTGACAATAATCCCTTGAGAAAAGTTCAATCGATCCCTAATATTTTCCATGAATCAATTCAAGACCCTCCCCCTGAAAAGCTGCCTGGATCCGCCAGTGGGTATGGTTATACATAGATGTAGCCAGTTTTCTTGTATTTTCTCAATCAATACTCATTAGAAATGTTTTATTTATCAATTTCTGAGCGTATTCTGCAACATGAAGCTTTCATTTCATTGTTATTCATTGTTTATGTCATGTCTAGGTCTAGGATTGTTCACATAATACATTTGTTTGGGAACGTCAATTTTCGACCTTCAAATTGTCAACCGTCGCCAATTCTGCAACGTTGCCAAACCGAATGGCCGGTAACATTCAAATTATTAGTGGTTCGGATTATAAGAGTCCATTTTCCGATATAACTATAAATGAATTATGTGATGGAAATAGTAGCAACTAGTTAAATGGTTATTATGAAAAAGAAATAAGCTATTTCTTTTTCACCTGTTTTCAAATTGTTTTGCATTGAGAAATATAAGAAACGAATATCTTATCTTCAAATATTATATCCTTATTAAGAATGTGTCAGGATATTATTTATACGAAAATATATAGATTCTCATTAACCAACCGAACCTGGTTGATATACGCAGTGGCGCACCGAGAGGGGGGGCTGTCGGGCTGCAGTCCCCCCCCGAGCTGTGACAAAAAAAGTAATTTCAATATTTTCATCTTATTATTTTTCTAAAAGTAATAATAATGATCTTAGAACAGAATGGAAACTTAAACATTTCCTTTAGAGATATAAATAGGGATTGATATTTTTACTTGCATCTTATTCGATATGCAAAACTATGTGTTTTGGCCTTAAACATCGTGTCACTGCTTGTCGCTGCGTTGCAGCCATTGCGAAAGGCTGTTCTTGAAAGTAGAAGACAAATGTGAAGAATATGGAGTTCCACTGATAAAGCCTCGAATTGCAAAAAGACAAACAATACGATGTAATGTAGAATGCGAAAATGCAGAGACTTACTTTCGAATTTCAATATTTATCCCATATCTTGACAATTTTATTGCACAAATTCACAATCGATTCTTAAAACCCAAAGATGTTTTGTCGTCATTTATGTGCAGCTTATTGCCAACGAACACTATTGATGAGTCTTACACTGATGAACCAAAAAATTTTTTCTTATTTTACGAACAGGACCTTTCTTCCGAAAACGATGCGTTTTTGAATGACTATTTCACTCTTTCCGTTTTTAGTGAGGAAATTTCCGTAGCAACGATCGTTTCATCTCGATAAAAATTTCAAGCAGGCAAAACCAACAAGTTGGTTTTCCAGCGATACGATTTTTGACGTTTCTACAATTCATAAAAAGCTTCGGAAATAAATATCATAGAGAAAACATACAACGTTTAGTTAATCTATGAATTCTTATTAGCCAAATAGCGCAATCCATGTCAAATGTGACTATATTACTAAATGTTAGACATTTTCTCGAGAAATAGTCATGCCGAATACACTTGAGATGAAATTTTACCTGCTTAACTTTCATATCGAGTCTATTCGCCGGCAAAATTCCATCTCTAGTGGTGTAACATATGACTGTTCCACTCATTCCATTTGTAGTGAGGAAATTTCTGTAGCAACGATCGTTTCATCTCGATAAAATTTTCAAACCGGCAAAACCAACAAGTTGGTGTTCCATCTATAAAATTTTTGACGTTTCTCCAATTCATAGATAGCTTCGGAAATGAATATCATAGAGAAAACAAACAACTTTCAGTTTATCTATGAATTGTAATTGGCCAAATAGCGCAATCCGTGTCAGATGTGACCATGTTAGACATTTTCCCGTGGAATAGTCATGCCGAATACCACTCGAGATGAAATTTGAGCAGGTAAAATTTCTCTCTTGTAATATTCAAGTTCTTTGTTTTTCGGAAATTTCGCTCATGACATTTTTTATTTCTGTAGAATGATTAATCAAGTTGTAGGCGCATCCTCTTACCTCCTTCACTTAGTATTTGTGAAAAAAATAAAATATGCATTTTTTAAAGCAAGCTTTTCTATAATGTCTTCCCAAAATAACGAATGCGATATATCCGTTACTTAAGAAGGTTTTCGCTTGCGGCGCATTTTTTAAATTATATAACTTACAAAACCCTGATTACTCTTGAGCAGCTCCACCCGAATAAAATTTCTGGGTGCGCCACTGGATATACGGACCACTACAATTCTATGTATAATATGTATACAGAGTGGCCATTTGAAAACGAAACAGACGAGATTACAGACGAAATAAATTCTTTCGATAGAAATGCTCGGACAGGTCGATTTCTGTTTCGAGGGGGACAACTTAAGATGTAGGTTACGGACGCATAGCGCTTCAACCCTTGCTACTACAACCCTCACCCCCAATTTTTGAATAGGGAAGATGGGGTGAGTGATACCTCATTTCAAAGGTATTTTCATACTGATTTCAGCACAGTAATTTTTTTTTCATTTTATGCATTAGTTCTCGAAATATTCTTAACTGAGTATTTGAAAATGAAGTGGTGTTTTCATGGCACTTATAGTGTTTTTTATGAAAAATCGACATTTTGAGCTTCAAAACAACCATGACTGTGGCTTCCTTCCTCAAATTCACTGACATAGAAATCTTCAATCAAGATGTCGATTTTTCACAAAAAAACACTACAAGTGCCATGAAAACACCGCTTCATTTTCAAATACTTAGTTAAGAATATTTCGAGAACTGATGCATAAAATGAAAAAATAATTACTGTGCTGAAATCAGTATAAAAATACCTTTCAAATGAGGTATCACTCACCCCATCTTCCCTATTCAAAAATTGGGGGTGGGGGTTGTAGCAGCAAGGGTTGAAGCGCTATGCGTCCGTAACCTACATCTTAAGTTGTCCCCCTCGAAACAGAAATCGACCTGTCCGAGCATTTCTATCGAAAAAATTTATTTCGTCTGTAATCTCGTCTGTTTCGTTTTCAAATGGCCACCCTGTATGTATAATAAGTCTATGGCTATGTATAAACCCATGATGGAAGAATACATGGTGTGTTCTTGCGCACGCTGCGTCAGTCAAATCAAATATTTGAATCGTTTACAACGTCCTCATTGGATATTTCGAGTGACGTCATGCGCCAACTCGGACGAAAATAAGCTTCGTAAAGAACGCACCATGTATTCTAAATTATTATTTCTTCTATCATGTATAAATGGCAGGTGTTACAATAATATTTCTACTAGTCCGCGTTCCGTTTTAGAACTCCAAATTTCAACTAAGTTGTGTCGAAAGAGTAACCAAACACATGTGTTTCTGCGAGTTTTTGTTCTTATTTGTTTTTGATTTGATGGAGTGATTGTTGATTTGGTGGTATCATTGTATTAAATTTTGATTCATAGGAGGAAAGATAGACAAAAGAAAAGTTTGATGAACCATGAATTTCAAGTGATTTATGAATGTTATGATGGTTGATGAAAAATATTGATTATCACCTCATTCATTGATCTACGACAAAAAGCATATTCATTTTGAAATACCATAAACTTATTTCAATAGTATCTAATATTGTCTTATATACAGAGTGTTTCCTAATTGAATGTCAATATTTATGGCGGTGACTTTTGGCCCAATTTTAAGAAAAAACTTCATATGAACATATGTCTAAACGTAGTTTTCAAAAATGAATCATTTATTATTATTTGAATAATAATAATAATAATAATAAATGAGTTTATTTGGAATAAACCAATTATATCACAGAGGTACATAATAAATTGTATTATAACCTGTACGTGACAATGAACTGGTAAATGGAATAATGACAACCACCCTGACAACAGGAATATCAATTCTTGGCCGCAGCCTACTACAATAAGTAACAATTCTTTCTTACTTACATACATAATGTAATTTATTTCAATTCAGAGAAACAGTTTTTATTTTTTTGAGCGAAAACCGTGCATAACATTGAAAAAAACCAGGTAATCAACTCAGGTACGAAATGATTGGGAATTTTTAAAATAGTTTTTATTTCAAGAACAATCTGCGGCGTACCATCAATGTCTGCCAAAATATGCAGACAAATTACGTACGAACGCCACTGGTGGAAATTAAAAAAAAGTGATGCATTATAAAATGCCTCTTGATTCATAGTACATGTATGACCAATTTTCATTAAAATATCTGAAGTGGTATTGTAGATATTAATAATAAAATGATTTATTTCTGAAAACTTCACAACTCTGTAAGGTAAGACGTTCAGGACATACATATGTTCATATGAAGTTTTCTTCTTAAAATGGGCCCAAAAATCACCCCCATAAATATTGACCCTCAAATAGAAAACACCCTGTATACCAGCACATGTTAATTGGGCGGAGGTATTTTTAATAATTAATTTAAAAGATATACAGCTGAAAGTGATGATCAATAAATATCTTCTATAGTTCTATAAATACCTCATCATCAATAGCTTGCCCAACCTTGGGCATCTCAGGTTCATGAGCTGGGTCAGAAGTCCTAGGATGTGCAATTTTGAAATCCGTGAAAATGATTGAGTACTTATTAAATACATTTTGAGGAAATAAATGTGAAGAAACTGTATTTCTTTTATGTCAATTGATTCAGAGATTAGGATTAATAATAGGATTATGGAATACAGTTTTTTCACATAAATATAAAATACTATGATATCTATAAAAATAATTTATTAGAATGCACAAAGAAAAACTGAGAAGAACTGAGAAGAAATTTTTGCACTGTGCATCCTAATCCCCAAGTAATAAAAATTCCAATAAAATAGATCAGGTATGGTGCCCTACTGCAAGAATCATTTTCGAGCACATTGTAATTTTTATTCCTTCTGTTTTGTTCTATAAAACCCTATTTGAAGATCAAACTGCTACAGCCTTCGAAACATCAATGAAAATATATAGAGGAGTATCTTTCGAATTTTTGCAATTCTGTGTTTAACACTGCAAGTTACTGGCAAACTCTCCCCTGGGGATACGGGGAAAATAGAATAGATCCCAGGTATGGTCTGCCTGTCGTAAAAGGCGACTAAAAGACCCAACCCAAGCCAAGGTGGAAGAGATCGTGCCGAGGGCTGAATGGCACTGGGTTGCAAAATATGTGTGTCGCAAACGATTCCTTTGGGGCACGAGGGGACACCCCATAGTATGAGACCCCTTACTGCGGTATGCCGGGCTCTGCCGCAGCGGACTACCTTTCCCTTGCTACTCGTGGGAACACTATGAACCAAGAAAACAAAAAAAACAAACCGCTCACCCGTCAAGGAAAGCAATCCGGGGCTTCGGCCCCAACTACACTGCCCACCCGCGAAGGGAGGCAATCCGGGGCTTCGGCCCCAACTATACCGCCCACCCGCGAAGGGAGGCGTCCCTCGGCTTCGGCCACCCAAAACACCGGCTCGGAGAACCCGCCCACCCCGACCGCAGGGTCGAGTGGAAACGGTAAGCCCAAGCAGGTGAACCCTTCCTTGCAGGCGTACAGGGACCGAAGAGCGGCCTATCGTCTGCTAGAGAAGCTAAAAGACATACCCGAAAAGGAGATGTCGGAAAAGCAACTGGCCTCAAGAGATTGGGCTCGAGAAGTTGCTGCAAAAGCCGCCGCGCGACCCCAAAAAACTGAAGCTGAAACTGCAGCTAAACCAGCAGCTAAGCGACAGCGATCGGGAGAGCAGAGCGATCAAAAAGCGAAGAAGCCCAAAACGGGGCCCTCGCCCAAGCGCCCCTACAGTGCGGTCGTAAAAAACGAACTCGTCAGGGCGGTTATCGATAAACGCCACCAGGACGGCAACATCACTCCGTCAAAATGGATGATGGTCGAGATGGCGCTTTTAAAGCAATTCAAGGAGCTCCTCAGAGAAAATCCGGGAGCTCCCCCTCAGTGCACGGACGCAGGCTGGTTCCAGGGCCGAGTCAAGCTGGTATTGTGCGCTGATCAGAGATCAGCAGATCTATACGAGAAAGCGATCTCAAAAATTGGCGAAGTCTGGCCAGGATCAAGACTAGAGGCTGTGACGAGGGAGAACATCCCGCGCAGACCAAGGTCAAGGACCTGGATTCCGGCAGAGCCATCAGATCCTGCAGAAATAATTGAATTCCTGCAGCTCAGCAACCCTAGCCTCCCAACCCACGATTGGAGGGTGGCAAAGGTAGGCGAAGAAAAATAAGGAAGGCGAGAGGCTGTTGTCATCTTGAACAACGAGTCGGTGGCCCCCATCTTGGAGAACAAGGGGGTGGTCTACTATGGGCTCGGGTCGGTGAAACTCCTCATCTACAACGCAGACGCCAAAACCACCACACCCCAAGAGGAGAAGGTGGCGACGACGTCTGACGATGGCGCATCCGATGGCGGCAAAAGCGGCGTCTCAGAAGCTGCGGCAATGCTGAGTCGGCTCAACAATGTGGATGAAGATGAGCTGCTAGACTCATCCGGTGGGGAAACTGCGGATGAAGTTCCTGCAGATAAATCTCCACCACAGTAAAGCAGCATCAGCTGCACTTCTCCTCCGCTTAGCTAAAACCGGCGAGGAGATCGTTTTAGTCCAAGAACCCTGGGTGCATAAACAGCGGGTTTGCGGACTGCAACTGAAAGACTACAATGTCATATATATATATACAGGGAAAAGAGCCGCCTAGAGCATGTATTCTTGTTAACAGGAAATACAGCTCTTTTACCTTACCAAATTTTTGTGACAGGGACAACGTGTGCATTGTGGTGCAACTAGGTCCGGTTAGTATATGGTTCATGTCATCATACATGGCGCATGATGCAGGACCTCCCCTATTGGAGGCAGCAAGGACGCGGACACCGGTCGTTATCGGCGCTGATGCGAATGCACACCATACTATATGGGGCAGCACCGACACAAACGAAAGAGGTGAGTTGCTTTTAGAATACATTCTAGATAACAACCTTCAAATATGTAACAGAGGCGGTGAACCCACCTTTATTACAGCCGTAAGGCAGGAAGTTCTGGACATAACATTGACCAACGAACATGCCGCTAACCTGATATGGTCCTGGAGAGTATCCCGAGACCACTCCATGTCAGACCACTGATACTTGGAATTTGACATGGACGTACATGGGCCAACAGCCAAACAGTTCCGTAATAAGCGTAATGCGGACTGGGGTATGTACAAAGAACGCTTCTCCCAGGCCCTACCGGCAGAGATACCAGACATTCCCACTTCTAGGGCCGATCTGGATCAGCTGGGAGACAGCCTCACAGAAACTTTCAA
Source organism: Adalia decempunctata (assembly GCA_951802165.1). Classification (NCBI taxonomy): domain Eukaryota; kingdom Metazoa; phylum Arthropoda; class Insecta; order Coleoptera; family Coccinellidae; genus Adalia; species Adalia decempunctata. The sequence continues at coordinate 32,926,091 of OX637702.1, read as the reverse complement.
CGATGCGATTAATGTTGCATGCCCGATGAAAACGGTCAGGGGAAAACCCAAACCGGCCTGGTGGTCTTCTGAAATCAGTGACCTCAGGAAACAATGTAGAAAGCTGTTCAACCAAGCTAAGAAAACCAATGAATGGAGTGCTTATAAAGCCGGTCTGAATAGCTTCAAAAAGAGTGTTCGACTCGCAAAATTCAAATCATGGTCTGAATTCTGTTCTAGCATCGACTGCGCTACAGAAGGCAACAGGCTGCGAAAAATAATCTCGTCCAACCCAGTGGCGCCAAGCTATCTCAGTAAACCTGATGGCACATGGACGACCACGGACGTAGAGACCGTCGAGCTACTGGTAGACACACACTTTCCTGGCCAACAGCTAGGTGGGCAATGCGAACCAGCAGCTCCTAGCATCGAAAAAATTATAAACCCATCAATCGTCACCTCGAGCAGGATTGAATGGGCTATCGCACAGTTTCAACCCTACAAATCACCTGGGATGATATTATACCAGCGGAAATGCAGGTAGTCTCCAACCTGGCGATTCCATGGTTAGAGGTCATATACAAGGCCTGCCTAAGCCTAACTCATGTACCTAAGAAATGGAAGGAGGTGAGAGTTGTTTTTATACCTAAAGGGGGTAAACAATCGCACAACACCCCCAAGGATTATAGGCCTATTAGCTTATCATCATTTCTACTAAAAACGCTAGAAAGATTAATAGATTCATATATAAGAGATTCACTGTTAGGGGAGGGAATTCTTTCCCAATCCCAGCATGCCTACTGCAAGGGGAGGTCAGTAGAAACAGCCCTCCACGCGCTAGTACTAGAAGTTGAAAAGTCTTTAAACTGCAACGAATACTCACTGATAGCCTTCTCAGACATTGAGGGGGCGTTCAACAATATAATCCCCAGTGCTGTTACAGGGGAAATGAAAAATCTGAGAATCGACAAGTCAATCGTCGAATTTGTTAACCACATGCTCTGCAGCAGAGAGATTCACGCAGAGATCTCTGGCTGTCAGATACAAAGAGTGGTCAGTAGGGGGACTCCGCAGGGGGGAGTGCTCTCACCCCTACTGTGGATCCTCACCCTCAACGGCTTCCTCCAGAGAATGGAAAGGCTAGGAATTAAAATTGTGGCCTACGCCGATGACATTGCGATTATAGTTTCAGGGAAATTTCCAGAGACTCTGTCGGATGTCATACAGGGGGCACTAAATGAACTCGTGCACTGGTGCAACAAATGCGGCCTAGGGATAAACCCGGGAAAAACGGAGCTAGTTCTCTTCACGAGGAAGCACAAAATACCCTCCTTTCGCCTTCCCAATATAGGGGGCCAAGAAATAAAACTCTCCGAACGAGCTAGGTACCTAGGAATTGTCCTGGACCGAAAGCTGTTATGGAGAGAAAATATGGGGGAAAGGGTGAAAAAGGCGACAGTTGCGCTATACACCTGCAGAAGAACCATTGGCAAACAATGGGGGTTGAGACCCAGCATTGTCCATTGGTTATACACGGCGGTCGTAAGACCCACACTTATGTATGGATCATTAGTATGGTGGCCAGCCCTGTGTAAGGAGGTCAACCGGAAAAGGGTGGGAAAGGTACAGCGACTAGCTGCCGTTCTCATGACGGGGTGTCTTAGGACAACCCCGACTAAAGCCCTGGAAATGATCCTACATCTGACTCCATTAGACCTATATGGGAAGGAGTGCGCGGCTAGCGCCGCTGTCAGACTCAATGCAGTCTCACCATGGCCTAAGGTAAACTACGGCCACTCCAAAATTCTGAAGGAATTCAACCTCACCTTAAATAACACAGACTACACTAAACCCACCCCGATGTTCGACCGCAAGTTCTCAGTGGACATCCCGTCCAGAGACAAGTGGACAGCGAACCTAGTTAAGCCAAATGGGACGCTCTTTTATACAGATGGCTCAAAACTAGAGGGAAGAGTAGGAAGTGGAGTCTTCTCAGAGTCCCCATCCCTCAACTTATCATTTCGTTTGCCGGACTACTGTAGTGTTTTCCAGGCAGAAATGGTAGCTATAAATGAAACAGCCAAATGGGTACTTCAAACAGGACTTGAGTCCAATGAAATATCTATTCTAAGTGACAGCCAAGCTGCCATCAAATCTCTAAACTCAGTCTACCTGACCTCAAAGGCGGCTATACAATGCCGTAGAGCCTTAGATGAGCTGGCGACTAAAGTAAGAGATGTTGTCTGGGTACCCGGCCACAGGGACATAGCAGGAAATTGTAGGGCGGATGAGTAAGCTAGAGCTGGTACAACGCTCACAGCTATATCCGCTAATACTAGACCAGGGGCACCTATCGCTGAACAGAGGTTGCTCCTCCGGAAGGAAGTACTCCGCCTAACCAACCTCAGGTGGCGGGAGGAGCTTTCTTGCACTTCGTCAAGACAGGTATGGCCGGAGCTTAACCTGCGACGCACCAAAGATATTTTATCTCTTTCCAGGAACTCCATTGGAAACGCGATTGCGGCCATCACTGGACACTGGCTTGGAGGATGCCATGCTGCACGTATGGGAATCCTTCAACGCAACGACTTCTGTAGAAGCTGTCGAAACGAGGAGGAGGAAGAGACGATGGTCCACTTACTCTGCCACTGTCCTGCCCTATCCAGGAAAAGATTCTCGGCTCTGGGACAGGCCTATTTTGACAACCTATCCGATCTTCAGTCGGTTGGTGTCAAAAGCCTTATGCTGTTCATTAACAGCAGCTACTGGTTCTCACGGTAGTGGTGGGGGTGGTAACCACCCTAATACGGCATCACAACGGGCCCCTGGCCTATGTGGGTTCCATCCCGAACCACCGTGCTGACCTAACCTAACCACCTACTGGCAAACTCAATCATGTTCTAATCGAGAAATAGTTTGGTGAATATGAGCAGTTACTGATTGGGGTGAACTAATTTGTTTACCCTTCTATAAGTCAGTAACTGGCGGTAATGAAAATGTTTCTATCAGAAACAATTGAATTAATTCAAAAGGTACTTCTCTAGTTTTTTTCTCGATGACTGTATCAGTCATAATTCTATAAATCTTAACTACTTCAATGGGTTGAATCATTTTCCTCACAAAGTCTTCGCATGAATGAACTAAATTATGTGCCTATACCGACACTTTTATTGATTCAAATTATATCTGGACCATTAACCAAAAACTATGTCAAGAAACCAGGAAGCGATTTATTTTACTTGTCAATGATTTTCAGTTTTAAACAATTCGCCAATTGAAGAAACAATCAGATTCACATGAAATAATTAATCTAGATTTTTTTCTCATTCATTTGATCAAAAATTATTCTGTGGTTGTTTTTAATTACTGCAGATCTGGTGCAGTCAAAAAGTCAGGAAAATATTTAGATCATCAGCTCAAATTGAAACATTTTAAGCGTTTCTCAAATAAAGTCATATGTACTCAAACAAACTGTGATATGCATGATGATCCATTATTGATAATAAGTTTCCCATTATATTTTCATTTTGTATGATATTATTACTTTGTTTTCAACTACCTGTTCCCGATACATTATAACAAATTATAATCTGTACCCTGTGTCAATGACATAAGATGATGCAAGATAATTCAAATAAAAACTGTTTGTAATTGAAATTTTATGTGAAATAATTGATTGATAAAAAAATAATAGCTTCATTAATTGAGTGTTCTTATACAGTTGTAGAGGAGAATTATCTTTAATATTATTCACAAGTTACAAGCTTCGAAGCTTGTTGTTTCAGAGGGGTCTCCTCAGGAGACCTACGAATAATCAGGATAAACAATATATCAAATATGGGTATGTTTGCTATTTCGGTTTCCTGAATAATTTTAAAGTGTTACATTCATTTATGTGTAATAGAATACTCAATTAATATTTATTTATAACAAGCAAAAAGACAAACCTATCATTCTGTCTATGACCTCCTTCTGTAAGGAGATATTCAGTTCTTCCAACATTTTATTTTTATTCAACAATTCCTGGTTTTCATTTTTCAATTCTTCTGTGAATTTTTTGTTCAACAAGCATTTCTCGCATACTTTTTCTTCATTTTTCTTTGAATTTTTGCCCCTTTTCATTTTGGGCTCTCTCATATTTCTTGAGAATATCCAATTGCAAATTTTTCTTAGAATTCTCAATAGCCTAGAATAATTTGAAGTAAATGAAAAAATTTTCCGTCAAGAGCAATTTTTTTTTAGGCATTAGTTAAGTACATATGGGGTGTTAAATAGGAATTTATCAGAGTCCACAATTCGAAACTATGTATGAAAATATTCAAGTTTCTTCGAAAGAGAAAATGGGTAATACTAAAAGACTTTGGATTCTCTAAGCTATTTTAACAGACTCCCAAATTACGAGAACATGGGGAGATATACTACTGGAAGGCACCATGAATCAATCACCCTGTACATATACACTTTTGATGTTTATAGGATATGATAATGAACCTAAACTTGAAATTGAATAACCAAAATTATGTAGAAAATATTGAGCTATAGATATACTCACAATCTTAGTCAAATCCCTCTGCTTTTGTTTAGGGGGAACTCCAATTTTGAGCTGGGAAGAAGATATCAATTCTTCAGAGCTGTCATCCCCACTCTCCAGCAATTGCTTATTCAGCATCCTGACCCTCCGATTGTCTATCAGCTCTTTGAGCTCTTCGATTGATTCTATATAAACCAATTGAACCATGATCTCATATTTGGATTTACAAATGAGAATAAAAAAGTTTGATCGATTTCAATGAGATTTATTTCACCACGATGAAATATATGACTATTCATATAACATTGAAATAAATATATGAGAGAAAAGTTAAAACTAAGTTTTCATGAAATATTATGTACCCTAAGGTACATGTATTATTTTTACTCCAATATAATGAATGCAATAATAATGAAAGCAATACCTGAATAAAACCTCATAATAATCCAATAAAACCTTTTTTCTAAGCATTATTCAACATCAGGAATAAATAAATTGCAGCGCACGAAGGAAAAGTCGTGTCCTTGAGCGTTTTCAAGGAAATTTCCTGATCGTTGAAAGCTGCCTCAAAACATATAGCCTGAATGCAGATGAAGGGTACAGGGGAAAAACCAGCTAAGTCATTCTTTTGCAAGATTTGAGATAAGGCGCGCTAATTATAACCAATCAAAGGATCTTTCTTTTCACTATATCAAACATGGGAAAAATCGGTTAAGTGAGCTATGGCAAACGATCAAAAATATATGCAGAGGGAAAAGCAGGCTGTACCATGCGGTACAGGGAAATAATCGACATTGGCACTTTCGAGTTCCAACTTGTTACATCAACAAATCAATCCCTATTTATAGTTATCAATTATCTGAAAAATGCCCTCAAAACAGTGAATATAAAACATAAAAATGGCTCTAGAGTCTAGGTCGAATGTAACAAAAAGTGACTTGGCCGGTTTTTCTCCTGTACCCTTCAGATACAAGACAATTCACTTACCTCTTGCATGTAGGATCTGCGCCTTATAGAAATCACCATCCTTCCATTTCACAGAATATTTTTGATGAAATTTTATATCATTTTTATCAAATTTTTTTATTTCATTCGAATTGACGATCTCGCAGACATCGTCTTCAATAAATTTCACATAAACCCACATTTTGAAAATTTTTTAGAAAGGCACAGCACAAATGACAAAAATACGAACACGTTGTTTCTCGATCTTACGAAAGGAAAAGGAATGGCGGTTTTAGATGTTATCTATATATATAAAAGAAAGATGTTGGTTACACCATTTATAACTCGAGATCGGATGGACTGTTTGTTATGAAACTTCATATATGGATTCGTCTACGATCTGGTTATTATAAAATACAATAAAACTTTGAAACAATCGATGAAAATTTTACTTATACAGGAAATGCTTTTCCTCCTTTTGAGTAAGGCCACTAGATGTCGCTACAGTTACAGTTACGCTCCGCTTATTCGTTTGTAGTGTGTACAGTGACTATATTCCCCCTATAGTCACTGTAATAGTGTATAATTTGAGTTGCCTACAACCCTGCGCTGTTGAGCAAAACCAAAATGTCTTAGCGTAGGAGTACATATGTCTAAAATAAATTTCGTTGAGATATGAGAAAAGTTTCGTTCTTACCACTTCAGATGGCGCTATTCACACATAAGGACTGATGATTATTAGTTATTTGTATAGTTTTATTTTTCCAAATAACGTAATCGTGAGGGTTCTATATTGGAATTATCACAATTAAATGACGATGAATTTGTTGAGCCTTTCGCGGCCATCCATTGATGTCATCTGTTCTTTTTTCGAGCATTTCGGTCGTCGTGGTTTGAAATGGTCGAAAAAAATAACATATGACAATTACTGTGTAATTTACATAGGGCTTATAGTACCATGAAAGGCTATTAACAGATCCAGAAGCGGGTGAATATCACAGTGAATTTTTATCGAAATGTCAAGTAAATCGGATTTTGGCGATGAGTTCCAATCGTTAGATGTCCATTCTCATCTTATCTCATAATTTTCCAAATGTTTTTGAATTTCTGTTTGGGTAATAAATATATTTGCGGAAATAATTGAATCCAAAATTGCCATTATTAGTGATGAACATATTATGACATATTATTTTTGTGTATCTGTTGTGTATGATAGCTCATATCCATGAAAACATTTGACAGTTCAAAAATCAGAGAACCAAGCCGTTGATCTCCGATCACCGATGATTACGATTTGTGAAATCCACCGCAAGTATCATTTAGGCGGAACAAAGTTCGCCGGGCCAGCTAGTGTAAGTATAATTCCGAAACAAGATATAACTAGATGAAACTAGATATCTCAGATGATATTAACTACTGGGCATGTGCCTACTTTTGATTATTGGTGATTTCAACTACCGATGAGGGAGCTGCTGGCAGTAAACAAACATGGAGGAAAAGCAGTAATCTTTTCTCAAACTACGTTGTTTTGATATGAAATAGTATATTCTAAAACTAGTTGCAGAATGGGCTCCCGTTCCAATACGAATGCGAAATTCGAAAACGAGCGACGAAGGAGCGAGTGTTCGAACGCATGAGTATTGGAATTGCATTCTGCAACGAGTATTAGACGATATTTTCTCTATTTCAACTCAAATTTTGTGAAATTCAATGAAAAAATTCAAATTATAGGTCCTAGTGACTTTCATATTTTATCTTGGCAGTTGGTGTGAACGTTAGGAAATACGAAAATTGACGTTTCCAAATTGACGTCTGCTGAAATTTCAAAAGATCGGAAGTCGTTGCTGACAATCACAAAACGAAAAATGTAACTGAAAACGATGCTGTAATGAATTCATTACAGCACTGTTTTTAGAACTGTAATGAGCTCATTACGATACTGAAATAGAGAAAACAGATTATTTTAAGTATTTCTCTTTGATCTCGTTATGATTCAGAGAAGAATTTCAGTGAATTAAAGACAATGCAGTATAGATTTTATAAAATTTTGGTGTAAAAATGGGCTTTTTCCCTTCTAATTGGATCGACATTTCACGAATAATTCGAAATTGAAGAACCAGTATCTGAATATGAGGCGACTGGTATGTGTCTGCAAAGACTAGCATTCTGTTGTTTTGATGGATATATATATTCCATTCAAATGTATGCGTTATCTTTCTTTGTACATCCAAGTACATATTAAATAAATTATTTTGCGTCAATTGAAAAAAACAAACCTTCACTATGCAGCTCTGATAGTTGTGTTCATTTTTAATATATTTTTCCATTATTCATCTATATTGATCTACAATCACCCATGTTCATTAGTAATGTCAGTAATATAGGTTGTGGAGCAACCCCCATTATGTTCGCAAGCTTGCTGATTCACTTTTTTTACACATGATGATATTTATGATTTTTTTAGGAGGTAGTATTCAAGAAAATGCAGAGGATAAAATTTCAGAAGAGAGTTGTTCTGAAAATGACTCTTCCTCAGAAATATTTGAAGAGGTATTAGAAGAGGAGAAAGTATTTGAGGAATTGTTTGAGGACCACATGGATACAGCTCAAGATATCAATGAAATGCTACATTTTGAAAATAATATATCCAGAAGAGATATCTCACTGATGTTAGTGGGATTGTCTTATCGACACTCCCTGTCTAAAGAGGCTACTTCAGACATTATTGAATTCATTGAAGTACGTATAGGTCAGAAAACTGGTTTAACAAACTATTATATTGAAAAACAGTTCACACCTCCTGAAGAGGTAGTACAGTTCAATTTTTATTGTGAAAACTGTCAACAATTGATAAAACGAGTCACAAAGTCAGGAAGAAAGAATGTTATGTGTGAACAATTAATGAGATATCACCTCTTTCAAATAACTATTTCATTACTCTGGATTTATGCTATGAATTTAAAAACTTTCTAGAAGATGCAAAATTACAAACCTTCTCATCAAATTACAAAAGAAATTATGAATATTCCACTATTTCAGATGTAACTGATTCCGAGCTTTATCAAGCTGCCATGGAAAAATATAAATTTGATTTTTCTTTCAATTTCAATACAGATGGTGCTCCTATATTCCATTCATCAAAACTTTCAATGTGGCCCATTCATCTTGCTGTGAATGAATTACCACCAGAACAAAGGCATAGAAATATTTAACTGGCTGGTATTTGGTTTGGAAAATCAGAACCAAATATGAATGTATATTTGAATGTTTTTGCTGACAACTGTAATATATTAGCAAATGAAGGTGTTAATCGGAAAATGAATTGGGAATTGAAGAACTCAAGAATATTTCCATTGTTTTGTTGTGTTGATTCAGTTGTAAGGCCGATGATTCAAAATGCAACTCAATTTAATGGATTCTATGGATGTAGCTATTCATCCAGGTAAAGTAATCAACAGACAGGTGAAATATTCATCGGATGTTCCTCCATATACCATTCGAACTTGAGATGAGATTTTGAATGATAAGAAGGAAGCAGTCTCATCTGGAAGGAGAATTCGTGGCATCAAAGGTAGTGCATCCATTATAAATTTGCCAGGTTTTGATCTAGTTTGGGGTTATCCTATAGACTACATGCATATGGTACTATTGGGGGTAGTTCGTCAAATCTGGGAAATCTGGACCACTTATGGAAGGTAGATGTACATTGGATCTCCATCAGTACTGAAGATCATCAATGGAAGATTATTAAATATTTGTCCTGCAAACGAAATTCACCGTGCACCCAGACCACTTTCTGAAAAAGCGAAATGGAGAGCCAGTGAATGGAGATCTCGGCTATTATTTTATAGTGTACCATGTCTTCATGATATCCAAGAGCCAAAATATTTACAACACTTTTTTTTTATTGCAAAGGTCACTTTATTTACTCTTGAAAAGAATTATAACGAAGGATGATTTAGAACTAGCAGATGAATTATTGAAAAAATTTGTTGATGACTTCGAGAAGATTTATGGGTCATCTGCGATGAATTTCAATGTACATCCTTTTTCCCATTTGACAATGAGTGTCCGAAAATGTGGTCCTTTATGGTCAACATCCAATTTTCATTTTGAATCTGCGAATCTGCAAAATTAAGCGCACTGTTAAAGGTCCTATGGGTATTGATAAGCAGATTATATACAAGAATTTCACTAAAAGTACATCACAATATACTGATATGTCATCTTCATGCAAAAAATATTTGAGTGACATTGCTCACTATCAATTTGGAAATGTTGAAACAAATTTTGAGAACAATATTCGGCATTTGGGTATCGGATATCTAGAACAAGTTGATAACAGTTGTGTGAATTCTTTTAAAAGGATTATTTTGAAAAATACCTTGTTATGCACTGATGAATATTGCAAAACAAAAAAAAATAATAATTCATGTGTTCAATTAACAGATGGATATTTTGCTAAAATATTGAAAATTTATATGTTGAATAATTCTTACAAATTCAGAGTGCAGAAGTTTGAATGTGAATCTTTTTCTATTAATGGATATTCTTTTGAAAACTGTTGGTTGATCAAAAATGTTCACTGTGAAGTTGATAATGAATTATTTCAAATAATACGTAAAGCATTGTTGATGAAAATATATGATAGCACTTCATACATAAGTATATTTCCAAATATAGTTGAAGTTCAGTAAATTATTGTTTTGTTTAATTTTAGCCTTATATTGAGCGACAAGATTTTTAGATTTGATTCCCAGCCGTATTAAATCAGATACACAATAAGTACCCAATAAGATTGTGAATTTTCACACATTTCTGATAGTTAGGTCCTGAAGTTGTGAATGTGAATTGGAATACCTGAATCTCTTAGCCTCCTAAAACATACTCTGCCTTATACAGACTCTTAAACTCTACATTTGAGTTTCCTCGTTAAAACTTGTGAATTCTGAGTTAGTTTGAGCCACATAAAAACTCGTAAGATCCACAACAAATCAGATGAGGAATTCCTGATAGAGACCATTAAATACTGAACCCACTCTCTACACATGATACTCAATAGGATTATACTTGTGAATTTCCACGAATTACTCAGTAATTCTGAGGCTGATGAATGCGCATGAAATATCATAGTAATTGAAATTGGAATACCTCATTGAATCCCATAGATTCCAAAATCATACTCTGCCTTATACAGACTCTTAAACTCTACATTTGAGCTTCCTCGTTAAAACTTGTGAATTCTGAGTTAGTTTGAGCCACATAAAAACTCGTAAGATCCACAACAAATCAGATGAGGAATTCCTGATAGAGACCATTAAATACTGAACCCACTCTGTACACATGATACTCAATAGGATTATACTTATGAATTTCCACGAATTACTCATTAATTCTGAGGCTAATGAATGCGCATGAAATATCATAATAATTGAAATTGGAATACCTCATTGAATCTCTTAGCCTCCTGAAACATACTCTGCCTTATACAGACTCTTAAACTCTACATTTGAGCTTCCTCGTTAAAACTTGTGAATTCTGAGTTAGTTTGAGCCACATAAAAACTCGAAAGATCCACAACAAATCAGATGAGGAATTCCTGATAGAGACCATTAAATACTGAACCCACTCTGTACACATGATACTCAATAGGATTATACTTATGAATTTCCACGAATTACTCATTAATTCTGAGGCTAATGAATGCGCATGAAATATCATAGTAATTGAAATTGGAATACCTCATTGAATCTCTTAGCCTCCTGAAACATACTCTGCCTTATACAGACTCTTAAACTCTACATTTGAGCTTCCTCGTTAAAACTTGTGAATTCTGAGTTAGTTTGAGCCACATAAAAACTCGTAAGATGCACAACAAATCAGATGAGGAATTCCTGATAGAGACCATTAAATACTGAACCCACTCTGTACACATGATACTCAATAGGATTATACTTATGAATTTCCACGAATTACTCATTAATTCTGAGGCTAATGAATGCGCATGAAATATCATAGTAATTGAAATTGGAATACCTCATTGAATCTCTTAGCCTCCTGAAACATACTCTGCCTTATACAGACTCTTAAAATCTACATTTGAGCTTCCTCGTTAAAACTTGTGAATTCTGAGTTAGTTTGAGCCACATAAAAACTCGTAAGATGCATAACAAATCAGATGAGAAATTCCTGATAGAGACCATTAAATACTGAACCCACTCTGTACACATGATACTCAATAGGATTATACTTGTGAATTTCCACGAATTACTCAGTAATTCTGAGGCTAATGAATGCGCATGAAATATCATAGTTATTGAAATTGGAATACCTCATTGAATCTCTTAGCCTCCTGAAACATACTCTGCCTTATACAGACTCTCAAACTCTACATTTGAGCTTCCTCGTTGAAACTTGTGAATTCTGAGTTAGTTTGAGCCACATAAAAACTCGTAAGATGCACAACAAATCAGATGAGGAATTCCTGATAGAGTCCATTATGTACTGAACCCACTCTGTACACATGATACTCAATAGGATTATACTTATGAATTTCCACGAATTACTCATTAATTCTGAGGCTAATGAATGCGCATGAAATATCATAGTAATTGAAATTGGAATACCTCATTGAATCTCTTAGCCTCCTGAAACATACTCTGCCTTATACAGACTCTTAAACTCTACATTTGAGCTTCCTCGTTAAAACTTGTGAATTCTGAGTTAGTTTGAGCCACATAAAAACTCGTAAGATGCACAACAAATCAGATGAGGAATTCCTGATAGAGACCATTAAATACTGAACCCACTCTGTACACATGATACTCAATAGGATTATACTTATGAATTCCCACGAATTACTCATTAATTCTGAGGCTAATGAATGCGCATGAAATATCATAGTAATTGAAATTGGAATACCTCATTGAATCTCTTAGCCTCCTGAAACATACTCTGCCTTATACAGACTCTTAAAATCTACATTTGAGCTTCCTCGTTAAAACTTGTGAATTCTGAGTTAGTTTGAGCCACATAAAAACTCGTAAGATGCACAACAAATCAGATGAGGAATTCCTGATAGAGACCATTAAGTACTGAACCCAATCTGTACACATGATACTCAATAGGATTATACTTGTGAATTTCCACGAATTACTCAGTAATTCTGAGGCTAATGAATGCGCATGAAATATCATAGTAATTGAAATTGGAATACCTCATTGAATCCCATAGATTCCAAAATCATACTCTGCCTTATACAGACTCTTAAACTCTACATTTGAGCTTCCTCGTTAAAACTTGTGAATTCTGAGTTAGTTTGAGCCACATAAAAACTCGTAAGATCCACAACAAATCAGATGAGGAATTCCTGATAGAGACCATTAAATACTGAACCCACTCTGTACACATGATACTCAATAGGATTATACTTATGAATTTCCACGAATTACTCATTAATTCTGAGGCTAATGAATGCGCATGAAATATCATAGTAATTGAAATTGGAATACCTCATTGAATCTCTCAGCCTGCTGAAACATACTCTGCCTTATACAGACTCTTAAACTCTACATTTGAGCTTCCTCGTTGAAACTTGTGAATTCTGAGTTAGTTTGAGCCACATAAAAACTCGTAAGATCCACAACAAATCAGATGAGGAATTCCTGATAGAGACCATTAAATACTGAACCCTCTCTCTACACATGATACTCAATAGGATTATACTTGTGAATTTTCACGAAATACTCAGTAATTCTGAGGCTAATGAATGCGCATGAAATATCATAGTAATTGAAATTGGAATACCTCATTAAATCTCTTAGCCTCCTGAAACATACTCTGCCTTATACAGGCTCTTAAACTCTACATTTGAGCTTCCTCGTTAAAACTTGTGAATTCTGAGTTAGTTTGAGCCACATAAAAACTCGTAAGATCCACAACAAATCAGATGAGGAATTCCTGATAGAGACCATTACATACTGAACCCACTCTGTACACATGATACTCAATAGGATTATACTTATGAATTTCCACGAATTACTCATTAATTCTGAGGCTAATGAATGCGCATGAAATATCATAGTAATTGAAATTGGAAAACCTCATTGAATCTCTTAGCCTCCTGAAACATACTCTGCTTTATACAGACTCTTCAACTCTACATTTGAGCTTCCTCGTTAAAACTTGTGAATTCTGAGTTAGTTTGAGCCACATAAAAACTCGTAAGATCCACAACAAATCAGATGAGGAATTCCTGATAGAGACCATTAAATACTGAACCCACTCTGTACACATGATACTCAATAGGATTATACTTATGAATTTCCACGAATTACTCATTAATTCTGAGGCTAATGAATGCGCATGAAATATCATAATAATTGAAATTGGAATACCTCATTGAATCTCTTAGCCTCCTGAAACATACTCTGCCTTATACAGACTCTTAAACTCTACATTTGAGCTTCCTCGTTAAAACTTGTGAATTCTGAGTTAGTTTGAGCCACATAAAAACTCGAAAGATCCACAACAAATCAGATGAGGAATTCCTGATAGAGACCATTAAATACTGAACCCACTCTGTACACATGATACTCAATAGGATTATACTTATGAATTTCCACGAATTACTCATTAATTCTGAGGCTAATGAATGCGCATGAAATATCATAGTAATTGAAATTGGAATACCTCATTGAATCTCTTAGCCTCCTGAAACATACTCTGCCTTATACAGACTCTTAAACTCTACATTTGAGCTTCCTCGTTAAAACTTGTGAATTCTGAGTTAGTTTGAGCCACATAAAAACTCGTAAGATGCACAACAAATCAGATGAGGAATTCCTGATAGAGACCATTAAATACTGAACCCACTCTGTACACATGATACTCAATAGGATTATACTTATGAATTTCCACGAATTACTCATTAATTCTGAGGCTAATGAATGCGCATGAAATATCATAGTAATTGAAATTGGAATACCTTATTGAATCTCTTAGCCTCCTGAAACATACTCTGCCTTATACAGACTCTTAAAATCTACATTTGAGCTTCCTCGTTAAAACTTGTGAATTCTGAGTTAGTTTGAGCCACATAAAAACTCGTAAGATGCATAACAAATCAGATGAGAAATTCCTGATAGAGACCATTAAATACTGAACCCACTCTGTACACATGATACTCAATAGGATTATACTTGTGAATTTCCACGAATTACTCAGTAATTCTGAGGCTAATGAATGCGCATGAAATATCATAGTTATTGAAATTGGAATACCTCATTGAATCTCTTAGCCTCCTGAAACATACTCTGCCTTATACAGACTCTCAAACTCTACATTTGAGCTTCCTCGTTGAAACTTGTGAATTCTGAGTTAGTTTGAGCCACATAAAAACTCGTAAGATGCACAACAAATCAGATGAGGAATTCCTGATAGAGTCCATTATGTACTGAACCCACTCTGTACACATGATACTCAATAGGATAATACTTATGAATTTCCACGAATTACTCATTAATTCTGAGGCTAATGAATGCGCATGAAATATCATAGTAATTGAAATTGGAATACCTCATTGAATCTCTTAGCCTCCTGAAACATACTCTGCCTTATACAGACTCTTAAACTCTACATTTGAGCTTCCTCGTTAAAACTTGTGAATTCTGAGTTAGTTTGAGCCACATAAAAACTCGTAAGATGCACAACAAATCAGATGAGGAATTCCTGATAGAGACCATTAAATACTGAACCCACTCTGTACACATGATACTCAATAGGATTATACTTATGAATTTCCACGAATTACTCATTAATTCTGAGGCTAATGAATGCGCATGAAATATCATAGTAATTGAAATTGGAATACCTCATTGAATCTCTTAGCCTCCTGAAACATACTCTGCCTTATACAGACTCTTAAACTCTACATTTGAGCTTCCTCGTTAAAACTTGTGAATTCTGAGTTAGTTTGAGCCACATAAAAACTCGTAAGATGCACAACAAATCAGATGAGGAATTCCGGATAGAGACCATTAAATACTGAACCCACTCTGTACACATGATACTCAATAGGATTATACTTATGAATTTCCACGAATTACTCATTAATTCTGAGGCTAATGAATGCGCATGAAATATCATAGTAATTGAAATTGGAATACCTTATTGAATCTCTTAGCCTCCTGAAACATACTCTGCCTTATACAGACTCTTAAAATCTACATTTGAGCTTCCTCGTTAAAACTTGTGAATTCTGAGTTAGTTTGAGCCACATAAAAACTCGTAAGATGCATAACAAATCAGATGAGAAATTCCTGATAGAGACCATTAAATACTGAACCCACTCTGTACACATGATACTCAATAGGATTATACTTGTGAATTTCCACGAATTACTCAGTAATTCTGAGGCTAATGAATGCGCATGAAATATCATAGTTATTGAAATTGGAATACCTCATTGAATCTCTTAGCCTCCTGAAACATACTCTGCCTTATACAGACTCTCAAACTCTACATTTGAGCTTCCTCGTTGAAACTTGTGAATTCTGAGTTAGTTTGAGCCACATAAAAACTCGTAAGATGCACAACAAATCAGATGAGGAATTCCTGATTGAGTCCATTATGTACTGAACCCACTCTGTACACATGATACTCAATAGGATTATACTTATGAATTTCCACGAATTACTCATTAATTCTGAGGCTAATGAATGCGCATGAAATATCATAGTAATTGAAATTGGAATACCTCATTGAATCTCTTAGCCTCCTGAAACATACTCTGCCTTATACAGACTCTTAAACTCTACATTTGAGCTTCCTCGTTAAAACTTGTGAATTCTGAGTTAGTTTGAGCCACATAAAAACTCGAAAGATCCACAACAAATCAGATGAGGAATTCCTGATAGAGACCATTAAATACTGAACCCACTCTGTACACATGATACTCAATAGGATTATACTTATGAATTTCCACGAATTACTCATTAATTATGAGGCTAATGAATGCGCATGAAATATCATAGTAATTGAAATTGGAATACCTCATTGAATCTCTTAGCCTCCTGAAACATACTCTGCCTTATACAGACTCTTAAACTCTACATTTGAGCTTCCTCGTTAAAACTTGTGAATTCTGAGTTAGTTTGAGCCACATAAAAACTCGTAAGATGCACAACAAATCAGATGAGGAATTCCTGATAGAGACCATTAAATACTGAACCCACTCTGTACACATGATACTCAATAGGATTATACTTATGAATTTCCACGAATTACTCATTAATTCTGAGGCTAATGAATGCGCATGAAATATCATAGTAATTGAAATTGGAATACCTCATTGAATCTCTTAGCCTCCTGAAACATACTCTGCCTTATACAGACTCTTAAAATCTACATTTGAGCTTCCTCGTTAAAACTTGTGAATTCTGAGTTAGTTTGAGCCACATAAAAACTCGTAAGATGCATAACAAATCAGATGAGAAATTCCTGATAGAGACCATTAAATACTGAACCCACTCTGTACACATGATACTCAATAGGATTATACTTGTGAATTTCCACGAATTACTCAGTAATTCTGAGGCTAATGAATGCGCATGAAATATCATAGTTATTGAAATTGGAATACCTCATTGAATCTCTTAGCCTCCTGAAACATACTCTGCCTTATACAGACTCTCAAACTCTACATTTGAGCTTCCTCGTTGAAACTTGTGAATTCTGAGTTAGTTTGAGCCACATAAAAACTCGTAAGATGCACAACAAATCAGATGAGGAATTCCTGATAGAGTCCATTATGTACTGAACCCACTCTGTACACATGATACTCAATAGGATTATACTTATGAATTTCCACGAATTACTCATTAATTCTGAGGCTAATGAATGCGCATGAAATATCATAGTAATTGAAATTGGAATACCTCATTGAATCTCTTAGCCTCCTGAAACATACTCTGCCTTATACAGACTCTTAAACTCTACATTTGAGCTTCCTCGATAAAACTTGTGAATTCTGAGTTAGTTTGAGCCACATAAAAACTCGTAAGATGCACAACAAATCAGATGAGGAATTCCTGATAGAGACCATTAAATACTGAACCCACTCTGTACACATGATACTCAATAGGATTATACTTATGAATTCCCACGAATTACTCATTAATTCTGAGGCTAATGAATGCGCATGAAATATCATAGTAATTGAAATTGGAATCCCTCATTGAATCTCTTAGCCTCCTGAAACATACTCTGCCTTATACAGACTCTTAAAATCTACATTTGAGCTTCCTCGTTAAAACTTGTGAATTCTGAGTTAGTTTGAGCCACATAAAAACTCGTAAGATGCACAACAAATCAGATGAGGAATTCCTGATAGAGACCATTAAGTACTGAACCCAATCTGTACACATGATACTCAATAGGATTATACTTGTGAATTTCCACGAATTACTCAGTAATTCTGAGGCTAATGAATGCGCATGAAATATCATAGTAATTGAAATTGGAATACCTCATTGAATCCCATAGATTCCAAAATCATACTCTGCCTTATACAGACTCTTAAACTCTACATTTGAGCTTCCTCGTTAAAACTTGTGAATTCTGAGTTAGTTTGAGCCACATAAAAACTCGTAAGATCCACAACAAATCAGATGAGGAATTCCTGATAGAGACCATTAAATACTGAACCCACTCTGTACACATGATACTCAATAGGATTATACTTATGAATTTCCACGAATTACTCATTAATTCTGAGGCTAATGAATGCGCATGAAATATCATAGTAATTGAAATTGGAATACCTCATTGAATCTCTCAGCCTGCTGAAACATACTCTGCCTTATACAGACTCTTAAACTCTACATTTGAGCTTCCTCGTTGAAACTTGTGAATTCTGAGTTAGTTTGAGCCACATAAAAACTCGTAAGATCCACAACAAATCAGATGAGGAATTCCTGATAGAGACCATTAAATACTGAACCCTCTCTCTACACATGATACTCAATAGGATTATACTTGTGAATTTCCACGAAATACTCAGTAATTCTGAGGCTAATGAATGCGCATGAAATATCATAGTAATTGAAATTGGAATACCTCATTAAATCTCTTAGCCTCCTGAAACATACTCTGCCTTATACAGGCTCTTAAACTCTACATTTGAGCTTCCTCGTTAAAACTTGTGAATTCTGAGTTAGTTTGAGCCACATAAAAACTCGTAAGATCCACAACAAATCAGATGAGGAATTCCTGATAGAGACCATTACATACTGAACCCACTCTGTACACATGATACTCAATAGGATTATACTTATGAATTTCCACGAATTACTCATTAATTCTGAGGCTAATGAATGCGCATGAAATATCATAGTAATTGAAATTGGAAAACCTCATTGAATCTCTTAGCCTCCTGAAACATACTCTGCTTTATACAGACTCTTCAACTCTACATTTGAGCTTCCTCGTTAAAACTTGTGAATTCTGAGTTAGTTTGAGCCACATAAAAACTCGTAAGATCCACAACAAATCAGATGAGGAATTCCTGATAGAGACCATTAAATACTGAACCCACTCTGTACACATGATACTCAATAGGATTATACTTATGAATTTCCACGAATTACTCATTAATTCTGAGGCTAATGAATGCGCATGAAATATCATAATAATTGAAATTGGAATACCTCATTGAATCTCTTAGCCTCCTGAAACATACTCTGCCTTATACAGACTCTTAAACTCTACATTTGAGCTTCCTCGTTAAAACTTGTGAATTCTGAGTTAGTTTGAGCCACATAAAAACTCGAAAGATCCACAACAAATCAGATGAGGAATTCCTGATAGAGACCATTAAATACTGAACCCACTCTGTACACATGATACTCAATAGGATTATACTTATGAATTTCCACGAATTACTCATTAATTCTGAGGCTAATGAATGCGCATGAAATATCATAGTAATTGAAATTGGAATACCTCATTGAATCTCTTAGCCTCCTGAAACATACTCTGCCTTATACAGACTCTTAAACTCTACATTTGAGCTTCCTCGTTAAAACTTGTGAATTCTGAGTTAGTTTGAGCCACATAAAAACTCGTAAGATGCACAACAAATCAGATGAGGAATTCCTGATAGAGACCATTAAATACTGAACCCACTCTGTACACATGATACTCAATAGGATTATACTTATGAATTTCCACGAATTACTCATTAATTCTGAGGCTAATGAATGCGCATGAAATATCATAGTAATTGAAATTGGAATACCTTATTGAATCTCTTAGCCTCCTGAAACATACTCTGCCTTATACAGACTCTTAAAATCTACATTTGAGCTTCCTCGTTAAAACTTGTGAATTCTGAGTTAGTTTGAGCCACATAAAAACTCGTAAGATGCATAACAAATCAGATGAGAAATTCCTGATAGAGACCATTAAATACTGAACCCACTCTGTACACATGATACTCAATAGGATTATACTTGTGAATTTCCACGAATTACTCAGTAATTCTGAGGCTAATGAATGCGCATGAAATATCATAGTTATTGAAATTGGAATACCTCATTGAATCTCTTAGCCTCCTGAAACATACTCTGCCTTATACAGACTCTCAAACTCTACATTTGAGCTTCCTCGTTGAAACTTGTGAATTCTGAGTTAGTTTGAGCCACATAAAAACTCGTAAGATGGACAACAAATCAGATGAGGAATTCCTGATAGAGTCCATTATGTACTGAACCCACTCTGTACACATGATACTCAATAGGATAATACTTATGAATTTCCACGAATTACTCATTAATTCTGAGGCTAATGAATGCGCATGAAATATCATAGTAATTGAAATTGGAATACCTCATTGAATCTCTTAGCCTCCTGAAACATACTCTGCCTTATACAGACTCTTAAACTCTACATTTGAGCTTCCTCGTTAAAACTTGTGAATTCTGAGTTAGTTTGAGCCACATAAAAACTCGTAAGATGCACAACAAATCAGATGAGGAATTCCTGATAGAGACCATTAAATACTGAACCCACTCTGTACACATGATACTCAATAGGATTATACTTATGAATTTCCACGAATTACTCATTAATTCTGAGGCTAATGAATGCGCATGAAATATCATAGTAATTGAAATTGGAATACCTCATTGAATCTCTTAGCCTCCTGAAACATACTCTGCCTTATACAGACTCTTAAAATCTACATTTGAGCTTCCTCGTTAAAACTTGTGAATTCTGAGTTAGTTTGAGCCACATAAAAACTCGTAAGATGCATAACAAATCAGATGAGAAATTCCTGATAGAGACCATTAAATACTGAACCCACTCTGTACACATGATACTCAATAGGATTATACTTGTGAATTTCCACGAATTACTCAGTAATTCTGAGGCTAATGAATGCGCATGAAATATCATAGTTATTGAAATTGAAATACCTCATTGAATCTCTTAGCCTCCTGAAACATACTCTGCCTTATACAGACTCTCAAACTCTACATTTGAGCTTCCTCGTTGAAACTTGTGAATTCTGAGTTAGTTTGAGCCACATAAAAACTCGTAAGATGCACAACAAATCAGATGAGGAATTCCTGATAGAGACCATTAAGTACTGAACCCAATCTGTACACATGATACTCAATAGGATTATACTTGTGAATTTCCACGAATTACTCAGTAATTCTGAGGCTAATGAATGCGCATGAAATATCATAGTAATTGAAATTGGAATACCTCATTGAATCCCATAGATTCCAAAATCATACTCTGCCTTATACAGACTCTTAAACTCTACATTTGAGCTTCCTCGTTAAAACTTGTGAATTCTGAGTTAGTTTGAGCCACATAAAAACTCGTAAGATCCACAACAAATCAGATGAGGAATTCCTGATAGAGACCATTAAATACTGAACCCACTCTGTACACATGATACTCAATAGGATTATACTTATGAATTTCCACGAATTACTCATTAATTCTGAGGCTAATGAATGCGCATGAAATATCATAGTAATTGAAATTGGAATACCTCATTGAATCTCTCAGCCTGCTGAAACATACTCTGCCTTATACAGACTCTTAAACTCTACATTTGAGCTTCCTCGTTGAAACTTGTGAATTCTGAGTTAGTTTGAGCCACATAAAAACTCGTAAGATCCACAACAAATCAGATGAGGAATTCCTGATAGAGACCATTAAATACTGAACCCTCTCTCTACACATGATACTCAATAGGATTATACTTGTGAATTTTCACGAAATACTCAGTAATTCTGAGGCTAATGAATGCGCATGAAATATCATAGTAATTGAAATTGGAAAACCTCATTGAATCTCTTAGCCTCCTGAAACATACTCTGCTTTATACAGACTCTTCAACTCTACATTTGAGCTTCCTCGTTAAAACTTGTGAATTCTGAGTTAGTTTGAGCCACATAAAAACTCGTAAGATCCACAACAAATCAGATGAGGAATTCCTGATAGAGACCATTAAATACTGAACCCACTCTGTACACATGATACTCAATAGGATTATACTTATGAATTTCCACGAATTACTCATTAATTCTGAGGCTAATGAATGCGCATGAAATATCATAATAATTGAAATTGGAATACCTCATTGAATCTCTTAGCCTCCTGAAACATACTCTGCCTTATACAGACTCTTAAACTCTACATTTGAGCTTCCTCGTTAAAACTTGTGAATTCTGAGTTAGTTTGAGCCACATAAAAACTCGAAAGATCCACAACAAATCAGATGAGGAATTCCTGATAGAGACCATTAAATACTGAACCCACTCTGTACACATGATACTCAATAGGATTATACTTATGAATTTCCACGAATTACTCATTAATTCTGAGGCTAATGAATGCGCATGAAATATCATAGTAATTGAAATTGGAATACCTCATTGAATCTCTTAGCCTCCTGAAACATACTCTGCCTTATACAGACTCTTAAACTCTACATTTGAGCTTCCTCGTTAAAACTTGTGAATTCTGAGTTAGTTTGAGCCACATAAAAACTCGTAAGATGCACAACAAATCAGATGAGGAATTCCTGATAGAGACCATTAAATACTGAACCCACTCTGTACACATGATACTCAATAGGATTATACTTATGAATTTCCACGAATTACTCATTAATTCTGAGGCTAATGAATGCGCATGAAATATCATAGTAATTGAAATTGGAATACCTTATTGAATCTCTTAGCCTCCTGAAACATACTCTGCCTTATACAGACTCTTAAAATCTACATTTGAGCTTCCTCGTTAAAACTTGTGAATTCTGAGTTAGTTTGAGCCACATAAAAACTCGTAAGATGCATAACAAATCAGATGAGAAATTCCTGATAGAGACCATTAAATACTGAACCCACTCTGTACACATGATACTCAATAGGATTATACTTGTGAATTTCCACGAATTACTCAGTAATTCTGAGGCTAATGAATGCGCATGAAATATCATAGTTATTGAAATTGGAATACCTCATTGAATCTCTTAGCCTCCTGAAACATACTCTGCCTTATACAGACTCTCAAACTCTACATTTGAGCTTCCTCGTTGAAACTTGTGAATTCTGAGTTAGTTTGAGCCACATAAAAACTCGTAAGATGCACAACAAATCAGATGAGGAATTCCTGATAGAGTCCATTATGTACTGAACCCACTCTGTACACATGATACTCAATAGGATAATACTTATGAATTTCCACGAATTACTCATTAATTCTGAGGCTAATGAATGCGCATGAAATATCATAGTAATTGAAATTGGAATACCTCATTGAATCTCTTAGCCTCCTGAAACATACTCTGCCTTATACAGACTCTTAAACTCTACATTTGAGCTTCCTCGTTAAAACTTGTGAATTCTGAGTTAGTTTGAGCCACATAAAAACTCGTAAGATGCACAACAAATCAGATGAGGAATTCCTGATAGAGACCATTAAATACTGAACCCACTCTGTACACATGATACTCAATAGGATTATACTTATGAATTTCCACGAATTACTCATTAATTCTGAGGCTAATGAATGCGCATGAAATATCATAGTAATTGAAATTGGAATACCTCATTGAATCTCTTAGCCTCCTGAAACATACTCTGCCTTATACAGACTCTTAAACTCTACATTTGAGCTTCCTCGTTAAAACTTGTGAATTCTGAGTTAGTTTGAGCCACATAAAAACTCGTAAGATGCACAACAAATCAGATGAGGAATTCCGGATAGAGACCATTAAATACTGAACCCACTCTGTACACATGATACTCAATAGGATTATACTTATGAATTTCCACGAATTACTCATTAATTCTGAGGCTAATGAATGCGCATGAAATATCATAGTAATTGAAATTGGAATACCTTATTGAATCTCTTAGCCTCCTGAAACATACTCTGCCTTATACAGACTCTTAAAATCTACATTTGAGCTTCCTCGTTAAAACTTGTGAATTCTGAGTTAGTTTGAGCCACATAAAAACTCGTAAGATGCATAACAAATCAGATGAGAAATTCCTGATAGAGACCATTAAATACTGAACCCACTCTGTACACATGATACTCAATAGGATTATACTTGTGAATTTCCACGAATTACTCAGTAATTCTGAGGCTAATGAATGCGCATGAAATATCATAGTTATTGAAATTGGAATACCTCATTGAATCTCTTAGCCTCCTGAAACATACTCTGCCTTATACAGACTCTCAAACTCTACATTTGAGCTTCCTCGTTGAAACTTGTGAATTCTGAGTTAGTTTGAGCCACATAAAAACTCGTAAGATGCACAACAAATCAGATGAGGAATTCCTGATTGAGTCCATTATGTACTGAACCCACTCTGTACACATGATACTCAATAGGATTATACTTATGAATTTCCACGAATTACTCATTAATTCTGAGGCTAATGAATGCGCATGAAATATCATAGTAATTGAAATTGGAATACCTCATTGAATCTCTTAGCCTCCTGAAACATACTCTGCCTTATACAGACTCTTAAACTCTACATTTGAGCTTCCTCGTTAAAACTTGTGAATTCTGAGTTAGTTTGAGCCACATAAAAACTCGAAAGATCCACAACAAATCAGATGAGGAATTCCTGATAGAGACCATTAAATACTGAACCCACTCTGTACACATGATACTCAATAGGATTATACTTATGAATTTCCACGAATTACTCATTAATTCTGAGGCTAATGAATGCGCATGAAATATCATAGTAATTGAAATTGGAATACCTCATTGAATCTCTTAGCCTCCTGAAACATACTCTGCCTTATACAGACTCTTAAACTCTACATTTGAGCTTCCTCGTTAAAACTTGTGAATTCTGAGTTAGTTTGAGCCACATAAAAACTCGTAAGATGCACAACAAATCAGATGAGGAATTCCTGATAGAGACCATTAAATACTGAACCCACTCTGTACACATGATACTCAATAGGATTATACTTATGAATTTCCACGAATTACTCATTAATTCTGAGGCTAATGAATGCGCATGAAATATCATAGTAATTGAAATTGGAATACCTCATTGAATCTCTTAGCCTCCTGAAACATACTCTGCCTTATACAGACTCTTAAAATCTACATTTGAGCTTCCTCGTTAAAACTTGTGAATTCTGAGTTAGTTTGAGCCACATAAAAACTCGTAAGATGCATAACAAATCAGATGAGAAATTCCTGATAGAGACCATTAAATACTGAACCCACTCTG